>JAVIAB010000107.1:4213616-4961116 GCA_032433765.1 Megaustenia siamemsis | reverse complement strand
GACATGCCTATGACAACCTGTATTATCAAACCAAGACTAACATGGAGGAGTGACATGCCTATGACAACTAGTATTATCAAACCAAGACTAACATGGAGGAGTGACATGCCTATGACAACCTGTATTATCAAACCAAGACTAACATGGAGGAGGGACATGCCTATGACAACCTGTATTATCAAACCAAGACTAACATGGAGGAGGGACATGCCTATGACAACCTGTATTATCAAAGCAAGAGATAGAGCGGAATGGCGCTCGCTCCATAGTAGCCAACCTTCGATGCGGAGACGGCACTCTATGACGATGAATGACGAGCGAAATGAAACAGTGACAGAAAACTAGCTCAGGGCTAGAGGAATAGCAAAGTTCGCATGACAGACCATCGCCGTCTATAAAAGCAAGCCTGAAGTCTGGATGAGAAACTCCAAATCATCCCAACCGGCTTGACGTTTTCAGCAATAGGAACTATAGACGGCTGACGTCACTCTACACACAACCGCATCTGCTCTCAAAGCTGAAAACGTCACGCCAGTGGGAGGTTTACAGGGAAATCCCTCTCAGCCCACAGGCCTAAGTAAATCTATAACTGGCTATGGGCTGAGAGTCTCAGAGTCTAGTAGACAGACATTACTAGTGACATGGGATTTGAGTATAGGACCCTAGGAGCTGGAACTGTCCAGTCCGTGACACAGACCCGCAGTGGGGAATTAAGTACATGGACAGGGAAATATGACACGTACGTCCGCCCATGTTACGCAGTGGGTGGGTCGGACAAACGACAGCTGACGCGGACTATAAAATAGAGATACGTCAAGGGTCACAGCATTACAAATAAGATGCTGCTGTAAAGCTAATGATAAGGGTGAAAAAGGAAGAGACTGTAACAAGAATGACATAGTTACAGCTTCATGTAGGTGAGGGACAACTAAAACAAAAAAACGACGTTGCAGCACAGAAAACCTGCAGCGGGAACAATAAACACAATACAAAAGATGTTTAACAATCAAAGAAAACAATGTAGCAACTAAATAATATAATATCTAAAAAAGAAAAAAAAAAGATATATAATTGACTTCCCTGTGAGTTATCTGAAGAGGAAGATCATAAACAGACCACCAACTCACCACCAACAGACCACCAACTCATCACCAAACAGATCACCAAAAGACAATCAACAGACCATCAATAGGCCATCAACAGACAGTCAACAGACTACGAACAGACAATCAATAGATCACCAAAAGACAATCAACAGACCATCAATAGACCATCAAAAAACCAAAATCAGGCCACTAACAGACAATCAACAGACCACCAATAGACAGTCAGCAGACCATCAACAGACCATCAAAAGACCAAAATCAGGCCATCAACAGACAATCAACAGACCACCAATAGACAATCAATAGACAATCAACAGACAGTCAACAGACCATCAAAAGACCAAAATCAGGCCACCAACAGACAATCAATAG
This sequence comes from Megaustenia siamemsis, assembly GCA_032433765.1. Taxonomy (NCBI): domain Eukaryota; kingdom Metazoa; phylum Mollusca; class Gastropoda; order Stylommatophora; family Ariophantidae; genus Megaustenia; species Megaustenia siamemsis. The sequence goes on along the minus strand of JAVIAB010000107.1, from coordinate 4,959,638 downwards.
ACCACCAATAGAAAATCAACAGACAGTCAACAGACCATCAAAAGACAAGAATCAGGCCACCAACAGACCATTAACAGACCACCAACAGACAATCAACAGACCACCAACAGGCAATCAACAGACCACCAACAGACCATTAACAGACCATCAACAGACAATCAACAAACCACCAACAGACAATCAACAGACCACCAACAGGCAACCAATAGACAACCAATAGACCACCAATAGACAACCAATAGACCACCAACAGACAATCAACAGACCACCAACAGACAATCAACAGACCACCAACAGGCAATCAACAGACCACCAACAGACCATCAATAGACAATCAACAGACAGTCGACAGCATCAATAGACCAAAATCAGACCACCAACAGGCAATCAACAGACCACCAACAGACCTTCAACATACCATCAACAGACCACCAACAGACCACCAACCTACCATCAACAGACCACCAACATACCACCAACAGACCATCAACAGACCACCAACATATCAGACATCGCCTCTGGGAGGTCACTTAAACTATATTTCTTTTCAACTATTCTATTATTCGGTCACAATGTAGTTGTATTTGATGTTATCTACATATTTTTGCGTTTTGTCCAGCTGAAGTCCTACTGAGCTGCAACATCGTTTTGAATTTGTGTTGTCCTCACCCACGTAAAGCTGTAACCTTACCATTGTTATATTTGTTTTGTTTTTTTCATTAACTGTTCACACAGATCCGATCCTTCCAGAAGATACAGATTGACTATAAATACCCGATAGTTAAATACTCGGCTTTCACCTTAGACACGTAGGTAGACAGTCGTTCCTGGCCAACCGTCTGAGAGAGCCATAATTGTGGGAAGTTACCAGTACAGGCGGATAGAATGCTTGTCTATTTTAGACGTTGCTAGATAGCAGACCCAGTTATCTGAGTGAAAGTCATTGATAGCTGTTATTCCCAAATCGAGAGTCAGAATTAAGACGTAAGTATAGTTAATTCAAGTTAACGAGATAACAGTAGAAGTCTAGACAGCAAAAGTTAACCAGACTGTTATTGATGTGTATGATTTCATTTGTTCAGCTATGCAGTTTCAAGTCAATTATCTTCCTGTCTTTACGACATATTCCCATGACTGGAGTCTGCGGGGGGAACTTATAGCACCGGAGTATAAAGGCCGTTTGTCCAGTGCAGTCGCTGCGAGGTGTTCGGGTCTGAGTTTTTATTTCATCCCCGATTTGTTACAAATATGTATAGATTGGTCATGTGATGAGAAGAGACAAGAGAATCTCAAAGCTGGCCCTGAGATGGAAAACAGAGGATAAGAAAAAAGATGTTGATCTAAAGAAACACAAAAAAGAACACTGATACGAGAGGCAGCAACAGTAGCATCAGCTCCATCGCCGGAATTGAACAGCTCACCCAGAAGGGGACGCATGACGAGAGGGAGTGTTGGTCGTGTGTAACAGAGTGAATGTACGCTGAAAGGAGCAAATTGTGGGCGTGATAACGTACTCTGATACAGGGTTTGGTGGCAGCATTTCAGAATAAAGAACACAACAGATACGGTAACAGGGAGGGAATGGGTGGAGTCGATACGGTTACAGGGAGGGAATGGGGGGAGTCGATACGGTTACAGGGAGGGAATGGGTGGAGTCGATACGGTTACAGGGAGGGAATGGGGGAGTCGATACGGTTACAGGGAGGGAATGGGTGGAGTCAATACGGTAACAGGGAGGGAATGGGTGGAGTCAATACGGTAACAGGGAGAGAATGGGTGGAGTCGATACGGTAACAGGGAGAGAATGGGTGGAGTCGATACGGTAACAGGGAGGGAATGGGTGGAGTCAATACGGTAACAGGGAGAGAATGGGTGGAGTCAATACGGTTACAGGTAGGGAATGGGTGGAGTCAATACGGTAACAGGGAGAGAATGGGTCGAGTCGATACGGTTACAGGGAGGGAATGGGTGGAGTCAATACGGTTACAGGGAGGGAATGGTTGGAGTCGATACGGTAACAGGGAGGGAATGGTTACAAGGAGGGAATGGGTGGAGTCAATATGGTTACAGAGAGGGAATGGGTGGAGTCGATACGGTTACAGGGAGGGAATGGGTGGAATCGATAAGGTTACAAGGAGGGAATAGGTGGAGTCAATACGGTTACAGGGAGGGAATGGGTGGAGTCAATACAGTTACAGGGAGGGAATTGGTGGAGTCAATACGGTTACAGGGAGGGAATGGGTGGAGGTGATACGGTTACAGGGAGGGAACGGGTGGAGGTGATACGATTACAGGGAGGGAATGTGTGGAGTCGATACGGTTACAGGGAGGGAATGGGTGAAGTCGATACGGTTACAGGGAGGGAATGGGTGGAGGTGATAAGATTACAGGGAGGGAATGTGTGGAGTCGATACGGTTACAGGGAGGGAATGGGTGAAGTCGATACGGTTACAGGGAGGGAATGGGTGGAGTCGATACGGTTACAGGGAGGGAATGGGTGGAGGTGATAAGATTACAGGGAGGGAATGTGTGGAGTCGATACGGTTACAGGGAGGGAATGGGTGAAGTCGATACGGTTACAGGGAGGGAATGGGTGGAGTCGATACGGTTACAGGGAGGGAATGGGTGGAGGTGATAAGATTACAGGGAGGGAATGTGTGGAGTCGATACGGTTACAGGGAGGGAATGGGTGAAGTCGATACGGTTACAGGGAGGGAATGGGTGAAGTCGATACGGTTACAGGGAGGGAATGGGTGGAGTCGATACGGTTACAGGGAGGGAATGGGTGGAGGTGATAAGATTACAGGGAGGGAATGTGTGGAGTTGATACGGTTACAGGGAGGGAATGGGTGAAGTCGATACGGTTACAGGGAGGGAATGGGTGGAGGTGATAAGATTACAGGGAGGGAATGTGTGGAGTCGATACGGTTACAGGGAGGGAATGGGTGAAGTCGATACGGTTACAGGGAGGGAATGGGTGGAGTCGATACGGTTACAGGGAGGGAATGGGTGGAGGTGATAAGATTACAGGGAGGGAATGTGTGGAGTTGATACGGTTACAGGGAGGGAATGTGTGGAGGTGATACGGTTACAGGGAGGGAATGGGTGAAGTCGATACGGTTACAGGGAGGGAATGGTGGAGGTGATAAGATTACAGGGAGGGAATGTGTGGAGTCGATACGGTTACAGGGAGGGAATGGGTGAAGTCGATACGGTTACAGGGAGGGAATGGGTGGAGTCGATACGGTTACAGGGAGGGAATGGGTGGAGGTGATAAGATTACAGGGAGGGAATGTGTGGAGTTGATACGGTTACAGGGAGGGAATGTGTGGAGGTGATACGGTTACAGGGAGGGAATGGGTGGAGGTGATACGGTTACAGGGAGGGAATGGCTGGAGGTGATACGGTTACAAGGAGGGAATGGCTGGAGGTGATACGGTTACAAGGAGGGAATGGCTGGAGGTGATACGGTTACAGGGAGGGAATGGGTGGAGTCGATACGGTTACAGGGAGGGAATAGGTGGACCCGATACGGTTACAGGGAGGGAATGGGTGGGGTCGATATGGTTACAGGGAGGAAATGCGTGGAACCGATACGGTTACAGGGAGGGAATGGGTGAAGTCGATACAGTTACAGGGAAGGAATGGGTGGAGTCGATACGGTTACAGGGTGGGAATAGGTGGAGTCGATACGGTTACAGAGAGCGAAAGGGTGGAGTTGATACGATTACAGGGAGGGAATGGGTGGATGTGATATGGTTAAAGGGAGGGAATGGCTGGACGTGATATGGTTACAGGGAGGGAATGGCTGGAAGTGATACGGTTACAGGGAGGGAATGGCAGGATGTGATACGGTTACAGGGAGGGAATGGGTGGAGGTGATACTATTTAACGGAGGGAATAGCTGGAGGTGATACTAAAATATGGAGGGAATGGCTGAAGGTGATACTATTACAGGGAGGAATGGCTGGAGGTGATACTATTATATAGAGGGAATGGGTGGAGGAGATACTCTTACAGGGAGGGAATGGCTGGAGGTGATACTATTACAGGAAGGGAATGCATGGAAGTGACACTATTACAAGGAGGGAATGCATGGAAGTGACACTATTACAAGGAGGGAATGCATGGAAGTGACACTATTACAGAGAGGGAATGCATGGAAGTGACACTATTACAGAGAGGGAATGCATGGAAGTGACACTATTAAAGGGAGGGAATGCATGGAAGTGACACTAATGAAGGGAGGAAATGCATGGAAGTGACACTATTACAGAGAGGGAATGCATGGAAGTATCACTATTACAGAGAGGGAATGCATGGAAGTGGCACTATTAAAGGGAGGGAATGAGATACTAGACGACAACGTTTGGATATGAGAAAGCCTGTGTTCCTACTGGCTGTTATTTATCTCCCCTTGCACAAGTGAGCAAGGTGCCCATAGCTGGGTCGACTTTTAAGCGTCAAGCTGCGATCAAACCCACGATCACTAAATCCCCAAACCACTACGCTACCACTACGCCAGTAAAACTGATGAAAACACGTTCCTGGTCAAGATTTGGCTGATAAGATCTAATTAAATTGTAAAAAAATAAAAACTTGCAATACCATATACATCATAAGATGTTTAGTAGAAAGAGCCATAGAGGTGAAAACAGATCATATCCTATGTTTCATAAATTATACCAAAGCATTTGACAAAGTAAAACACCAAGAACTAATGACAATTTTAGAAATAAACGTAGACAGCAAAGATCTAAGAATAATAAAGAACATGTACTGGCAACAAACAGTGGCCATAAGAACTGGAAATAAGTTGGAAATGTTTCAATAAATAAATAAACAGGGTGTTAGGCAAAGTTGTGTGATGTCACCAGATTTGTTTAATAATTATAGTGAGATTATTTTAAGATCCATAAGGGGCATGCCTGGAAAAACAAATGGAGGTCATAATATAAATAATCTAAGGTATGCTGATGATACAGTCTTAATCGCTAAGAGTGAAAATGAGTTACAAGAAATGTTGGACATTATAGTGAAAGAAAGCAAAAATAAAGGACTCAGCCTTAATAACAAAAAGACAGAAGTAATGGTAACAACAAAGAAAAAGACATCACCTCAGTGAAAAATAAAGACAAGTGGAACAATATTAAAACAGGTAAATAAATTTAAATATTTGGGAACTTTGTTAACCTCAGATGGTAGATGTAGAATAGCTCAGGCAAAAGCAGCTTTGCAAAAAATGAGGAAGATAATGTGCAATCAATTTTTGACAATAGAAACAAGAAAAAGAATTCTTAAATGTTATGTAGCGCCAGTCTTAAAATATGAATGTGAATCATGGACAATGGGACAGCAGACAAGAAAATCACTGGAGGCTGTAGAAATGTGGTTTTACAGAAGAATGTTGAGAAGACCATGGACAGCTAAGAAAAGTATTGAAAACGTTCTGAAATATGCCAAAGCAAAAAGAAAGTTAATTTCCAATATTAGGAGAAACAATCATCATGTTTATGCCATGTAATGAGAAGGGAATAGCTGGAATATAATGTAACAACTGGAAAAATCGAGGGATGAAGAGATAGAGGGAAGCAAAGAGAAAAGATACAAGACAGCTTAAGAGAATTGTTTGACAGAAGGTCAACAACGAAAGTGATAAATAACTGTCGAGATCGAAAGTTGTGGAGAGACATGATCGCCTACGCAAGCAGGAACGGTACTTGATGATGATGAAGAATTAATTCGTAAAACTTCTTAGTGTTTTTAAAACATTCACAAACACACAGAATGAAAAAAAAAAACATGACAAAACTGGTATCTTCTTCTTTCTTCTTTTTCTCTTTCACTGTTACCTAAAAGGTGTCGTGGTTTATATCATTTGTCGTTCTTGTGCTGCTCGAATTGTCTGAATTAGTGATTTTCCTTTGTTGTTACATGTCTCTGTCACTGCATCTATCCATCTTCTTCTGGGTCATCCTCTTGGTCTTTTCCCATGCATTCTCGAGAAGAACGCCCTTGATGGTGATTGGTGAGGATTCATTCTTACCAGGTGGCCGAACCATTTAAGTTGTTGTTGTTCTATATATTCTTGGCAGGGTTTTGTTCCTACTATTTTTCTTATGGTTTCATTTGGTATTCTATCTCTTCTTGTGTTGTTTGTTACTTTTCTCAAGCAGCGCATCTCACATGTATTGATCTTTCTTAAATGGGATTTAGAAAGGGTCCATGTTTGACTTTCATAGCACAAAGTTGGTATGAAGATGCTATTTATCATTTGTTGTTTAGCTGGCATAGAAATGTTTGGATGTCTTAGCAATGGTGAAAGCTGGTATGTGACAGCATTCGCTTTTTGTATTCTCATGTCAATTTCTCTGTCTAGTTTTCCATCTTCTGTGAACATTGCGCCTAAATACTTGAATTCCTCTACTTGTTTTATTTCTTTGTCTTTGATCTTGATGTTTAATGGGTGTCTCAATTTGCTTATTCTTATAGCCTCTGTTTTTGCTGTGTTAATTTTCATACTGTAGTTTGTGCAGCTTTTATCTAGAGATGTTAAATGCTGTTGTAGCAGGTTTTCATCCTCATATATTAGACATTGGTCATCTGCGAAGAGTAGCTCATTGATGTTGGAGTTTTCTACCTCTATGTTATTATTTGATTTGTCCTTGTTGTTGGTTGTTTCCTGATTTATTTTGTCCATATATATGATGAAGAGGAGTGGTGAGAGGACACATCCTTGTCTTACTCCTGTTGTAACTTGAAACCATTCTGACAGACCTTCCGATGTTCAAAACTGGTATAGTCAAGTTTAATCAGCATTTTTCAATGTAGAACAATGTCACGTGATTATTTAGAAGCAGGAAGTTGGAAGCTGCGAGACAAGGAAGAATTTTATCCCGCGCTTTTTTTAGTTCTGCTTTTGAAATAACTGTCGTTAGATCTCTCTCCTATGTAATTAATGTCGCTAGATGGCTCTTGGTGCCAGCTGATCTTATCAAGGTAGGGGGTCTTCTCAAGGTAGGGGGTCTTCTCAATGGAGCTTTTCTTCTCGTCTGTTCTACTTTGTACTTTGCTGCAACCGTTTGGGAATATGTGGAGGTTGGGAGGAGGTGGGGGGGGGGGGGGGGGGGGGGTGTTGTCGAAGCTTCTTTCTGTAGTTTGAAATTCTAAGTTTTGAACTTGAAATAAATGAATTGCCAGTTTGAGTGTTTGTGCGGGTAGCTGGCTGGACAAAGATTTGTTGACTTGCAGGTCCGGGGGTGAAGGGTAGAAGGAGAGATAGATATGCAGAGACAGACAGAGTGAGATAAATAAACAGACAAAGGTAGAGTGAGGTACATGTAAACTGAGTGAGACAGATAAACAGAGAGGCAGAGTGAGTCATAGATAAAGAGAGGGTCATAGTGAGACAGATAAACAGAGAGGCAGAGTGAGTCATAGATAAAGAGAGGGTCATAGTGAGACAGATAAACAGAGAGGCAGAGTGAGTCATAGATAAAGAGAGGGTCATAGTGAGACAGATAAACAGAGGCAGAATGAGACACATATAAACAGTGAGTGTCACAAATAAACAGATAGAGACACAGTGAGACAGGTAAACAAACTGAGACAGATAAACAGAAAGAGGCAAAGTGAGACAGATAAACAGAGAGAGAACAGAATGAGATAAACCGGGAGAGATAGAACGAGGTAGAGACAGAGTGATAAATATAATTAGAGAGTGACAAAATTAGACATAAATAGATAGAGGCAGGGTGAGGTATATAAACAGAGAGAGACATAAAAAAGACAGAGTGAGACACAGATACACAATGAGAGGCAGAGTGAGACACATAAACAAAGAGAGGCAGAGTGAGACACAGATAAACAGAGAGGGGCAGAGTGAGACACAGATAAACAGAGAGAGGCACAGATAAACAGAGAGAGGCAGAGTGCGACACAGATAAACAGAGAGAGAGACAGAGTGAGACACGGATAAACAGGTAGAGGCAGAGTGAGGCACAGATAGACAGATAGAGACAGAGTGATGCACATAAAAACAGTGCGACAGATAAACAGAAATAGGCAGTGAGACAAAGATAAACAAAGACACTGAGAAACGGAGAGACACAGATAAACAAAGAGAAATAGAGAGATGGATAGGAATATAGGGAAGAACAGATAGACATAGAGGGAGACGACGATAGCTGCCTGTAGACATCAATGTTCCAGCGATTCTTATCAATCTATTTGTCGTTATTCTCATCAACCTACTTGTCGTTATTCTCATCAATTTATTTGTCGTTATTCTCATCAGCCTACTTGTCGTTATTCTCATCAATTTATTAGTCGTTATTCTCATCAGCCTACTTGTCGTTATTCTAATCAACCTACTTGTCTTTATTCTCATCAGTCTACTTGTCGTTATTCTCATCAGCCTCCTTGTCGTTATTCTCATCAGCTTACTTGTCGTTATTCTCATCAGCCTACTTGTCGTTATTCTCATCGACCAACTTGTCGTTATTCTCATCAACCTACTTGCCGTTATTCTCATCAACCTACTTGTCGTATTTCTCATCAACCTACTTGCCGTTATTCTCATCAGCCTACTTATCGTTATTGCGTAGGCGCCGTTGTTCTCATGGATAGTTCTCTCTTTGTGGGCCGGGCAGCCAATGTGCGAGCACTCCGTTGATGACATACAACAGAACAGTAATGATTCTAAGACGAACAAGATGGCGATGATGATGAATATAAGGGGAAACAAATAAAACGACAAGAAATACGATTTTTAACATCATCATGTGCCATACCGATTGACGTAGCCGATCATGCCCTTTCGCAAATTTGTAACCACCGTGCGTCATATCAATTATGTTGACTGATTTCTGTGCCATGACACCAAGTTATCTATAGTTCGTTCTTAAATTCGTGCCCACAGAGTTGATCAATTATCTCGGAAACTGATGAATTTCTGTAATTCTTTTTTTATGAAATCTTATTTTTTCACCGACCTTAGATTTTATGACATTTAAATATAAAAGTAGTCTGAATTTTGCACAAATCGTTTTTTGTTATATAATTTTAGGAAAATATCAAACCGCGTGCTCTAAACATGAGATTTTACTGTAAATTATGTTAATTTTCTAACAATGCAAGTCAAAGGCGTATCCGTATTACATTGAATAGGGCAGCATTTTTCATTTGCTGCTGCTTGCGTTCGCCCGATGACTCAAGTATTCTACAGTATTCGTAGACTGTAGAATTCCTCTTCGTCATCCGTCCTCAAAAGGACGTTAAGTGGGAGTGTCTGCGTTGTGTTGTGGTTTGCAGTATAACTGTTATATTTGCGCCTTTCGGCCCAACACATCCGACTTCAGCACGACATTTTTGAGTACCGGGTTGTCTTCCCTCTTCGATCTCTGCTCGCTTGGACAGACTAGACAGGTTAGTCTGTTACTGGAGGCACCACGGAGAGGTGGAGCAGGGTCTGGATAGTTTTGGTTCACCGATCCTGGCGCAAGCCATCAGCTGTGGGTCGCAGACAACTTCCAGCTCTGGTAGAAGTCTTCGCCTCCATTTTTCATTTGATTTTATATCTTCGTCATAGAGATAGGTAAACTTTCTTGCTTGACCGTCGCCTCTGCAGAGTCAAAGTTCTTCCCATACATCCATTTGAAAGACTTTCTATCTATATTTAGAGCTGCCCGTGTTCTGTTTTCTAGTTTGTTTGTTTTTTTATATCGTAATATATTCGACCCCTTTTAGATTCCTTGCAAAAGTGCTTGTACAATAACACAGTTACCTTTTGCATAGTGATGAATTTACACTTTAAACTCTTCATGGTTTTAAAAATCAAGTAGTCACTTCACAACATCTTACAAATTATCACACATACAGGAATATTCATTAATCGTAAATATTTTGCCAAAATACGCATCTGGACCAATTTAACAAGAAACTGGAAATGATTACCAGAAAAAAAAAAAAAAAAAACCTCGGAGTGGCACGGGTCTTACAAGTTAAGAGTGCGAAACGGTGCTAAGATTGTGTGGTGTGCACGTGAAATTTGTCTTTTTAATTTGTGAGTTGATGACAACAAATGTGGCTATTGTAAAATCCTAAAATTTAGGACAAGCAAGAAAATCATATTTTTATATACCTCAAATAAGCACAAATCTTTCCTAAATGCATGACAAAAGGGGAAAAAATCAGACTGAAAGTCTGAGAAAAAATAAGATTTCACGTAAAAGAATTACAGAAATTCATCAAACAGTTTCTGAGATAATTAATAACCACTGTGGGCACGAATTTCTGAACGAACTATAGTATCCTTTCTCTCTCTCTTTTTTTTTTTTTACGATCTCTCTTTCCCTGTATTTTGCCAGTTGTAACCAAGTATTTCAAATTTCTTATGCCCGAAAAATGTCAATTGTTTTTTTTCCTGATGTTCTTTAAAAGCTCCCTTTTTTAGAATTGTCTCGTTGGTCTATTTTAGCTGTCCAGGGAACTCCCTACATTTTTCTGAGAAATCCCATCTCTGTCGCCTCTAATCGTCTTTTAATTTGTCTATCTACTGTCCATGATTAGCTTCCATAGGTCAGAAGTGGCTCTATATCACCGATGAACTCTCTTTCTCAATTATATTGATATAAACTTGTTGCGTAAGACGTTTTTCATTTTCTCAAAAGCTAATTTTGGCCTCAGCTATTCTGCTTTTTATTTCTGTGGTGCATCTTCAATCTGATGTTATTATTGTACCCAAGTATTTGACGCTTTGCGTTTGTTTCGGATTTATCTTGTTTATTTTTTTATGCTGCATTATGGTGGTGATCGTTTCTTGGATATGACCATTACTTCTGTCAACTTACTATTTAGGCCTTGTTGCTTTGTTTTTAAAATAACCTATTTTTAAAATAGGAAAGGTGGAAAAAAAACCCACAGTTGATGGCAATAATACAGAACAATAAGATAAGATACAAGAAAAATATGACAAGATGAAGAAAATGATGATGGCAATGCTTGAATGTTACGCATATTTAAAAAAAAAAAAGAAAAAAAAAAGATTAAAAAAAAATAATAAGGTGGTAAAATATCACATTCTTGTTGACAACCTTTCCTTGTGAAACATCTTAGTTAAAATATACGTTTCTCTTCTTGAATTCATGATATCAAATTCTTGTTGACAACCTTTCCTTGTCAAACATCTTAGTTAAAATATACGTTTCTCTTCTTGAATTCATGATATCAAATTCTTGTTGACAACCTTCCCTTGTCAAACATCTTAGTTAAAATATACGTTTCTCTTCTTGAATTCATGATATCAAATTCTTGTTGACAACCTTTCCGTGTCAAACATCTTAGTTAAAATATACGTTTCTCTTCTTGAATTCATTATATCAAATTCTTGTTGACAACCTTCCCTTGTCAAACATCTTAGTTAAAATATACGTTTCTCTTCTTGAATTCATGATATCAAATTCTTGTTGACAACCTTCCCTTGTCAAACATCTTAGTTAAAATATACGTTTCTCTTCTTGAATTCATGATATCAAATTCTTGTTGACAACCTTCCCTTGTCAAACATCTTAGTTAAAATATACGTTTCTCTTCTTGAATTCATTATATCAAATTCTTGTTGACAACCTTCCCTTGTCAAACATCTTAGTTAAAATATACGTTTCTCTTCTTGAATTAATGATATCAAATTCTTGTTGACAACCTTTCCTTGTCAAACATCTTAGTTAAAATATACGTTTCTCTTCTTGAATTCATTATATCAAAATTCTTGTTGACAACCTTCCCTTGTCAAACATCTTAGTTAAAATATACGTTTCTCTTCTTGAATTTATGATATCAAATTCTTGTTGACAACCGTTCCTTGTGAAACATCTTAGTTAAAATATACGTTTCTCTTCTTGAATTCATGATATCAAATTCTTGTTGACAACCTTCCCTTGTCAAACATCTTAGTTAAAATATACGTTTCTCTTCTTGAATTCATGATATCAAATTCTTGTTGACAACCTTCCCTTGTCAAATATCTTAGTTAAAATATACGTTTCTCTTCTTGAATTCGTGATATCAAATTCTTGTTGACAACCTTTCCTTGTCAAACATCTTAGTTAAAATATACGTTTCTCTTCTTGAATTCATTATATCAAATTCTTGTTGACAACCGTTCCTTGTCAAACATCTTAGTAAAATATACGTTTCTCGTATGAATTCATTATATCAAATTCTTGTTGACAACCTTTCCGTGTCAAACATCTTAGTTAAAATATACGTTTATCTTCTTGAATTCATTATATCAAATTCTTGTTGACAACCTTCCCTTGTCAAACATCTTAGTTAAAATATACGTTTCTCTTCTTGAATTCATTATATCAAATTCTTGTTGACAACCGTTCCTTGTCAAACATCTTAGTTAAAATATACGTTTCTCTTCTTGAATTCATGATATCAAATTCTTGTTGACAACCTTTCCGTGTCAAACATCTTAGTTAAAATATACGTTTATCTTCTTGAATTCATTATATCAAATTCTTGTTGACAACCTTCCCTTGTCAAACATCTTAGTTAAAATATACGTTTCTCTTCTTGAATTCATTATATCAAATTCTTGTTGACAACCTTTCCTTGTCAAACATCTTAGTTAAAATATACGTTTCTCTTCTTGAATTCATGATATCAAATTCTTGTTGACAACCTTTCTTTGTCAAACATCTTAGTTAAAATATACGTTTCTCTTCTTGAATTCATTATATCAAATTCTTGTTGACAACCTTTCCTTGTCAAACATCTTAGTTAAAATATAAGTTTCTCTTCTTGAATTCATTATATCAAATTCTTGTTGACAACCTTCCCTTGTCAAACATCTTAGTTAAAATATACGTTTCTCTTCTTGAATTCATGATATCAAATTCTTGTTGACAACCTTCCCTTGTCAAAATTTTAGTTAAAATATACGTTTCTCTTCTTGAATTCATTATATCAAATTCTTGTTGACAACCTTTCTTTGTCAAACATCTTAGTTAAAATATACGTTTCTCTTCTTGAATTCATTATATCAAATTCTTGTTGACAACCTTTCCTTGTCAAACATCTTAGTTAAAATATAAGTTTCTCTTCTTGAATTCATTATATAAAATTCTTGTTGACAACCTTTCCTTGTCAAACATCTTAGTTAAAATATAAGTTTCTCTTCTTGAATTCATGATATCAAATTCTTGTTGACAACCTTTCCTTGTTAAAATTTTAGTTAAAATATACGTTTATCTTCTTGAATTCATTATATCAAATTCTTGTTAAAACTCAAAACACAAACACGCAACGAATTCTGGAACATATAAACTGTAATTGGGTGACCCACATTTCGGCTGTAATTCTAAGAACAGAGACACACAGACAGACATTTTGTCGTAGACTTGAAACTACGCTGCTAAGATGTTCGTGGTCTCGTCGATAACAACAATGTGACCTACATTCTTCTAGCTCTGGCCAGATGTTAATTTTAATTCCAGAGACAAGAACCACTACTCCTGGTCCACTCGCTGTTATTTTCTTGAAAGGAGTAATTCCCCTGAGGCGTGCGATGAAGTCGTTTTTCTGTCAGATTTGCAAGGGGAGACTGCAAATGTTGTTTTAGGGGACATCATTAATTTGCTATTTATATGTGGGAGAAGTGCAATATGTCTTCATCTTCCTGCATTTAAAATGGCCGGAACTGCGTTGTTGCAATATTAGCAGGTTGGCAGCCATTATGTGCTGAGGCTGTCCGAGGATTAGTATTGAGACGTTCCATCATGATGTTTCTCTTGTTTCTGATAGATCTCTCGCCGGTTTATTCATCTTTTCTTTACTGTTACTTTCTTGCGCCTTTTATGACTTACAGCGTCGAGGGAAAATTGGTTCTCGCTTACAAAATAATTGGAATGTGACATACTTCGTCCGAAAGCGTGAAGTGATCTTATTTTAACAAATAAACTGATTTGCCCATCTAGAAAGAACATCACTTGATTCCTTAACATACAAAAGCATGTATACAATAGAGAAAGGAGAAAAACAAGAGGCAGACACAGAGTAAGATGAATAGAAAACATCAATAAAACGCTACAACAACGGCAATTGACAATGCTAGAAGCAAAGGGCTAGAACCAGAACTTTCTATCTCCCTCGACACCCAAACAGGTGCAGTAGAATGTGAAGACAAGAGCGGGGGGGGGGGGAAGGTCATATTATATCCATCCACTGTTGCCTGTCCTCAATATTACTCTTAATTTTAGCCAGTTCAATGACGTATTGAGAAGTCATCATCTTCTTCTGCCTACAGTTTCCTATAACCAGCAGCGTGAGTTTCCTATAACCAGCAGCGTGAGTTTCCTATAACCAGCAGCGTGAGTTTCCTAAAACCAGCAGCGTGAGTTTCCTAAAACCAGCAGCGTGAGTTTCCTATAAACAGCAGCGTGAGTTTCCTATAACCAGCAGCGTGAGTTTCCTATAACCAGCAGCGTGAGTTTCCTATAACCAGCAGCGTACAGTTTCCTATAACCAGCAGCGTACAGTTTCCTATAACCAGCAACGTACAGTTTCCTATAACCAGCAGCGTACAGTTTCCTATAACCAGCAGCGTACAGTTTCCTATAACCAGCAGCGTACCGTTTCCTATAACCAGCAGCGTAAGTTTTCTATAACCAGCAGAATAAGTTTCCTATAACCAACAGCGTAAGTTTCCTATAACCAGCAGCGTAGTTTCCTATAACCAGCAGCGTAAGTTTCCTATAACCAGCAGCGTAAGTTTCCTATAACCAGCAGCGTAAGTTTCCTATAACCAGCAGCGTAAGTTTCCTATAACCAGCAGCGTATATAATGCTAGTCGTCTTAATGATGTCATCATCATCATTGAGTGCCGTCTCCGCATCGAAGGTTGAATACCATGGAGCGCCATTCCACTGTCTCTTGCTTTGATGGTGCAGATTGTCATAGGCTGACTTGTCCATCTTTTGATGTTACTCGTCCATGTTAGTCTTGGTCTGCCTCTTTTACCTTGCATTTTCCCTTCCAAATATTTTTATTAGGCTGTTGTGTCTTTTAACATGCCCCAAAAAATTAATGTCTTGTTATAATTGTGTTTAGTTATCTTTCCTTTTTAGTTGTTTTAAAACGTCATCGTTTGTTTTCTTTTCTTTCCATCCAATTCTACCTATTCTTCTATAAATCCACATTTCAAAGGCTTCAATTTTCTGTTCTGTTTTCTTGTCTAATGTCCATGTTTCTGCACCATACAGGAATATTGAGAAGACAAAACATTTTGCTATTCTTAGTTTTAGTCCTGGTGTTATTTGTTTTGATGTTAGTATATTTATCATGGCATTAACATTACAGCGAATTCATGATGTGATCAGACCAAATCTCTCAGCTATCCCCGGCCCTCGACAGCTGTCTCAAGTTTTGTTGATACCATAACTGACCTTGACCATGTCCCATCACCACTCTTGTGCACGTTGTCATACCTGTTCACCTGTCCATCTTTTTGATGTTATCCGCCCACTTTAGTCTTGGCCTGCCACAGTAGTGTCCCCTCACATGTCCCAACAATCTCAGCTGTTTTCCTCGAATTCTATTCAGTCATTATTTGTTCATCTTCAGCTGATTGTGGAAGTGTTACACAGGTCAGTCACACAAGTCAGTCAGTCACACAAGCTAGTCAGTCACACAAGTTAGTCACACAAGTCAGTCAGTCACACACACTAGTCAGTGACACAAGTTAGTCACACAAGTCAGTCAGTCACACAAGTTAGTCACACAAGTCAGTCAGTCACACAAGTTAGTCAGTCACACAAGTTAGTCACACAAGTCAGTCAGTCACACAAGTTAGTCACACAAGTCAGTCAGTCACACACACTAGTCAGTCACACAAGTTAGTCACACAAGTCAGTCAGTCACACAAGTTAGTCACACAGGTCAGTGACACAAGTTAGTCACACAAGTTAGTCATTCACACAAATTAGTCACATGGGTCAGTCACACAGGTCAGTCACACAAATTTGTCACACGGGTCAGTCACACAAGTCAGTCAGTCACACAAGTTAGTCACACAAGTCAGTCAGTCACACAAGTCAGTCACATGGGTCAGTCACACGGGTCAGTCACACAAGTCAGTCAGTCACACAAGTTTGTCACACAAGTAAAAGCAGGTCTCGACTTGAGTTGTATAGACTACACCAAATTAAAGCATCAAGAAATCACACAAATTGTAGAGAATATGCAAGTTGACAAGAAAGAAAGCACACAGAGGCAACAAAGAGCAGCCATAAGAACTGACAACCAGTTAGAGATGTTTGAACAAAAAAGTGGTCGACATTATTGTGTGCTATTATTTCATCTGCATAGTGAGACGATAGATTTATAAATGAAAAGGTAAAGGTACGAGACTTGAATCAGTGTCTTAGCAGGCAGGTTTTTACCCATATGTGCTCGGTTGTGGGTAGTGATGTCAGCTGTCTATAGATCGATCTATAGCTGGAATCGTCACACTAGTTGGAGGGTTTTCTGGTTTTATTTTCTGTCCACGGGTCTTAGTGAATCTATGGTTGGCTGTGGTTAGACAAACCCCCAGACCTCAATATTAATAAGCTCAAAGAAAGCGTTCGTCAGCTCAAGGCTGGTCATGTCACCATACAGCTTGACTCTATATGGTGCCGATTATGGTCACAACAACTTTCTCTCTTCATTCAATGTGGGGTATGATTGTAGCAGATGTCCAGCAGCCATTTTGACTGTGTCACATTCATCAGAGGTTCCTGTCATTAATGTGGTCCTTCAATCTGTTGTGGCTTGTTAGTCCACAAATTGTTACTTGATCTTTTCTGTTGAGTTGATAGTTGGCATCATTTTTCTGTTGAGTTTGAAGTAGGCATCATTTTTATGTTGAGTTGGTAGTTGGCATCATTTTTATGTTGAGTTTGAAGTAGGCATCATTTTTCTGTTGAGTTGGTAGTTGGCATCATATTTCTGTTGAGTTGGTAGTTGGCATCATTTTTCTGTTGAGTTGGTAGTTGGCATCATTTTTCTGTTGAGTTGGTAGTTGGCATCATATTTCTGTTGAGTTGGTAGTTGGCATCATTTTTCTGTTGAGTTGGTAGTTGGCATCATATTTCTGTTGAGTTGGTAGTTGGCATCATATTTCTGTTGAGTTGGTAGTTGGCATCATTTTTCTGTTGAGCTAGTAGTTGGCATCATTTTTCTGTTGAATTGGTAGTTGGCATCATATTTCTGTTGAGCTGGTAGTTGACATCATATTTCTGTTGAGTTGGTAGTTGGCATCATTTTTCTGTTGAGCTGGTAGTTGGCATCATATTTCTGTTGAGCTGGTAGTTGGCATCATTTTTCTGTTGAATTGGTAGTTGGCATCATATTTCTGTTGAGCTGGTAGTTGGCATCATTTTTCTGTTGAGATGGTAGTTGGCATCATATTTCTGTTGAGCTGGTAGTTGGCATCATATTTCTGTTGAGTTGGTAGTTGGCATCATTTTTCTGTTGAGTTGGTACTTGGCATCATTTTGCTATTGAGTTGGTAGTTGGCATCATTTTTCTGTTGAGCTGGTAGTTGGCATCATTTTTCTATTGAGCTGGTAGTTGGCATCATATTTCTGTTGAGCTGGTAGTTGGCATAATTTTTCTGTTGAGTTGGTAGTTGACATCATTTTTCTGTTGAGTTGATAGTTGGCATTATTTTTCTATTGAGCTGGTAGTTGGCATTATATTTCTGTTGAGGTGGTAGTTGGCATCATTTTTCTGTTGAGTTGGTAGTTGGCATCATATTTCTGTTGAGCTGGTAGTTGGCATCATTTTTCTGTTGAGCTGGTAGTTGGCATCATTTCTCTGCTGAGCTGGTAGTTGGCATCATTTTTCTGCTGAGCTGGTAGTTGGCATCATTTTTCTGCTGAGCTGGTAGTTGGCATCATTTTTCTGTTGAGCTGGTAGTTGGCATCATTTTTCTGCTGAGCTGGTAGTTGGCATCATTTTTCTGTTGAGCTGGTAGTTGGCATCATTTTTCTGCTGAGCTGGTAGTTGGCATCATTTTTCTGCTGAGCTGGTAGTTGGCATCATTTTTCTGTTGAGCTGGTAGTTGGCATCATTTTTCTGTTGAGCTGGTAGTTGGCATCATTTTTCTGTTGAGCTGGTATTTGGCATCATTTTTCTGCTGAGCTGGTAGTTGGCATCATTTTTCTGTTGAGCTGGTAGTTGGCATCATTTTTCTGTTGAGCTGGTAGTTGGCATCATTTTTCTGCTGAGCTGGTAGTTGGCATCATTTTTCTGCTGAGCTGGTAGTTGGCATCATTTTTCTGCTGAGCTGGTAGTTGGCATCATTTTTCTGCTGAGCTGGTAGTTGGCATCATTTTTCTGCTGAGCTGGTAGTTGGCATCATTTTTCTGCTGAGCTGGTAGTTGGCATCATTTTTCTGCTGAGCTGGTAGTTGGCATCATTTTTCTGCTGAGCTGGTAGTTGGCATCATTTTTCTGCTAGCCCTGGTGTTCTGCCATTTGTTCCTGCCAAACCTCTTTGATTCCTCATAGGTTTTACTTGTATTTGGCTGTTATAATTTACCACCTTTCTTTACCAAATTGCCTGCCTCATCGTTTCCAGGAATATCACAGTGAGATGGGACTCACTGGATCACAGGGGAGTGCCAACATTTTCAGATGGTGCATATACATCAGAGTTGAGGTGCAGAATTGTTCAGACAATAGCTGCATTCCACGGAGTACAAGAGACACTCTGAAACCAGTCTGTGACAATAAAAGTCAGAAACAGAATTCTTCCATTTTATGTAGAGCCAGTCTTGATAAAGGTAGTGGGATTCTGGACAGCAGAAGTGGACAATATTTGGAGGCAATGGAGATGTGGTTTTAAAATAAGAATATTGAGAATATTGTGGAGAGTTCCACAAATAAATAGGATTGTTCTAATAGGGAAGAGTAGGTCTCAAGTTTGTTTAAACTATAATAATTGACATTAAAAATGCAAGTCAGAGGATATTTATAATTTTCATTTAATTAAAAATATAATTTTAAAATTTAATTTGAGAGAAAAAATACATATCCATAACCCACTGCACAAGATGGCAGAAAAATACAAGTTGGCAATAATATTTTGATTATAAAGTTTGGTCAGAAGCAACAAGTGAGAAACAAGTAACAAAGCAGCTAAATGTTTGTGGCAAAGACTAAAAACTTCTCTCATATACAGACTGACCATGAAATGTTTGTGGCAAAGACTAAAAACTTCTCTCATATACAGACTGACCATGAAATGTTTATGACAAAGACTGAAAACTTCTCTCATATACAGACTGACCATGAAATGTTTATGACAAAGACTGAAAACTTCTCTCATATACAGACTGACCATGAAATGTTTATGACAAAGACTGAAAACTTCTCTCATATACAGACTGACCATGAAATGTTTATGACAAAGACTGAAAACTTCTCTCATATACAGTCTGACCATGAAATGTTTATGACAAAGACTGAAAACTTCTCTCATATACAGACTGACCATGAAATGTTTATGACAAAGACTGAAAACTTCTCTCATATACAGACTGACCATGAAATGTTTATGACAAAGACTGAAAACTTCTCTCATATACAGACTGACCATGAAATGTTTATGACAAAGACTGAAAACTTCTCTCATATGCAGACTGACCATGAAATGACTTGGAGATGAAATGATTGGTAGTTTATCATAAAACACCTAAAAACACTGGATGATAATGAAAAGTCTTGAACATACACATAAGCTGACAACATAATATCTTGGACATAAGCAAAGGCTGACAACATGAGAATTTTGTTTAAATATGAAAAAGTGGTTAAGGGTGACAGCTCTGTGTAGGTGAGAAACAAAACAAAAGTAGAATGATGTTTCAACCTAAAGGTCTTCAGCAGGAACAACAAACACCAAGACAAAAATATATAAGGACATACACAGAAACTGACAACATGGTGTCTTGGATATAAACAGAGGCTGACTACATATCTTGAACATAAACAAAGGCTGACTACACAATGTCTTGAACATAAACAAAGGCTGACTACACAATGTCTTGAACATAAACAAAGGCTGACTACATGTCTTGGGCATAAACAAAAGCTGACTACATGTCTTTGACATAAACAAAGGCTGACTACACAATGTCTTGAACATAAACAAAGGATGACTACATGTCTTGAACATAAACAAAGGATGACTACATGTCTTGGGAATAAACAAAGGATGACAATATGTCTTGGACATAAACAAAGGATGACTACATGTCTTGGGTATAAACAAAGGATGACAATATGTCTTGGATATAAACGAAAGATGACTACATATCTTGGGCATAAACAAAAGGTGACTACATATCTTGGGCATAAACAAAGGATGACTATATATCTTGGGTGCATAAACAAAGGATGACTACATAACTTGGCCATAAACAAAGGATGACTACATATCTTGGCCATAAACAAAGGATGACTACATATCTTGGCCATAAACAAAGGCTGACTACATATTTTGGGCATAAACAAAGGATGACTACATATTTTGGGCATAAACAAAGAATGACTACATATCTTGGCCATAAACAAAGGATAGCTACATATTTTGGGCATAAACAAAGAATGACTACATGTCTTACACATGAACAAACAAAAGATGCATACATAATGCCTTGGACATAAACAAAGGATGACAACATAATGCCTTGGACATACAGAGATTGATAATATGTCTCAAACACATAAACAGACTGACCAGAAAATGTGTCAGCTACAAAGACAAAAAAAAATGAAACGGATCATGTCTAGTGATGTACAGGGACTACTGTGTTGTCAAATTGTTGGCCATGACCGCTGAGACAGACATTTATAATAGATATGGTCAAGACATTTGTGTAGAAACACATTGTGCAAAATAAGGAACATAGACAAGTTGCAATCAAAACAATGAGTGAGAGTTCATAAAGCTAAAAGATGAAAGATCACACAAGAAAAAAAGATAGACAAAATCAGAGAGTCACTAAAGAAAAAAAAATTAAATAATAAAAGTTATTTAAAATAACAACTCAAGTTACTCAACTAGTGATAACCAGAAAGCTATTGATTCCTCCTCCCTACACAAGCTGTGGAACACAATATGACAACAACTAAATTTACACAGGGAGCCGCGATAGCTCAGCGGTTAGTGAACTGGACTACAAAGGACAAGAGGGAGGGTTCAATCCCAACTGACGGCTTCCGGTTCACCCAGCCTTTAATGGTTACCTGATTTGTTTCTGAGAAAGTTATGCACAGGCATAATACCGACCACATTACCCCAAAAATCATGTGCCGAAGGTTTGTAAAATTTATGGTCACTAACACCATATTCCCTATACGCCACTTGGCGTGATGGGGGCTCTTTACTTTTTTATTTTTATTAAAGTTACACAACTAGTGATAACCAGAAAGTTACTTATAACTCCTCTCACACAATCTGTAAAACATAAAATTGAGAAAAAGTGTATCATTAAAAGTGTAAAAGTCATTATAAAAGCTCTGGTACCCATTTTCAGAAACTTGGTGCAACCCAAATCTATGTTGGTTGGAATTAAAGTTGCCACATTTGGGAAGTGAACTCAAACAAAAGTGGTCAGTGTGTGAATGCACTAACCATCTCATCATCACATCACACACACACACATTAAGTGTCCTGGCCACACAAACATGTCTCAGAGACACAGTCGCCAAACTTTTTTTTTACAAAAATAAAATAATCATTTCATGGATTTACTTTTAACAAACAAAAATAAAAACAAACATGTTTGTAGACATTTTGACTGAGCTTTAAGAGTTTAAAACAAATCAATTATTTTAATTACCAACAAATGAGTTCATGAAATCATTCGTGACTAAAGTTCTTTTAATAATTAACTTTCCATAAAAATGATGATTTTCCTTCATTTGTCTCTCATTGGAAGATGCAATCATTATCTACAATCAATGGATGGATTCTGCATGATATTTAGTACTGTCGCTGATACTGACTCACAAAGTATGCTACAGAAGATTGACAGACACTGTCTGCAGCAGGAGTGGATGCAGCTCTTGGATGGCTCTACAGTGAGCATGTTAACCTGGGTGTACTGTCCAGGGCACACTGGTATACATGGCAATGAAATAGCCGATAAGCTCGCTGGCACTGGGTGAGGCCTTACTCTGGACAAAGAGGACATCGCCAAGTTTGTTCTTCATTCCTTAAGAGAAGAGGAGAGAATGGGATGGATAATGACATATATATTGAGAGACTGAGGAGTCTAAAGGTGGAGAATGGGATCTGGTCGATTTTGGAGTGCTTAGTGGGAAAAACACATGCATCATGTATCTATAATCAAAACATCACAGGAACATTCAGTCTGTTTATGCTTTCAAGAAATGCTGGGATTTGGGACATGGGGATGCCCTGACTGCAATGAAACTGAATCCATGAATAGATTTTCCACCATAGCTTTGGAGTGGACATGGGGATGCCCTGACTGCAATGAAACTGAATTCATGAATAGAATTTCTACCATAGCTTTGGAGTAGACATGGGGATGCCCTGACTGCAATGAAACTGAATTCATGAATAGAATTTCTACCATAGCTTTGGAGTGGACATGGGGATGCCCTGACTGCAATGAAACTGAATTCATGAATAGAATTTCTACCATAGCTTTGGAGTGGACATGGGGATGCCCTGACTGCAATGAAACTGAATTCATGAATAGAATTTCTACCATAGCTTTGGGGTGGACATGGGGATGCCCTGACTGCAATGAAACTGAATTCATGAATAGAATTTCTACCATAGCTTTGGAGTGGACATGGGGATGCCCTGACTGCAATGAAACTGAATTCATGAATAGAATTTCTACCATAGCTTTGGGGTGGACATGGGGATGCCCTGACTGCAATGAAACTGAATTCATGAATAGAATTTCTACCATAGCTTTGGAGTGGACATGGGGATGCCCTGACTGCAATGAAACTGAATTCATGAATATAATTTCTACCATAGCTTTGGGGTGGACATGGGGATGCCCTGACTGCAATGAAACTGAATTCATGAATATAATTTCTACCATAGCTTTGGAGTGGACATGGGGATGCCCTGACTGCAATGAAACTGAATTCATGAATAGAATTTCTACCATAGCTTTGGGGTGGACATGGGGATGCCCTGACTGCAATGAAACTGAATTCATGAATAGAATTTCTACCATAGCTTTGGAGTGGACATGGGGATACCCTGACTGCAATGAAACTGAATTCATGAATAGAATTTCTACCATAGCTTTGGAGTGGACATGGGGATGCCCTGACTGCAATGAAACTGAATTCATGAATAGAATTTCTACCATAGCTTTGGAGTGGACATGGGATACCCTGACTGCAATGAAACTGAATTCATGAATAGAATTTCTACCATAGCTTAAAGCATTGAAAATCCAATCATATCCTACCATTTAGATATGACTAGCTGGGATTGACTGCTGCAGATGCTGGACATCTCATGCAGGGCAGAAAAAAAGCTTCAGAATAGCAAATTCTAACAAGGACAAACTAGATGATGACAATATTCATGTAATTGAAATGATCCCTCAGATCAGACAAACATTGGACTCTCAAATGTCTTTCCAACCCAGGTTTTCCTCCCTGTCATCCTTATGCTCCTGATTGTTTCCCCTGTTACTAAATCTTTCAGGTGTTCTCTCCCCTACGTAATTCTGAATGAACTGTCTGTCCACCAGCTCTTGTCTTTTCCCCAATTATTGTTACTCTAAAATACACTACATGTATCATCATCATAATCGAGTGCCGTCTCCGCAATGAAGATTTTCTACCATGGAGCGCCATTCTACTCTGTCTCTTGCTTTGATGGTCTATCTTTTGATGTTACTCGCCCATGTTAGCCTTGGTCTGACTCTGCCTCTTTTACCTTGTATTTTCCCCTCCAGGATTACTTTTAGTAGGCTGTTATGACTTTTAACATGGCCCAAAAATCACATTTGTCTTGTTTGAATTGTGTTTAGTAGTTCTCTTTTCATTTTTAGTTGTTTTAATACTTCATCGTTTGTTTTCTTTTCCTTCCATCCAATTCTACCTATTCTTCTATATATCCACATTTCAAAGGCTTCAATTCTCTGTTCTGTTTTCTTGTCTAATGTTCATGTTTCTGCACCATATAGGAATATTGAGAAGATGTAACATTTTGCTATTCTTAGTTTAAGCCCTGGTGTTATTTGTTTTGATGTTAATATGTTCTTCATGACATTAAAATTACTTTTTGCCATTCCTATTCTTTTGTTTATTTCAGTTTTACATTTTCCATCACTTTATAGTATGTCCAAGGTAGTTGTAGTTCTGAACTGTCTCCAGGTCTATTCCTTCAATTTTGATATCCATTTGTGGGTTTTGAGTATTTCCTTTGTTTATGATCATAGTTTTAGTCTTTTTGATATTCAAATCTAGTCCATATTTTTTGCTTATCATGTTTATTTCATTAAGTAATTGTTGTAGATCTTTAGGATTTGTGTGTATATATATAGATAAGATATATACAAATTTAAAAATATTATACGCCAAAAAACATTTGGTCGATGGGGAACATCTCTGATGATAGATCAGATCAGTTACCAAGATCAGATTTAGACTAAGTTAAAAGAAACTTTGCAACATGGAGAATAAACCATAAGATAGAAAGTCAACTTAGAGGATCGGAAGGTCACTGTCTTAAGAAGATTCTACTCATCCATTGGGATCAACACATTACAAGAACAAAGAAATCACCAGAAGATCAAGAATGCAAAAACATCAATCAAGATGTGAAATGAAGATTTTGAAAATGGCTAGGCCTCGTTCTACGAATAAAACGAACCAGGCATCTGCATTAACATGGGCACCATCCGGCATATGAAGAAGAGACAGACTATTGGGGTCATGGCGATGAACCATACATGATGAAATGAAAGAGGCTGGCAGGTCTCGGTGAGAGTTGTTCATACTTGCTCCAGACCAGATTGGGTGGAGGTCTCTTGTGAGTGCCCTATGATGGGTGGAGGTCTCTTGTGAGTGCCCTATGATGGGTGGAGATCTCTTGTGAGTGCCCTATGATGGGTGGAGATCTCTTGTGAGTGCCTTTTGATGGGTGGAGATCTCTAGTGAGTGCCATATGATGGGTGGAGATCTCTTGTGAGAGACCCATGATGGGTGGAGATCTCTTGTGAGTGCCCTATAGCTCCATCCGGAGTTCAGAGGATTAAGAAGAAGAAATGAAACTTTGAGGCCCCCTATTAAACACCAGAAGATCTCTCTAACAGATTACAATATAAACACATTTGAGGCCTACTATTAAACACCAGAAGATCTCTCTAACAGATTACAATATAAACACATTTGAGGCCTACTATTAAACACCAGAAGATCTCTCTAACAGATTACAATATAAACACATTTGAGGCCTACTATTAAACACCAGAAGATCTCTCTAACAGATTACAATATAAACACATTTGAGGCCTACTATTAAACACCAGAAGATCTCTCTAACAGATTACAATATAAATACATTTGAGGCCTACTATTAAACACCAGAAGATCTCTCTAACAGATTACAATATAAACACATTTGAGGCCTACTATTAAACACCAGAAGATCTCTCTAACAGATTACAATATAAACACATTTGAGGCCTACTATTAAACACCAGAAGATCTCTCTAGCAGATTACAATATAAACACATTTGAGGCCTACTCACATTGTGAGGCCCTAAGCTGTCAGTTTAAGAGCCTAGATCAAGCCCTACCTGCTGCTGACTTTACAGTCCTCTCCCTCTCTTGTTGTTCTGCATCAAGCAGACAATGCTGTGTTCAGATCAATGCTCCGTAGTCTGTCTCCTGCTCATCATCATGCCTATAGTTTCATGAATACAACCTCTTCTAGATCTACCTTTATCCCTCCTCCTTGCTTCTGAGATTGAAAGCTCCCTTTAGGGAAGCTGTCTGGTGGTGATCATAATTCATGTAGAAACTATTAGATCTGTTGTATCCTAATACAATTCAGCACTCCAACTATTTTCCGTATAACATAATTTCTGATTCTCTCTCTTCTTGTTATATTCAATCATTTTTCCCATGCAGCTTATCTCTGTTGTAACCAGTCTTTATTTGGCTGCTAGCACTCCAATTTGGCAATAGCAGTGGAGTGTTGAATAAGAAAACCATGTTATACAGTATTCCTTTTGAATTGGATGTTAAATATTTGTTTTGTAATATTTGAGCCTGTTGTCTAAATCAGAGGTGGCCAAACGACGGCCCATGGCCCACATCTAGCCCACCAGTTAATTATTGTACAGGTAAATACCTGTACAGAATAAAGTACAGGTTATCGATCTCATACCTTGCAGGCTCAGTTATGGAAATGTGCCAAATTAATACTCTACTGGCACTAATGGTGTCATTAATTATATTCTTTAACTTTTCAACATAGATTTCTGATTCACTAACACTGACAAAGGAATCCTTGTACACATTGAAACACTCTAGGATCATCTGAATTTAAAGCAAAAATCTCAGATGTAAAATTTCAGCCGCTAATGGAATTAAACACTGAACAATTGTAACTGATTAAAAAAATCACACACATTACAAACTGGCAAATAGCAACAGGAAACTGCAGCATGAAATGTGGTTTATTTGTCTCATAAATGAACGGTGGTTTATTAATCTAACTCATTAAATGTGAAAGATGGCTGCTAAATGAACTGACCAACTGTTTGTAAGTAGATACATATATCAATAATTGTAGACAGGGATGAGAAATTATTGAAGAATTAGAATTATGTTCATTTTTGTTATATGACTAGTAGTCACTTTATCTGAATTATTGTAAGTAAATTGAGGGTGAGGGGAGAAGTAATGTAGAAGGGACCTTGAGTTTAAGGAACAAGGAGATAGTAGAAGACAAGAGTATGAACTAATGGGATATTGAGAACTACAGTATGGAACTAATGGGATGTTGAAGTGAAAAAATGGAAACCAATTATGATAAAGTATTACACAAGACCTTTTTTTGAAATCCCCAGGGGAGAAGACAAAGAAAAAGGTTAAACAATACTTAGAGACAACAGATGGAAGCAGAGACGAAGAAAATGGTAAATATAGGGAGTGATTGTAATAGAGACAAGAAATGTACTAACTTGGAAAGTATTTGTTGAAGGTCTATACTTCATAGGGAGTTGATTGATAAAAGAAGATTATGCACCTGCTGACTGTGACTCTATTCATCCACAGGGAGCTGAATGATAAAAGAAGATTCTGCACCTGCTGACTGTGACTCTATTCATCTACAGAGAGTTGAATGATAAAAGAAGATTCTGCACCTGCTGACTGTGACTCTATTCATCCACAGGGAGCTGAATGATAAAAGAAGATTCTGCACCTGCTGACTGTGACTCTATTCATCTACAGGGAGCTGAATGATAAAAGAAGATTCTGCACCTGCTGACTGTGACTCTATTCATCCACAGGTGATACAGTTACTCTACTTATGAGGGATATAATAATTGAGTTAGTATCTGAACTTGTTTCTACATCATTTCTATGAAATCATTCTTCTTTGCCATCTCATATACAAGAGTTCATATATTCCAAAACAAATATCTTCTCCCTGCATTCACTCCATGACAAAAATGAATAGTTCATCTTCTGGTTCACAGATCCCAATGCAAGCTATCCCTGGATAGTTCTGGTTCACAGATCCCAATGCAAGCTATTCCTGGATAGTTCTGGCTCACAGATCCCAATGCAAGCTATCCCTGGATAGTTCTGGTTCACAGATCCCAATGCAAGCTATTCCTGGATAGTTCTGGCTCACAGATCCCAATGCAAGCTATCCCTGGATAGTTCTGGTTCACAGATCCCAATGCAAGCTATCCCTGGATAGTTCTGGTTCACAGATCCCAATGCAAGCTATCCCTCTTCATCAACCACCCTTAAAACAACGTTAAGTGGATGTAAATGCAGAGTATTGCTGTTTGCAGAAAAAACTGTTGATATCTACACCTTTCTACACATGCGACTTCATCATCATAATCATCATCGTGTGCCTTCTCCGCAACAAAGGTTGGCTACCATGGATCGCCATTCTACTCTGTTTCTTGCTTTGATGGTGCAGGCTGTCATAGATTGACTTGTCCATCTTTTGATGTTACTCGTCCATGATAGTCTTGGTCTGTCTCTGCCTCTTTTACCTTGTATTTTCCCTTCCAATATTACTTTTAGTAGGCTGCTGTGTCTTTTAACATGCCCCAAAAATTTCATTTGTCTTGTCTTAATTGTATTTAGTAGTTCTCTCTTTAATTTCAGTTGTTTTAAAACTTCATCGTTTGTTATCTTTTGTTTCCATCCAATTCTACCTATTCTCCTATAAATCCACATTTCAAAGGCTTTAATTTTCTGTTCTGTTTTCTTGTCTAATGTCCATGTTTCTGCACCATACAGGAATATTGAGAAGATGTAACATTTTGCATTCTTAGTTTCAGCCCTGCTGATATTTGTTTTGTATATTTTTCATGGCATTAAAATTACTTTTTGCCATACCTATTCTTTTGTTTATTTCAATTTTCCATCACTGGTTATAGTATGTCCCAGTGCGACTTCAGCTCGACATGTTTGAGTACTGGGTTGCCTTCCATTTCAATGCCTACTCACTTGGCAAGACTAGACAGGTTAGCCTGTTACTAGAGGCACCATGAGGAGGTGGAGTAGGGTCTGGATGGTTCTGGTTCACTGAACCTGGCACAAGGTTTGAGTTGCTGGCGGCTTCCAGATCTGTAGCTGAATGGGCACCTTCTAACACAAATATAAATAAATATATATATATATATACATATGATTTTTTACAGCTCAAAACTGCATCATGGCAGTGGCATATGGCAATGAAGTTCCTAGGACTGAAACATCACTGTAATCAGTCATCAGTGGGTGAATAAACCTATAAAGACTTGCCACATATAATGTATGACAGGGGACCTTTACTGCGTCACTATGTGTATGTGGTAACTGGAAATATGTTCATGTTTCAAATACTGGCTCATGATATGTCACAGCACTCAACCTTGGACTAACTATATGAGATAACTGCAGTGTAATGTTTGTAACCTCATATCATTTACTGGTTTAAAAATAGCTTTAAATCAGACTTTTAATTAAAAATCCCGGCTAAAAAAGCGATTCCACCAAGGATGCAAGGTCACTGAAAAGTACGTAGCAATGAGATGGTTGACCAATGTGTATAATCAGGGATCATCAAATAGTAAAGAGAAGATAGTTTAATAATCTTTGAAGAGGTGGAATTTGTGATTGATAAAAATATTAGGGAGAAATGGAACAAATCTCACTCAGCTCAATCTCCGTAGGTACAACACCTTTTACAAACTTTCAAGAAAGCACCTTCAATGGACCATCAAGAAGTGGCAACAACAGACTTAGGCAGTGCATGATCCAAAAATTGAAAGTTGGACTTGACAATTTATGCCCCTGCAAACAGTTTTCATGTGCAACCTGTGACAAGTGTGAGAAATATATGGCCAGCTAATGTAGATGGTGAAAACAAGTATGAGAAATATATGGCCAGCTAATGTAGATGGTGAAAACAAGTATGAGAAATATATGGCCAGCTAATGTAGATGGTGAAAACAAGTATGAGAAATATATGGCCAGCTAATGTAGATGGTGAAAACAAGTATGAGAAATATATGGCCAGCTAATGTAGATGGTGAAAACAAGTATGAGAAATATATAGCCAGCTAATGTAGATGGTGAAAACAAGTATGAGAAATACATGGCCAGCTAATGTAGATGGTGAAAACAAGTATGAGAAATATATGGCCAGCTAATGTAGATGGTGAAAACAAGTATGAGAAATACACGGCCAGCTAATGTAGATGGTGAAAACAAGTGTGAGAAATATATGGCCAGCTAATGTAGATGGTGAAAACAAGTATGAGAAATATATGGCCAGCTAATGTAGATGGTGAAAACAAGTATGAAAAATACACGGCCAGCTAGTGCAGTATGTAAAATAAAGTATGAGAGATACAATGAGAGCAGAGGCAGCTCTGAGGGATAGTCTTTAACACTTTAGAATAAATGGAGGCAGCTCTGAGGGATAGTCTTTAACACTTTAGAATAAATGGAGGCAGCTCTGAGGGATAGTCTTTAACACTTTAGAATAAATGGAGGCAGCTCTGAGAGATAGTCTTTAACACTTTAGAATAAATAGAGGCAGCTCTGAAAGATAGAATTAACACTTTAGAATAAATGGAGGCAGCTCTGAGGGATAGTCTTTAACACTTTAGAATAAATGGAGGCAGCTCTGAGGATAGTCTTTAACACTTTAGAATAAATGGAGACAACAACAATGCAGTATATCAAAGAAATTGGAATGAATGTCAGAATCTTCCCAGAGAAGAACAAATTAAGAGAGTCTAAGACACACCTGTTCAGGACTTTTTAGCTGAAATGACCTAAGTCACGGTGACACAAATTAGGCCCATAATATGAAACCACTTCCACTGACAAAAATTCAGGTGTTTCTAACCTATATTCAGAACTTTTCCCCTGCCTTGCTGCTATAAAAACAATTATTGTCTATATAATGCTGTTGACAGTGCCAAGTCTATTGTTTCAGTTCATCTAGCAAATTTGCTAAAATAACAATTGCTGCCTAATAGCCCAGTGTTGATGAATTTCACTTTTACCAACGCTGCGAGCACAAAAGTATGTTTCAACCTCGAATACAAACTCAACAAATTGAAGTGGTCAAAAAAATTATGACTTTCACTTTACTCACTTAAATTATTAAATTGTATAGTTATATAAACAAACAGATTCACAATGTTAATATGAGAGATAAAATGTTGTGAATTAAGTGAATCATAAGATATTATTAATATCACTTATGAACATCAGCTCAGCGAGCACAAACCATAGATCTTCTCCAGGTACACGTATAACAAAATTGGAGCAGTCAAAAAAATTATGACTTTCACTTTTACGTACAGAAATTATTCAACTTTACTGCTGTATAAAAAAAAATCAAGATTCAAACGTTAATATGAGACATTAAATGTCATGAATTAAGCAGATTGTAATATGAAATATAGTCCCAGTGTAATTTTTTTTTGGCAGCGGTAGACTAAAAGACAAGCATTCCAGTCAAACTTCGCGGGAGGGAATTCCGTATTTGACATCACGACTGCATGAAATTACAGTAGATGTTTCAGAGCACAAGCGTTCAGATGTGAAGAGAAAGAAGTGATCAATTAGGCAGGCATTAAGTAAGAAACTACTGGACTAGGTCAATAATCTTGTGAAAACAGGACAACATTAATGACCAGTAGAGCATACATCATCTCATGAATTGGTTATGAATCTAACATCCTTCAGCAGCTGAAGCTGACATACTGACCTACAATGCATTCACTCAATAAAAATAACATCAGACATTTATGCCAATGACATCATTCATCACTATAGAAATAAAGCAACATTTTATCAAAACAGATACATCTGTCCATCCTTACCTATCAATATAGATCTCAAAATGTACTCTTCATCAATAAAGTAAACGCGTATGTAGAACATGGTGATAGTGCTCATATTACTCAACGACCAATGGCATATTTTTTTAAAAGGGTACCAAATATTTTTCTGGGAAAGTAAAGCGGCATGGATGTAATATCGATCATATTACCTCAAAAATCATGTGTCGAAGGTTTATACAAATTATTGTCACTAACACCATATTCCTATACGCCACTTGGCGTGACAGAGCTCTTTACTTTAATGGCATATTTTAAGGAGGATTCAGTTGGCATGATATCTAACTTTCCAGAAGAAAATTCTGGTACCCATTTTCAGAGGCTGAGTGAATCTCAAATTCATGTTTGTCATTCATCAATAGAAACCTTAAAATGTCCAAATCTATCATCGTAACTAAACATTCCACTCATTATTATAAACTTGCAAATGTCCAAATTTATCATCGTAAATCTCTAAACATTCTACTCATTATTATAAACTTGTAAATGTCCAAATCTATCATCGTAAATCTCTAAACATTCCACTCATTATTATAAACTTGCAAATGTCCAAATTTATCATCGTAAATCTCTAAACATTCCACTCATTATTATAAATTTGTAAATGTCCAAATTTATCATCGTAAATCTCTAAACATTCCACTCATTATTATAAACTTGTAAATGTCCAAATCTATCATCGTAAATCTCTAAACATTCCACTCATTATTATAAACTTGCAAATGTCCAAATTTATCATCGTAAATCTCTAAACATTCCACTCATTATTATAAACTTGTAAATGTCCAAATCTATCATCGTAAATCTCTAAACATTCCACTCATTATTATAAACTTGTAAATGTCCAAATTCAACATGACAGATATCTAAATATTATTTACAGATGTCTGGCCATGCAATAGAGTTTGTACACATATTTCAGTGTAGATTATTCTCCTATAGGTTTCCAATGTCCACAATATTTATTATAGATTTCTAAATGTTCCATTCATCACTACAGTCCTCAGAAGTTCCATTCATTATTACAGATTTAATTTGCTTGCTCCGCTATAGTAATAAGTCTATTGGTCAAGGAAGCAAACATAAAACAAATGCTTGGTTTCCAGACAAATTTGTGCCTCTCACTCATTTATCTGATAACACATGAAATGTGATGAGCTCAATGAAAACATGAATGCCAGTACAACAGAACAATGAAAAAAATGTCAATATATTTAAAAATTAGAACTTGTAAAGACAAAAATAAAAATGTGAACCACCAAACCATTAAAATAATTGGAATCAACAAACGCAAAATGTAAGTTTTAGCAAACTCATGAAACAAATATTACAATTCATCTGAGTTTGTATGCTTCTGAAAGTATTCCTTCGATTTTAAAGGATCTGGAATAATCTGAAAAAAAAAAAATATATATATAAATAAAATGGCACTACTCTTGACCACCTCAAATTACAAATTCTAGAAATGTGACAGTTTGCCACGTACAAACATCTCCCCACTCTTTATACCTTCCTAACTACTACTTCTGGTGATCCCAGAGTGTTGGGTCTGTTTTCTTTGATGTTGGATCAGACACAAATGTGCACGTCGTAAAAAAAGCAACTTTAAAAAAAAATAAATGTGACCAATTTTAAAGATATTCATTTTTTTCTTATGACAGGGAGAAATTCCCTCGGCGAGACATCAAACAAACCTTTGTAACATGGGAGAGAGAGGGTGAGCAATGCTTAGAAGGAACCAAACATATGGCTGGATTGACGGACTGATGGTCGCAGTGTCAATAGACAACGTAACAACCTCCAGCAGCCACAGCATGGTGGGGTTGTCATTTGGGCTATATATCTAAAGTAACCCAGGAAATAATTAGAGTATCCGATTCCCGTATCTCTACTTAGGTAAACACAGCTGTTTAGCAAAAGTTCACAGAAAATATTATTTTCCGACCGCCAAATGTAACAATTAAGTGGATGTCATTTTTGCTGCGGTATCGTAAAAACGTGACCCTCAGGTATTGTTATCTAGGGTAAAAATTTGGGAGCAAAATAGAGAATTTTTAAGCATGTAAAGTTTGTAGCAAAAAAAAACAGCATGCATTTTGACATTGAGTCTTAGAAACTCCACACATGATTGCTGCATGTTCATCCGGGCAAATAAGCAATTCTTTAGCATGAAAGTGCACACATGCCCAATCTGGCACATTGTGACTTCTTCCTTTTTCTGAAGCTGAAGTCCTCAAGGGACATACAGCTGTACGTGCCTGGTACGTGGAGGAGACATCTGATTTCATTACTGATGAGATGCATCAACTTGTCCAATGCTGGTGTTTGTATGTGGATCAGGTGATGACTGAGTTGAGAAATATTGGCACCCTCACGCGAAGAAGAGAATGGGTGGGATAATGATGTATATGGAACAATAATGTACTCATTGGGATGCTGAGGAGTCTTAAGGTGGAAAAGGGGTCTGGTCAATCCGGAGTAAGTAAAGAGCCCCATCACGCCAAGTAGCATATAGGGAATATGGTGTTAGTGACCATAATTTTTATAGACCTTCGGCACATGATATTTGGGGTAATGTGGTTGGTATTACACCTGTGCCACTTTACGTTCCCAGAAGAAAATCCGGTACCCATTTAAGGCTGGGTGAACCCAGAAGCCATCGATCAGGATCGAACCCGACTTGTCTTTTGTAGTCCAGTTCACTAAACACTGAGCTATCATGGCTCCCCTTGATCCGGGGTGCTTTGTGGGAAAAGCAGATATATCTACAATCAACACCTTATGTGAACAGTCAGTCAGCATATGCTTTGAGAAATGTTGGGACAAGTGGTGGAACGGATATGGGACACCCCCAAATGCAATGAAACTAATTCCATGAATAGAATAGGGCATTCCAAGCTTTCCTCAGATGTACAGCTAAAAATGTGGATTTTGTATATTATTACAATTATTATCTTAGAGGCAAAACTTGTCCAACTGCCTTCGTAATTATGGATCGGAATGAGATTCTGGGAAAGCTGATTAGTTACCACAGCAGAATTCATCTCATGGTTTCTGTGGTTGGCCCAAAGGTGTTCAGTTCATGCAAGCAGATGACAAATAGGTATGATGCTGGGGAGAAAGGGTAGGAGATGGTGTCACTGTAGCATTGAGGTTAGGATGCTGATCTCACATTGAAAAGATATCCTGTTAGAAACCCGTATAGAGTGATCATTTCTTTTCTGTCGTTGGCTGCTGTTATCAAAGCAAGTGAATTCAAATACTCAGTCTAACTGGAGATATCAAGGCAAGTGTATTCAAATAGTCTAATTAGAGATATCAAGACAAGTGAATTCAAATACTGAGTCTAATTGGAGATATCAAGACAAGTGAATTCAAATACTCAGTCTTATTGGAGATATCAAGGCAAGTGAATTCAAATACTCAGTCTAATTGGAGATATCAAGACAAGTGAATTCAAATACTCAGTCTAATTGAGATATCAAGGCAAGTGAATTCAAATATTCAGTCTAATTGGAGATATCAAGGCAAGTGAATTCAAATATTCAGTCTAATTGGAGATATCAAGACAAGTGAATTCAAATACTGAGTCTAAATGGAAATATCAAGACAAGTGAATTCAAATACTGAGTCTAATTGGAGATATCAAGACAAGTGAATTCAAATACTCAGTCTAATTGGAGATATCAAGACAAGTGAATTCAAATATTCAGTCTAATTGGAGATATCAAGACAAGTGAATTCAAATATTCAGTCTAACTGAAGATCAAGGCAAGAGAATTCAAATATGTAGTCTAACTGGAGATTTGTGATAGAACAATCTTCAACTCTCGATTTGGATTTAAATTGACAAAATGAAGAAATACAAATAAAACAATAACACCCCATATAAAAAAACAAACAAACAACTTACGGTATCACTCCCTGGCTTCCAGCCTGCAGGACAGACCTCTCCATGGTTGTCTGTGTATTGGAAAGCCTGCACCAGCCTCAGGGTCTCATCTACTGACCTTCCAACTGGCAAGTCATTCATTGTGATCTGTCGCAAAATGCCCTTAGGGTCGATGATGAAGAGTCCTCTGCAAAAGGACATATAAGATAAGAATAATAGATATCAATGGTAAATAATATCATCAATATCTATAAGACAGGTTCACTAAACAGCTACAACACCTTTTATATGTCTGCACGCCTCAGAGCAGGACACAATCAATTCCATAGTTACATGTATACAAATTGGCACCTCAGTCACATGAACATGTGGACAGGCATACCAGACTGCTGAACCCATACTTCAGGACTGTACTGACTATAGAACAGTGAGGAAAACCATTGTCCCATAGATACAACACAGCAGGGTAAGCTGTATGGGCCTCTGCGAGAACTACAAAAAAAGACCAGTAACATTTATACAAGAAATAACATTGAGCTATTTGCGGGTCATCATCATTGCACTCCGAACATGTCAATAGGTGTTCAGATCCACTCCTCAGCAAGTCCTGCAGTGTCCAGCAACTGATGACCCTAGCTCTGTGATGGTTGATAAGTCTTATACTCCCATTAAATTTCTAGTTTCTGGCTGTGCCCATCTTATTTCCCCATCTCTTTCATCCGAAGTAGTGATGTGGACTCAAGGGATTGTCAAATTCCAGTGCCTATACAACATCTTGGAGGCCAATGATGATGTTCACCTGATCCGTTGGCTGATCGTCTTCAACGACAGCGCAGCTAGCTAACCTGTCCGTTCTTTCATTTCCCTGTACTCCTGCATGTCCGGGGATGTGGACAAAGGTGACCGTACATATTTTTTACTTCTGCAGTGACTCTACCCATTGCATGCATACGGAGTATGCTTAAACTTTTTTTTATCAAGCTCATTGAATCACTCAGTATGCAGGCGTGGGTGTAGGTGACTTGAACCAGATGAATGCCTTGGTCAATGCCATTACCTCCATCGTAAAATTACTCGTGGTCATAACATATGCACCACTATCTTTTTTTATTATTCTGCCTGCCAAGCGTGCTGTAAATGCCCATGCACTCCTTTTGTGTCGCATTACAGATCTATCTGTATAGATGACTGCATCTTCTATATCAGTGTTATCCCAGATGAAATCGTTGACCTCCGCACTGACCACGACTGAGTTCTATTCCCTACATTTTCTATCGAGTGTGGCAACACACGAGAATGTTCCCGTGAATGATGAAAGGCACCGGTATTCACTCCTCGCCAGCCTTGATATTGGCAAGCCCACAGACTTGTTTGATAACATCTTCTGCTCGGCCCACCCATGATTTGCCTCTTTGAAATTCTTCTTCTTCTGCAATGGGCTCATTCAGAGTAGGATTCCGGATTTCTTATGAAGGCACCTGTCTGTTTAAGTGATGACCTCTTCGAAATAACATTGCAGATAGAGACTATACTTCAGGTGAACGAAAGATACATAGATATATAAGACATCATTACCAAACATTCTGTATGTCTGCACTATCACACCTTTTTAATGTCGGTACTGTCATACCTTTTATATGTTGGAACTACCACACCTTTTATATGTCTGCAATACCACACAGCATTATCACACCTTTTACATGTCATCGTTGCCACACCTATAAGGCATACAGGACCTCCTTTTTTTCACCGTTTCCGCGAGGGCTAGACATTGGATCTTACTACCCACAGACCAGGGGAGGGTAAAGCCATGAAGACACAATGGGTTAAATTTTTAAAAAATTCCACTGCCTTTGTCGGGGATTGAACCCAGAGCCTACATGTCCAGATGCCGACATCTTACCTCTAGACCACCCAGTTCCCCATGTTTATTGTTCACTTAGTTGATTATGTTGTATCCTGTGAACCAGTGCATTTATCTTCAGCACCAATTGTTCAGCAATATTTTATTTGCCTTTGAATTTCTTTGACCATTCTCCGCAAGACAGTTGTTGTCTTCAGTCAGAGCATCAAAGATGATTTTTCTTGGAAAGAAAGACACCCTGGTGTCTTTAGTGTTAATAAAGTTAGCCAAAAATAGCTTTGTCAACAACATTAGCTATACCCTTGTTAACAACATTAGCTAAATGTATAACTTTGTTAACAACAATAACCAAATATATGATCTTGTTAACATTAACTAAATATATAACCTTGTTAACAACATTAGCTAAATATGCAACATTGTCAACAACATTAGCTAAATATGCACCCTTGTTAACAACATTTGCTAAATATATAACCTTGTTAACAACATTAGCTAAATATATACCCTTGTTAACAACTATAGCCAAATATATACCCTTGTTAACAACATTAGCTAAATATATACCCTTGTTAACAACATTAGCTAAATATATACCCTTGTTAACAACTATAGCCAAATATATACCCTTGTTAACAACATTAGCCAAATATATATACCCTTGTTAACAACATAAGCTAAATATATATACCCTTGTTAACAACATTAGCTAAATATATGACCTTGTTAACAACTATAGCCAAATATATACCCTTGTTAACAACATTAGCTAAATATATACCCTTGTTAACAACTATAGCCAAATATATACCCTTGTTAACAACATTAGCTAAATATATATACCCTTGTTAACAACTATAGCCAAATATATACCCTTGTTAACAACTATAGCCAAATGTATACCCTTGTTAACAACATTAGCTAAATATATGACCTTGTTAACAACTATAGCCAAATATATACCCTTGTTAACAACATTAGCTAAATATATATACCCTTGTTAACAACTATAGCCAAATATATACCCTTGTTAACAACTATAGCCAAATATATACCCTTGTTAACAACATTAGCTAAATATATGACCTTGTTAACAACTATAGCCAAATATATACCCTTGTTAACAACATTAGCTAAATATATACCCTTGTTAACAACTATAGCCAAATATATACCCTTGTTAACAACATTAGCTAAATATATACCCTTGTTAACAACAATAGCCAAATATATACCCTTGTTAACAACATTAGCTAAATATATACCCTTGTTAACAACATTAGCTAAATATATAACATTATTAACAACATTAGTCAAATATATAATCTTGTTAACAAGTTAACATTAGCTAAATATGTAAAAAAAAATTTTTAAATCACACACACACATAATCCCTATATAAGACGTGATGTTGTACTTTATTGTATTATATCTAGAGCTACCCTACTTAAACCTTCTATTAAAATTAAGGTTACCTGATACAAACCCCAACATTTGGGAGGTCGTGATGGTCTAGAGGTAAGACATTGCCCTCTGGACCATGTCCTGGGTTTTATTCCCACCACAGGTGGTTATTTCCAACCAAATAAATGTCCACCGTTTCTTAGTGCTTTACCCTTGACCTCATCTCTGGGTAGTGAGATCTGATGTCTAGCCCCCTTGGATAATGGCAAAAAACAGGAGGTCCTAAGTGCATTCTGCAGACGTTAAAAATCCTGAGGCAGATGGAAATAGAAAAAAGTAGGCCAAAAGTGGCCGCTGCCTTGGCAAAATTATTAAGAAAAAATCCACCCAAAACATGAAAAATTTCCACATTAAAAAATGAGAGTACCTCTAAGTTAGAGAATATCTGCCTGTATGGCAAGGGACACTTGAGCACACAACTGCTGGTGTGAAAAATAGGTAAATGCAATATTTACACAAACAAAATAAAACAAAGAAGAAAACCCCAACAATGATTTACCTCAAGCTGTGTCCCAAGTCCTGAAGATAAACCCCATAAGCTTTAGAGATCTCATGTGTGATGTCTGACAGCAATGGGAAGTTAATCTTACCCAGGCCTCCTTGGTTCCGTGGCACATTTGTCCTGAGAATGAAACAAACCGTTCAGCTTTGATACAGTTTTGTAGTGCTGAGCAAAAATGGCAACATCTCTGCAATGTTATTTACAGCAATGAGGTTAGGATTTTTGGAAACCGAAATTTAAGTCTCATGATTGGTTTGAAGCTAACTCTCATGTTATAACACCTGTAATTGAAGCTAAACGTGCTGCTTTCTTAGATCACAAGCCCGCACCTAATGCAAATACTCTCCATGCTCAGAATGACCAGAAACAAAGTCCAGCAGACAGCTCGACACTGTGCAAATGAGTATTGGCTCCAGCTTAGCGACATTATCCAGACTGCATCTCAAACTGGGAACCTAACAGCAATGTATGAAGGCATAAAGAAAGCCCTCTGACCAACAAAATACACTATTGCCCAACTAAAGTTATCCACTGCAGAGAAAATAACTGACAGAGGGAAACAGAGAGATTGGTGGAACATTATTCATCACTTTATTTCATAGAAAACACTGTTACAGCAAACCCCTTGATGTTATCCAATGTCTCCCCCTATGGAGGAGTTAGACACTGAACCAACTGTAGAACAGCCCATAGATAGCTTGGCCACAGGCAAGGCACCAGGACAAAATGGGATCCCTCCCGATCTGATAAATTCTGTAAAAGTGTTCTGTTACATCCCCTGCTTGAAGTACTACATCAATGCTGGAAAGAGAAAGCCATTCCTCAAGATATGATAGACTCAATGATTGTAACCCTCTACAAAAATAAAGGAGATAGAAGCAACTGCAACAACTACAGAGGCATCT
Organism: Megaustenia siamemsis; assembly: GCA_032433765.1. Lineage (NCBI taxonomy): Eukaryota > Metazoa > Mollusca > Gastropoda > Stylommatophora > Ariophantidae > Megaustenia > Megaustenia siamemsis. The sequence continues at coordinate 4,919,350 of JAVIAB010000107.1, read as the reverse complement.
CCTTACTCAGCATCATCAGCAAGATCTTCACCAGAGTCATCTTAGGAAGGTCACAAAAACTCGCAGAATGCGTATGTCCGTATATATACGGCTTTTAGATTCAGAAGATCAACTGCAGACATGATTTTCTCTTTACGTCTGCTTCAAGAAAAATCTAGAGAGCGGAAAATGCTTCTCTTCATTGTCTTTATTGACCTTACAAAGGCCTTTGACCTAGTCAGCAGGGACAGTCTCTTCAAAACACTATGTAAAATAGGCTACCCACATACTCTGCTGATGCTAGTTAAATTGTTTCATGAGGATATGAAAGGTATCATTCAATATGATGACAGTACACGATGGCAAAACAGCAAACTGACAAAACAAAGCCCACAGTTTACAATTCATGCATTTTTAGTATCCTTCTGTATGGCAGCGAATCATGGACAACTTATGGAAAGCAGGAGAGAAGGCTAATTGCATTCCATATGTGAGGTCTGCGCTGTATTGTTGGTATCACCTGGAAGGGCAAAGTGACAAACATGGAGGTCCTCACTCACACAGGCGGCCCCCCCCCCACCAACATCTACACTCTGTTCAATTTGGCCACGCACACCGTATGAAAGATGGCAGCATACCAAAAGATATACTTTATGGTCAACTAGCAGATGGCAAAAGAACTAGGAGGTGCCCAAAACTTTGATGTGTAGACATATATAAACGTGACATGAAGACTCTGAACATAAATCCTGCAGCTTGGAAAGAAACAGCTGCAGACCGTAATCTTTGGAAACACACTCTAAAGCTCCAACTCAAACAAAAAGCAGACAGATTCATAGAAAAAGAGAATGCATGGCAAAAGAAAAGAAAAAAATAACATTTTGGGATGCTGCAAAATCCATAGTCAACTATGACTAACGGAGGCTACTACTAATAGAGACAGAAGTGATAAAAGTACAAAGAAGAATTGAATTGGTTTGGAGATGGTTGATGAAGATAATATTTGGTTATGGAAAGCCCCGGTATCACTGCAAATGAATTAAAATCCATAATTGCTGAACCGCCCATGGCAGCGTAATCATCCGAATCTCATCTCCCAAACAAAGAAAGGTAACTGTAGCCCCCATCGTAGCGGTCTCAGCACACGCCAAAAGACATAAGGTGAAACCGCGCAAAAGTGAACACAGCCAACTGTTCCCTGTCATACTATATCATCATTCATCGTAAACAATTGGAATATCGAAACATGATCAAAACGGATGAGACACACAGCTGACGGTGTGCACAGAGCACTTAACTCAGTAGCTCCTGCAACAAGCCGGACTTGGCATATGAGGAAACTGCAACAAGGAACACTTTTCATGCATAGCCTTCAATTCTTCCCACCACCTATCCACCATATGCAGGAAGTTCATGTCCTCTTGAAAATGATGATCATCGTATTTTTTAAAAATTTATAGCGCTTGATGACGTTAGGCCATCGTTGTTGACTCCAATTCCGAACATACAGACACACAGTTAGTCATCAGATTATCCCCGTCGCACATCAATCAACAGACCTTAACCTAATACAAACCCTGAAATGTCTCCCACTTGTTGTTTGCATACACCAGCTTTATATCTCCAGCAAAGTTATAAAGAGACTAAATTTTTCATGAATGGTACTTTTTACACTGACAGCTGTGTGCGCAGTTGTCCCCCTCCATACAGGCAAATATTCTCCAATTTCAGAGGTATTCCCATTTTTATTATCAAGAGTTTTGTTCTGTTTGGGTAGATTTTTCCTTTTTGCCAGTGTGATGGCTACTTTCGGCCTTCTCTCTTTTTAATTTCCAATTGTCAACGTTTCTTTAATGTGCACAGAGTACAAGACAGACCTCACAACCCAGAGACCAGGGAAGGGGGAAAGCCATAAAGAAACAATGGTTTCGAAGAAAAAACTCCTACCTTCTGTGGTGGGATTCAAACTAAGGACCTTCTTATCCAGAGCCCATTGTCTTACCTCTAAACTACCTAACTGCCGTTTGTTGATTTGAGGACACAGGTGTGTTGATGGTTGAGTTGACAGAAAAAGTGCTGTTGTACTAGAGTTTGACTTGTAAAAACTGACACCTGACTGGTCTGTCTTAAGCATTTAGTTGTAGGTAGTAGAACTAGAGTTGGTAACATGCATGTCTACAGGAAACATTGATTTTTAGCTTGAAAACCTTTCATTAATAACTACTATCTTTTATACACATCATGGTAATATGCTACATATCATCAGGAAGAAAAAGTGAACAACTGTCCGTAATTATATGAGAAGAAATAACCATCACATGGAAAACAAGAGGAGAAAGACAAAGAATCTATGAAAATAGCACTGACGAGAGGCAAAGATAGCAAATCCCTTAGTAAGATTGTGAAGTTTACCTAAGATAGGGACTTATGAAAAGATACACTGTGAATGTGATGTTTGGCAGTACTGGATGGGTGCAATAAATGGTCACATTCTACAACTGTCCTCTAGCCTAGAATTTGATTCATGAACATATCCCCCATATATATTTACAAAGACATATATTTGAATAATTATCACAAACTCTGGACAAATATTCAATGCTCTCTGTTAGATTATATGTTTCCACTGCCTTTCTGTTTGCTGTGTATGTCTTTGTATCACATATTAAAAGATATAATTTTCTGTATGTCATTCAAGCATAACTAGAAGCTGAACTTTATCCATTAAGCTAACTATCTAGATCAGCATTTCTCAAACTGTGGCCCATGACCCCCCCAAGGGGTCTGCAGTTCCACGTCAAAAGGGGTCCGTGATGGCTTGAAGAATAGTATGATATTTTGTAGCTAAATGGAAAGAGAAAATGAATAAATGAATGGCACAAAAAAATTTAACCATAAATTGAGTTGAAGTTGAATCCTGGGGGGCCGCGGCTACAAAATGTATATAATGGGGATCGACGACTACAAAACATATTTAATGGGGGTCCGCGACTACAAAACATATTTAATGGGGGTCCGCGACTACAAAACATATTTAAGGGAGTCCATGACTACAAGACATATTTAATGGGAGTCTGCGATTACAAAACATATTTAATAGGGAGCTGCGACTACAAAACATATTTAAGGGGATCCATGACTACAAAACATATTTAATGGAGGTCCACGACTACAAAACATATTTAATGGAGGTCCACGACTACAAAACATATTTAATGGGGGTCCGCGATTACAAAACATATTTAATGGGGGTCCGCGATTACAAAACATATTAAAGGGGGTCCATGGTAAAGGGAAGTTTGAGAAGCGCTGATCTAGATTCATGTTTACCATGCAAGATGTGTAAACTGGGAGTCTACGGAGCATCCAACAACTTCTGTATTAATCTTCCGGAAATGTTGCATGCTGTCACTGAAGGCAATGATCTCAGTTGGACAGACAAATGTGCTGTAAAGTGGACAGAAACGTCAGACAACCAAAAACGAGTCACTAAATTAAAATAATATCAGATATCAAAATGTTATCGTAAAACTGAAAATCAATTTAATGAAAATAATATTTTATTTCATGTTTGGTCGTCAACGTGTAAGGTATCATATAATTCTAGATTATGATACCATATTAAAAATTACTGCATCCAAACACAAATTCCATACCCCACGAACCTTCCTAATTACCACCTCTGAGTGTTTAATTACTTTCCATTGCTATTGGACATTTTTTTTTTGTTTTGATCGTGAAATACATCGTTTAAGGTAGAAAAATTTTTTTTAATTTTCAAGAAATTGGTAGTTTTCCTTTTTTTTTCCCTGTGAAAAAAATTCTCAGCCGTTCACAGACATCAAACAACCCTTTGTGACTTGGGGGAGGCAGCGAATAACGCTACGTGGAAGCCAAATATACTGACAGACTTACTGCGACAGTACCAATAGACATTGTAACATGTCCGATCCTTGAGATGAAACTCAGGTCATAAATCAACCTGAGCCAGGAATTTTGAGTCCCTGTGTTTTGCCTAATGTGAACACACAGGAGAGTGTCATAAGTTCAGAGAAATTACTATTTTTAGAGCACCTAATGTTACATTTAAGTGGTAGTAATTTTTACTACAGTATCGTAACTGGGAGAGTTGCAGATAGGTATCATAATCAAGAGTTAATATTATATGTGCAACTGTTTTGATGACATAAACATAGCTTTCTTTAGCATTTACAGAAATATGAGGTAGGTCTCATTCACAGCTAAATGCCCCAACCAGTAGGCATGAATGTTGTTTATTCATCTATGTTGATTAAAGTTCCCTGGACAGCTAAAAAGATCAATGAGCACATTCTCAAATAGGCCAACACAAAAGAGGAGCTCCTAAAAAACATCAGAAAGAAACAATTAACATTTTTCAGGGCACATTATGTGAAAAGGAAAGTTGGAATACTTGATTACAACTGGCAAAATGGGGGCCTTGGTAGCCTAGTTAGGAAAACCACCCAACTAGGCCACCAATGTTCGGACAACCCGGTTCGTTTCCCGCTGGAAGCAGTATCAATTGTGCTAGTGGGTAAAAATAAAAATACCCCCGCGGTCAACCCAGTCGCTGGCAGAAATGAGTACCAGGGTATTATTCTGAGAAGGAGAGGAATGTCGCCTTGCATCATGAGTTTTGATGCTTGAAGTGACACTGTCCAGAAATCTCAGCACACTTCTGGATAGGTGTTCTCAGCACATTTGGGGGAAAACTTGCATACTAAGATGCAGATTCAAGTCTCATACTTTACCTTTACCTTGCAAAATACAGGTAAAAAGATATCACAGACAACAAAGAGAGAAAATACTAGATAGCTTGGTGTCATGGCACGGAAAACAGCCAACAACAGAAATAATATGATGCACTGTGGATAGAAGATTGTGGAAGGACATGATCACCTACACCAACCAGAATGGCACTTGATGAAAGATCTCATCATTTTCTGTATAAGTGAATTCAGAGATGAATAAAGTGATCAGTCCCAGCCTATGTCTGCTGCAGCAAGGACATAATGTGCTGGTCTCTAACCCCAGATGAGGAGCATAGAGTTGGTTGAAGTTGGAATTAAAGCTAAATACAGTCCAATGTTCTGTTCTAGCAGATTTGCTGTGACATAATATGTCATCAATCAGAAAATCCATCATCATTTTAATTATAAACATGTCGTGTCTTTGTATTCTAATATCATCTGCTTTGTATTTGTCTGCCATTTTTACAGTTCATCTAAAACATCATTTTATTATTACAACTATTATATTATCCTGCTCAAGACACATCAGTCTAATCAACATCTTTGTTTGGCACATTATCCTGCTCTGACATGCCAATCTATACAACATCTTTGTTTGGCACATTATCCTGCTCTAACATGCCGATCTAAGAAACAACAACTTTGTTTGGCACATTATCCTGCTCTGACATGCCAATCTATACAACAACATCTTTGTTTGGCACATTATCCTGCTCTGACATGCCAATCTATACAACAACATCTTTGTTTGGCACATTATCCTGCTCTGACATGCCAATCTATACAATAACATCTTTGATTGGCACATTATCCTGCTCTGACATGCCAATCTATACAACAACATCTTTGTTTGGCACATTATCCTCCTCTGACATGCCAATCTATGCAACAACATCTTTGTTTGGCACATGATTCTACTCTGACATGCCAATATATGCAACAACATCTTTGTTTGGCACATTATCCTCCTCTGACATGCCAATCTATGCAACAACATCTTTGTTTGGCACATGATTCTACTCTGACATGCCAATCTATGCAACAACATCTTTGTTTGGCACATTATCCTCCTCTGACATGCCAATCTATGCAACAACATCTTTGTTTGGCACATGATTCTACTCTGACATGCCAATCTATGCAACAACATCTTTGTTTGGCACATGATTCTACTCTGACATGCCAATCTATGCAACAACATCTTTGTTTGGCACATTATCCTGCTCCAACACATCAGTTCACGCAACAACATCTTTGTTTGGCAAATTATCCTACTCTGACATGCCAATCTATGCAACAACATCTTTGTTTGGCACATTATCCTGTTATCAATCTTAATAATTTTTCTTAAGCCTTTTTCTTTTGCATCTAGATATGCAAAATTTCTGGATAACACAAGTTTAATCCTCGGCTTTCAGCAACACTACCATTATCCAGATTCACCATTTATGGTAGTTTCTGGTATTTTTCCCCTTCACATAATGAATTGGACAAGCTGCACACTGCATTAAATATGTTCAGGTTCAGTGTCTACTTTAGCATACAATTATATGGGACAACAATGTAATTCTATCATAACTTGGTAATCTAAACTGTGACTCCAGAATATATGAGGTATACATTAGAATAGGAAAACGGTGGGTGGCTTAAGGCAGTCCTTGAACAAGTTGGAGTAACAACATCAAGGAAATTCCACATCATCATCAAGTGACAATGGCAGCAACAACTAAAAAGTGAGAGATAAAACTTTGAATCTTTCACGGCACTCAAACAAATAAGAAAGATTAGACAACCCTAACTTCACTTCACTGATTGGTGCTCTAACTTCACTCCAGTGATTGGTGCTCTAACTTCACTCCACTGATCGGTGCTCTAACTTCACTCCAGTGATTGGTGCTCTAACTTCACTCCAGTGAAAGGTGCTCTAACTTTACTCCAGTGAAAGGTGCTCTAACTTCACTCCAGTGATTGGTGCTCTAACTTCACTCCACTGATCGGTGCTCTAACTTCACTCCAGTGATTGGTGCTCTAACTTCACTCCAGTGAAAGGTGCTCTAACTTTACTCCAGTGAAAGGTGCTCTAACTTCACTCCACTGATTGGTGCTCTAACTTCACTCCACTGATTGGTGCTCTAACTTCACTCCACTGATTGGTGCTCTAACTTCACTCCAGTGATTGGTGCTCTAACTTCACTCCAATGATTGGTGCTCTAACTTCACTCCAATGATTGGTGCTCTAACTTCACTCCAGTGAAAGGTGCTCTAACTTTACTCTAATGATTGGTGCTCTAACTTCACTTCAATGATTGGTGCTCTATCTTCATTCCAGTGATTGGTGCTCTAACTTCCCTCCAATGATTGGTGCTCTAACTTCACTCCTGTGATTGGTGCTCTAACTTCACTCCAGTGATTGGTGCTCTAACTTCACTCCAGTGATTGGTGCTCTAACTTCACTCCACTGATTGGTGCTCCAGCTTTACACTACTGATTGGTGCTCTAACTTCACTCCAGTGAAAGGTGCTCTAACTTTACCCCACTGATTTGTGCTCAACTTCACTCCAATGATAAGTGCTCAACTTCATTCCAGACATAGGTGATCCAACTTTACTCCAGTGAAAGGTGCTCTAACTTTACTCCAGCGAAAGGTGCTCTAACTTTACTCCAGTGATAGGTGCTCAACTTCACTCTAGTCATAGGCCATCTAACTTCACACCAGTGAAAGATGCTCTAACTTTACTAAAGTGATAGGTGCTCAACTTCACTCCTGTAATAGGTGCTCTAACTTCACTCCAGTAACAGGTGCTCAACTTCACTCCATTAACAGGTATCTATCTTTACCCCAGTGATAGCAATTTCTCTTTTTTTTTCCAATAAATTCAGCCATTATTACCAAAATTATTGTAAAAATAATTCCAAACTATGTCAACAAAAATAACCTTGTATTCAAGATTTACAAGTCCTTCACCAATATTTTATCCAGAACTTAATCTCCGGCTACTCAAGACTTGATATATTCCATATCAATTTTAAAAATCTCATATATCTTTTAATTTTCAAACTGTCTCATGTAGAAAGAGGATATTAATCCATGCTGCCTCTGGCCAAGTAACATACAAGTTAACATACAATTTTGTAACATAAACTCGTCAATACCATCTCATCATGTGAAATATAAAAAAATAAAAATAACGGTTTAAAATTAGTCTACTGATGAAATATTAAATTACTGATTATATTTAATTAAATTTGTTTTTCAGCGTGAAGAAGTTATTTCTTTTAGCTTGCGAGTTTGTCTTTATTTTCCCTGAAAAAAAAAACTCAATGTTATAATCAGTCAGATGTTTTTTTCTTCTAATAATGAATGTACCACACGATTTGTTTACTTTTATTTTAGACTACCTGGCAGCAATAACATCAGATGGCAGATGCTGAAGTTAGAAGCAGGATAGGTCAAGAAAAGACAGTATTTCATAGAATGAAAAACAATGTATGTAATAAATCATTGTCAGTTAACGTTAGAAAATGTGTCCTAAAGTTCTACATCGAACCTGTGCTACTATATGGAAGTGAGTCATGGATGATTATCAGAAGAATGTTATAAACTCCATGGAAAGCAAAAAATGACAAATGAAGAATGTTTAAAACGAGCTGGATAAATCAGAAATAACATCAACATCATAAGGAAGAGAAATTAACATTTATTGGACATATGCAAAAAAAAAAAAAAGGCATTGAGAATACTATAAAAGCTGACAGAATGAATGGAAAGAAGAGCAGAGGAAAACAAGAGAAAAAATATTGAACAGCTTATGGAAAACAAGAGAAAAAATATTGAACAGCTTATGGAAAACAAGGACAAATATTGAACAGCTTATGGAAAACAAGACAAAAAAATATTGAACAGCTTATGGAAAACAAGGAAAAATATTGAACAGCTTATGGAAAACAAGAGAAAAAATATTGAACAGCTTATGGAAAACAAGAGAAAAAATATTGAGCAGCTTATGGAAAACAAGAGAAAAAATATTGAGCAGCTTATGGAAAACAAGGAAAAATATTGAACAGCTTATGGAAAACAAGACAAAAAATATTGAACAGCTTATGGAAAACAAGGAAAAATATTGAACAGCTTATGGAAAACAAGAGAAAAAATATTGAACAGCTTATGGAAAACAAGAGAAAAAATATTGAGCAGCTTATGGAAAACAAGAGAAAAAATATTGAGCAGCTTATGGAAAACAAGAGAAAAAATATTGAGCAGCTTATGGAAAACAAGAGAAAAAATATTGAGCAGCTTATGGAAAACAAGAGAAAAAATATTAAGCAGCTTATGGAAAACAAGGAAAAATATTGAACAGCTTATGGAAAACAAGAGAAAAAATATTGAACAGCTTATGGAAAACAAGAGAAAAAATATTGAGCAGCTTATCCAAATGGCATAATAAAAGATCACTGACAGAAATGATGACATGCATGAAGGACTGAGTAATGTGGAGAGATATGATTGAGTACACTGACTGGCATGGCACCTGATGTTGCTGATTTGCAAACTTGTTATCTGAAGTAAAATAGATTATCAAGAGGGGTAACTCACAAGTCTAGTGGATAGAAGAAAAAAATGAGATATTTTCCCTTGAAGTCTGACAGTTTAATGTCCTTGAACTCTCCGTTAATAACTGCAGTTCCATTCCAGTCTGGGGCGGGCTTGGAAACTATGAAAAAATACAAAGAAAATACAACTCTGAAAAAATAAAACATATGATCAATAAGCCTAGGGACACTGCTACAACAATCAAAACAATTTAGTTTAGCTGATGATTCACCCTCATTGCTTATTAGACATGTCCATAAGTGCTAAAAAATATAAACAAATGTATAAGAGCTAGAAACAGTGGACACATTGAAATACCTAGAAGCAGCTGTCAGTAATGAAGGCTTGAAACCAACATCAGCTTCGTCACCTGTCATGCATGTCGTAGAGCCACTGTCACCTGTCATGCATGTCGTAGAGCCACTGTCACCTGACATGCATGTCGTAGAGCCACTGTCACCTGTTAGGCATGTCGTAGAGCCACTGTCACCTGTCATGCATGTCATAGAGCCACTGTCACCTGACATGCATGTCGTAGAGCCACTGTCACCTGACATGCATGTCGTAGAGCCACTGTCACCTGTCATGCATGTTGTAGAGCCACTGTCACCTGTCATGCGTATTATAGAGCCAATGTCACCTGTCATGCATGTTGTAGAGCCACTGTCACCTGTCATGCATGTAATAGAGCCACTGTCCCCTGTCATGCATGTCATAGAGCCACTGTCACCTGCCATGCATGTCATAGAGCCACTGTCACCTGTCATGCATGTTGTAGAGCCACTGTCACCTGTCATGCATGTCACAGAGCCACTGTCACCTGTCATGCATGTCATAGAGCCACTGTCACCTGTCATGCATGTCCAAGAGGTAACTAAGGAGGTTGGGGTCAAAGTCTTCACCTGTGGTATGGAGTTTGTGCTTCTGAGCTGTAGCCATCTTCAGTACTTTTGCTAGTATGTGACAGGTATACTTCATACTGGGGAATGTGCTGAGGAGAGGATCTGAGCAATATGGAATTGTGTGTTGTGCAACAGAGATGACTAAACTAAACTATTTCTTTAAAATGTTGGAATGTTCAATTGCTGTAGATACTTTTAGCTATTCCAAAACTTGTGTTCTTGTCTCCTTGTTCCATAAATTGTTCTATTCCTGAAATATTAATGCTGTTGTGATACTGCACATGAAAACTAATCAGTGAAAATGATTGGATATGTCTTCATACAAGGTGTAAGATCAATAAGATGGCAAAGCTGTCTAATAAATTCATAGCCATACATAAAACCAGCCCTTGTCTAACAGAGATTTGGTAACAGATGTTGCTTGTCAAGACCTGAAGCCTTAACACCTTAAAAAAGCAATAATTGTCAACAACATATAGCGTCCACAGTCAATCATTGGCCATACATTTTGTTTATTCACACACAGCACAAGGTAAGAAGCCCGGTATATTTGTTTATCAAATGTATAAGAGAGGAATATTGCTATCTGTGGAAATATGTTCTGTAATAACCAACATTTAGTTAAATATAAGGGCACCCATTATGCTTTGCTGCATATGAGGAATATGGTGTTTGTGCTCATATTTTTCAACGATGATATGCATGTTTTTGGGTGATGAGGTCAGTATTATGACAGACCATTTAAACTTCCAAAATAAAGTCCCTGGTACATATTTTCAGAGACTGGGTGAACTTCAAGACCACGATGGCTAGGAAAAAAAAAATATTTTGTTATATCTTCTTTATGTTAGCATATGTGATTTTTTTATGATAGAAGTTTAATATGTACATCATTTCAGCTGCTTATGTCTTAATTCTAGCACCTAAAAAGGACATATAATCAGCTCTATTAACAATATGATCTATCCATTCATCTATTGACCTTTCCAGCCAAGGATGGCACAAAGGGCATAAATTCTATACTTTCTATGTCCTGCAATCTTCGTTATTAAGGATCTGACCTCGTGCAGAATCCACACTGTATCTTGCCGCGTTCCTGTTCTGGACAACCCACTCAATCTCGACAAGGCAGCAGATGCCTGATGTTGTTGCCTCCCACCTCTGTGTTCTTTTTAGTGTTTCTCTAGGTCAGCCTCTTTTTCTTTTCCTCTCTGGTTCCCATTTGAGGATTTGCTTTGAGATTGCCTTGTTGTCTCTTCTAACCACATGGCCCACATATGACTTTGAGATTGTCTCTTCTAACCACATGGCCCACATATGACTTTGAGATTGTCTCTTCTAACCACATGGCCCACATATGACTTTGAGATTGTCTCTTCTAACCACATGGCCCACATATGACTTTGAGATTGTCTCTTCTAACCACATGGCCCACATATGACTGACGACCGTCTTCTTTTGCTTATAGATAATATTTTTTGGACGCTTTGACATTTCTCTTATTTCTGCAATAATCTTGAATTCATTCCATGGTATACAAAGTATTTTCCTGAGGCCTTTGTTTTCAATTAATCTAATTTATTATCTATTTCTTTAGTTGTTTTCCAGCTCTCGCTTGCTTAGTCATAAGGGTAGCAATATGATACATATGATTTTAACATATGTACAGGTATAGTAAACATATTATTGATACAACATATAATGAACACAGAAGATCTTATTGTGTTTCCCTCTTCCACCGTTGGGGTAGAGATTTTAGCAGAACATATCAAACTAGCCTTCCGGCCTTTAATTACTTTGTTTGTGCCTATAGGAACTGCACTTCAAGACTGTTGTTAATATCTTGTCTTTTCCTTCTTGACAACTACATGACCTTTGTCAAGTATCTCATTATCAAGACTTAAACTGCACTTTTAGGGCTCTTATCACTGTCCATGATTAAGTCAGTATGTGCAAATCAGATTATTTCACACATTTTCTAATTTTAACATTAACTTCAATTGTTACTAAGCGTGCAGTGTCGTTTCTGTTTTTTCTTTCTTGTAGAGTGCTGTTTATTTTATTTTTTTCAATGAAGTTAGATGATTTTGTGGCTGGGTGGTCAGGTTGCACACTACTGATCAGAAGGGTTCGGGTTAAATGAGGTAAATTTCATTTTCAAAACGATAATGGTTCAGGTTTCACTCAGCCTCCAAAATGGGTACCAGATTTTTTAGGAAAGAAAAAGTAGCCTGATACCAACCAAATGGTTTAAGGATGGAAATAGGATGAGGAAGGGAAGAGGGCAAGGAAGGGAGAGCCCTACCCCACTTCATGAGCTGAGGCTTCAAACAACGAAGAACAATCAGATTAACACTTGCAAAGGGACTACCTTTTACATAGAATAGCAAGAGTCATTGATTACTTAAAGATGAAATACACAGAATAGCAAGAGTCCTTAATTACTGTATGATGAAATACACAGAATAGCAAGAGTCCTTGATTACTTTAAAATGTAGTGCACAGAATAGCAAGGGTGCTAGATTACTTTAAGTTTAAGATGTAATACACAGAATAGCAAGAGTGCCTGGTTAGTTAAAGATGTAAGACACAGAATAGCAAGAGTGCCTGATTAGTTTAAGATCTAATACACAGAATAGCAAGAGTGCCTGACTAGTTTAAGATCTAATACACAGAATAGCAAGAGTGCCTGATTAGTTTAAGATCTAATACACAGAATAGCAAGAGTGCCTGACTAGTTTAAGATCTAATACACAGAATAGCAAGAGTGCCTGATTACTTTAAGATCTAATACACAGAATAGCAAGAGTGCCTGATTACTTTAAGATCTAATACACAGAATAGCAACGGTGCCTGATTAGTTTAAGATCTAATACACAGAATAGCAAGAGTGCCTGATTAGTTTAAGATCCAATACACAGAATAGCAAGAGTGCCTGATTAGTTTAAGATCTAATACACAGAATAGCAACGGTGCCTGATTAGTTTAAGATTTAATACACAGAATAGCAACGGTGCCTGATTAGTTTAAGATCTAATACACAGAATAGCAAGAGTGCCTGATTAGTTTAAGATCTAATACACAGAATAGCAAGAGTGCCTGACTAGTTTAAGATCTAATACACAGAATAGCAAGAGTGCCTGATTAGTTTAAGATCTAATACACAGAATAGCAAGAGTGCCTGATTAGTTTAAGATCTAATACACAGAATAGCAAGAGTGCCTGATTAGTTTAAGATCTAATACACAGAATAGCAAGAGTGCCTGATTAGTTTAAGATCTAATACACAGAATAGCAAGAGTGCCTGATTACTTTAAGATGTAATACACAGAATAGCAAGAGTGCCTGACTAGCTTAAGATGTAATACACAGAATAGCAAGAGTGCCTGATTAGTTTAAGATGTAAGACACAGAAATGCAAGTGTGTCAGATTACTTTAAGATGTAAGACACAGAAAAGCAAGGGTGTGTGTAAGTGTAAGTTTAACAGATTATACACAACTAACTAACTGAACTCACTGAATGAATAATAATGATTTAATATGAAAACAGAGACAGATGGCGAGATTTGATAAAATATCTTTAAAAGAAAACTGCTAGAACAAAAATTCATATAGGAGAAGGTGTATCTTGGTCTACGCCCTATGGGCCGGTTACGGCTCGAAAGGTCAATAGATAGATAGAATATGAATTATGTTGTTTATTTGAGTGCAGATATTGCTCAAATAAATTATTTATTATTTTTTATGAATGATTACAAATGAAATCAAATAAGTTTAGTTAAACAATCCCCCAACTATGATGAGAATCCAGAGAAACAAGATAATCATAATCCTATCATTCACACTGTTGTCAATGGTTATGGAAGGCCTCGGCATCACTGCAAACGAATTAAAATCCACAAATGCTCAACCGCCAGTGGCAGTGGAATCATAATCATCCAAATTAATATCTCACCTCCCAAACAAAGAAAGGTAGCGGCAGTCCCCATCATATCATAGCAGTCCCAGCACACACCAAAAGACACAAGGCAGGCGAAACCGCACAGAAAGTGTACACAGTACAGCCATTGTTATTGTAATCATGTAATGTTATAATTGAACATTTTACCAGTGTTTAATTGTTGCAGCCTAAAATCAGAAGAAACTCACGCTCACTAAGGCCACACAACTCACAGTTACTAGACAGTCTTGAGTAGAAGTCTGAGGAGAAATTAATTCAATCACAACTAGACAGTCTTGAGTAGAAGTCTGAGGAGAAATTAATTCAATCACAACTAGACAGTCTTGAGTAGAAGTCTGAGGAGAAATTAATTCAATCACAACTAGACAGTCTTGAGTAGAAGTCTGAGGAGAAATTAATTCAATCACAACTAGACAGTCTTGAGTAGAAGTCTGAGGAGAAATTAATTCAATCACAACTAGACAGTCTTGAGTAGAATTTAATTCAATCACAACTAGACAGTCTTGAGTAGAAGTCTGAGGAGAATTTAATTCAATCACAACTAGACAGCCTCAGTCTTGAGAGAAGTCTGAGGAGAATTTAATTCAATCACAACTAGACAGTCTTGAGTAGAAGTCTGAGGAGAATTTAATTCAATCACAACTACACAGCCTCAGTCTTGAGTAGAAGTCTGAGGAGAAATTAATTCAATCACAACTACTAGACAGTTTTGAGTAGAAGTCTGAGGAGAAATTAATTCAATCACAACTAGACAGTCTTGAGTAGAAGTCTGAGGAGAAATTAATTCAATCACAACTAGACAGTCTTGAGTAGAAGTCTGAGGAGAATTTAATTCAATCACAACTAGACAGTCTTGAGTAGAAGTCTTAGGAGAATTTAATTCAATCACAACTAGACTAGACACTAGTCTTGAGTAGAAGTCTGAGGAGAAATTAATTCAATCACAACTAGACTAGACACTAGTCTTGAGTACAAGTCTGCGGAGAAATTAATTCAATCACAACTAGACTAGACACTTAGTCTTGAGTAGAAGTCTGCAGAGAAATTAATTCAATCACAACTAGACTAGACCCTAGTCTTGAGTAGAAGTCTGAGGAGAAATTAATTCAATCACAACTAGACAGTCTTGAGTAGAAGTCTGAGGAGAAATTAATTCAATCACAACTAGACAGTCTTGAGTAGAAGTCTGAGGAGAAATTAATTCAATCACAACTAGACAGTCTTGAGTAGAAGTCTGAGGAGAAATTAATTCAATCACAACTAGACAGTCTTGAGTAGAAGTCTGAGGAGAAATTAATTCAATCACAATTAGACTAGACAGTCTTGAGTAGAAGTCTGAGGAGAAATTAATTCAATCACAACTAGACAGTCTTGAGTAGAAGTCTGCAGAGAAATTAATTCAATCACAACTAGACAGTCTTGAGTAGAAGTCTGAGGAGAAATTAATTCAATCACAACTAGACAGTCTTGAGTAGAAGTCTGAGGAGAAATTAATTCAATCACAACTAGACAGTCTTGAGTAGAAGTCTGAGGAGAAATTAATTAAATCACAATTAGACTAGACAGTCGTGAGTAGATTAGTAGAATTAGAAGTCTGAGGAGAAATTAATTCAATCACTACTAGACAGTCTTGAGAAGAAGTCTGAGGAGAAATTAATTAAATCACAATTAGACTAGACAGTCGTGAGTAGATTAGTAGAATTAGAAGTCTGAGGAGAAATTAATTCAATCACTACTAGACAGTCTTGAGAAGAAGTCTGAGGAGAAATTAATTCAATCACAACTAGACAGTTAAGACAGTCTTATTCAACTTATTGAGTAGAAGTCTGAGGAGAAATTAAATTATTAATTCAATCACTGCAATCACTAAAAAAAAAAAAAAACAATCAGTAACTTGAGTAACAAACACACAGTCACACACTGTCAACACCGTCGGCAACTTACTGACGACCTGGCTCCACTGAATTGTATGTCCACTAGTACGTTTTGTCTCCTGTGGGTAAACCTGTCCGCCTGCAAAAGAATGACAGCTGTCTTCACCTAATTGTGCATTTACTAGCAGAAGAGAAAGTAAAATGCCGGTAAGAACCGCTAGCGGGGTGTACGCTCCAATGGCCATTTTTCTAACACGTATTGAAGATTATACGAAAACACTCGTCAGTTATTTTCGTGCAAAATTTACATTTTAAAAATACTAATATTCAAAGACACACTAAAGTACATGTATTTAAGTTACATTACATTTCATCATATTTGTATGCTATTGCTTGCGACTTCTTTAAAAATTAAAATAAATTTCTGAAATTAAAACTGATAGCTCTGAATAGAGATGATGCCATTTCCTTGACACCGACAACAACAATGGTTGCTGCTACGTCTTGCACGTACGTTCTTCTTATTTTCTTATCGTGGAAGTCACTGAGATTTTTAATAAAAGCAGGGCATAGCTAGTGACTAAAATTGCATATTAAACATTACTTGAAAAACTTGTATTTACATCTTTAGTAAGTAGTTTAGTATATTTTGAAGTATTTGAAGCGCCTTTTAAAAAAAATTGGATGTGATCACTCACTCACTATTTATTTATATTTAATATTTATTAGCTAGGTGAACTGAGCTGATTCTTCTGTCTCTTCTTCTTTGGCCTACTATAACATTTACTTAGTAACTTGATACTTACACTTAACCACATCAACGACTGTGCATCATTCATAACTCTTATGTGACTAAAGTTACTTTGACTTTGATTATTTACTAATGTTTAGTAGAAAATGTAACTTCAACTAGGGGAAAAGGAAGGGAAAGAACAGACAAATAATTGTAAGCTGTAAAACCAAAGCTGGTAGCAGGAGCAAGTAGTGGGGTGTAATGTACACTCCTACAAGGTATGGTGACTTTGTTAAAACTGCTGAACTTATGCAGTACCAGACCATGCGCTTACATTTTTTAACTTTTACTATAATACTTACTTCACTTGCACTCATCTGATATTAAAGACTTAGAAAAATAGAAAGAAAAATTAATCATTTTTATAGAACGATACATATCAGAAGTAGCCAACAATTTATCACATTTTCAGAATGGTAGTCAGGGGATTAGTATAGTTAGGATATAGAGAGCTAAGTCAGAAGATTACTTTGGTTGGGAACATTACTAAAAATAATGTGCACATATAAAAATACATACACATAATATTATAAGTGCTCATTAATTTTGTATTGCCTATTATTCTGTCAATGAATCATCATGGGAAGCTTTCTACCCCGAACCAAGTGGTGCACTGAAAGCCTACAAAGTACATGTCATTGTCCATCAGCAATTACAACACAAAGAAGAGTTTGGATGACATCAGTGCTAGATTATATCAATTAAGAAACAATAAATCAAAAGGTTTGGACATGTAACATGGTTGTCATCAGAAAGTGTCTCCCAGTGAACATTAATATTCAGAAACAAGGGAAAAGACAGATCTAGTAGAGAATATTGATAAAGTACCAGATATCATGATGAAGTTCTTGCATGAGTTACAGTACTGAGCACCAGTGGCGTATACTGGTTTTGAGTTGAGCAACAATAAGATTTGATTCTCTTGATAGCAGAAAAAGTTCTTTCTACAGATGCTGATACGCATAACATAGTTATAAATAGGTTAGGAAGTTCTGGTAATCAGACATAGTTTCACTTTCACTTTGTGATGCTTCTGATTGGATAGAGCTAAAAATAACCCATGAAACCGCATTCCTCTAGCGGTAGCTATCGCCGTATTATTTTGATGGGAATTAAGTCAATGTGAAGGTCATTAATTCTAAGTCAGAGAGAAGAGAACTGTACCGCTGCTTATTAGCGGTTTCATGTACTATCTTAGGGTAGTTTCATTCACAAACGTTATAGTGGCCATAGGAAAACCTTGCTTTAATAAATGCAAATCAAAGCAAATAAATCATATTGGCCTACGAAATGTGTAATAGAATATTTTAAAAATTTGTAATATAATTATGAAAAAAATATAATAAATTATCATTTCCTTTTGTATTTCGTTAATATGTTCAGACTACCAGCGATAGCTACGGTAGCATAGAGAATATGCCATTGCTGAGCACTGACCCAGAGACTTTTCTAGATGCAGGCAACAGAGGATGGGGGGGGGGGGGGGGGGGGGCCGCGCTGGGGGGGGGGGGAGAGTAAAGAAAGTAAAAGTATTGTCTATTCTTCTAACTTCATGGTCTTTCTCGCACCTTTTATTATAGTCACAAAGTGGTGGTTGGTTAGGCTCCATTCTCGTGAGATGACTAAACCACTTCATTTTTTTGTGTGCCTCTCTGTGCGTTTGATGCTGAGATATTTTTAATTTTGTGTCTCAGACAGTTGATAATGGGCAAATGCTGGTCTTCAACAGAAACTGCCAGGCACTGTTTTGCCAAGTTTGTTTAATTTTGTCAGTACTGGAAAGGCAGTTCCCTGGACAACTAAAAAGACCAACAAGGAAATTCTCAAAGAGGGCCAACACAATAAGGGAGCTCCTAAGAAACATCAGAAAGAAACAATCAACATTTTTTGGATACATCATGAGAAAGTTAGAATACTTGGTTACAACTGGCAAAATACAGGGAAAGAGAGATCATTGATGACAAAGAGAACAAATACTAGATAGCTTGGTGTCATGGCATGAAAAACAGTCAACAATAGAACTGATACAATAAATGGCAGTAGATAGAAGATTGTGGAAGGACATGATGACCTACATCAACTAGTATGGTACATGATGATGACTGGAAAGACATGTGCAACTGCAGAGTGAACAAGGCAGTTTTATGTCAAAGGGTCACAACTCTTTACTCTGGCACCTTTTTTCTTCTTAAAAAAAAAAAAAAAGTAAAGTACCCCCGTCACGCCAGGTGGTGTATGGGGAATATGGTGTTAGAGACCATAAATTTTACAAACCTTCGACACATGATTTTTGGGGTAATGCGGTCAGTATTACGCACGTGCTGCTTTACTTTCCCAGAAAAAAATCCAGTACCCATTAAAGGCTGGGTGAAACGGAAGCCGTCAGTTGGGATTGAACCCTAGTTTTTGTCCTTTGTAGTCCAGTTCACTAACCACTGATTAATCACGGCTCCCTTTTTTCTCCTAACTTTGACTATATTTAATTTTCAAATGTTATCATATCATTTTTATATATCTTCTTCATGTGTTATGATCATCTGCAGGCTTTTCCAAGTTTTTAGTAAAAAAAATGTAAAGAGCCCCGTCCCACCAAGTGGCATATAGGGAATATGGTGTTAGTGACCCTATATTTTACAGACCTTCAGCACATGATTTTTGGGGTAATGTGGTTCGCATTACACCCATGCCGCTTTACCTTTACTTTCCCAGAAAAAAATCTGGTGCCCATTTAAGACTGGGTTAACCCGGAAGCCGTCGGTTGGGATCAAACCCTACCTCTTGTCCTTTGTAGTCCAGTTCACTAACCACTGAGCTATCTCGTGGCTCCCTTTCCAAGTTTTTACCACAAATAAAAATTCACCCAGTGATTCCATGCAGACAGACATCCTTGTACCTCAGTTTTGATCCACCCACAGGCAGCTTCCCTTCTATAAGCTCCCCATACAATATTTGCTTGGGAATGTGATTCCTGTCCTTTCTAACGTGTCCCATTCATGTTAATCTTTAATTGTTGTCCTTTCTAACATGTCTCATTCATGTTAATCTTTAATTGTTGTCCTTTCTAACGTGTCCCATTCATGTTAATCTTTAATTGTTGTCCTTTCTAACATGTCTCATTCATGTTAATCTAAGATTGTTGTCCTTTCTAACATGTCTCATTCATGTTAATCTTTGATTGTTGTCCTTTCAAACGTGTCCCATTCATGTTAATCTTTGGTTGCTGTCCTTTCTAACATGTCCCATTCATGTTAATCTTTAATTGTTGTCCTTTCTAACATGTCTCATTCATGTTAATCTAAGATTGTTGTCCTTTCTAACATGTCTCATTCATGTTAATCTTTGATTGTTGTCCTTTCAAACGTGTCCCATTCATGTTAATCTTTGGTTGCTGTCCTTTCTAACATGTCCCATTCATGTTAATCTAAGATTGTTGTCCTTTCTAACATGTCCCATTCATGTTAATCTAAGATTGTTGTCCTTTCTAACATGTCCCATTCATGTTAATCTTTGATTGTTGTCCTTTCAAACGTGTCCCATTCATGTTAATCTAAGATTGTTGTCCTTTCAAACGTGTCCCATTCATGTTAATCTTTGATTGTTGTCCTTTCAAACGTGTCCCATTCATGTTAATCTTTGATTGTTGTCCTTTCAAACGTGTCCCATTCATGTTAATCTAAGATTGTTGTCCTTTCTAACATGTCTCATTCATGTTAATCTAAGATTGTTGTCCTTTCTAACATGTCCCATTCATGTTAATCTTTGATTGTTGTCCTTTCAAACGTGTCCCATTCATGTTAATCTTTGGTTGCTGTCCTTTCTAACATGTCCCATTCATGTTAATCTTTGGTTGTTATCCTTTCTAACATGTCCCATTCATGTTAATCTTTGGTTGTTGTCCTTTCTAACATGTCCCATTTGTGTTAATCAATGAATAGATGCCTAGAAAGTTGCTGTACACCTGAGTTAGGTATTCTGTCCAGCCATTTTTTCACTATTTTTCTATGGCAGTGCACATGGAAAAAGTCTTTTCTGATGTCTTGAATCCAGGTTTCAGATCCATACAGAAGTGTGCACTCAGGTTTGATATATTAGGACCTTTGCCAATAATGTTAATGCAGGATGCAGTTCCAGTAATTGTGCCGATGTCAGCACTTCTTATTTTGTCTTTTCTAGAGATATTAACAGTTTCTCAAACTTCTCATCTAATGTATTGTAATCATCACTTACACCTTAGATGTGGACAGTGCTTGACATTGAATACCAAAAATGAAAATTAAAAAGACATTCATTTTGTTGCCATTTTAAGTAATGGTGACAGTTCATGTATGGCCCTTTTTATCTTGTCAAATGGTTTAGTGGAGGCTATTGTGTATATTTTTAGGCTTTGTTTTTGTCAAACAGCTTCTCTCGTGGCTGATTCTACCAATGTTTGACAAACACACACGGCCACAGAATGAACAATGGTGACAGTCGGTATCAAGCTTTTTGATCAAATATTGTTAAATAATGTGTTTGCTAAATTGGGGAGTGGGGGGGGGAGATTTATATGCCCTAAAGCTACCGTAAGGTGCCCTTTTTAAAGATAAGAAAACACATTTTCTAAGACAGCACTACATACAAGAAAGAATATTACATTGTGAATTAATTAATAAATGAATTGAAAACATACAGTATGACATGCAAGACTGTTTCATAGATTTTTTAAAGAAAACAATGTTGATGATTACTGAAACTTTATTACAACTGAATAGGTAACTTTTGCATTTAAACATGTTTTGACATACACCTTTTTTTTTTTTTTAATTACATTCAAGAATTGTGGATGTTCTTCTTTGTTGTGACATTGTATTGACATGGATCAGATCATCTTCTTTGTGACATTGTAAGCTGACAGATCAGATCATACTCTTTGTGACATTGTAAGCTGACAGATCAGATCATACTCTTTGTGACATTGTAAGCTGACAAATTAGATCATCTTCTTTGTGATATTGTAAGCTGACAGATCAGATCATACTCTTTGTGACATTGTAAGCTGACAGATCAGATCATACTCTTTGTGACATTGTAAGCTGACAAATTAGATCATCTTCTTTGTGACATTGTAAGATGACAAATCAGATCATTTTCTTCGCACGATTAACAACTCAATAGTGCTCAGATTTCCTTTGCAGCACATTCCCTGATATGAAGCACACCCATCACACACAAGTGAAAGCAGTGAAGATGGCTTCAACTTAGAAGTGTGAGCTCCATAGGCCCACAAAGACCACAACCCCCCAACCTCCTTAGTCACCTCTTATGACATGTGTTGCAGGTGACAGTGAGACACAAGTCTTCTCTCCCTTGACCATGGTCAGGGCCCCGGTAACTGCAAGGCCATGACAATTCAAGCATTTTATCTAAACTTTGTTTTATTGTTTAGAGTACTTTAGAATTTTACCAGCAATCTATCTATCTATCTATCTATTGACCTTTCGAGCCGTAACCGGCCCATAGGGCGTAGACCAAGATACACCTTCTCCTATATGGATTTTTTGTTCTAGCAGTTTTCTTTTAAAGATATTTTATCAAATCTCGCCATCTGTCTCTGTTCTGTGCAAGCAGTTCTATCTCATTGAGGGAGCCGACTCCTGCTGCTCTTGCCTCTCTCATCAATGTTCTTCTCAGTGTCTCCCTGGGTCTTCCTCTTTTTCTTTTACCTGTTGTTTCCCATATGAGGGCTTGCTTTGCTATTCGGTTATTATCTCTTCTCATCACATGTCCAACGTATGACCATCGTCTTTTCTTTATTACTGAAGATATTAGTGGTTGATTGGCGATTTCTCTAATTTCCTCATTTGTTTTGAATTCGTTCCATGCTATACCAAGTATTTTCCTTATACATTTATTTTCAAATGCGTTCAACTTTGTTTCTATATCTCTTGTTGTTTTCCAGCTTTCACACGCATACGTAAGGGTTGATAGTACATTTGATTTGAATAGCCTAAGTTTTGTGTTTGTGCTGATAAGTTTTGATTTCCACAACTTTTCAAGGCTTCTGAAAGACATTGCTGCTTTAGCTATTCTGATTCTAATTTCTTTGCTCGTATCCCTTCTCGATCAATGTGACTTCCAAGATAGATAAAGTGATCGATCTCTTCCACTGGTTTGTTTTCCATGTATATTTTGTCACCTGTTGGTTTACCAGCAATCCTCTACTTTTAAAAATGTAATTCTATCCTTTCTGGAACTTATTTTTAAAAAGAATATTTGAAGTCATTTTCTTATCTGTTTTTTGTTTTCCATAGTTTCTCTGATCACTGCTTTATTTCTTGGTGGCTGCTTTATTTCAGTTTTGTAACATAACCAAAATAATTTACTTGTGACTGCTCTACATGTATTTACCTACATTATAGTTTAAATATCTGGAAACAATGTTCACGTCCGATGGTAAATGTACAGACAAAGGAAGTGCAGAAACCCTTGCAAAGGCTGTATTAGAGCTCATTTGTGTCAATGGAAATGAAAAAAAAAAGTTCTTCATTGTTATATCGAACCTGTTACACATATGGATGTGACACCTAGACAATCAGACAACAGACAAGAAAATCGTTGGAGGCCACAGTAATGTAATTTTATAGATGAAAGTTCAAAGTACCATGAAATGTTAAAAAAAAAAACAAATGAGGACATTCTAAAAGTTGCCAAATAAAAAAGAAAAGCTTATTTTCACTATCAGGAGGAAGCAATCATTTACTAGCCAATTTATAAGAAGAGAACAGCTGGAATATATTGCAATAACAAGAGAAATCCAGGGAAGAAAAATAGATGAAAGTATAGCAAAAAGAGATTAAAGAAAAGAGAGAGAAAAGATATGAGGCAGTTTAAAGAGAGTGGTTTGATAGGAATTGATAAACAGCTGAAGAAATAGACAACAATGGATGTAATAGTTTTACGACATTGTTGTTGACTATGCCAGACTTAATTCTCTTATAGGACATTTTTGATAGACATAAACGTTTCCCACATTCACCTCACATTTTGGGCATGGCTTTAATGAATGAAATGTTTTATATTGATACAAGATGCTTATAATGCAGGAAATGAAAGACAATTAAATAAAAAAGATAATCTATCAGTGGCGAGATTAGATATAATTATGTAACACGTAAGCAACCCACCCAAATTTGGTTTGAAATTGCCTTTGAAGTTAAACGTTTGCGCCTGATTAAGGAAATATGGCGGAAAACAAAATTGGGCAGTAACAAACATGGCAGAAACCAACATTGGTCAAGGCTATAAAAGGAGGAGTAGTTAGCATTTGAAGAGGGACAGTGAGATTATATTAGATTAAAGAGAATGAGATGAGATGGGACAAGACCTTAGATACAGAGAAACAGTTGAGGACTTTTTTGGGGATTTGAGACTTAGAGAAATATTCAATGATGTTTTAGTAAGGGATTTTTCAGAAGATTTATTTCAAGGAAAGATGTTTAGCCAGATGTAGATATTTTGGGTGTCTAAAGAGATCAGTGCTTATTAAGTAAATCCAGGTTAGGAATATACAGATTGATACAGAAACCATACTGACATGTGTGTGATTTTTATGCTAAGTACAAGAAATTATGCGCTTGTAATTACAGAAATTGGGAGAGTGTCATATAACAATGGCAGTAGCCAAGACACGAATACATATTTTTACTAAAGATATAATTTGATAGATGTTTAGACATAGCAATATTATGTGTCATGACTGACATTTACATACAATCAAGATAATTATCCTGATGGGTTATGAAGTGTAACTAAAGATCTTTGATAATAAACCTATGTACAAGATTTAGACTACGTTTTCAGTCATCGTATGAAGTGTCGAGCACAAGTGTTGTTTAGAACATTTGAAGTTAAAGTTTCTGTGTTGTGAATTAAGCACCTTGTGTTGAGCATGTGGTCAACAGAGAATTGCTGCACGTGGCCAGAACTGTTTGGACTTACATATTCTCTATCCTTTGTGTATATAATTAATGTTGTACTGTCACTGTGATATGGGGAGACATGATCACTTATGCCAGCAGGCATGGGAGCTAATGATGTTGATGAATGATACTTCAATTGCATTTATGTTGTTTTAATTTTGTTTTTGACTTGTCGTTTCTGTAAGAGTGAATGATATGGTAATCTAAGAGATAAAATATTTTTTGGTTAATTTTTTTGTAATGCATCTCTCTTATTTGACAGCTTCCATGGAAGCCAACCAGGAGTTAAGCATTAGCATTGATAGTAAACAGGCAAAAGAAGCTAAGACACAAAGAGATAACAATCTAGATATAAGCTCAAATTCAGAACAGGCACCATCAACTCAGAAGGTGAGTGTCATTAATGATCACTGTTTCTGAGATTATTAATCTTCTTCTTCTATTTTGTGGTGAAAATTATTGCTAGAGTGAGTGCAGCATTGATTGTGGGGCAAGTGAGTGCAGCATTGATTGTGGGGCCAGTGAGTGCAGCATTGATTGTGAGTGCAGCATTGATTGTGGGGCCAGTGAGTGCAGCATTGATTGTGGGGCAAGTGAGTACAGCATTGATTGTGGGACAAGTGAGTGCAGCATTGATTGTGGGGCAAGTGAGTGCAGCATTAATTGTGGGGCCAGTGAGTGCAGCATTGATTGTGGGGCAAGTGAGTGCAGCATTGATTGTGGGGCAAGTGAGTGCAGCATTGATTGTGGGGCAAGTGAGTGCAGCATTGATTGTGGGGGCCAGTGAGTGCAGCATTGATTGTGGGGCAAGTGAGTGCAGCATTGATTGTAGGGCAAGTGAGTGCAGCATTGATTGTGGGGCAAGTGAGTGCAGCATTGATTGTGGGGCCAGTGAGTGCAGCATTGATTGTGGGGCCAGTGAGTGCAGCATTGATTGTGGGGCAAGTGAGTACAGAATTGATTGTGGGACAAGTGAGTGCAGCATTGATTGTGGGGCCAGTGAGTGCAGCATTGATTGTGGGGCAAGTGAGTGCAGCATTGATTGTGGGGCAAGTGAGTGCAGCATTGATTGTGGGGCCAGTGAGTGCAGCATTGATTGTGGGGCAAGTGAGTGCAGCATTGATTGTAGGGCAAGTGAGTGCAGCATTGATTGTGGGGCAAGTGAGTGCAGCATTGATTGTGGGGCCAGTGAGTGCAGCATTGATTGTGGGGGCCAGTGAGTGCAGCATTGATTGTGGGGCCAGTGAGTGCAGCATTGATTGTGGGGCAAGTGAGTGCAGCATTGATTGTGGGGGCCAGTGAGTGCAGCATTGATTGTGGGGCAAGTGAGTGCAACATTGATTGTGGGGGCAAGTGAGTGCAGCATTGATTGTGGGGCAAGTGAGTGCAGCATTGATTGTGGGGCAAGTCTATATATAGTTTATCTCAACAAGATATTTTAGTGTGTAAACTGATATTTAACGTGTAGGAATCTGATTCACATGAGCCGCGGTAGCTCAGCAGTTAGTGAACTGGACTACAAAGGACAAAAGGTAGGGTTTGATCCCAACCGATGGCTTCCGGGTCCACCCAGTCTTAAATGGGTACCGGATTGTTTCTGGGAAAGTAAAGTGACACGGGCGTAATACCGACCACATTACCCCAAAAATCATGTGCTGAAGGTCTGTAAAATTTATGGTCACTAACACCATATTCCCTATATGCCACTTGGCATGACGGGTGCTCTTTACTTTTTCTTACTATTTGATTCACATAAAACCTAATACTGCTCCATTGAATGTCCATCATCTCTTTGGCATCTCTTTGAATGTCCATCATCTCTTTGAATGCCCATCATCTCTTTGAATACCCATCTTCTCTTTAGCATATCTTTGTATGCCCATCATCTCTTTGAATGCACATCATCTCTTTGCATGCTCATTATCTCTTTGAATGTCCATCATCTTTTTGAATACCCATCATCTCTTTGAATCTCCATCATCTCTTTGAATACCCATCTTCTCTTTGCATATCTTTCTATGCCCATCATCTCTTTGAATGCACATAATCTCTTTGGTATCTCTTTGAATCTCCATCATCTCTTTAAATGCCCATCATTTCTTTGAATGCACATCATCTCTTTGGCATCTTTTGAATGTCTATCATCTCTTTAAATGCCCATCATCTCTTTGAATGTCCATCATCTCTTTAAATGCCCATCATCTCTTTGAATGTCCATCATCTCTTTAAATGCCCATAGTTTCTTTGAATGCACATCATCTCTTTGGCATCTTTTGAATGTCCATCATCTCTTTAAATGCCCATCATCTCTTTGAATGTCCATCTTCTCTTTGAATGTCCATCTTCTCTTTGAATGCTCGTCATCTTCTTGAATGACATCATCTCTTTAAATGCCCATCATCTCTTTGAATGTCCATCACCTCTTTGAATGCTCGTCATCTCTTTGAATATCCATCAACTCTTTTGCATCTCTTTGTATGCTCATCATCTCTTTAGATGTCCATCATCTCTTTAGCATATCTTTGTATGTCCATCATCTCTTTGGCATCTCTTTGAATGTCCATCATATCTTTGGCATCTCTTTGAATGTCCATCATCTCTTTGGCATCTTTTTCAATGTCCATCATCTCTTTGGCATCTCTTTGAATGTCCATCATCTCTATGGCATCTCTTTGTGTGTCCAACATCTCTTTGGCATCTTTTTGAATGTCCATCATCTCTTTGGCATCTCCTTGAGTGTCCATCATCTCTTTGACATCTCTTTGAGTGTCTATCATCTCTTTGGCATCTCATTAGATGCCCATCATCTCTTTGTACGCCCATCATCTTTTTGGCATCTCTTTGTATATCCATCATCTCTTTCACATCTGTTTGAATACCCATCATCTCTTTGAATACCTATCATCTTTACGAATACCCATCATCTCTGAATGCCCATCATCTCTTTGAATACCCATCATCTCTGAATGCCCATCATCTATTTGAATACCCATCATCTCTTTGAATACCCATCATCTCTGAATACCCATCATCTCTTTGAATACCCATCATCTCTGAATGCCCATCATCTCTTTGAATACCCATCATCTCTTTGAATACCCATCATCTCTGAATGCACATCATCTCTTTGAATGTCCATCATCTTTTTGGCATCTCTTTGAATGTCTATCATCTCTCTGTGTGTCCATTATCTTTTTGGCATCTCTTTGTATGCCCATCATCTCTTTGGCGCCTCTTTGTATGCCCATCAATTCTTTGGCATTTCTTTGTATGCCCATCATCTCTTTGGCATCTCTTTGTATGCCCATCATCTCTTTGGCGCCTCTTTGTATGCCCATCAATTCTTTGGCATTTCTTTGTATGCCCATCATCTCTTTGGCATCTCTTTGTATGCCCATCATCTCTTTGGTGCCTCTTTGTATGCCCATCATCTCTTTGTATGCCCATCATCTCTTTGGTGCCTCTTTGTATGCCCATCATCTCTTTGTATGCCCATCATCTCTTTGGTGCCTCTTTGTATGCCCATCATCTCTTTGTATGCCCATCATCTCTTTGGCATCTCTTTGTATGCCCATCATCTCTTTGGCGCCTCTTTGTATGCCCATCAATTCTTTGGCATTTCTTTGTATGCCCATCATCTCTTTGGCATCTCTTTGTAAGCCCATCATCTCTTTGGCATCTCTTTGGGTGCCCATCATCTCTTTGGCATCTCATTGTATGCCCATCATCTATTTGTATGCCCATCATCTCTTTGGCATCTCTTTGTATGCCCATCATCTCTTTGTATGCCCATCATCTATTTGTATGCCCATCATCTCTTTGGCATCTCTTTTTATGCCCATCATCTCTTTGGCATCTCTTTGTATGCCCATCATCTCTTTGGATGCCCATCATCTCTTTGGATGTCCATCATCTCTTTGGCATCTCTTTGTATGCCCATCATCTCTTTGTATACCCATCATCTCTTTGGCATCTCTTTGTATGCCCATCATCTCCTTGGATGCCCATCATCTCTTTGGATGCCCATCATCTCTTTGGCATCTCTTTGTATGCCCATCATCTCTTTGGATGCCCATCATCTCTTTGGCATCTCTTTGGATGCCCATCATCTCTTTGGCATCTCTTTGTATGCCCATCATCTATTTGTATACCCATCATCTCCTTGGATGCCCATCATCTCCTTGTATGCCCATCATCTCTTTTTCATCTCTTTATATGCCCATCATCTCCTTGGATGCCCATCATCTCTTTGGATGTCCATCATCTCTTTGGCATCTCTTTGTATGCCCATCATCTCCTTGGAAGCCCATCATCTCTTTAGATGCCCATCATCTCTTTGGATGCCCATCATCTCTTTGGCACCTCTTTGAATGCCTATCACTTGCTGAACTGAGTCAGAAAAATCTTCCTTCATCTCCAAAATGAAAGAAACATTGTTTACTCAGAAATACCACAGCTAGAAAAGATACATGTGTTTTCTGTTTCCATTGTGTCAAGTCGAAGAGCTTATGCTCAAATGACCACTGGATCAGGAGGTAATTAGATAAGATATATCTTTTATAAATACCAAAAACATTATTGAAAACAAAACACATCTCATGGTGTAGACATTCACATTAGATAATATGTGATACTTAGAGACTTCCAAGCTTATCCTACATGACAGCCTCAACAGCCAGAGAATTTGATCATTAAGACTACATGAGCGGCCATACTGGATGAACTGTGGGGAACCTGCAAAGACCTTTAGATCCTATTAGTGACTCTTGCCAGCCTAGACATTTCTTATTTTTTTCCTTTTTTATTTGCCTTTCAGTGTTGAAGGGAGATATAATTTGTGGTCTTTTGCTCTTCTATTGATCCCTTCTGCTGTTATGTTTCCTAGTGTTTCTAATATTCTGTCAGCACATCTTTTTCATGCCCAACCCTTGGGTCTGGTGTTCTCGGAACGTTTATTAAAGGCTTGCTGTGTTGTTTTTTTATCTTCAGTCTTATCGCGTGGCCAAACCATTTTATCTGTTGTCTCTTTTTGTACTCCATGGCGGGAATTATTCCTAGCATTTTTTTCTCAATTCTTCATTTCTGATCTTATCTCTCAGGCTGTTCCCTGTCATTCGTTAATACATTTAATTTTAGTGGTGGTTATTTTCTTATTGTTCTTGCATCTAGGGTCCAGGTCTGGCATTGGTAGCATAACGTTGGAATGAAGATTGTATTATAGAGTGCCTATTTTGTCTCTAAAGTTATTTCCTTATTGGACAATAGTGGTGGTAGCTGTCCGATGTTTTGACAAGCTTTGTTGTATCTTGAGTCTATTTCCGCTGCTTGCCTAGTCATAGAACAATAGTTTATCATAGAATAAGGACAAAATAACATAAATTCAAGTACAGTAAACATTCCACAACAGAATCAATACAATGCACTGTGGGCAGAGATTTGTGGTAGGACAAGATTGCTTGCACCAAACAGTAAGGCACATGATAATGATGATGGAAATATTAAGGCTGAAATGCCTCTATTTGTTAATGCAGTAATACCTCATTTTCTGTGCAGAAAATTTCAGAACATTCATTTTAGCTGAATACACTCATTTATTTGCCATTTATCCTTTTCAAAATATTACAGTAAGTGAAACTTTTTGTTATTAAAATACAACAGAACAGTGAATCAAGCATTGAGCAAAATGTCAACAGTTCACCAAGAAAAAGAGTGATCTCCCCTACAGAGTTGGAGAAAGGCCAACAGGAAGTGGAGAGCAGGGTTAAAGAGATGTCTCTTCAGGCACAATCAGATGCTGATGCTGATGAATACAACTTCACTGAGGACCAGAAGCGGGCCATGATGGAATTGATAACTCAGAATGAGGAGGACTCTGATCTGCTAGGTTTTTTGTGCTACCATTTTGTTGTAACATGCTTTATTTTTATTGTTTTGTTAGGGTTTGCTCAGTTATTGCTTTTCTCACTATTTCACTTTTAAAAGTATTAAAGGGCATAAATTGCATTGTGTTTATAGTTTAACACATTCCGTACCTAATGCTGCAAAAACTTACTCTAGATACCAATGCTTTGAACCAAGGAACCAGTTTTTATGGCTTTTAATTAATTGACATTTTCACAATTATTTCCACTTAACCTTATAATTCTCTTATTTAACCTCTTTTCCCTACTTCCTATGCAAATTGTCCAAACAAACTGTGTGTTTTAGATCAATTTTCTTTAATTTTATTTGCTGTTATTTCAAATTAAAAAATAGCCCCCAAAAATGAGTGTGTTGAACCCCTTGGTAAGGAATGTGTTGACAATAAACTATTATTTTTGCATTTTGTTGGCTCAGCATGACATATCGTTGGCTCATCATGACATCTTGTTGGCTCCGCATGATATTTTGTTGGCTGAACCTGACATTTTGTTGGGTCAGCATGACATCTTGTTGGCTCAGCATGACATCTTGTTGGCTCAGCTTGACATCTTGTTGGCTCAGTTTGACATCTTGTTGGCTCATCATGACATCTTGTTGGCTCAGCATGACATTTTGTTGGCTCAGCATGACATCTTGTTGGGTCAGCATGACATCTTGTTGGGTCAGCATGACATTAAGTTGGCTCAGCGTGACATTTTGTTGGTTCAGCATGACATTCTGTTGGCTCAGCACAACATATTGTTGGCTCAGCTTGACATCTTGTTGGCTCAGCATGACATCTTGTTGGCACAGCATGACATTTTATTGGCTCAGTTTGACATTTTGTTAGCTCAGCTTGACATCTTGTTGGTTCAGCTTGACATCTTGTTGGCTCAGCATGACATCTTGTTGGCTCAGCATGACATCTTGTTGGCTCAGCTTGACATTTTGTTGGCTCAGAATGACATTTTGTTGGCTCAGCATGACATTCTGTTGGCTCAGCATGACATCTTGTTGGCTCAGAATGACATTTTGTTGGCTCAGCATGACATTCTGTTGGCTCAGCATGACATCTTGTTGGCTCAGCATGACATCTTGTTGGCTCAGCATGACATTTTGTTGGCTCATTTAATCTTTGTCTCAGTAGCATTTTAAAGCCATCAATTAATTTGTTAAGTACAGTTAATATATGCTCTTTATGTCTTTCTTTCTACATTTCCTCCCATTCAAGTATTTAGGGAAGTACAAAGTTCTGGTTCTTGCCCTTCTGGCAGCTTCAACCATTGTTAATTGATGTTGTTGCAATGTTTCTTTGGTGTTCTCTTGTTCTGGGCCTGCCTCTTGCCCTCTGGCAGCTTCAACCATTGTTAATGGATGTTGTTGCAATGTTTCTTTGGTGTTGTCTTGTTCTGAGCCTGCCTCTTGCCCTCTGGCAGCTTCAACCATTGTTAATTGATGTTGTTGCATTGTTTCTTTGGTGTTGTCTTGTTCTGGGCCTGCCTCTTGCTCTTCTAGCAGCTTCAACCATTGTTAATTGATGTTGTTGCA
The DNA here is from genome assembly GCA_032433765.1 of Megaustenia siamemsis. NCBI lineage: Eukaryota > Metazoa > Mollusca > Gastropoda > Stylommatophora > Ariophantidae > Megaustenia > Megaustenia siamemsis. Next base: position 4,887,070 of record JAVIAB010000107.1, on the reverse strand, counting down.
ATGTTTCTTTGGTGTTGTCTTGTTCTGGGCCTGCCTCTTGCCCTCTGGCAGCTTCAACCATTGTTAATTGATGTTGTTGCAATGTTTCTTTGGTGTTGTCTTGTTCTGGGCCTGCCTCTTGCCCTCTGGCAGCTTCAACCATTGTTAATTGATGTTGTTGCAATGTTTCTTTGGTGTTGTCTTGTTCTGGGCCTGCCTCTTGCTCTTCTAGCAGCTTCAACCATTGTTAATTGATGTTGTTGCAATGTTTCTTTGGTGTTGTCTTGTTCAGGGCCTGCCTCTTGCCCTCTGGCAGCTTCAACCATTGTTAATTGATGTTGTTGCAATGTTTCTTTGGTGTTGTCTTGTTCTGGACCTGCCTCTTGCTCTTCACTCTTCTCCTCTTTTAATATATTCTTTGCATTAAAGAAATGCATGGCATTCTTTCTAGATGGGCAAACCAGTTTATTTGTTTCTTTCTGTTTGTAACTTAAGATTGGTTCAATGCTCACTTTCTCTTATAATATCATTTCTGATTCTGTCTTTTCTGGTCACTACAAGTGTTTTTCTCAGACATTTATGTGTTATTAGTAGTTTATCAGATTCTCAACATTTTAAATCAAAAGCCCTTATTTTCCACAGATGAGGAACCTCCAGAATATAACGTGAAAGGCCGGTTAATTCAACTGAATGAGGAGTTAGCCAATGACCCGACACCACTAGAGGCCAACCGGGAGCACAAAGTGGGGTTCAAATCTAAGATAGTAGATCTCGTGGCTTCACCGTCCCCTGACTACAGCGATGATGGGCAACATTCAGGCAGTGCCAGACAGGACACAGATGGTTTAGTTGCTACTTCCAGCAACAATCACAAGAAAAATACAAACAGTTATAGCAATGAAGTTGCAAATAAAAGTCGAGAAAATACTCTTGACCAAAATCAAAAACAATTTGTTGTAGAAAAAGATGGACAGTTTTTTGTAGTTGGCTCTGATGATTTTAAATCTACAAACAAAGATGTGCCTATAGATGGAGATGACAGTAAGAAAAATGTTGACAAAGAAAGTGAAAACAAACATAGAAAAGGCAAGATGAATTCCAATAATAATCATGTTAATGGGGAGAGAACTGGGGAGTTTTCTAGTTCACCAGAACATAGTTCTCCGAAGCCCCCATCTGGACCAAGGCCAAAAAGTGGAGTCTCTTGCACAAGGAGAGGTCTGCATTCAGGTCAGTCATCACAGTCAAGGTCAGCAGGTTATTCGCCACAAACTAAATCAATAGGTCAATTAAATAATTCTGATTCATGCTTGAGTGATTTTACCTACACCTCACCTTATGCAATGACTCCAGATCTGAAGGCAATTGTCAGAGAAGAGGCTAGGGCAATTGAGAAAGAAAGGAAAGAGATAGAAATGAAACAAAAACAGGATGAGAAAGAAAGAAAACGAAAGAGCAATAGTGCTTATTGTGCCTGGTTTGATAAGAAGAAAGAACAAGAAAAACAGAGACAAGAATCTGAGAAACAGGTGGAGAAACCAGACAAGGCAGGTTAAAAATTTATGGGTTTCATTTTTTTAATAAACCTTCATACACTTGTCAAATATTATATCCAATCAGATTTTTGTCAAGGCTTCATATCCTTAGCATTTTTGTCCAGTTAGTGTCTTCCCTTCCATCTTTTAATTAATTAATTTGTTTGTTTGTTATTAGTGTTGTAATTTTTAAGTTGAGAATCTCCTTCCTTCCTTCCTTCCTTCCTTCCTTCCTTCCTTCCTTCCTTCCTTCCTTCCTTCCTTCCTTCCTTCCTTCCTTCCTTCCTTCCTTCCTTCCTTCCTTCCTTCCTTCCTTCCTTCCTTCCTTCCTTCCTTCCTTCCTTCCTTCCTTCCTTCCTTCCTCCCTCCCTCCCTCCCTCCCTCCCTCCCTCCCTCCCTCCCTCCCTTCCTTCCTTCCTTCCCTCCCTCACTCCCTTCCTTCCTTCCACCCTCCCTCCCTTCCTTCCTCCCTCCCTCCCTCCTCCTTCCTTCCTCCCTCCCTCAAGATAATCAAGAGAAGAAGACGGTCATATGTTGGACATGTAGTGAGAAGAAGGTGGGAAGAAGTGGTCATATGTTGGCCATGTGGTGAGAAGGTATTCATATGTTGGACATGTGGTGAGAAGAAGGTGGTCATATGTTGGCCATGTGGTGAGAAGAAGGTGGTCATATGTTGGACATGTGGTGAGAAGAAGGTGGTCGTATGTTGGACATGTGGTGAGAAGAAGGTGGTCATATGTTGGACATGTGGTGAGAAGAAGGTGGTCATATGTTGGACATGTGGTGAGAAGGTATTCATATGTTGGACATGTGGTGAGAAGAAGGTGGTCATATGTTGGCCATGTGGTGAGAAGAAGGTGGTCATATGTTGGACATGTGGTGAGAAGAAGGTGGTCGTATGTTGGACATGTAGTGAGAAGAAGGTGGGAAGAAGTGGTCATATGTTGGCCATGTGGTGAGAAGGTATTCATATGTTGGACATGTGGTGAGAAGAAGGTGGTCATATGTTGGCCATGTGGTGAGAAGAAGGTGGTCATATGTTGGACATGTGGTGAGAAGAAGGTGGTCGTATGTTGGACATGTGGTGAGAAGAAGGTGGTCATATGTTGGACATGTGGTGAGAAGAAGGTGGTCATATGTTGGTCATGTGGTAAGAAGAAGGTAGTCATATGTTGGTCATGTGGTAAGAAGAAGATAGTAATATGTTGGTCATGTGGTGAGAAGAAGGTGGTCATATGTTGGTCATGTGGTAAGAAGAAAATAGTCATATGTTGGTCATGTGGTAAGAAGAAGATAGTCATATGTTGGTCATGTGGTGAGAAGAAGGTGGTCATATGTTGGTCATGTGGTAAGCAGAAGATGGTAATGTAGTGAGAAGAAGGTAGTCATATGTTAGTCATGTGGTAAGAAGAAGATAGTCATATGTTGGACATGTGGTAAGAAGAAGGTGATCATATGTTGGACATGTGGTGAGAAGAAGGTGGTCATATGTTGGTAAAAAGAAGGTGATCATATGTTGGACATGTGGTGAGAAGAAGGTGGTCATATGTTGGACATGTGGTGAGAAGAAGGTGGTCATATGTTGGACATGTGGTAAGAAGAAGGTGGTCATATGTTGGTCATGTGGTAAGAAGAAGATAGTCATATGTTGGACATGTGGTGAGAAGAAGGTGGTCATATGTTGGACATGTGGTAAGAAGAAGATAGTCATATGTTGGTCATGTGGTAAGAAGAAGGTTGTCATATGTTGGTCATGTGGTAAGAAGAAGATAGTCATATGTTGGACATGTGGTGAGAAGAAGGTGGTCATATGTTGGACATGTGGTGAGAAGAAGGTGGTCATATGTTGGACATGTGGTAAGAAGAAGGTGGTCATATGTTGGACATCTGGTGAGAAGAAGGTGGTCATATGTTGGACATGTGGTAAGAAGAAGGTGGTCATATGTTGGACATCTGGTAAGAAGAAGGTGGTCATATGTTGGACATCTGGTGAGAAGAAGGTGGTCATATGTTGGACATGTGGTGAGAAGAAGGTGGTCATATGTTGGACATGTGGTAAGAAGAAGGTGGTCATATGTTGGACATCTGGTGAGAAGAAGGTGGTCATATGTTGGACATGTGGTAAGAAGAAGGTGGTTATATGTTGGACATGTGGTGAGAAGAAGGTGGTCATATGTTGGACATGTGGTGAGAAGAAGGTGATCATATGTTGGACATGTGGTGAGAAGAAGGTGGTCATATGTTGGACATGTGGTGAGAAGAAGGTGATCATATGTTGGACATGTGTTAAGAAGAAGATGGTCATATGTTGGACATGTGGTAAGAAGAAGGTGGTCATATGTTGGACATGTGTTAAGAAGAAGATGGTCATATGTTGGACATGTGGTGAGAAGAAGGTGGTCATATGTTGGACCATGGATTAATTTTTTCCTATTTTTGAAAAATCACCACCGCTTCTGGTGGGCTTTGAACCCCTTCCTGTGCTAAGGCCGACGTTGTACCTCTAGACTTCCCAGTCCCCTGCCTGTGCTGAGGCCGACGTTGTACCTCTAGACTTCCCAGTCCCCTGCCTGTGCTGAGGCCGACGTTGTACCTCTAGACTTCCCAGTCCCCTTCCTGTGCTGAGGCCGATGTTGTACCTCTAAACTTCCCAGTCCCCTTCCTGTGCTGAGGCCGATGTTGTACCTCTAGACTTCCCAGTCCCCTGGATATGCATTATTGTAATTGTATGAATAGAGGAGCACCCAGAGATTTTGAGAAAATAAAAGTTTTAAGTCAGAGAAACACCATGGATTCTAATAGGGGTAAGCCATGTTTGAATTCAGAGAAACACCATGGATTCTAATAGGGGTAAGCCATGTTTGAAGTCAGAGAAACACCATGGATTCTAATAGGGGTAAGCCATGTTTGAAGTCAGAGAAACACCATGGATTCTAATAGGGGTAAGCCATGTTTGAAGTCAGAGAAACACCATGGATTCTAATAGGGGTAAGCCATGTTTGAAGTCAGAGAAACACCATGTATTCTAATAGGGGTAAGCCATGTTTGAAGTCAGAGAAACACCATGGATTCTAATAGGGGTAAGCCATGTTTGAAGTCAGAGAAACACCATGTATTCTAATAGGGGTAAGCCATGTTTGAAGTCAGAGAAACACCATGTATTCTAATAGGGGTAAGCCATGTTTGAAGTCAGAGAAACACCATGGATTCTAATAGGGGTAAGCCATGTTTGAAGTCAGAGAAACACCATGTATTCTAATAGGGGTAAGCCATGTTTGAAGTCAGAGAAACACCATGGATTCTAATAGGGGTAAGCCATTAGAGGATAACAAATTTACAGACCTTTTGTTGTGTGATAAGACAAGACAAGCATATTTTGGTGGACAATAGACTGACACATGTTAGATCCAATAAAGGACACGATCATCATGTCTTTGACAATGTAATATGTTGTGAACAGCTGGATCATACTTTGAGAACTGGAAAAATTGAAGAAGAAAAAATTATAGAGGGAAACAATGAAAAAAGATTTTAGAGAATTGCAGAGAGTGATTTAATAGGAAGTAGAATTAATAAACAACTATAGTGATAGAATGTTGTTAGAGAATGATCTTCCCCTACATAAACAGGCAAGGTACTCAATGGTAACCATATCTCTGCCAAGTGTTTCCTTTTATTTTCTGTGTACAAGGAAATTCACAATAATGATATGTGTTACCTAGTGTTTCAAACTTTCAATATTAAGTTACAACATTTGAGGGCTTTTACTTGATGTTGCTACCTTTCCTAACACTGCCAGACAAACACACATTTTTTCTGATCAGATATTAGCCAAGTAATATTTGGATATAAAGAGAAGTACTCAACTATTAAGCTACAATTGAACTTCATGTTTTTATTTGGAAAATTATTTGTGAATAAAGTGTCCATGATTTGTTTTCACATCTCTGACCCCAGATTCATCTTTTTAATTTTTGAATTTAGAAAGAGGAAAATGAGGAAGCTATCAAAGACTGGATGAAGAAAAAGAAGACTCAGGTTAAACAAGAGAAGTTATTGAAGAGACGACAACAGCAAGAACAGAATGATTGGTTCCTGCTGCGGACCCGTGAAGATTGTGAAAAGGCTTACAAAGAGTAGGGTGTTTATTTTGTTTATTGTTTTTTATATCTTTAACCCTAGATTATGATACTTCACTACGAGTTGCGTTATAACAAAACTTTAGTAAAATTTACAACTCAAAGAAAATCCAGTGTTATTTTTTAGAAGTAATATTTGTATTTACCTTTTGGTTTGGATCTTTGGAACAATTACACTTTGGAAGAAGTGCAGTTTAAAAAATAATTGAAACAAGAAGCGTGACCAGGACAAATAATAACATTATTTGTTAGACAAACAACTTTTTTTACAAAAACAAAACGCTATCGTAATGTAGGGTTAAATACTGTTCTACACTTTTTTAAAATCTTTTTTAAAACCATGGGAGACCATGGCTAATGCTTCTGAGTTTGTACTGAGATTGTTCTGTGTTATTAGGAAAGAAACCAAAATGCTAATGGCCCTTGTATATATATATATATATATATATATATATAATGGACTTTAGGCAGTAGTTTCCAGTTTGTTATTTTAAATATTTTGATGGGTTTTCATTTGCAGAAAAAAAAATACAAGTTGTAGTAGATATGAATAATTCACACTTCTTTTCTTTCCTTCCTCATTTACCTTTCAGTATTAATCTCGGCAAGGGAGCTGATGTCACCTATTGTTGCTTCTCACTTTAGTGTTCTTTTTAGTGTTATTTTAGTCTGCCTTTTTTTTATTACCCTCTGGTACTAATTTGAGAACTTGATTTAAGATTCTCGTCATATGGTCAACATACGACCAATCCTTTTCTCTTGATAACAGATTATATTTTTTGACGTTTTTGTCATTTCTCTTATGAAAATTCCTATCATCTTTCATAAAAATTAACCAGCATTCTGAAATTAAGATACAACATAGACGATGGCGATGGATAGGACACACACTACGGAAGCCAACTGAGAGTATTACACAACAGGCCCTTTTTTGGAATCCCCAGGGGAAAAGACAAAGAGGAAGACCAAGGAATTCTTGGAGAAGACAGATCGAAGCAGAGATGAAGATGATGGGGAAGACATGGAATGATCTTAAAAGAATTGCAAAAAACAGAATGACTTGGAAAGTGTTTGTTGAAGACCTATGCTCCTTCTCATTATTAAGTCAGTGCTTATTCTCACTGACTAATCCTTATTTCTACTTGCAATAACTAATTCTCACTGACTAATCCTTATTTCTACTTCCAATAACTAATTCTCACTGACTAATCCTTATTTGTACTTCCAATAACTAATTCTCACTGACTAATCCTTATTTGTACTTGTAATAACTAATTTTCACTGACTAATCCTTATTTCTACTTGTAATAACTAATTCTCACTGACTAATCCTTATTTCTACTTGTAATAACTAATTCTCACTGACTAATCCTTATTTCTTCTTGTAATAACTAATTCTCACTGACTAATCCTTATTTCTACTTGTAATAACTAATTCTCACTGACTAATCCTTATTTCTACTTGTAATAACTAATTTTCACTGACTAATCCTTATTTCTACTTGTAATAACTAATTCTCACTGACTAATCCTTATTTCTACTTGTAATAACTAATTCTCACTGACTAATCCTTATTTCTTCTTGTAATAACTAATTCTCACTGACTAATCCTTATTTGTACTTGTAATAACTAATTCTCACTGACTAATCCTTATTTGTACTTGTAATAACTAATTCTCACTGACTAATCCTTATTTGTACTTGTAATAGCTAATTCTCACTGACTAATCCTTATTTCTTCTTGTAATAACTAATTCTCACTGACTAACCCTTATTTGTACTTGTAATAGCTAATTCTCACTGACTAATCCTTATTTCTTCTTGTAATAACTAATTCTCACTGACTAATCCTTATTTCTTCTTGTAATAACTAATTCTCACTGACTAATCCTTATTTATGTTCTTTTTTGTCTATTCCACAACAGATGGTTAAAAAAGAAATATAATGAGAAGAAGAAGCAGCAACAGATGGAGAAACAGAGATACAAACTTTATAGAATTCAAGTCAAGAATTCCAGGAAAACCCTTGCCTTAATCAAAGCTTTGAAAGAAGCCCAATCCTTTAGATATGCAGAGTATTATGGATACAGGTTTTAATTGTGCTATATAGTTGAACTTTTTTTTGTAGTAACTTTCTGTTTTGTAAATTAATTGTAATGTTGGGATAGAGTTGAGTTACATTACTAGTCTTTAGTAATTTTCTGTTTTATGTATGAGATTAATTTTAATTTTTGGATGCATGTTAATTTTTTTTTACCAGTCTTTAGTAACTTTATGTTTTTTTTTATGTGGCATAAGTTTTAGGGCAGAGTTTAATTTAATTACTGTGACAGTCTTTAGTAAATTTCTGTTTTATATTTGTGATCCGTTTGAATTTTGAATACAGTTTAACCCTTAATTATGATACATATCTGTGACTGACATGTTTACGATGCCTTAGTAAAAATTACTACCACTTAAATGTAACATTAGATGCTCCAAAATTAGTATTTTCTCTCAACTTTTGACACACAGCTGTGTGTTTACACCAGGCGAGACACAGGAACTTGGTTTTGCTGACTCAGATTGATTTATGACCTGAGTTTAACCTCACGGACCTGACGTGTTACAATATCTATCAGTATGGTTGCTGTAAGTCTGTCAGTATGTTTGACTACCTCATAGTGTTATTCGCTGGGTTTTCCAATTTACAATGGGTTGTTTTGATGTCAGTGATGACCAAGGAAATTTCCCTTGTCACAGCAAAAAAGAGGAAAAACAATAAATTTCTTGAAAATTTGAGATTTTTCTTCGCATTATACGAAATCGTATTTCACTAAATGGAGAAAAAAAATCCTGCGTCAGTAAAAACAAATCAAACACTCAGAGGTCACCAGAAGTAGTAATTAGGAAGGTACATGATAGGGAGATGTTTGACCATGGCAAAATGTCAAGTTTGGAAGAATTTGTGTTTTGATTTGTCATTTTTATGACGGTATTGTAATCTAGGAATTATTGGAGAGGACAGATAGAAGCAGAGATGAAGATGATGGGGAAGACATGGAATGATCTTAAAAGAATGGCAAAAAACAGAATGACTTGGAAAGTGTTTGTTGAAGACCTATGCTCTACTGGGAGCTAAAAAAGTAGAAGAAGAAGATTGTAATCTAGGGTTAATTATTGTGACAGTCTTTAGTAACGTTTTATATATGTGATAAGTTTTAATCTTAAATACAGTTTAATTACTGTGACAGTCTTAGTAACTTTTATATATGTGATAAGTTTTAATTTTAGATAAAATTTAATTACTGTGACAGTCTTTAGTAACTTTATATGTGTGTGTGTGCGTATGTATGTGATATAAGTTTTAATTTTGGGTGTAGTTTATTTACTGTGACAGTCTTTAGTAACTTTTTATATATGTGACAAGTTTTAAGTTTAGGACCCAGTTTAATGTTTCTGTGTTGGTCATTAGTAAATTTATGTTTTTTTATGTATGATAAGTTTTAATATTGGTATTTTCATTGTTGTTCTTGTATAAATTGACCATCATCATGGTTGTGTACAGGACTGTGTCCTGTAGAACATCAATCTCTCTCCTGATCACATAGGAAAGTCACTGGATCAGTGCGCCAAGTCTGGGGCAACATCAAGATCTGTAGAGTTGCTGTCTAATTACTTTTTAAATATTAGCTAATTACAAGGAGGAAAGAAAGATCCCATCTACTGGAATGAAATGTCTTCAAAGAATACTTATTGGGATGATAATAGACACAGTCAGAATGAAGAAACTAGGAAAAGTATGGGAGTGACACCAGGCCTGAGTGACATACAGAGATAATAGATTGAATGGTTTAAAATGCAAGTACCATCATCCACAACAAGCACTGACAGTCAGATATAGCAACAGGAGAGGTAGAGGAAGGCCCCTCAAAGATGGACAATCGTAGCATCTGAAACCACACAAAACATCGTCCACAGCTGTACAATGTTATCTCAAAGTGGCATTTTAGTTCTAATCTTGGTAGCTCAGTGGTTTATAAACTGAACTGAGACAAGAGGTTTGGTTGGTAGCTCATTGGTTTATGAACTGGACTGGGACAAGTGTTGGGTTGGTAGCTCATTGGTTTATAAACTGAACTGGGACAGGAGGTTGGGTTGGTAGCTCAGTGGTTTATAAACTGAACTGGGACAAGAGGTTGGGTTGGTAGCTCATTGGTTTATGAATTGGACTGGGACAAGAGGTTGGGTTGGTAGCTCATTGTTTTATGAATTGGACTGGGACAAGAGGTTGGGTTGGTAGCTCATTGGTTTATAAACTGAACTGGGACAAGAGGTTAGGTTGGTAGGTCAGTGGTTTATGAATTGGACTGGGACAAGTGGTTGGGTTGATAGCTCATTGGTTTATGACTTGGACTGGGACAAGTGGTTGGGTTGGTAGCTCATTGGTTTATGAACTTGACTGGGACAAGTGGTTGGGTTGGTAGCTCAGTGGTTTATGACCTGGACTGGGACAAGTATGACCTGGACTGGGACAAGTGGTTGGGTTGGTAGCTCAGTGGTTTATGACCTGGACTGGGACAAGTGGTTGAGTTGGTAGCTCAGTGGTTTATGACCTGGACTGGGACAAGAGGTTGGGTTGGTAGCTCAGTGGTTTATGACCTGGACTGGGACAAGTGGTTGGGTTGGTAGCTCAGTGGTTTATGACCTGGACTGGGACAAGAGGTTGGGTTGGTAGCTCAGTGGTTTATGACCTGGACTGGGACATGAGGTTGGGTTGGTAGCTCAGTGGTTTATGAACTGGATTGGGACAAGAGGTTGGGTTGGTAGCGCAGTGGTTTATGACCTGGACTGGGACAAGTGGTTGGGTTGGTAGCTCAGTGGTTTATGACCTGGACTGGGACAAGTGGTTGGATTGGTAGCTCAGTGGTTTATAAACTGAACTGGGACAAGAGGTTGGGTTGGTAGCTCATTGGTTTATGAACTGGATTGGGACAAATGGTTGGGTTGGTAGCTCAGTGGTTTATGAACTGGATTGGGACAAGAGGTTGGGTTGGTAGTTCAGTGGTTTATGAACTGGATTGGGACAAGAGGTTGGGTTGGTAGTTCAGTAGTTAATGAACTGGATTGAGACAAGAGGTTGGGTTGGTAGCTCAGTGGTTAAAGAACTGGAGTGAGACAAGAGGTTGGGTTGGTAGCTCAGTAGTTAATGAACTGGATTGAGACAAGAGGTTGGGTTGGTGGCTCAGTGGTTATTGAACTGGATTGAGACAAGAGGTTGGGTTGGTAGCTCAGTGGTTATTGAACTGGATTGAGACAAGAGGTTGGGTTGGTAGCTCAGTGGTTAGTTAACTGGACTACTAAGGACAAAAGGTCAGGTTGGTAACTCAGTGGTTTATGAACTGGACTACTAAAGACAAGAGGTCAGGTTCAATCCTGATCAACAGCTTCCAGATTCACCCAGCCATAAATGGGTACCAGATTTTTCTGGGAAAGACAGATATCACTGGCATAATACTAACCACATTGCTAATAAAAATAATGTGCCGAAGGACTGTAAAAAGTATGAACACTCACACCACACTTCCTATATGCCACGCGGCGTGACTGGAGCTATTTCTTTCTTTTTCTTTGTTTATCATATTTTCTTTCATATATATACTTTATTAGAGCCGCGATAGCTCAGTGGTTAGTGAACTGGACTACAAAGGACAAGGGGTTCGATCCCAACTGACGGCTTCCGGGTTCACCCAGCGTTAAATGGGTACCGGATTTTTTTTCCTGGGAAAGTAAAGCAGCACGGGCGTAATACCGACCACATTACCCAAAAATCATGCGCTGAAGTTCTGTAAAATATAGGGTCACTAACACCATATTTCTCTATACGCCACTTGGCGCGACGAGTGTACTTTACTTTTTACTTTTTATATACTTTATTATTCATCTATCTATTTTGATTGTTATATTGACTAAACACAACACAAAAGATTATTTTTGATTCAAACTGCTGAGCTCTATCAAGAGTGCCCTATTTTCCCTACAATGTAAGACATTTTGGGCAAAAATTCTTAAAGAGGCTAACACTGAAAGGGAGCTCTTAAAAAACATCAGAAAGAAACGATCAACATTTTTCGGGCACATCATGAGAAGATGAAAGTTGGAATACTTGGTTACAACTGGCAAAATAAAAGGAAAGAGAGATTGCGGACGACAAAGGGAGAAAATACTCGATAGCTTGGTGTCATGGCATGGAAAACAGTCAACAACAGAATTAATACCATGCATTGTAGATATAAGATTGTGGAAGGACATGATCGCCTACGCCAACCGGTATGGTACATGATGATGATGATTTTGGGTAAATACAAAAACAGTATATGTAAATAGAGGATTAAAATTGCAAGTTTGCATTTTACAAAATGTATGTTAAACATGTTTCTCTTCCATAAAATCAAATCTGTAACTGTAAGCATTTATCATAGGGATGTAATCTTGTATGTGTCAAGGGTGTCTTGGGTGTGTCATGGTTATTTTGTGTGTATTTATTTTTTACAATTATTTTTGTTTTATTTTGTTTGAAACTTAATCAAGCTTTAGCTGTGATAATGGATCAATTCACAATCAGTACGGAAGTGAAATAATACGAGTATAATGTGAATAATGATGAGTTATGCAATTTCACTGTATATTTTTACGTCATTTTTTTTTAAAAATCATATTTTGTGATATTACTAATTGTATTTATCACTCTCCTCTTTCTCTTTCACAACTCACTTTCTGCACAACAGTGTTATTCAACAGCAGCAGTTCACTTTCCTTTATCATTTCTCAGTTTTGGTTCACTTTCCTTTATCATTTCTCAGTTTTGGTTCAGTTTCTTTTATCATTTCTCAGTTTTGGTTCAGTTTCTTTTATCATGTCTCAGTTTTGGTTCAATTTCTTTTATCATTTCTCAGTTTTGGTTCACTTTCCTTTATCATTTCTCAGTTTTGGTTCACTTTCCTTTATCATTTCTCAGTTTTGGTTCAGTTTCTTTTATCATTTCTCAGTTTTGGTTCAATTTCTTTTATCATTTCTCAGTTTTGGTTCACTTTCCTTTATCATTTCTCAGTTTTGGTTCAGTTTCTTTTATCATTTCTCAGTTTTGGTTCAGTTTCTTTTATCATTTCTCAGTTTTGGTTCAATTTCTTTTATCATTTCTCAGTTTTGGTTCAATTTCTTTTATCATTTCTCAGTTTTGGTTCAATATCTTTTATCATTTCTCAGTTTTGGTTCAATTTCTTTTATCATTTCTCAGTTTTAATGACCAAGTGGTTGGGTTGGTAGCTCAGTGGTTTATGACCTGGACTGGGACAAGTGGTTGGATTGGTAGCTCAGTGGTTTATAAACTGAACTGGGACAAGAGGTTGGGTTGGTAGCTCATTGGTTTATGAACTGGATTGGGACAAATGGTTGGGTTGGTAGCTCAGTGGTTTATGAACTGGATTGGGACAAGAGGTTGGGTTGGTAGTTCAGTGGTTTATGAACTGGATTGGGACAAGAGGTTGGGTTGGTAGTTCAGTAGTTAATGAACTGGATTGAGACAAGAGGTTGGGTTGGTAGCTCAGTGGTTAAAGAACTGGAGTGAGACAAGAGGTTGGGTTGGTAGCTCAGTAGTTAATGAACTGGATTGAGACAAGAGGTTGGGTTGGTGGCTCAGTGGTTATTGAACTGGATTGAGACAAGAGGTTGGGTTGGTAGCTAAGTGGTTATTGAACTGGATTGAGACAAGAGGTTGGGTTGGTAGCTCAGTGGTTAGTTAACTGGACTACTAAGGACAAAAGGTCAGGTTGGTAACTCAGTGGTTTATGAACTGGACTACTAAAGACAAGAGGTCAGGTTCAATCCTGATCAACAGCTTCCAGATTCACCCAGCCATAAATGGGTACCAGATTTTTCTGGGAAAGACAGATATCACTGGCATAATACTAACCACATTGCTAAAAAAAATAATGTGCCGAAGGACTGTAAAAAGTATGAACACTCACACCACACTTCCTATATGCCACGCGGCGTGACTGGAGCTATTTCTTTCTTTTTCTTTGTTTATCATATTTTCTTTCATATATATACTTTATTAGAGCCGCGATAGCTCAGTGGTTAGTGAACTGGACTACAAAGGACAAGGGGTTCGATCCCAACTGACGGCTTCCGGGTTCACCCAGCGTTAAATGGGTACCGGATTTTTTTTCCTGGGAAAGTAAAGCAGCACGGGCGTAATACCGACCACATTACCCAAAAATCATGCGCTGAAGTTCTGTAAAATATAGGGTCACTAACACCATATTTCTCTATACGCCACTTGGCGCGACGAGTGTACTTTACTTTTTACTTTTTATATACTTTATTATTCATCTATCTATTTTGATTGTTATATTGACTAAACACAACACAAAAGATTATTTTTGATTCAAACTGCTGAGCTCTATCAAGAGTGCCCTATTTTCCCTACAATGTAAGACATTTTGGGCAAAAATTCTTAAAGAGGCTAACACTGAAAGGGAGCTCTTAAAAAACATCAGAAAGAAACGATCAACATTTTTCGGGCACATCATGAGAAGATGAAAGTTGGAATACTTGGTTACAACTGGCAAAATAAAAGGAAAGAGAGATTGCGGACGACAAAGGGAGAAAATACTCGATAGCTTGGTGTCATGGCATGGAAAACAGTCAACAACAGAATTAATACCATGCACTGTAGATATAAGATTGTGGAAGGACATGATCGCCTACGCCAACCGGTATGGTACATGATGATGATGATTTTGGGTAAATACAAAAACAGTATATGTAAATAGAGGATTAAAATTGCAAGTTTGCATTTTACAAAATGTATGTTAAACATGTTTCTCTTCCATAAAATCAAATCTGTAACTGTAAGCATTTATCATAGGGATGTAATCTTGTATGTGTCAAGGGTGTCTTGGGTGTGTCATGGTTATTTTGTGTGTATTTATTTTTTACAATTATTTTTGTTTTATTTTGTTTGAAACTTAATCAAGCTTTAGCTGTGATAATGGATCAATTCACAATCAGTACGGAAGTGAAATAATACGAGTATAATGTGAATAATGATGAGTTATGCAATTTCACTATATATTTTTACGTCATTTTTTTTTTAAAATCATATTTTGTGATATTACTAATTGTATTTATCACTCTCCTCTTTCTCTTTCACAACTCACTTTCTGCACAACAGTGTTATTCAACAGCAGCAGTTCACTTTCCTTTATCATTTCTCAGTTTTGGTTCACTTTCCTTTATCATTTCTCAGTTTTGGTTCAGTTTCTTTTATCATTTCTCAGTTTTGGTTCAGTTTCTTTTATCATTTCTCAGTTTTGGTTCAATTTCTTTTATCATTTCTCAGTTTTGGTTCACTTTCCTTTATCATTTCTCAGTTTTGGTTCACTTTCCTTTATCATTTCTCAGTTTTGGTTCAGTTTCTTTTATCATTTCTCAGTTTTGGTTCAATTTCTTTTATCATTTCTCAGTTTTGGTTCACTTTCCTTTATCATTTCTCAGTTTTGGTTCAGTTTCTTTTATCATTTCTCAGTTTTGGTTCAGTTTCTTTTATCATTTCTCAGTTTTGGTTCAATTTCTTTTATCATTTCTCAGTTTTGGTTCAATTTCTTTTATCATTTCTCAGTTTTGGTTCAATATCTTTTATCATTTCTCAGTTTTGGTTCAATTTCTTTTATCATTTCTCAGTTTTGGTTCAATTTCTTTTATCATTTCTCAGTTTTGGTTCAGTTTCTTTTATCATTTCTCAGTTTTGGTTCAATATCTTTTATCATTTCTCAGTTTTGGTTCAATTTCTTTTATCATTTCTCAGTTTTGGTTCAATTTCTTTTATCATTTCTCAGTTTTGGTTCAGTTTCTTTTATCATTTCTCAGTTTTGGTTCAGTTTCTTTTATCATTTCTCAGTTTTGGTTCAATTTCTTTTATCATTTCTCAGTTTTGGTTCAATTTCTTTTATCATTTCTCAGTTTTGGTTCAGTTTCTTTTATCATTTCTCAGTTTTGGTTCAGTTTCTTTTATCATTTCTCAGTTTTGGTTCAGTTTCTTTTATCATTTCTCAGTTTTGGTTCAATTTCTTTTATCATTTCTCAGTTTTGGTTCAGTTTCTTTTATCATTTCTCAGTTTTGGCTCAGTTTCTTTAACTCCTATCAGGTGCACATCAGAAGCACAGTTTTACATGTCAATAGAGACAGCGATGACAAATTTAACCCTAGATTAAGATACTTGTCTGTGAGTTGTGTGTTTACTATTCTGTAGTAAAAATTACTACCACTTAATTGTAATATTATTAGATCTAAACATGGTATTTTCTTTGAACTTTTGACACACAGCTGTGTATTTATGCTAGGAGAGACACGGGGACTTGAATTTTCTGGCTTAGGTTGAATTGTGTCATGAAATTTGATCGCATAGGTTGGTGGGTTACATTGTCTATTCATATGGCCGCTGCAAGTCCGCCATGATGTTCAGTTATCTCATATTTGCTGCATTTCTTGAGTTACAAGGGATTGTTTGATGGCAGCCAATGCCTGAGGACATTTCCCTGGACACAGCTTTAAAAAAAAAGGAAAAACAAACAATTTCTTGAAAATTGAGTAATCTTTTTTGCATTATGCGAGATCGTATCTTATGCAATGAAAAAAAAAAATAAAGAAAATCCAACACCAAAGGAAACAAATCTAGCACTCAGGGGATACCGGAAATAGTAATTAGGAAGATATATGGAAAGCGGAAATGTTTGACCACAGCAAACTCGAATTTTGAAGAAATGAATTTTGATGCGGTAATTTTGCTATGGTATCATCGTCTAGGGTTAATGATATATTTGTTATTTTTCATTGTTTGATTATGTCTTGTACATGAAAATGTTTCATTGTTTGATTATGTCTTGTACATGAAAATGTTTCATTGTTTTATTGTGTCTTGTACATGAAAATGTTTCATTGTTTGATTGTGTCTTGTACATGTAAATGTTTCATTGTTTGATTATGTCTTGTACATGTAAATGTTTCATTGTTTGATTGTGTCTTGTACATGTAAATGTTTCATTGTTTGATTATGTCTTGTACATGTAAATGTTTCATTGTTTGATTATGTCTTGTACATGTAAATGTTTCATTGTTTGATTATGTCTTGTACATGTAAATGTTTCATTGTTTGATTGTGTCTTGTACATGTAAATGTTTCATTGTTTGATTATGTCTTGTACATGTAAATGTTTCATTGTTTGATTATGTCTTGTACATGTAAATGTTTTATTGTTTGATTTGTCTTGTACATGAAAATGTTTCATTGTTTGATTATGTCTTGTACATGTAAATGTTTCATTGTTTGATTGTGTCTTGTACATGTAAATGTTTCATTGTTTGATTATGTCTTGTACATGTAAATGTTTCATTGTTTGATTATGTCTTGTACATGAAAATGTTTCATTGTTTGATTATGTCTTGTACATGTAAATGTTTCATTGTTTGATTATGTCTTGTACATGAAAATGTTCAGGATTGATTGCTCTTTCTGTTTACAGGGTGGCTCTATGATTTAAAAAAGTGGCATGAAAAATCGGCTGTAATGATTAAACAGCAATAAAACTACAAAATGAGAATACAAATTTCCCTACCTCATCCCTCTAGCAAATCCTTTTTCTTTCTTCACTTCCTCTTGTACCCATTTGGGTGTGGATACAAAGTTCTGATTCTCATCCTTTTGGCAGCTTCACTCATTGCCAGTTGATGTTGTTGTAGTATTCCTTTGATGTTGTCTGTCCATCTTATTCTTGGTCTGCCTCATGCTCTTCTCACTTCTCTATTAATATATGCTTTGTATGGTAAAGTATCATACAACATTATTTTTAGATGGATAAACCAGTTTTTTTGTTGTTTCTGTATGTAACTTAGGATTGGTTCAATACCTATTCCTTCTCTTACAATGTCATTTCTGATTCTGTCTTTTCTGGTCACTCCAAGCACTTTTCTCAGATATCTCATCTCTTTGGTGACAAGCTTTCTTTTATGCTTAGTCATAAGTGATCATATTTGGCATTTGTAGCACAATATTAGAATTAATATCATCATCAAGTACCAGACCTCGTGGCGTAGGTGATCATGTCTCTCCACAACTTTCGATCTCGACAGCTATTTATCATTTCTGTTGTTGACCTTCTGCCAAGCCATTCTCTTAAGCTGTCTGTTATTTTTTCTCTTTGCTTCCCTCTATCTCTTCGTCCCTCAATTTTTCCAGTTGTTACAATATATTCCAGTTGTTCTCTTCTCATTACATGGCCAAAAAATGATGATTGTCTCTTCCTAACATTGGAAATTAGCTCTCTTTTTGCTTTGACCTCTCTCAGAACCTCTTCATTACTCTTCTTAGCTGTCCATGGTATTCTCAACATTCTTCTGTAAAACCACATTTCTACAGACTCCAGTGATCTTCTTGTCTGTTGTCCTATTGTCCATGACTCGCATCCATATGTTAAGACTGGCTCTACGTAACATTTAAGAACTCTTTTTCTTGTTTCTATTGTCAAAAATGGATTGCATAGTATTTTCCTCATTTTTTGGAAAGCTGCTTTTGCCTGAGCCATTCTGCATCTCACCTCTTTTGTACATCTTCCATCTGAGGTTAACAAAGTTCCCAAATATTTAAATTCATTTACCTGTTTTAATATTGTTCCACTTGTCTTTATTTTGCACTGAGGTGATGTCTTTTTCTTTGTTATTACCATTACCTCTGTCATTTTGCTATTAAGGCTGAGTCCTTTATTAAAATAATGTTATATATTTAGCTAATGTTGTTAACAAGGGTATATATTTAGCTAATGTTGTAAACAAGGGTATATATTTAGCTAATGTTGTTAACAAGGGTATATACGAGGGCTGATCAAAAAGTATCGGAACTTTTGCAATAAAAAAAAAACTACACAACTTACAGTTTTGAAATTTAATCTCCTTCGAAATAGTCCCTTCTGAGGCCACACATTTAATCCAACGTTGTTTCCATTGTCGGAAGCATTCCTGGAACTCATCTTCTGAGATGGTGTGAAGCTGCCTCGTCGCATTTTCTTTTATCTCCTCCACATCTTGAAATCTTCTTCCTTTCAAGTGGGATTTGAGTTTGGGAAATAGGAAAAAGTCACAGGGAGCTAGATCTGGAGAATAAGGTGGCTGTCTGACCTGGGGAATGTTGTGTTTGGCCAAAAACTGCTGTACAAGCTGCGCTGAATGGGCGGGTGCGTTGTCGTGGTGGAGCTGCCATTGACCGGACGCATGCAAATCTGGTCTTCTTCGACGAATAGCATCTCTCAAACGCCTCAGAACTTCAATGTAATACTCCTTGTTTACTGTCTGACCAGAAGGGGCATACTCGTGATGAACAATGCCCTTGTAATCGAAGAAAACGATCAAAAGGGTCTTCACCTTGCTGCGACTCATCCTAGCTTTTTTCGGTCACTCTCAACATTTTCTCTGCCGTCTTGGAATCGCTTAAACCATTCAAAAACTCGTGTGCGGCTCATACACTCTTCCCCATATACTTTGTATAACTTTTCATAAGTTTCTGTGAAAGTATCACCAAGCTTTTGGCAAAAATTAATGCAAATTCTCTGCGCAATTTTTTCCGTCATTTTCCGCCATTGAAAATCCGACGACCACGTTGTACATGGCTAACGTCACGGCGCTGCCGTGATTAATCCACACGTGCTACAACGACACAACTTGCACAGAGTGTTACACATATATCAAGGTCAATATGTGTACAGTTTGAATACAATCTGTTCGCTGGTTCCGAACCTATTAAGAAAGTACCGATACTTTTTGATCAGCCCTCGTATTTAGCTAATGTTAACAAGGGTATATATTTAGCAAATGTTGTTAACAAGGGTGCATATTTAGCTAATGTTGTTGACAATGTTGTAAATTTCGCTAATGTTGTTAACAAGGTTATATATTTAGTTAATGTTAACAAGATCATATATTTGGTTATTGTTGTTAACAAAGTTATATATTTAGCTAAATGTTGTTAATAAGGGTATAGCTAATGTTGTTGACAAAGCTATTTTTGGCTAACTTTATTAACACTAAACCAGGGTGTCTTTCTTTCCAAGAAAAATCATCTTTGATGCTCTGACTGAAGACAACAACTGTCTTGCGGAGAATGGTCAAAGAAATTCAAAGGCAAATAAAATATTGCTGAACAATTGGTGCTGAAGATAAATGCACTGGTTCACAGGATACAACATAATCAACTAAGTGAACGATAAACATGGGGAACTGGGTGGTCTAGAGGTAAGATGTCGGCATCTGGACATGTAGGTTCTGGGTTCAATCCCCGACAAAGGCAGCGGAATTTTTTTAAAATTTGACCCATTGTGTCTTCATGGCTTTACCCTCCCCTGGTCTGTGGGTAGTAAGATCCAATGTCTAGCCCTCGCGGAAACGGTGAAAAACAGGAGGTCCCGTATGCCTTATAGGTGTGGCAACGAAGACATGTAAAAGGTGTGATAATGCTGTGTGGTAATGCTGACATATAAATGTGTGGTAGTGCAGACATATAAAACGTGTGGTAGTTCCAACATGTAAAAGGTATGACAATGCTGGCATTAAAAAGGTGTAGTCAGACATAAAAGGTGTGATAGTGCAGACATACAGAATGTTTGGTAATGATGTCTTATATATCTATATATCTTTCGTTCACCTGAAGTATAGTCTCTATCTGCAATGTTATGTCATGTGGTGTGCCTCAGTGGCTGAGTGGTTAGTGTGCTTGCTTCCTGACCAGAGATTTCAGGGTTTGATCCCCAGCAGTGGTGGATTTTTTTCAGACTGACAGGGCTCTGGGGTTCATCCGCCTCTAAAAATGGGTACCAGAGATTTTTCTGGGAAGTAAAGGTGGCCTGGCATGATACCGACTACATCACCCAAAAATGTGCCATGGTCATAGAAAAATATGCTCACTAACACCATATTCCCCATATGCCTAGCAAGGCATGGAGGGAACCTTTACTTTTGCTTAAAACTACATGCAATGTGGCATGTCGTAGAATGCTGACCACCCAAACTCTACACCAAATGATGCCCACTAGGGTTAATCATTTCTCTGTATTAGTTCAACTTCTGTGTCTGTAATCATTTCCATATATCAGTTTACTTTCTGTAATTATTGTTTATACTAGTTCATTTTCTTTAATGCTTTCTTTGAACTAGTTGCATTTTTTTTTTATGATTTTATTTTATATACTAGTTCAATTTCTTTAATTTCTCTAGTTATTTTTTAAATGATTTCTCTGTACTAGTTCAATTTTTGTAATTATTTCTAGTACTAGTTCAGTTTCTTTAATAAAAAAATTAATTAATTAATTTTTTAAAAAGTTATCTCAACAGCATTATCTCATTACAGAGGTCGGTGAGGAGACAACATATAGCACCTGATAATAAGGCCATTTGTCCTGAGGAGTAAAAGCACCAAGATGCATAGAGATGCGAAGCTGCTGTAAAGCTGATGGTAATGACGATTTTATTAAAAAAAAAGAAGAAAAAAATGTGGTATGGTCTGTTTGCTTATATATTTTTTCTGTTCCAGCTGAAGGCCTACTTGGCCGAAACGCCGACTTTTGTTTTGTTAATTACCACGTTAAGTTGTTACCATACCACTTTTTGTCTTCTTTTTTTTTTAAAATCACCATTTGTCCTGAGCAGTTGCCACAAGGTGTTCAGGTGTGAGTTTTTATTTCACCCCCAGACAGAACAACTTTTGATCCATACCCACATTCTTTTGGTTTGGAGCTCGATGAGTTATCTATTGGGCCACCTGCTGTCCTTGATTTCTTTATTGATTTCTCTACATTAGTTCAATTTCTTTATTGATTTTTCTAAATTAGTTCAATTTCTTTAGTGATTTCTCTATATTATTTCAATTTCTTTATTGATTTCTCTATATTAGTTAAATTTCTTTATTGATTTTTTCTACAATAGTTCAACTTCTTTATTGATTTCTCTACATTAGTTCAATTTCGTTATTGATTTCTCTGTACAATATCTTTAATCATTATTCTGTAATAGTCCAATTCTTTTTGAACCATTTTTCTGTATTGGTTAAATTCCTTTTATCCTTAAAATTACTCATTACCAATAGAGGTTTTTTTTTCATCTTCTGTTTTTGATATTCTATTCTCTGTAGTTAATGTTTAATATTTACAGGGGCCAAGAATTTTAGTTTGCTTTGCTGGCATTGTACCATAATGCAAGTCTCTAGTGTCAAGGTGCTGTGTTGAGTATGGGTTTGATCCTGCTTCGAACTGTTTTTTGTTCTTTTTCTGTTGTTAATTGTTTGTCAATTTTTCAGAGTGTTGTAAACATACCCTCCCCCCAAAATTAGACAGGGGCCACGATAGCTCGCTGGTGCACGATAGCTCGCTGGTGCACGATAGCTCGCTGGTCCACGATAGCTCGCTGGTTCGTGAACTGGACTACTAAGGACAAGAGGTTACGCTTGATCCTGCTTGATGGCTATCAGGTTCATTCACATTAAAATTGGTACTGGATTTTTCCCACAGAAAGTAAAGCAGCATGGAACATAATGCTGACTCCTCTGCTGTTTATATTTTCATTCTATTTAATTTTCACATATTTGTTTACCTGATCCTTCAGCTGTGATTATATAAATCAATGTTTTCCTATCCGCTTATATTTACTCTGTTTGTGCACTACTTATTGCTATTTTTAAATTGATTTAATATATTTTTATGTTAAAATTTCTTAATAATATTATGTAAATTATATATAATTATTTATCTTTGATTTGTTACTATCTACGTTACATTTCAATAAGATAATGATTAATGTAGCTACAGAAGATTTTTCTCTTTGCTGATACATTTTTGTTTAAGATTCACACCAATCAAGCTTTAAAGGTTCTATAAGTTGCTATGAACCTCTTCTCTTTATTCACTTTCAATGTCAGGGACTATAGTTTGATGTTTTTCACTGCAGCTTAAAGATCAGCATTTCATTTAAAATTCCACACTTCCAGCCTGAAGCAAATTGTTTGTTGTTTGATTATTTCACGTTTCAGTGACTGTGAGTGAGACAATATCAATTTTTTCTCATGTTAGTGATTGATGTACATTGAAATACAAAACACAGACTTGCCAAGTTGCCCAGATTACAAATAATCTGTTCTGGGATTTTTTTCCCACATTTTTAAAGTACATAGTGTTGCAGTGGTATTTTTGTAACATATACATTCTAGAATAACTGAGTTATAATTTTAAATTATTTATAATTTATAAGTATTAAAGAACAAATTACATCTATTTGATTCACTAGTTTGACCAGATTGCAGACAAGGTTCCACAGTTTGATATTCATAGTTAAACAGCTGATTATGTTGCCTCGTGGCAGTAAAAAAAAAAAAGTAAAGTACCTGCGTCACGCCAATTGGCATAAAGGGAATATGATGTTAGTGACCATAAATTTTACAGACCTTCGGCACATAAATTTTGGGGTAATGTGGTCAGTATTACGCCCGTGCCACTTTACTTTCCCAGAAAAAAATCTGGTACCCATTAAAGGCTGGGTGAACAGGTTAATACAATGAAAATGGTTATTACAATGTAGCTATATCATTAAATAACACACCCCTTGAATCTGTAAGAAAATTCACCTATCTTGGTTCTATGGTCTCAACCACTGCCGCCTTTGAATAAGAAATCAATTTCTGAATCGGAAATGCAGCTTCCACATTTGGTAAACTTAAAGATAGAGCATGGGCCAACACCAAATTAACACTCAGGACTAAGATTCAAATTTACCAAAGTTACGTGCTTAGTACACTTCTATACGGATCAGAAACTTGGACTACCTATGCAGGACAAGCGGTTAAACAGCTTTCATGTGCGTTTCCTTCAAAAGATTAAGAACATCAAATGGCAGGACAAAGTAACCAACTCTAATTTTTTACAATGATCCTAACTCTCATCCATCATGGCAACACTTAGGAGTCGTAGACTGAAGTAACGGGGCCATATAAGAAGAATGGCAAACAATCATATTCCCAAACAAATATTGTATGGTCAACTTAAGGATGGAAAGAAACCAAGGGCAGACCAGTGCTGAGATATAAGGATGTTTGCAGGACTTCTTGAGTGAATTTTCTATCAGGGAAAGAAAATGGGAAAATCTAGATGCAGATCATAGCACATGGAGAACACACATTTAAAATGGCACATCAAATTTCAAGGCAGTGCTGATATCAAATTTAGAAGACAAAAGGTGCAAGAGAAAGGAGAGGAGGCCAGAAACCAGGAATACATTTTGATTTTCTGTGGTCGGATCTGTCTATTCAATATTGGTAGATTCAGCCATGAGAGAAGCTGTTCAGCAAAGCAGAATTCAGCATAAGACACTAACATTTTGACCAAACTACTGACTTATAATGATTGCTTGCTACGAACCATCGCCAAAGGCTGTATATCAAGGCATAGATATATTTTATTTATTTATTTGATTGAAGACCACTAATGAAGTGTATCAGAGGCATGACATGAAACAGCCTGAGAGATAAGATCAAAAATTAAGAATTACTAAAAAGACCAGGAACTGAACCAGCTTTTGAATACATAAAGCAACAACAGATCAAGTGGTTCAGACAAGTGATAAGACATCAAGAACTAAATCTAATACATCGCATTACCAACAAACATTACGAGAACACCAGACCAAGAGATCAACCAAGAAAAAGATGGATAAACAGAATACAAGAAACACTTAGAGACATAACAGAAGAAGAGACCAATAGAAGAGCAAGAAACCACGAACCATATCTCCCTTTGACACTGCAAGGCAAATGAGGAAGGAAAGAAAGAAAGAAGGAAAATAGGAGGCCACTATAATTGACAAATGAGGATTGAGAAATGGTTATCAGAACATTAGTAAAAGCTCCATCAGTAATTGTGTTTAACTCTTGATTCCATGACTGATTCCACATCCCTGAACATTCCATTTAGGGCACTGACATAGGTGCTCAGTATGACAGAGCATGTACTACACAGCTCTCTCCTCGATTTATCTATCTCACCTATCTTAGGTGCCCAATCACTGCCAACGAGAACAAATGTAGCTCATAATTTAAACAGCTATTGTTAAGACATTCAGTACCTGTAACCATATCTACAGGTTTACTTCCAAATATCAATCCAGTAGGTGGAAATTTGTACCTAACTTGTTAAGTGTTCATAAAATTGAAAACTTCTGTAGGAGCTTCAGTCAACATTCTCTGTTGTCTGCATTTTAATGTAAAACTTTCCTGACTGATGAGTTCAAATTTGAGCACCATGACTGCAGAGGGAGCCGCGATAGCTCAGTGGTTAGTGAACTGGACTACCACGGACAAGGGGTAGGGTTCGATCCCAACCGACGGCTTCCGGGTTCACCCAGCTTTAAATGGGTACCGGATTTTTTTCTGGGAAAGTAAAGCAGCACGGGCGTAATACTGACCACATTACCCCAAAAATCATGTGCTGAAGGTCTGTAAAATATAGGGTCACTAACACCATTTTTCCCTATACGCCACTTGGCGTGACAGGGGTACTTTACTTACTTTTATGACTGCAGAGATGTTGAGTCTAAAACACGTTTTCTGAGAAAGTTTGTTCCATTTTAGATAGGAGACCACTTCACAATAGCTTTAATTAATCACAAGATTTAACATTCAAAATATTGACTGCTTCTTCTTATATAACTCATGAGGAACTGCTTATTTTATATAAAATCTTTTAATATTACAGGGGCTGTGATAGCTCAGTGGTTAGTGAACTGGACTACTAAGGACAAAGGGTCAATTCTGATCAACAGCTTCCAGGTTCACCCAGCCTTAAATGGGTATCTAATTTTTTTTCTGGAAAAATAAAGCAGCGTGGGCATAATACTGACCACATTACCCCAAAAATAATGTGCTGAAGGTATAAAAAAAATATGGGTACTAACACCATATTCCCTATAGACCATGTAGAGTGACTGGGCTCTTACTCTATTTTTATATAATATTATATGACATCACATATTATTGATCCAATCATATCATATTGTATCAGGTCAAATTATACTATATCAAATCACAAATGCTGTATCAAATCACTGAGTATTATATTATATACTGTAAATTTAATTTGACATAAATTTGAGATTTTGTATTTTCACATTAAAAACTGATGGTGATTAATTTATCAATATGAAGTTTAGTTCAGTTTGTAATTGTTGTTCTTCTTTCTGTCCTCTTAGCTCTCCAACATCAAGGGGAGCGATAGTTTGTGGTCATTTGCTCTTTGATTGGCCTCTTCTGCTTTTATGTTTCTATGGGTTTATTTATAATTTTTGCTGTGATCTCATTGTTCATTTTTGCTAGAGTTAACATCACAGCTTCCCGTGGGTGACTGTGCTGGCAACACGATGCAATTTTCGATGGGATTCAAATTTAAGTTATAAGTGAATTTCAATGCCCACAGTAAAAGAAATTCAAGTGTTCTTGTGTTATTTCGAACGGATTTGCAACAACTTAAATGGTTTGGCCACCTGATCAGAATGAATCCACACCAATCATCATCAAGGGCATTCTTCTTGAGAATGCATGGAAAAAGACCAAGATGAAGACCTAGAAGAAGATGGATAGATGCAGTGACAGAAACATGTAACAACAAAGGAAAATCACTAATTCAAACAGTTCGAGCAGCTCAAGAACGACAAATGATATAAACCACAACACCTTTTAGGTATCAGTGAAAAGAGAAAAGAAGAAGAACATCACAGCACTCCAGACAAACCCAAAGGTGTTTTGTCCATTTCGGCAGATGATAAAGTATGTGCACATAGATGTTTTCAGTAGCTGGCTAATTATGCAAACATCATTACATATTGTCATTCCTATATGTTGTTATTCCTACCAACCAATAGACAGACAGAAAAACTAATAATTCCATGGAAATACCAACACAGCTCACCATAAAAGAAATTGGATGATTCTCACCAGCAGTGAATATAAATAAAAAAGAAATGAATATGGTGGGTGTGCTAAATACTAACTTCATGGTAAGAGAGACATACACTTCAACCTACTTTGTAAACTTTATAGTAATGCATTCATTTGTTAGCTGTGAGCCCAGTTTCAGCAATATATTTCTGTCTCATTTAGAGTGATTCCAATTTGACCTCTCTAGTATGTGAAAACTTTTCTGGTAGCAAGATGACTACTGCAAGCAAAGCTTATGGGGGGACACATGCTCATCTACCACAATAAAGTGGAGGCACATTTGAGAATTAAAACAGATATGATTATGTACTATTTCTTTCTGTAGTTATTGATGCTCGTAAAGTAACTAAAATTTAATTTATTGAACAACAAACTTCTGTAATTCTTTTACATTCAGAAAGACAAACATATTAAACTGTTAAATCTAACAACAAACTTTTTAATTTTTGAATGTTAAAAAAGATGAACATATGAAGTGACAAATTTATCAAACAACAAATTTCTGTAATTCTTTTCTGTAATTATTGATGTCAAAAGAAAATAAAAGAACAAACATATTAAACTAATTAATAAAATATTGAACAACATACTTAAAATATTTTTTTTTTTAAATGAACATATAAAACTACTGTTTAATTTATTGAACATAAACTTTCGTCCTAAAAACTTCCATCCCAAAAACGAGCAACATTTCCGGATCTAGATCAGCCGTAGCTTTTCCATTCAACAAACTGGACGACCTTCAAAGTTTATGATATGTTTAGGTACTGACAAAAATCCTGAACAACTTTTATTTCCTTCAAGGTCGGAATGATCCAACTCATGGGAAGGTTCCAGAAAGTCATCATCAGCACTCTCCACTTTCAATAAAAATCTTTGTGGATGGTTGTCCGCTGGTTCAGAATTTATGTGGAAATCCGGGCAACTATCCTCCGAAGTTGATAGTGGAGAAGAGACATATAGTTCCTCAAGTGAACTTTTGCAATCAAAGGAGGAAACGTCAGGCATTTTTACAACTGTACACACTTGCGGAGCTTCATTCTCTACGAAATGCTTATTTTGGTGTTTTATCTTGGAATCTTGTGTTTTCTTTAAACTTTTATTCTCACTTTTGTTGTACATAGGAACCTGCAAATGGAAATCTTTTTGAAATGATTCAGTGTTTGAATGTTTATTATTTTCTCTGGAAGAGATTTTGTGTAATGAAGCATGATTGGACTGTTGGTTTATTTCTGGTGCAGTCAGGATACCCATATACCTATGAGGCACCTTGTCTTGTACAGTCAGGAGATCCATATACCTATGAGGCACCTTGTCTTGTACAGTCTTAAAATCATTGTTAATTTTAGTTTCAGAATTTGCTTTGGGGCTTTTGTTTGATTTTATATTGTCTAATGGCATATGGACTCTCTCCACTTCAATTGTTGCCAGAGCTTTGTGAGAAATGCAAAGGTGGGAAGTTTTTTTTTTTGTCTTTTCTGTTGAGGCATAAGATTGAATGGCTTCAGTGTCTTTTCTGGGTGTGACACAATGTCTAAGTATAAAGTTAGAACAATTTTGTGTTGACACAGTTTTTGCTTTTTGATGATGGGAATGTGAACATTTTTTATCCTTTTTTAGATAAATTGGGGGAGCCAGTTTATGGTTTTCTGTCCCATTCACTTTTGACATTCTATCTTTTTTTGTAGGAAACAGAAAATATTCTTCCATGTCTTTCCAGTATTTATGCATGCTGCTTGTACTGTTTGTAGATTTATGGTTGCTTGTTTTGTTTGTACAGACTTCAACTCTGTTGCCTTGCACACTTTTAGGATTATTGACAGCTTTTGTGTTTCGTACACTCAGAGCACTATAGGCAATTCTTTTCTCTTGCATGGTTTTGGTAAAATGTACAGGTCTGTCATTTTGATTATGTATGGTAGAGTTTATACCTCTGCTGTTTTGTTTGGTGTCAGAACAGCTTATGTGTTTGCTGCTTTGCTTGATCTCATTACAGCTTACAGCTCTTCTGTTGTGCTTGGTGCTACTCAAGCTTATAGCCCTTCTGTTGTGTTTGATCTCAGTACAACTTATAGCCCTTCGGTTTTGCTTGGCATCAGTACAGTTTAAAGTTCTGATTTCAATGTCTTTAGTACTATCTAGACCTCTACAGTTGCTGGTACAATTGACAGCTCTGTAGATTTGAAACCTGTGTGGGTAGATTTGGGATGTGCAAGTTAGTACTCTGCCGGTACAATTCACAGCTCTAATGTTTTGAACTTCTCTGGCACATTTTCCATTTCTACTGATTTGTATGCCCCTGTCATCTACATTTCTGCTGTTTTGTATGCTTCTGTCATTATTTACATTTCTGCTGTTTTGTATGCTCCTGTCATTATTTACATTTCTGCTGTTTTGAGTGTCTGTAGTGTAGTATCTAACCCTAATTTTGTTGCTACAGCTCTCGACTCTGGATTTTTGCACACCATTTGTACAGTTTTCAGCTGTGTAGTTGTGCTTGTTGCTGGTACACTCTTTAACTCGTGACCTTTGTAAACTGCTGACACAATTTTCTTCTCTGGTTTCTTGTATCCTATTTACACTGTGACCATTTATTTTTTTTCGTATGCTTTTTGGCCAGTCAATAGTGCTGCTTTCATTAATATTTTTGGCCCTGTTACCACCTCTGTTTACTTGTATGCTTTCTCTAATATGGCCATCTTTGTTTTCTTGCATGCTTTTTGTGATGTGGTTATCTTTGTTTCCTTGTATGCTTTTGGTATTGCAGTACCCTTTTTCACCATGAATGTCACCAGTTCTCTTGGTATCACTATTTCCTTGTATGTTTTTTGTGATCTGGTTGTCTTTATTTGCTTGAGTAATTTTTGTGCTTTGATCATTTCTGTTTTCTTTTAATTTGATTACACCATGTCCATCTACTTTGTCTTGGTTTAATTTTGTTACAGTTTGTCCACCTCTGATTTCTTTTTTGTAATTTTTACTGTAGCTATCATTGCTTTCTTGTGGGCTGCAAGCATTATGACCTCCCTGTTTTTCTTGCATAAAGTCTTTTTTCTGTCTGTCTTTGTCTTCTTGTATTTTAATTCCATTTTCCCCATATCTGTCTTGTTGCTTAATATTTGTACTTTGTTCACCTCTAATGCTCTTTGTTTTGCTAGTCATATGTCTGCTTCTGTCAATGGGCATTTCTTTATTGCATCTTCTGTTATACATACTGTACATAGAATTGTCAGTTATGCTACACATTTTTGCTTTTTCAACAAATTAAGTAATCGTTTAAAAATGTCACTTGAAGGATTCTACATTGGTACTACAGTGTATGTGTACGTTGGTCAAGTCTTGTCTGCGAATCAAGCTTTATGGGTACAAGCATTGGTCACATGTGGTTTGTGTATTACATCTTTAAATAACTGTCGTGATTGAAAGTTGTGGAGAGACATGATCACCTACGACAGCAGGCTTGGTATTTGATAATGATGATGATGATTACGTCTTTGTGGAATATGCAGCCTTGTGATGGGCAGATCCCCGGCGCTGTAAGTAGGAGGGCTGGATGAAGATGTTAATGATGATGATGAGTATTCTGCAGCATTGGTGTGACTGACAGATCTTCGAGTCAAGACGGAGGTTGTCTCAATTCAAGACAGCTACAGGAGGAGCAGGAGATAACTTGTCTTTCTCAGTCGTTGAGCACAGCGGGGATTAACTTAGGAGATGATCTAAGCACTTCTAGACTTGTCGGATGTGCAATGAAGATAATCTGTTGACGATATTCAACTATGTTCGGTGTCCACTGATGAATACCATTTTTGCTATCATGAGACAGTTCAGTCCACATACATTTTGTCATTGCAGCCTATATATACTGTTATGGTTGCTGAAAATCGTCATTCCTGTGAAAAAATAATAGACAAATAAAAAACAAATGACAGATAACACATTCTTGCAAGCAGAATTCAGTGAAAGAAAGAAAAAGGATGTTCCGTAAAATTAATTTGTATGGGAGCGAAGCGTCACTGTACTAGATCGGGATCACAGCAAAGAAATGCATAAAAAAAGGGAAGCTGCAGTAAAGCTAACTGTAAAGAAGAAATAAAAAACACAATTTTTTAATGATATGGTTAAAGCTTTACGTAAGTAATGGACCACACAAATTTGAACGACGTTTTTGCTCAAAAGACCTACAGTAGGAACAATAAACACACACACAGATAGGGAAGTAAGTAAAAGTATCCCTACATAGCTAACTGATAATGAAGTATCTAAAACAAAATAATTTTGAACTAAAATGAGAAAAACAAA
The DNA here is from genome assembly GCA_032433765.1 of Megaustenia siamemsis. Lineage (NCBI taxonomy): Eukaryota > Metazoa > Mollusca > Gastropoda > Stylommatophora > Ariophantidae > Megaustenia > Megaustenia siamemsis. The sequence continues at coordinate 4,856,055 of JAVIAB010000107.1, read as the reverse complement.
TATAAAAATGTTTTCCCTGCGTATAGCGCTGTGGGCAGAAGAAAAATTAACGAGGCTAGTCCGTGCAGGATACCAGGTGTAGTTGACCCGCTAATAGTAGGGTCAAAACACACATGGAAAGGTTCTAAAGATAAGGGGGGGATGGATATTGTATAGGTTACCTCAGCTATAACGTCACTGGCAATGTCTATATGTGTGTATGTATATATATATATATATATATATATATATATATATGTGTGTGTGTGTGTATAAAGATATATATATATATATGGGTATGTATATGTATGTATAGTAAAGAATAGTGACACTGTGACCTTCCAGGCATGTCTAAGAGGCGACTAAGGAGATTGATCGATGGCTTAACAAGCTGTCATTGTAAAAAGTATTGTTATGGAAACATCGCCATAGATTTTAGAGCAGTGATCTCTGCAATATGTGCCATTTTGGCACGCAAGGTTTCTGTGTTTGTGATTGTGGTTCTGCCCTATGTGCCGTCTTCAGCTCGAAAGGACAATAGACAGACGGACGGACGGAAGGACGGACGGACAGACAGACAGATATGCATATATAGATGTGTGTGTATGTGTATATATGAATATATATATATATATATACACACACACACACACACATATAGATATTGCCAGTCGCGTTATATATATATATATACATGTATACAGATCTGTGTGCTCAAGCATGCTTGTATATACGTAGATGCGTATAGACATTGCTGGTGGTGTTATAGTTGAGGTAACCTAAACAATATCCCCCCCCCCCACGTATCTTTAGAACCCTTCTATTTGTGTTTTGACCCTCCCATTAGCTGGTCAACTTCACCGGGTATCTTGCGCGGACTAGCACTCGTTCATTTTCCTTCTGCCCACATCGCTATACGCAAGGAAGACATTTTTATTCGTAATTCTCATTCTAGTTAGAAATTATGTTGTTTTAGGTACGTTATTAGTGAACTATTTAGGGATAGTTTTATTTACTTACATATCTGTGTTTGTGCGAACGCGTGTGTGTGTGTGTGTTTGTTGTTTATTGTCCCTGCTGAAGGCCTATGGAGTCGAAACGTCGTTCAAATTTGTGTCGTTCATGTATTACGTAAAGCTTTAACCGTACTATTTTGTTTATTTCATTTCTACTGCAGTAGATCCTAGTTTTTAACGTGGAGGTAAGGTAGCCGTCTTATGCTAGTCAGTGGGCCATATATGAAGAAAATAAATGTTGCTAGGTCTTGTGTTTTTCCTTCTTGAGTCTCGTTCCAGGGAACTCAAACTATGAATTTGTGGTTATATTAGAGTGTATTTGATGTTAAATTTATGCTTAAATAGCAACTAAAACGACATTGTTTACACTAACTGTAATTATACAGAGACAAGTAGCTTCTGTCTATTCCTCACTCTGATTACTCTTTTACAGCGCCGGAAATAGAAGGCGATAAGCAGATACGGTTCTTGCTCTTGTTGCCGCCGCAGTCATTGCTACTTATTATCGCTGTCTTTAGACGAATGACAGGAAACAGCCTGGGAGACAAGATCAGAAATGAAGAACTGAGAAAAAAAAACTAGCAATAACCCCCGTCATAAAATATATAAAGAAGCGACATATAAGATGGTTTGACCACGTCACAAGGCAGAGTGATCAAAACACGACACAACGAGCCTTCAATAAACGTTACAAGAACACTAGACCCAAGGGTCCACCACGAAAAAGATGGATTGACGGAATATTAGAAGCACTAGGAAACATAACAGCAGCAGAGAGCAACAGAAGAGCAAAAGATGGATTGACGGAATATTAGAAGCACTAGGAAACATAACAGCAGCAGAGAGCAACAGAAGAGCAAAAGATGGATTGACGGAATATTAGAAGCACTAGGAAACATAACAGCAGCAGAGAGCAACAGAAGAGCAAAAGATGGATTGACGGAATATTAGAAGCACTAGGAAACATAACAGCAGCAGAGAGCAACAGAAGAGCAAAAGATGGATTGACGGAATATTAGAAGCACTAGGAAACATAACAGCAGCAGAGAGCAACAGAAGAGCAAAAGATGGATTGACGGAATATTAGAAGCACTAGGAAACATAACAGCAGCAGAGAGCAACAGAAGAGCAAAAGATGGATTGACGGAATATTAGAAGCACTAGGAAACATAACAGCAGCAGAAGCGAATAGAAGAGCAAAAGACTACAAATTATAGGCAAATGAGGAATGAAAGAAGAAGTAGTCATTACATTGTTAGAGTCTTTCCGGTAGTTGAGACAGCTCGATTTGTAAGTGGACAATTCATCCACGGTTATAAAACTGTGTCAATGGTCAGATCAAATTATGGGAACCAACATGTTTCCCATACGTCATGGTGAGACGTGCTTAGGTTTATATATGTTGTTATTTTGTTGTTCCTCATATAAATGTGTAAGTGTGAATATGTTACATTCATGCTGGAGACACGGTTTGTTCCACACTGGTCTTGCTAACAAACTGTTACGAGAACATTGCAATCAAATTGTTACCTGAACATTACAATAAAGTTTAAATTGACCATGCCTTTTCCAGATCACAGCGGCAATTACTGGTGTACAAGATAACCAGATAACTACAGCCATAATTATTCATCTATAAACCATAGGCGTAGACACACATTGTTTAAATTGGGGTTCAGTTGTGGTGTGGGGGGCGCGAGATGTGAGTGTTTAAACAGGTCAATTCCAAAGACAACAAGTATAAATAATATATCGACAAATGTTTACGTGCATTTCTTCTTCGTTGTTTCTTATGCTCGGCACACTACACAAAAAGATGAGCTGCTTCTGTTTGACATTAGCTGGTCATCGTAAATACTTTCTTTATGTATATGGCCCTTTTCGTCTTGTCAGACGGACTAGTGGAGGCTATTGTGTATTTTTGTTGTTGAGGTTTTGTTTTTCTTGAACAGCTTCTCTCGTGGTTAATTCTACTAATGTTTTACAAATACACACTGCCACAGAATGAACAAGTCAGGCCAACTGATCCACAGGGTTTTCCATCCTTTTTCGTGAGTCTTTTCTCTTCTAAGTTTTGCCTTAGCACAGTCTCAAATGTTGTAATACCATTCCTTATACATGCTCTCCATGATGTGCGATCACTAGCCAGATGTCTCCAGTCCTTTTCACAGATGGAAAAGTTATTCTTCATAAGTCATTTCTTTATAGTTTGTCTGCAAATTGTTTAAGTTGAGAACCAGATTTGCATCTCAGTTCTATGTATAGATCACATGTTTGAAGGACATTTTCTGTAGACTAAAGTTTGTCACAACAGAGAAGAGAAGTCTGAGAAAATCGTTTGGGATGACCAGAGAAAGAGTAGGCATTGAGCCAATCCTAAGCTACATACAAAGATAGCAACTAAATTGGTTTGCCCATCTAGAAATAATGCCGTGTCATTCCTAACCAAGCAAAGCATATGTTAAAAGAGGAGAAGAGCAAGAGGCAGACCCAGAGTAACATGGACAGACAACATCAAAGAAACGCTACAAGAACATCAATTGACAACAACTGAAGCTGCCAAAATGGCGAGAACAAGAAATATTTATCTCCCCGGACACCCGGACGGGAGTACAAGAAAAAGTGAAGAAGAAGAAGACTGATTTGTGCACTGTAGTTGTTGGCCAGTTGTGGGAGAATAAATCGCAAGCAGATGTCAGTGTTACCCCGGAATTCTCTTTCACTTTCCAGCAACGGATCACGGTAACGCCCTTGTCTTATACTGACTATTACCACAGACACTTGATTTGAAAAGTGAATACACAAAACATGAACTACAACAGGAAGCAACTAGCCTGTAATATTAATGAGCTCTCTCTCTCTCTCTCTCTCTCTCTATCTCTCTCTCTATCTCTATCTCTCTCTCTCTCACTCTCCTTTTTACACACACACACACACACACACACACATTAATACAGTCACATTCAGGCACAAAGAGTTTTTTTTATGAAGAAGAGAGGTTTACTCTACGCATTCTATTAGTCTTCCAAAAATAACCGGTTGCCATGGACGCTAACTTTTGATTACTCCATTGGTAAACACTAGAAATGCACTTGGAATTACCTTATCCTTTTCAGGATCTCTAATCTTTGATTAAACTATTGGATAACACGCGATATCGTAAAGCTGGATGATTTCATGCCGCTTAGTCAGACAGTACCATAGTAAAGGACTGCGTTAGTATTATTCTCGTTATTACATTGTGAAAATACAAATGATATAGTTAACAGATCTGTTAGTTTATTGTTGGCCGTTAACAGATCTGTTAGTTTATTGTTGGCCGTTAACAGATCTGTTAGTTTATTGTTGGCCGTTAACAGATCTGTTAGTTTATTGTTGGCCGTTAACAAATCTCTTATTTTAGTGTTGGCCGTTAACAGATCTGTTAGTTTATTGTTGGCCGTTAACAGACATGTTAGTTTATTGTTGGCCGTTAACAGACATGTTAGTTCATTGTTGGCCGTTAACAGATCTGTTAGTTTATTGTTGACCGTTAACAGATCTCTTAGTTTATTGTTGGCCGTTAGCAGATCTGTTAGTTTATTGTTGGCCGTTAACAAATCTCTTAATTTATTGTTGGCCGTTAACAAATCTGTTAGTTTATTGTTGGCCGTTAACAAATCTCTTAGTTTATTGTTGGCCGTTAGCAGATCTCTTAGTTTATTGTTGGCCGTTAACAGATCTGTTAGTTTATTGTTGGCCGTTAACAAATCTCTTATTTTAGTGTTGGCCGTTAACAGATCTGTTAGTTTATTGTTGGCCGTTAACAGATCTGTTAGTTTATTGTTGGCCGTTAACAGACATGTTAGTTTATTGTTGGCCGTTAACAGATCTGTTAGTTTATTGTTGGCCGTTAACAGACATGTTAGTTTATTGTTGGCCGTTAACAGACATGTTAGTTTATTGTTGGCCGTTAACAGATCTCTTAGTTTATTGTTGGCCGTTAGCAGATCTCTTAGTTTATTGTTGGCCGTTAACAGATCTCTTAGTTTATTGTTGGCCGTTAACAGATCTGTTAGTTTATTGTTGGCCGTTAACAGATCTGTTAGTTTATTGTTGGCCCTTAACAGATCTGTTAGTTTATTGTTGGCCGTTAACAGATCTCTTAGTTTATTGTTGGCCGTTAACAGATCTCTTAGTTTATTGTTGGCCGTTAGCAGATCTCTTAGTTTATTGTTGGCCGTTAACAGATCTGTTAGTTTATTGTTGGCCGTTAGCAGATCTCTTAGTTTATTGTTGGCCGTTAACAGATCTCTTAGTTTATTGTTGGCCGTTAACAGATCTGTTAGTTTATTGTTGGCCGTTAACAGATCTGTTAGTTTATTGTTAGCCGTTAACAGATCTGTTAGTTTATTGTTGGCCGTTAACAAATCTGTTAGTTTATTGTTGGCCGTTAACAGATCTGTTAGTTTATTGTTGGCCGTTAACAGATCTGTTAGTTTATTGTTGGCCGTTAACAAATATCTTATTTTAGAGTTGGCCGTTAACAAATCTCTTATTTTAGAGTTGGCCGTTAACAGACATGTTAGTTTATTGTTGGCCGGTAACAGATCTGTTAGTTTATTGTTGGCCGTTAGCAGATCTGTTAGTTTATTGTTGGCCGTTAACAGATCTCTTAGTTTATTGTTGGCCGTTAGCAGATCTCTTAGTTTATTGTTGGCCGTTAACAGATCTGTTAGTTTATTGTTGGCCGTTAGCAGATCTCTTAGTTTATTGTTGGCCGTTAACAGATCTCTTAGTTTATTGTTGGCCCTTAACAGATCTGTTAGTTTATTGTTGGCCGTTAACAGACATGTTAGTTTATTGTTGGCCGTTAGCAGATCTGTTAGTTTATTGTTGGCCGTTAGCAGATCTGTTAGTTTATTGTTGGCCGTTAACAGACATGTTAGTTTATTGTTGGCCGTTAACAGATCTCTTAGTTTATTGTTGGCCGTTAACAGATCTGTTAGTTTATTGTTGGCCGTTAACAGACATGTTAGTTTATTGTTGGCCGTTAACAGATCTCTTAGTTTATTGTTGGCCGTTAACTGACATGTTAGTTTATTGTTGGCCGTTAACAGATCTCTTAGTTTATTGTTGGCAGTTAACAGATCTGTTAGTTTATTGTTGGCCGTTAACAGATCTGTTAGTTTATTGTTAGCCGTTAACAGATCTCTTAGTTTATTGTTGGCCGTTAACAAATCTGTTAGTTTATTGTTGGCCGTTAACAGATCTGTTAGTTTATTGTTGGCCGTTAACAGATCTGTTAGTTTATTGTTGGCCGTTAACAAAAATCTTATTTTAGAGTTGGCCGTTAACAAATCTCTTATTTTAGTGTTGGCCGTTAACAGACATGTTAGTTTATTGTTGGCCATTAACAGATCTGTTAGTTTATTGTTGGCCGTTAACAGATCGCTTAGTTTATAGTTGGCCGTTAACAGATCTCTTAGTTTATTGTTGGCCCTTAACAGATCTCTTAGTTTATTGTTGGCCGTTAACAGAACTCTTAGTTTAATGTTGGCCGTTAACAAATCTGTTAGTTTATAGTTGGCCGTTAACAGATCTCTTAGTTTATAGTTGGCCGTTAAAAGATCTCTTAGTTTATTGTTGGCCGTTAACAAATCTGTTAGTTTATAGTTGGCCGTTAACAGATCTCTTAGTTTAGTGTTGGCCGTTAACAGATCTGTTAGTTTATTGTTGGCCGTTAACAGATCTCTTAGTTTAGTGTTGGCCGTTAACAGATCTCTTAGTTTATTGTTGGCCGTTAACAGATCTCTTAGTTTAATGCCGTCGTTTTCCTCAATTGATTACCTTTCCTATGACCGCCTATCAATTAATGACGGAATTAATGACGGAATTAATGACGGAATTAATGATGATTGTGGTTTGTTGGTTTGTAATGCACAACCGCTGGCTATTTTTTGCAAAATTATTATTAGTGATGCACTGGCCATGTTCTATATTTCTCCCTTGTAGGAAAGAAAAACCAACGTTCGTCAACTGTGTACAAAATCGGAATTGACCTTAGCAGAATTCGGTCACTGACTCATAGCTGACTACTTGTGCCATGATCGGCTGCAAAGAGCTAACCTTCTCAAAATCCTGCCCCGCCTCCTCGCAGTACCACTGGTAACAGATTACCAACCTGGCAAGCAAGTATCGAGAAGTAAGGCCCAAAAATGTAACACTAAAGTCGGATGTAGAAGGCCGGAAAGGCGCATATATGGCACTTGCTGTAAAACACAACACAAAGCATATAGGTTGATTTCATTGTCCAGTTTGAGCGGACGGTGACAAGTAGACGCATCGTGAACATAGCGGAGGAGGAAGATGATAAGGAGGATAGGAGGAGGAGACGAAGGAGGAATGTGAGTCGGAGGAGGAGAAGAAGAAGAAAAGGAAAAGGAGGTGGCAGAAGAGAAGAAGAGGAGAAGTAGATGAAGAAGAGGAGTAGGAGGAAAAAAGAAGAGGGGAGGTGAAGAAGAAGAATAGGAGGAGGATGAGGGGGAAAAGAAGAAAAGAGGAGGAGAAGAGGAAGAGAAGTAGATGAAGAAGAAGAATAGTAGGAGGTAAAGAGGAAGAAGAGGAGGAGGAGGAGGAGAAGAAGATGAGAAAAGGGAAGCAGAATAAGGCGGGGAAGAGAAAGAACCCGGAGAAGTCGTAGCCGTGGTGTACGGGATGGAGGTTACAAGAACACGGAAAATCACGTTTACCTGAATCAGAAATAATCTGCCCAATCACGCATTTGAGGGAAATAATCTGTTTGTACATCCACGGCAAGCAGTCAACAACAGAATTGATACAATGTCCTAGGACAGAAAACTGTGGAAGGACATGATCATCGCCTACTTCAGCAGCTAGTATGACACATGATGATGATGATGACATAGTTGAATATGAGATTTATTTCCCAAATTACACACGAGGTAGAGGCATCGTCAATGGTAGACAAATGATCTTGGCCGTAACATTTTGCTATTCTTAGTTTTAGCCCTGGTGTTATTTGTTTTGATGTTAGTATGTTCTTCATGACATTAACATTACTTTTTGCCATTCCTATTCTTTTGTTTATTTCAGTTGTACACTTTCCATCACTGGTTATAGTATGTCCAATGTAGTTGTAGTTCTGAACTGTCTCCAGGTCTATTCCTTCAATTTTGATATCCATTTGTGGGTTTTGAGTATTTCCTTTGTTTATGATCATAGATTTAGTCTTTTTGATATTCATATTTAGTCCATATTTTTTGCTTATCATGTTTATTTCATTAAGTAACTGTTGTAGATCTTTAGTATTTTCTGCTAGTAGTACAGTATCGTCAGCATATCTTAGGTTATTGATTATCTTTCCATTAATGTTTAAGCCTGGCAGCTGATGTTTTTAAAGATTTGCTCAGTGTATAGATTGAACAAGCTTGGTGATAGGATGCATCCCTGTCTTGCTCCTCTTTTTATATCAATAGGTGTAGTGTTCTCTTTGTTATATTTGCTTGCTTGCTTGCGTTCGCCCGATGACTAAAGTATTCTAGAGTATTCGTAGACTGTAGAATTCCTCTTCGTCATCCGTCCTTAAAAGGACGTTAAGTGGACGTATCTGCGTTGTGTTGTGGTTTGCAGTATAACTGTTATATTTGCGCCTTTCGGCCCAACACATCCGACTTCAGCACGACATTTTTGAGTACCGGGTTGTCTTCCCTCTTTGATCCCTGCTCGCTTGGCCAGACTAGACAGGTTTGTCTGTTACTGGAGGCACCGTGGAGAGGTGGAACAGGGTCTGGATGGTTTTGGTTCACGATCCTGGCGTAAGCCATCAGCTGTGGTTCGCTGACAACTTTCATTTGCTCCCAGTATAGATTACATATTAGTCGCATGTCCATGTCATCTAGATGTATCTCTTTTAAGCTGCTTCATACCATTTTATATTTTGTTTTCTGCGATTTCGTAATATACAGCAGATTTTCTTGATCGGTCAGAAAAAAAGACAAACTTTAACTTTCCAAATTTGCCGACGATGTTTTCACTGGAGCTACTGAAGATGATATAGAACAGCTCAAGTAAACAAATAATTAAACAATTGCACTTTCCACTTCAATAAAAGCCAAATTAGAGTGCATGCACTTGAATATAACGTGTTGTGTCATTAATATGTTAACACTCTCAGTCGTCATCGTCATCAAGTGCCATCTCCGCATCGAAGGTTGGCTACCATAGAGCGCCATTCTGCTCTGTCTCTTACTTCGATGGTGGGAAGTTGTCACAGGCTGACTTGTTCATCTTTTGATGTTACTCGTCCACGTTAGTCTTGGTATTGCCACGCTTTCAGTACGGAGAAGTTTATTCATGAAAGGAATTGGTTTCAGAAAATTATTCATGGTTTGACAAATCTTCTTCTTCTGCTGCTACGATCATGACTCTGTCAGAGTAGGATTCCGGACTCTCTCACGAAGGCAACTGTCTGTTTAAGCGATTCGGTTACAGTTTCTCTTCCAGGGAGGTGGGTGTGGTCCACATTGTGCTTCTCAGGTCTGTGTACTGGGGGCAATCCTGTAGAACATGTTTTGTTGACATTGCTGTCCGGTGTGCAGTGGCACTGGCTGCTTTTACAAATCAATCTACATATTAATGTTTACATATTGTAACATATTATATATGAATTTTTAAATATTTGAACAAGGAATTAGATTTCACCAATAACAAGATTATACAAGACATGTAAAATAGAATATGCTTTGATGACGGTTTACACTAATCAAAATGAGAGTGGCACACTGTGCGGCTAAAAGTACGCAACCGAAATCTGGATGACGTACAGTGCGTCTAAACGTACGGAAATAGTTAAATGAAATGGCCCCTTCAACACTTAGAGCAGATCATTTAGTACCCAGGGAAAATCCTGCCTTCATCACCTAGGACATGCTCGCGTCCTGTACAACCTTTGATTCTCGTCTTGAATATGTAGCAAGAGAACCAACATTTTTATTTTAACTCTCTGGACTTATAAAACTTTTAAGCACTTGACAAATCAGACCATGGACGAGTCTTTTCCCTTGCATACGAAATTTTATAATTTTTGTCACCGAAATTAATCACTTCTTTGTAGCAACATTTGTTACGTATTTCCACTGACGCACTGAAATAACTCTTTCTCTGTCGCTGAAATTGTTCCTCTCACTTCAATCCCATAATCCAATGCACATTCATGATTAACATTTGTTCCAGACACTAGTCCATTCAATGAGGCACGTACTTAACCTACAGAGCGCGACATAGATCTGCTCAGGTTTGGTTTTATTTAAATGTGGTAAGGGACATAAATCATCCCTCGCTTTCAGAATTAGGTGCGACCAAGAGTAGGTACCTCAGACGTGGACAATCCTGGATGGCCAGATGAAGGAGTCCATGAGGAGAGTACGTGATCTGAATGAGAATAGGGCTGGCAAGGATAGAAGCAACAGCAGAGAAAAAGAGCCTAATCAAAGTAATCATTCAGCTCGGCAGCAAGTGTCGCAACTGAGTTTAAGGAGCTATCGAAATCATAACACGGGAATCCATCGAAAATGTGTCGTCACTTCAGGGTCCGATCTACAAGGATGATTCTGTATCCTGCGGACAGCGCAGTGGTTGGGGTTTTGTGGCATACCAACATGGCAGAGAAGTGGCCTAGGAATCTGACAAGTGTAGCATTACCGTGTCCAGCATAAGAATGGGGATAGAAGCAGTAACGACGGCGATAACATGGTTAGTTGCACAGAACGTGGTTCACATAGTCTTGGTGACTGATTCGCAAAGTATGCTCCAGAAGATTGACAGACAGTGTCTGCGGCAGGAGTGGGTGCAGCTCTTGGATGGCTCTATAGTGAGTATATTAGCCTGGGTGTACTTTCCAGGGCCTCCCGATGTACACGGCAATGAAAGAGCTGATAAGCTCGCTGGCAGCACTGGCACTGAGTCTGACCTTACTCTGAACAAAGAGGACATCACCAAGTTTGTTCTTCATTCCTTAAGAGAAAATGAGGAGAATGGGTGTGGCAATGATGTATATATTGAGAGAGAGAGAGAGAGGAGTCTAAAGGTGGAAAAGGAATCTGGTCGATTCTAGCTACTCAGATGGAAAAGCAGATTCATCGATAATATACGCCTGACAGGAACAATCAATCTACATACGGTTCGAGAAATGCTGGGACGAGCAGTGGAGCGGATATGGAAATGCCCGACTACAAAGAAAGTTCCAAAGTTCTATATACATTTATATGCTTCATTCAACAAACAAAACAATTACCACAATCTTCCCCTCTCAACATTATCAACAAAACACAATCTCCCCCTCTCAACATTATCAACAAAACACAATCTTCCTCTCTCAACATTATCAACAAAACACAATCTTCCTCTCTCAACATTATCAACAAAACACAATCTTCCCCTCTCAACATTATCAACAAAACACAATCTTCCTCTCTCAACATTATCAACAAAACACAATCTTCCCATCTCAACATTATCAACAAAACACAATCTTCCCATCTCAACATTATCAACAAAACACAATTTTCCTCTCTCAACATTATCAACAAAACACAATCTTCCTCTCTCAACATTATCAGCAGAACACAATCTTCCCCTCTCAACATTATCAACAAAACACAATCTTCCTCTCTCAACATTATCAACAAAACACAATCTTCCCCTCTCAACATTATCAACAAAACACAATCTTTCTCTCTCAACATTATCAACAAAACACAATCTTCCTCTCTCAACATTATCAACAAAACACAATCTTCCTCTCTCAACATTATCAACAAAACACAATCTTCCTCTCTCAACATTATCAACAAAACACAATCTTCCCCTCTCAACATTATCAACAAAACATAATCTTCTTCTCTCAACATTATCAACAGAACACAATCTTCCTCTCTCAACATTATCAACAAACACAATCTTCCTCTCTCAACATTATCAACAAAACACAATCTTCCCCTCTCAACGTAATCAACAAAACACAATCTTCCTCTCTCAACATTATCAACAAAACACAATCTTCCTCTCTCAACATTATCAACAAAACACAATCTTCCTCTCAACATTATCAACAAAACACAATCTTCCTCTCAACATTATCAACAAAACACAATCTTCCCCTCTCAACATTATCAACAAAACACAATCTTCCTCTCTCAACATTATCAACAAAACACAATCTTCCTCTCTCAACATTATCAACAAAACACAATCTTCCTCTCTCAACATTATCAACAAAACACAATCTTCCCCTCTCAACATTATCAACAAAACATAATCTTCTTCTCTCAACATTATCAACAGAACACAATCTTCCTCTCTCAACATTATCAACAAAACACAATCTTCCCCTCTCAACATTATCAACAAAACACAATCTTCCCCTCTCAACATTATCAACAAAACACAATCTTCCTCTCTCAACATTATCAACAAAACACAATCTTCCTCTCTCAACATTATCAACAAAACACAATCTTCCTCTCTCAACATTATCAACAAAACACAATCTTCCCCTCTCAACATTATCAACAAAACATAATCTTCTTCTCTCAACATTATCAACAGAACACAATCTTCCTCTCTCAACATTATCAACAAAACACAATCTTCCTCTCTCAACATTATCAACAAAACACAATCTTCCTCTCTCAACATTATCAACAAAACACAATCTTCCTCTCTCAACATTATCAACAAAACATAATCTCACGTCAAATAATTTGTTGTAAAAGCAAAAAAAAAGTAGTATAATTGACAATTTTATGTACAGTATGTATAACAGAAGATGCAATAAAGAAATGCGCACTGACAGATGTAGACGACCGACCAGCAAGTCAAAGAGCTACAGAGGTGAACACAGTAAACTTCAACAAGGAATCAGAGGTAGAAAATGTGTACGCGAATTAAACCAAGACAAAGTAAATGAACATTGTGTGATCAAATTAAAATAAAACAGAAATGTTCAAGGAAGATAAAGGAGTAACAGGCAGATGAAGAGAAGAACCAGCTATCTATCTATGTACACATCAATCAGTTTGTCTATACATTAATATCCAATACAATAATATCACTCATTTATTTACCCGTCTATCCATCATTATATCTATCCGCTAAATTCAACTACTGACACACCCACCCATTCATCTGATCTACCCTCTCGTTCATCAGTTTATCCATCTGTCTGTACACAATTCAGTATATCTGTTACACATACTTATGCACACTTGTTTATATATTCTACTCATCTCTCCAGCATTATGTCATTAAATTGTTACAGACTCACCGCGTATTCTGCTACAACAATCTTGTGAAGCATGTAAGTGGCACAAATTTAATAACACAAACCACACCGTTACATCACTAGGTAGTTAGTTTATCTACATGAAGGGTCGTCTCAACTGTTACTACAGAACGTTTGTTTGGGCTATAGTGTGAACGAGAGGCTAAAGTTGCGCCTGGTTTGTTATTTGGTCTCAGCCACTGTACCGTGTTAATAGCACTAGAATACGACACATGGGAGTCAGGGGCTGAGTGGGTTTTACGTGCAACCTTGTCTATCGATTTGGCGCCGTGATGTAGGAAGCAATTATGGCTCGAATCAACCTTTTTAGAAGTGAACCGAAATAGACTTTTTTCTCTCATTATTTTCAATAATATTCACCCCCCCCCCCCTTTTTCCAGTATTTGATTTGTTAGTAACCGCGATACATATTCGCTGCCGGTAAATATAAATAAATAGTTACATCTAGAAACGCTTGGAGACATTTTATAGACCTTCTTCTTTCCTTCCTTATGTTCTTTTCAGTGCCCATGGGTGATATAGTTTGCGGTCTTTTGCTTATCTGTTAGCCTCCGCTGCTGCTATGTTCCCTAGTGTTTCTAATATTCCATTAATCCATCTTTTTCGTGGTCGACCTTTGGGTCTGTTGTTCTTGTAATGTTTATTAAATACTTACTGTGTTATGTTTTGGTCTTTCTGTTTTATCACGTGGCCAAACCATTTTGTTTGTTGTTTCGACGTGTATTCGATGTTGGAGATTACTCCTGGCTTTTTCTCAGTTCAACATTTCTGATCTATCTCTACACCTATCTTATGTCATACGTCTAAAACAACTCATTTCGATCTGGCTAGAGACGGAGATTCTTTCACACGGGTTGTGGTGCATGCAACGTTCAGTGGAAGATCTGGCTAGAGACGGAGATTCTTTCACACAGGCTGTGGTGCATGCAACGTTCAGTGGAAGATCTGGCTAGAGACGGAGATTCTTTCACACAGGCTGTGGTGCATGCAACGTTCAGTGGAAGATCTGGCTAGAGACGGAGATTCTTTCACACGGGTTGTGGTGCATGCAACGTTCAGTGGAAGATCTGGCTAGAGACGGAGATTCTTTCACACGGGTTGTGGTGCATGCAACGTTCAGTGGAAGATCTGGCTAGAGACGGAGATTCTTTCACACGGGTTGTGGTGCATGCAACGTTCAGTGGAAGATCTGGCTAGAGACAGAGATTCTGTAAGACCGGTTGTGGTGCATGCAACGTTCAGTGGAAGATCTGGCTAGAGACGGAGATTCTTTCACACGGGTTGTGGTGCATGCAACGTTCAGTGGAAGATCTGGCTAGAGACGGAGATTCTTTCACACGGGCTGTGGTGCATGCAACGTTCAGTGGAAGATCTGGCTAGAGACGGAGATTCTTTCACACGGGTTGTGGTGCATGCAACGTTCAGTGGAAGATCTTGCTAGAGACAGAGATTCTGTCAGACCGGTTGTGGTTCATGCAATGTTCAGTGGCAAATCTAGCTAGAGACGGAGATTCTGTCAGACCGGTTGTGGTTCATGCAATGTTCAGTGGGATATCTGGCTAGGAACAGAGATTCTATCAGACTGGTTATGGTGCATGCAGCCTTCTGTAGGAGATCTGGCTAGAGACGGAGATTCTATGACATGGATTGTGGTGCATGCAACATTCTGCAAAGGACATCCGACCTAATCATGATATTGAGGATATATACAAGTAGGACAGGCCAACAGAAGAACAAAATACCACAAATTATCTCCCCTCGACGCTGTAAGGCGAATGAGGAAGGAAAGAAGTCCGTCTCTGCGATATATTGATGTAATAAAGTCCGTCTCTGCGATATATTGATGTAATAAAGTCCGTCTCTGCGGTATTGATGTAATAAAGTCCGTCTCTGCGATATATTGATGTAATAAAGTCCGTCTCTGCGATATATTGATGTAATAAAGTCCGTCTCTGCGATATATTGATGTAATAAAGTCCGTCTCTGCGGTATTGATGTAATAAAGTCCGTCTCTGCGATATATTGATGTAATAAAGTCCGTCTCTGCGGTATTGATGTAATAAAGTCCGTCTCTGCGATATATTGATGTAATAAAGTCCGTCTCTGCGATATATTGATGTAATAAAGTCCGTCTCTGCGATATATTGATGTAATAAAGTCCGTCCCTGCGATATATTGATGTAATAAAGTCCGTCTCTGCGAAATATTGATGTAATAAAGTCCGTCCCTGCGATATATTGATGTAATAAAGTCCGTCTCTGCGATATATTGATGTAATAAAGTCCGTCTCTGCGATATATTGATGTAATAAAGTCCGTCCCTGCGATATATTGATGTAATAAAGTCCGTCTCTGCGATATATTGATGTAATAAAGTCCGTCTCTGCGATATATTGATGTAATAAAGTCCGTCTCTGCGGTATTGATGTAATAAAGTCCGTCTCTGCGATATATTGATGTAATAAAGTCCGTCTCTGCGGTATTGATGTAATAAAGTCCGTCTCTGCGATATATTGATGTAATAAAGTCCGTCTCTGCGATATATTGATGTAATAAAGTCCGTCTCTGCGATATATTGATGTAATAAAGTCCGTCCCTGCGATATATTGATGTAATAAAGTCCGTCTCTGCGAAATATTGATGTAATAAAGTCCGTCCCTGCGATATATTGATGTAATAAAGTCCGTCTCTGCGATATATTGATGTAATAAAGTCCGTCCCTGCGATATATTGATGTAATAAAGTCCGTCCCTGCGATATATTGATGTAATAAAGTCCGTCTCTGCGATATATTGATGTAATAAAGTCCGTCCCTGCGATATATTGATGTAATAAAGTCCCTCTCTGCGGTATTGATGTAATAAAGTCCGTCTCTGCGATATATTGATGTAATAAAGTCCGTCTCTGCGATATATTGATGTAATAAAGTCCGTCCCTGCGATATATTGATGTAATAAAGTCCCTCTCTGCGGTATTGATGTAATAAAGTCCGTCTCTGCGATATATTGATGTAATAAAGTCCGTCTCTGCGATATATTGATGTAATAAAGTCCGTCCCTGCGATATATTGATGTAATAAAGTCCGTCCCTGCGATATATTGATGTAATAAAGTCCCTCTCTGCGATATATTGATGTAATAAAGTCCGTCTCTGCGGTATTGATGTAATAAAGTCCGTCTCTGCGGTATTGATGTAATAAAGTCCGTCTCTGCGATATATTGATGTAATAAAGTCCGTCTCTGCGATATATTGATGTAATAAAGTCCGTCCCTGCGATATATTGATGTAATAAAGTCCGTCCCTGCGATATATTGATGTAATAAAGTCCCTCTCTGCGATATATTGATGTAATAAAGTCCGTCCCTGCGATATATTGATGTAATAAAGTCCGTCCCTGCGATATATTGATGTAATAAAGTCCGTCCCTGCGATATATTGATGTAATAAAGTCCCTCTCTGCGATATATTGATGTAATAAAGTCCGTCCCTGCGATATATTGATGTAATAAAGTCCGTCCCTGCGATATATTGATGTAATAAAGTCCCTCTCTGCGATATATTGATGTAATAAAGTCCGTCCCTGCGATATATTGATGTAATAAAGTCCGTCCCTGCGATATATTGATGTAATAAAGTCCGTCCCTGCGATATATTGATGTAATAAAGTCCGTCTCTGCGATATATTGATGTAATAAAGTCCGTCCCTGCGATATATTGATGTAATAAAGTCCGTCTCTGCGATATATTGATGTAATAAAGTCCGTCCCTGCGGTATATTGATGTAATAAAGTCCGTCTCTGCGATATATTGATGTAATAAAGTCCGTCCCTGCGGTATATTGATGTAATAAAGTCTGTCCCTGCGGTATATTGATGTAATAAAGTCCGTCCCTGCGGTATATTGATGTAATAAAGGCCGTCCCTGCGGTATATTGATGTAATAAAGTCCGTCCCTGCGGTATATTGATGTAATAAAGTCCGTCCCTGCGATATATTGATGTAATAAAGTCCGTCTCTGCGATATATTGATGTAATAAAGTCCGTCCCTGCGATATATTGATGTAATAAAGTCCGTCCCTGCGATATATTGATGTAATAAAGTCCCTCTCTGCGATATATTGATGTAATAAAGTCCGTCCCTGCGATATATTGATGTAATAAAGTCCGTCCCTGCGATATATTGATGTAATAAAGTCCCTCTCTGCGATATATTGATGTAATAAAGTCCGTCCCTGCGATATATTGATGTAATAAAGTCCGTCCCTGCGATATATTGATGTAATAAAGTCCGTCCCTGCGATATATTGATGTAATAAAGTCCGTCTCTGCGATATATTGATGTAATAAAGTCCGTCCCTGCGATATATTGATGTAATAAAGTCCGTCTCTGCGAAATATTGATGTAATAAAGTCCGTCCCTGCGATATATTGATGTAATAAAGTCCGTCTCTGCGATATATTGATGTAATAAAGTCCGTCCCTGCGGTATATTGATGTAATAAAGTCCGTCCCTGCGGTATATTGATGTAATAAAGTCCGTCCCTGCGGTATATTGATGTAATAAAGTCCGTCTCTGCGGTATATTGATGTAATAAAGTCCGTCTCTGCGATATATTGACGTAATAAAGTCCGTCCCTGCGGTATATTGATGTAATAAAGTCCGTCCCTGCGGTATATTGATGTAATAAAGTCCGTCTCTGCGATATATTGATGTAATAAAGTCCGTCTCTGCGGTATTGATGTCATAAAGTCCGTCTCTGCGGTATTGATGTCATAAAGTCCGTCTCTGCGGTATTGATGTAATAAAGTCCGTCTCTGCGGTATTGACGTCATAAAGTCCGTCTCTGCGGTATTGATGTCATAAAGTCCGTCTCTGCGGTATTGATGTCATAAAGTCCGTCTCTGCGGTATTGATGTCATAAAGTCCGTCTCTGCGGTATTGATGTCATAAAGTCCGTCTCTGCGGTATTGATGTGACGTCATAAAGTCCGTCTCTGCGGTATTGATGTCATAAAGTCCGTCTCTGCGGTATTGACGTCATAAAGTCCGTCTCTGCGGTATTGATGTGACGTCATAAAGTCCGTCTCTGCGGTATTGATGTCATAAAGTCCGTCTCTACGGTATATTGACGTCATAAAGTCCGTCTCTGCGATATATTGATGTCATAAAGTCCGTCTCTGCGATATATTGATGTCATAAAGTCCGTCTCTGCGATATATTGATGTCATAAAGTCCGTCTCTACGGTATATTGATGTCATAAAGTCCGTCTCTACGGTATATTGATGTCATAAAGTCCGTCTCTGCGGTATATTGATGTCATAAAGTCCGTCTCTGCGATATATTGATGTAATAAAGTCCGTCTCTGCGATATATTGATGTCATAAAGTCCGTCTCTGCGGTATATTGATGTCATAAAGTCCGTCTCTGCGGTATATTGATGTAATAAAGTCCGTCTCTGCGGTATATTGATGTCATAAAGTCCGTCTCTGCGGTATTGATGTCATAAAGTCCGTCTCTGCGATATATTGATGTCATAAAGTCCGTCTCTGCGGTATTGATGTAATAAAGTCCGTCTCTGCGGTATATTGATGTAATAAAGTCCGTCTCTGCGATATATTGATGTCATAAAGTCCGTCTCTGCGGTATTGATGTAATAAAGTCCGTCTCTGCGGTATATTGATGTCATAAAGTCCGTCTCTGCGATATATTGATGTCATAAAGTCCGTCTCTGCGGTATTGATGTAATAAAGTCCGTCTCTGCGGTATATTGATGTCATAAAGTCCGTCTCTGCGATATATTGATGTCATAAAGTCCGTCTCTGCGGTATTGATGTAATAAAGTCCGTCTCTGCGGTATTGATGTAATAAAGTCCGTCTCTGCGGTATTGATGTCATAAAGTCCGTCTCTGCGGTATTGATGTAATAAAGTCCGTCTCTGCGGTATTGATGTAATAAAGTCCGTCTCTGCGATATATTGATGTCATAAAGTCCGTCTCTGCGGTATTGATGTAATAAAGTCCGTCTCTGCGATATATTGATGTCATAAAGTCCGTCTCTGCGGTATTGATGTAATAAAGTCCGTCTCTGCGATATATTGATGTCATAAAGTCCGTCTCTGCGGTATTGATGTAATAAAGTCCGTCTCTGCGATATATTGATGTCATAAAGTCCGTCTCTGCGGTATTGATGTAATAAAGTCCGTCTCTGCGGTATTGATGTCATAAAGTCCGTCTCTGCGGTATTGATGTAATAAAGTCCGTCTCTGCGGTATATTGATGTCATAAAGTCCGTCTCTGCGATATATTGATGTCATAAAGTCCGTCTCTGCGGTATTGATGTCATAAAGTCCGTCTCTGCGATATATTGATGTCATAAAGTCCGTCTCTGCGATATATTGATGTCATAAAGTCCGTCTCTGCGATATATTGATGTCATAAAGTCCGTCTCTGCGATATATTGATGTCATAAAGTCCGTCTCTGCGATATATTGATGTCATAAAGTCCGTCTCTGCAATATATTGATGTCATAAAGTCCGTCTCTGCGGTATATTGATGTCATAAAGTCCGTCTCTGCGATATATTGATGTCATAAAGTCCGTCTCTGCGATATATTGATGTCATAAAGTCCGTCTCTGCGATATATTGATGTCATAAAGTCCGTCTCTGCGATATATTGATGTCATAAAGTCCGTCTCTGCGATATATTGATGTCATAAAGTCCGTCTCTGCGATATATTGATGTCATAAAGTCCGTCTCTGCGATATATTGATGTAATAGTCTTCCTCTTATCGTTGCAAACAATTTCCCGCATTTTTTTTAATGACGCCATTAAATGGCAGTGATGATAATAACGATAATAATATAATTAATAATAATTGCCTTTTGTTCAAACGGGTTTCGTGGACGCCCACTGGGTATTTCATCGGCCCAGTCTAGAAACGTGTGGGTTTTTTATTTTTATTTCCACTTGTCAAAAGTGACGTAAAATATTACTTTAATCCAAAATGGGATATAATTAAATCCCTTGATTGCTCAGACCATAATTAACGCCCCTGTCAAACCATTGATTTATGTAGAACCGCAACGATTACAAATCACGCGCAATTAACGTTAATGAAAAGAAGGAGAAATGCGTCATCTACTTTAAAAAAAAACCCAGAGAATCAGAGGGGTAGTAAAGTAAAAACGTAAGTAGTGAAGTTCCCTACCGTTCTCTCTCTCTCTCTCTCTCTCTCTCTCTCTCTCTCTCTCTCTTTCTCTAGCCCTTTCTCATCACTCAATTTCATTGTTTTTTTTTTTTTTTATAATTTCCTGATTTCTTTCAATAATTCACCTTATCTTTTCCTGCTTTTTTCCCATTAATTCGTTGATGAATAAAAAGTAGATCATGGGACTAGTGGAACGATAGATGTGACAGGATAAAAAAACAATGAAATTGAGAAATGAGAAATTGCTAGAGAAAGAGAGTGAGAGAGAGAGAGAGAGAGAGAGAGAGAGAGAGAGAGAACGGTAGGGAAAAAAAAGTAAAGGAATGGAAGGGACATAACTGGAAGTTTTAATTAAGTTAATGAACTTCATTTAGAGTTTTTAACATTTGCCATTGGTACTTTGGGAGATATTGTTCTTTGTGTATGCTCCCTTAGTCAGTTTGTCGATCTTTCCATTTTCTGAAGCCACAATACATGAGACTCATTTAGTACAGTGCCGTTACATATTTTTGG
The DNA here is from genome assembly GCA_032433765.1 of Megaustenia siamemsis. Lineage (NCBI taxonomy): Eukaryota > Metazoa > Mollusca > Gastropoda > Stylommatophora > Ariophantidae > Megaustenia > Megaustenia siamemsis. Next base: position 4,834,996 of record JAVIAB010000107.1, on the reverse strand, counting down.
TTGTTGTATGTTGTAGGTATCAGATCACGTCACTCCATGTTTACTGATTGAAACTCTTCAATGAAGGAAATCATTACAGGCTAGACTCCACCTTCCCCTCAATTCAAGCAGACGTCGGTGGAAGCTGACACAGCATCAACTTTCTCTCTGTCTTGCCATTTATTACAAGTTCTGGTTTCTTCAAAGTTGACCTTTATTCTGAAGTTTTCAAGATGAATGAAGCTAAGCCAATTGTAACATGTGAGTGCTTGCTTTAGAATGAACACGGGCGAGCGGTAGTTAGTGCAACACTGACACACTCACCAGCTAACTTTTGTTATTTGTTGTGTACTCAACTGTAGAGTGTATTGAATTGTACTGTTAATTTTCGTAAACTGAACGTCATATTCAATTAAACTAACTATTAGCATTTTTTTTTTACCTTTACCCAAAGTTGAAAAATTACGAACAATTAAAAAAAAAATACCAACAGCTAACGTGAGTCACAGAGACAACACATTCATCACAGGTACAGTAGCAGATTTCAGCAAAAACACTGAATTATGAGTGAATTGCCACCATGACTATTTGTCAACTATTTGGTGCCAACAGCAAAGTATAAATGCACTTGTATACTGGACTCAGTGGACCCAAGACTGTGAGTGTACACTCTAGTACACAACAGTGTGGTTAGTTCAGTAGTCTTAAGTAGTTAAGTGACTGTATTGTAACTAAAACTTCAATGGAAATTTTTTTAAATATCAAAACAATGCTGCCTTTATTTTGAGAAATCTCCAAACTCCCTAACTAAAACCATATATTCTGGTTCACCAATCACTTTGACTATAAAGTTTAGACACTCAAGGTGAACACATATAAAATTATACATTACACATATTATGATCATAACATCTGTTTAACATTATCATACATGTATCTTTTCTTTTATCTTATCATGTTATTGTTTTTTTATGATTTTATTAAATAAACACTGAGAAAGAAGGACATTTTATTTGTTTAATTATTATTTACAGCATATTTTAATTATTATTTTTTTCATATACGTCACTTAAATTAAAACTAGTTAAATTACTATAACTCAATTTTGCTATTTGTGTTACATGAAATTGAGGCTGTATTCATTATAAATAAATATTACCATCAACATATTCAAACATTTATATTTATATTTCTTCCAAAGTTATTTCAGCTGTCGGCAATAGTACAAAATTCATGATATACCATGTTATCAATTTTAAAGCAGAGACCTGATTAATCAGTGTGAGTCTCATGAACATGATCTAGCCTTAGACTGATTGTGTTGCATTTTAAAAATGGTTCTATTTCTGGTTTGTCTCTTTCATTTTATCCTATGAGGGTTCTTAAATATTTGTACTTTGTTATTTGCTTCAATGTTTTACCTTTTTTCTCATAACTCATTATTTTTAATTTATGTTAATCATAAGTAACAAAAGAAAGTAAAGTACCCCTGTCACGCCAAGTGGCGTATAGGGAATATAGTGTTAGTGACCATAAATTTTACAGACCTTCGGCACATGATTTTTGAGGTAATGTGGTTGGTATTATGCCCGTGCCACTTTACTTTCCCAGAAAAAAATCCGGTACCCATTAAAGGCTGGGTGAACCAGAAGCCATCGGTTGGGATCAAACCCTACCTCTTGTCCTTTGTAGTCCACTTCACTAACCACTGAGCTATCGCGGCTCCCTTTGTTAATTATATTAAAGACATTTTCTTCTTCCTTTCAGCTCCCTGTGGACCATAGGTCTTCAACAAACACTTTCCAAGCCATTCTGTTTCTTGCCATTCTTTTAAGATCATTCCATGTCTTCTCCATCATCTCTGCTTCCATCTGTCTTCTCCATGAATTTGTTGGTCTTTCTCTTTGTCTATTCCCCTGAGGATTCCAAAAAAGCACCAGGGCCTGTTGTGTAATACTTTCAGTTGGCTACTGCAGTGTGTGTCCTATCCAGCACCATCATCTTCGTTTTGTCTCTTTGTCCACTGGTATTTGAGTGGTATTTTCTCATAGTTTTAAATGAGTGATTTTGTCCATCCTTTTGTTCTGTGCAAGCATCCATTAATGAAAGTCTGTATCTTCATGATTGTCATTGTCACATCTATCTATCTATTGACCTTTCGAGCCGTAGCTGGCCCATAGGGCGTAGACCAAGATACACCTTCTCCTATCTGAATTTTTGTTCTAGCAGCTTTCAATTCTTTTAAAGTTATTTTATCAAATCTCGCCATTTGTCTCTGTTCTGTGCAAGCAGCTCTATCTCATTGAGGGAGCCGAACATTGTCACATAGATCAGGTTAATTAAGATGTAAACCTGTTCCTTTAACCCTTAATGCCCGTAGTTTTTCTACCCAGTCACTACTATTTTGCCATAATTTTTTCTTCCTGAAAAATACTTCTTTCACTAAATCTGTCATATTTTCACTATAATAAGTCACATATGTATTAGGCATCAAATTGGAGGTAAAAGGACACAGATTCATAATCAGAAATATTATTTTGGAAAAAAAAATGAAGGATAAGAATTTAGGCAATTAAAAATGAAAATTTGTGTTTAAAAAAAAAACTTATATGAAAAATGGTACTCACCTACCCAAAGTGGGGGACCATTTTAATCCAACAATGCTTACTAAAACTACGTCACTATTACATTTAAAGTTCTCAGAACATAATTCCTAGCTTTTTCTTCTGTTAATAATAATTCATGTTTAGGAGCACTAGATACTTCACTGCTGCTAGCCATTTTTCACTTATAAACACGAATCAGCTGATTGAAGACTTTAGAAAACAACACAAATTTCAACGATTTTATGAACAAATTAAGCCCATGTTGATTGACCGACGCGTGTCTACAGACAGGAAATGCTATTAGAGTTATATCCCTTGAGGATGTGGTAGTTTAAAATGTGTAATTTCACTATAATGAAACAAAATGAGAGTAACCATGTCAGTGTTCCCTCGGAAAAATGTAAATAAGTTAATAACAGCGTTCCCATGGACATTAAGAGTTTTTAAGGCAAGCTTATGATTATGAAAGGAGAAGATATGATTGTCTTTTGAAATTATATGCGCTAGGAGATATGCTAAGCAAAACAATGCAATTTAGTTCACATTGATGATGCTATGACTAAAGAGAATATACAATCTTGTGTGGGTTATTTAATCCTCTTTAGGTCATGGAAATCAAGCCTTGTTTTCAACTTTGCACAATAATGTAGCTCAAGGTTTGCCAAAGGAACCATGTGAATGGAGAAGGTGAGTCTTTATCATAACACTCTAATTCATAGTGTGTGTGTATGTGTGCACATGCATCGAAGGTAAATATGTGTCTATCGATGGCTTGACAAGCTGTCATTGTAAAAAGTATTGTTATGGAAACAGCGCCATAGATTTTAGAAGCAGCGATCTCTGCAATATGTGTCACTTTGGCACGCACGGTTTCTGTTTTTGAGATTGTGGTTCTGCCCTATGTGCCGTCTTCGGCTCGAAAGGACAATAGATAGAGATGTGTCTATGGTGAATGTTTGTTGCAACAATTACAGTTACATGAACTTAAACTCAGAAACAGTAATTATATGAACATTTACCAAAAAAACATATGAGTATGGAAAACATGGTGTAATAAATAAACAAAATTCTAAGCAAATAATTTACATCACTATATATAACATCAGGAGTAAGACATGCATGTGTTCTATCATTTTTTTTGTTCATTACATAAACAGACAGGATAAGCAAAGATGCCACACCCAAAAACGAAAATAACATTAATGCGCCGCTGTTTGCAGACGATCAGGCCTTGGGAGCAGAAACATCTGAGAAATTGCAGTATATTATGTTATAAATCAGTAGTGCAAAACAAATGATATGAGAATCAACACAGAAAAACAAATCATGGCATGGAAGAGACAGAAATATCTTCTACTTCTTCTTTCCTTCCTCATCTGCCTTTCAGCGTCAAGGGGAGATATAATTTGCGGTCTTTTGCTCTTCTGTTCGCCTCTGCTGCTGTTATGTTTCCTAGTGCTTCTAATATTCCATCCATCCATCTTTTTCATGGTCGACCATTGGGTATGGTATTCTCTCAACATTTGCTGAAGGCTCGTTGTGTTGTGTTTTGATCTTTCTGCCTTGTCACATTGCCAAACCATTTTATCTGTTGTTTCTTTATATATTCTATGGTGGGGGCTATTCCTAGCTTTTTTCTCAGTTCTTCATTTCTGATCTTATCTCTCAGACTATTTCTTGTCATTCGTCTAACACATTTAATCTCAGTAGAGGTTATTTTTCTTATTGTTCTTACATCTAGGGTCCAGGTCTGGCATTGGTAGCACAACTTTGGGATGAAGATTGTATTGTATAGTGCTCGTTTTGCCACCAGAGTTATTTCCTTGTTGGACAATAGTGGTGATAACTGTCCAATGATTTGATAAGCTTTGTTGCATCTTGATTCTATTTCTGCTGTTTGTGAATTATCGTTTGTCACTAAACTTCCTAGGTATTTGAATTCCTCTACTTGTTTTAGTTGCCAGCCTTCTATAGTTGTGTTGATGTTCTGTTTATTTTTGGCGATGTTCATAAATTCTGTTTTGTCGATGTTGATTTTCATTTTGTATCTTGTGTCTGAGCTGTTGAGTTTGTTTAAGTGTTCTTGTGGGTCTTCTATTGTTTCATGTATTAGTGCCTGAATGTCTGTAAATAAAAGCTTGTTGATCTCCTCTGTCTCTGACGGGTTGCCTAACTTGCATATATGGTCCATGTATGTAATAAACAGTAGGGGGGTTAGTATGCACCCCTGTCTTACACCTGATCTAACTTGGAAGTGGTTTCAGGCTACATTGGAGAAAAAACAACAGAAACTCTGCAACAGCATCGGGTATCAATGGTTGAGGCTGCCAGAAGAGCAAGAACCAGAACTTTGTGTTTCCTATGACACCTGAAGTGGTAGAAAGAGGAAGTTAAGGAGAACTAATTTGCATAAAATTTATGCAGCTATAATGGGATAACATTAAAGAATTCAACAGAAAAGATTACAAGTTTGAACTTGTAGTAAAATCCATTAGAAAATAGAAAAATAGGAACATAGAGAAAGAAGTAGTAGTAATCAGTCATCAGTCATAGTTGATTATGGATTTTGCAGCATCACCTAGAAAATGTTTTTTTTAAAAATGTCGACGTGTTTTCTCTGTTTCTATGAATCTGTCTGCTACTTGCTTGAGTTGGAGCTTTAGAGTGTTTTTCCAAAGATTGTGGTCTGCAACTATGTCTTCCCAGGCTGCAGAGTTTCACTCATCATGTCCCATTTTCATGTCTATAAATTTGAGTTTTGAATGCCCCCTAGTTCTAGGAGCCTTGGGTTAGTGCTCGCTTTCTGATCAGAAGGGTCATGGTTTGATTCCCAGAAGTGACAGATTTTTATTTTTGGACAGACAAGGCTCCAGGGTTCACCCAGACTCCAAAAATGGGTACCACCGATTTTTCTGGGAGGTAAAGGCAGCCTGGTGTGATAGCGTCCACATCAGCCAAAAATGTGCCGTGGTCATAGAAAAATATGGTCACTATCACCATATTCCCCATACACGTAGCAGGGCATGGAGTGAACCTTTACTTTACTAGTTCTTTTACCATCTGCTAGTTGTCCATAAAGTATTTCTTTTGGTATGTGACCATCTTTCTTACAGTGTAAATGACAACGCCATCATAACATACATTGTTTGAGCAGCATTTATATGATTGGGAGGCCTGGGCGAGTGACGACAGAGAAGACAGGAGAGGAAATAGAAAAACAGAACAGATATAAGAAGAGCTGGACAGCTATATCATGGTTGCTTTACGAATTTCTTCTTCATTCACTTTTGTAATGCTCATAAAGCAGGATCCACCTTGAATCTCACTGTAATAGGTCTTTGTTGTATTTGTCTCATAGTTTTTCTTCCTCATGTTTTTATTCAGGCCAATTTTTGTTACCTTAGATTTCTGTGTAGTTAGAAGTTTAACTGTTAATTTCATTTCAGATCATATGGCCGTGCACCCCGTTCTGTGTGTCTTGAGGCAAGCTTTGTACCATATGACTCTGATATTCTGCCAGATGAAGAGGAAAAGACTCTAGTCAGCCGGCCTTACTTCCACATATACTGGACAGATTGTGTAAGACTTTGCTATTTATCTATCTATTGACCTTTCGAGCCGTAGCCTGCCCATAGGACATAGACCAAGATACTCCCTCTTTTATCTGAATTTTTGTTCTAGCAGTTTTCAATTCTTTTAAAGATATTTTATCAAATCTCGCCATTTGTCTCTGTTCTGTGCAAGCAGCTCTATCTCATTTATAGTATTTTATTATAGTATTTATAGCTATTTATAGTATGTGTATATATATATATATATATATATATATATATATATATATATATATATATATATATATATATATATAAATTTACATGAATAATTATTTAAAAATATATAAGTAAAAATAATAATTGCTTAACAGCAGCAAATTGAACAATCATTAATCTATTTCACATTTTGTTGTGTTGATGTGTTCCTTCATCGTTTATCTTTTCTATGGATCCATTAAGTTTAGTATTGTACATGTATTGTGGTGTCTTGCAGAGCAATAACAACAAACTTCCTCTGCTTTGCATGGTCTTTGGTCATCATGTCTTAGGTCTCATGTAAACTGATCATCTTTGCTTCCATTGTTTTCTATTATTTGATCCTGGTCTGCCTCATTTCATATTCCCTTTAGAGTTCACGGTTATATCCAACCCCATTGACCACCTCTTGTTGCACCTCTTGACTAGTTCTTGATTATTTATTTTGTTTCAGAAAAGTGTTATTTCTCATGTAAGTTCAATGATGACTGTAGTGATGTTTCCTTGTTCTCCAGGATTTAGTTCTGTACAAAAACACTGAAGCTGCACAGCTTTAATGTGGCTGGACATTTCTTTTACACAGGGCCTTGTTACCAAACTTTTTGTTGTGTCCCTTGTTTTATCTTCTTTAAGACAGAGCACAGATGATAAAAACAATGACATCATAGTTATACCTTGGTAATATATAGTTCCTAAATATTTTTTATAATATATCTTCTGCAAACTCTTAAAACAGAATTTAATTATATCCATTTGACAATTTTGTGTTATTCTCTTAAGTATTCTTTTATAGCACTTAATATAAATTAGTAATAAATTATAATGGCATTTTTAGAGAGCAGCTGATCTGTCATTTTGGCCCAAGTGGATACTTAACCCAACCTAGATATCTAGTATTCCTACTGTGTTATTAGAAAAAAGAATGAATGCTTTAAAAAATAACTATGCACCGCAGAGCACCATTTAAATATAAATGAATTGTGACCTACATAGTTATATAGATGTTATTAAAAAATTTGTGTGCTATGGGTAGCTTTCTCATAACCATGTTTAAATGTGTGGTATACTCTGACTTTTTACTGGCAATGGTCTCAGTCAATGGTGACTTGTTTAAAACTTTTCTTTTCTTAACCTAAATGAACATTGTCAGCAGTGAAACTTCACTGAACGGTTGATTAAATTATTAGTCCAGATAGTTTTTTTCTTGTTAGAAAAGCAAAAACATGCAATAGTAACAGAGAATTTTGATGTCATTTTTTATGACATTTTGGGAGGCCTACTGTTGTCACATGTCTAATAATTTGTGTTGCAAAGTGCTCACAGAGTTATCCTCAGTGCAGAACTAAAGTAGTCATTGTTATATAGAATAAAAGGCCTCATGTTTAGCGTTGCAATGATTCAGATGATGTTTGATTTCCAACCACTTTGTTGTTTTATCCCACTTTTTTTTCTTTCTAGGTTTCTCTAGTCTTTAATTTTTTCATAATTTTACTATAATTTTTAGACTTTTATTATTATTTATGTAGCAGATATATTTTTACCTGCTGTTTATTTATTTACCATTGTTCCTTTCATCATCATCATCGTGTGCCCTCTCCGCAACGAAGGTTGGCTACCACGGATCGCCATTCTACTCTGTTTCTTGCTTTGGTGGTGCAGGCTGACATAGATTGACTTGTCCATCTTTTGATGTTACTCATCCATGTTAGTCTTGGTCTGCCTCTGCCTCTTTTGCCTTGTATTTTTCCTTCCAATATTACTTTTAGTAGGCTGTTGTGTCTTTTAACATGCCCCAAAAATTTAATTTGTCTTGTCTTAATTGTGTTCAGCAGTTCTCTTTTTATTTTTAGTTGTTTTAAAACTTCATCGTTTGTTATCTTTTGTTTCCATCCAATTCTACCTATTCTTCTATAAATCCACATTTCAAAAGCTTCAATTTTCTGTTCTGTTTTCTTGTCTAATGTCCATGTTTCTGCACCATACAGGAATATTGAGAAGATGTAACATTTTGCAATTATTAGTTTCAGCTCTGCTGATATTTGTTTTGTTGTTAGTATATTTTTCATGGCATTAAAATTACTTTTTGCCATACCTATTCTTTTGTTTATTTCAGTTTTGCATTTTCCATCATTGGTTATAGTATGTCCCAGGTAGTTGTAACTCTGGACTGTCTCCAGATGTGTTCCCTCAACTGTGATATTTAATTGTAGGTCTTAAGAATTTTCTTTGTTTATGATCATAGTTTTAGTCTTTTTGATATTCATTTCTAGTCCATATTTTTGTGTGTTCCTTTAGTATTGCTTTTATTTCATTTTTATTCTTAGGATGTAGACTCATACAAGCAAACAGTTAAAGATGACATTACAGAGTGGCAGTCTGCATTAAAGGGAAGGAACATTCCTGATTGGTTGATTGTAGTAGTTACCAGTGATGAGAGCAGGGTGAAGGCTAAATTACTTCCCAGGGCATCTGTTCTTGACAAAGTTAAAAATGATTTCTGCAGCAAATATCCTGAAAGGTACATGTTATCTATTTTCTCTAGCATATAGGTAAAGGAAATGTTGTCTTTCAATGGTGATCATTTTCTCAGCAGGAAAGTGGGCATTAATAGACAGTTTTGTAAGATAACTGTCTACAATATTATGTATAAGACAATATATACGTATATATGATGTTTAATACATCTTCACTGTTATATGTGGATCAGATGTGTCAGGTATTTGTGAATTAATTCTGACTATAATAAGTGTCTCCCGTGTGTTACCGGGGCCTCATTATGTGGGATGTAAAGAATAGTGACCTTCCAGGCATGTCGTAAGAGGCGACTAAGGATGTTGATCGATGGCTTGACAAGCTGTCATTGTAAAAAGCTATTTAAATCTAGTTAGATTTATCAAAATCACTAACATAGAAGTATGGAAATGTACCAGTCAAATAGGGAGCCGCAATAGCTCAGTGGTTGGTAAACTTGACTACAAAGGACAAGAGGTAGGGTTCAATCCCAACCGACAGCTTCCAGGCGTGTATTTCCACAGCATATTGTGCATGTAAAAAGCATTTAAGCTTAAATAGTATAATAGAGTTAAAGAGATATAAATTTGATGCAAATAAATAGTTCTCATTTATAAGGATAATAATATATTAAGACAAATGTGAATGTTCAAAGATACCTTCCATTGATTATTATTATAGTTGTTTGTTTGTTTACAGATGTGTTGCCCTGACAGAGCCAAACAAACTAGATTCTAAATCCTCAGAATCCTGGTCACAGTTTTTCCAGAGATTGAGGACACTGCTCCTTCAAGCTTTTAATCGACATTTGAACAAATATGAAGAGACTATGAGAAGTAAACGAGAGAAAAGAAATGAAGCAGGATGGAACTATTTCTTATACTTTATGTTTCAGGTACTAATATCTTTATTATAATAACTCCAACTTTTAGTTATGATGTTTCACTTTTTTGTATTTCCCTTAGTTTAGTCTTACACATGATTGTGCTAATGCATCAGTGCTTCTCTAGAAATTAGATGCCAAGAATTTGTTGTTTGTTTTATGTACCAGGCATTTTTATAATATATTACTAATGATGATTGTTTAAAGAGAGCTGGAGAAACCAGAAATACCAGAATCTTAACTTAAGGAAAATACAATTTATATTTATTGGGCATGTGATGTGAAGAATACTACTATAACAACAGGCAGAATGTGTGGAAAGAAGAGCGGAGACAAACCAAGAGAAAACATTTTGAACAGCTTATTCACATGACATAATAAAGGATCGCCTTCTGAAATTATAACATGTATAAAGGACCGAGAGATGTGGAAATAGATGATCACCTATGCCAAATCAACCAAAATAACTCCTGATGATGATGAATATCCACAGGGTAATCCAGCTGTCAAAGATCAATAACTCTTGCTCTTTCTGTATGTCTGAACCCCCCTGTACAGGCATGGGTGACCACCAGTTGTATTGGTTTGACCCTTTTGAAGTTAAGCATGCAGCATTCATGTCACCTGACATGAGTTCACATGAAAAGCACCACAATGTCTTTCTTCTACTTGTGACATCATGACAATCATATTCACTGTTCATTAAACATTCAGCTTATTGTACAAAATAATACAAAAAGTATTTCATTACAGATGTTTTGTGTCAACAAGTAATTCTTTACTCATGTATGTTTTTGTGAAAGTACTTAAGTTTCATTACAGATGTTTTGCGTCAACAAGTAATTCTTTACTCATGTATGTTTTTGTGAAAGTACTTAAGTTTTATTACAGATGTTTTGTGTCAAGAAGTAATTCTTTACTCATGTATGTTTTTGAACTTGTTCAGGAAGAACTGGCCTTTATGCTGGAAATGTTGGGTTTGAAGGAAGATGCCCTGATACAGTATGATGAACTTGATGCCATGTTTGACCAGTTTGTTGAGAACTTTGCCAATGGAGGTACCACATCCTTCATTCTCTATGTATCTTCATTATCTGTTACTTCAGTGGTTTGTTCCATTCTAACAAATGTTGGATGTAGGATGTATCTTTGTCATTATGGGTATTATATTCATTTGTTTAAATATAATTTCAACTAGTGATGTGTTTTTAAGTGATAACAAAAGAAAAACGAAAACAACACTCATTGTATTTAATACATTCTTTTGGGTCTGCCAGAGTGTTTCTCTGAAATAGGACAATAAACATTGCATGTCCAGTGTGGTCTTCATGTGATGCCTGTTTTAGAGCTTTCTCCAGCCTCTGATAAAAAAACAAAACCTTTGACACAACCCAGAATCTAACCAACATTCACCAGAATTTCAACGTAGTCTCTGATCATTCAAGTTTTGTTTATCTTCATCAAAACTCTTGATCATGCCCAGAACTTAACCTGGACGCACCAGAATTTCAACTTCATTTCTGACTATTTCATTTTTATCAAAACCTTTGACCATAATCTAACCTGTGTCCACCTGATTTTCAACTTAATTTCTCATCATTCAATTTGTGTTTATTTTCTTTTCAGATACAGTGAAATGGTTGACACCACTAATAAAACCTAGCACTTGCTGGACCGGTGTGTCATTGGCCAAATCCTGGACCATGAACTACGAGATTTGATCAAGCAGAACAACGCAAGCTTGCTGGAGTTTAGAAACTATCTTTTCTCTAGACAGGCAGCCTTGCTGTTTCAGATGGGCAGAGCATGGGAAGTTGCGATGAGAGCAATGAACTACTTACACAACACTGTTGTTGAGATGAAGGCTCTCGAGGTCAGACAGAAAGCTGTTGTTTTTGTTTATTTTTTAGAATATGTTTCTCTGTGTGGTAACATTACAAATTATACATTTATGTGGTTTACGAAATAAAAATATTTTGCTCTTTTGCGGAGCTACTCATGCACAACTTTAACCTTTCATTGAACTTGAAAGTCTTTCCTCCTTTTTGTTTCATTGAGTGGTCCATATATGTGGTAATCACATAGGGTGAGGTCTGGTGTATGTGGTGTAGGGGAAGACACTCGGACTGCGGGTCTTGGATGGTTGTTATTGTTGCACCAGCAGTCATCATCATTGAGTGCTGTCTCCACATCAAAGGTTAGCTACCATGGAGCACCATTACATTCTGTCTCTTGCTTTGATGATGCAGGTTGTCATAGGCTGATTTGTCCATCTTTTAATGTTACTCGTCCATGTTAGTCTTGGTCTACCTATGCCTCTTTTACCTTGTATTTTCACTTCCAAGTTTACTTTTAGTTGGCTGCAGTGTTTTTTAACATGGCCCAAAAATCTCATTTGTCTTGTTTTAATTGTTTACTAGTTCTCTTTTCATTTTTAGTTTTAAAACTTCATTGTTTTCTTTTCTTTCCATGCAATTCTTCCCATTTTTCTATATATCCACATTTCAAAGGCTTCAATTTTCTGTTCTGCTTTCTTGTCTAATGTCCATGTTTCTGCACCATACAGGAATGTTGAGAAGTATATTGCTTATTTTGGGGTTGCACAAGCAGTATTTTTGTTAAACTGTTATGCCTTGTAGTTTATATGAAATGTGGTGTTGATGTCCACATTTTTATTGTAACAATCAGCACATTTTTGTGTAGTAATGTTGACAGCATTACATCAGTGCTGTAAATCGTTCTCAGAAACAAAAATATAAGTCACCATTTAAGTCTGTTACTGTTCCCACTTATTGCTCTCTAACAGTTTCTCCATATTGAAAGCTACTGTTGTGTTAGGTGCAAAAAGCACTTGCCTACCAACCAGGTTCACTTGCTGCTTATGGCAGTAGTATCACCTAAGTTTTGTAAAAATAGCTCCTGTGGTTCATTCTGTCTCCAGAAAAATTGGGACCAATCTTCAAGCTCTGGGAAATATTGAGGAATATTGCCTTGTTATAGAGTGAATTCAAGACTGATATAGAGATAAGAGAAATGGTCATACAACCAACGATGTCGTCTACCGTTTGGAAGAGAAAATTGACATATGTCAGACATGTGTTGAGAAGAGACGACAAGAGAATTCCAAAACAGTCTCCTCTAGGGAAAACATCGGGATACAGAAAAAGGGTAAGACCTAGAGAGATACTAAAAATAACACTTATAAGAGAAGCAAAGTTTGTCAGGCATAGACTCATATAAGATTGAACACTTTGTCAAGAGTAGAGATGGGTGTCGAAAAACATTATGAGCCCTATGTGATGTATAGCAGTGCTGAAGGATCAAGGTCAAACTGTTTATTTGTGCTGAAAGGACACCAGTTTTGAGTTTCTAGTCAACTACTGTGTGGGTGACAGGACACATCATAGTGTTATTGAAGCTATGATGTCGATTCACATATCGTAGTTTAACCTTAACCTTGGCTCTGACGACCTCAGCCTTGACTGATCAGATCTGACACCATGCAATATTATAACCCACTAGATGTGGTAATATGAGGTTTTATACTTTAATATTTTACCTGTAAACGTAAAAGGTACGAGACTTGAATCAGTATCGTCCACGGGTGGTTTTCCTAATTAGGCTACCGAGGCCCCCCTTTACCTGTAGAGCACCTGTACAAATTGGGAGCCGCGATAGCTCAGTGGTTAGTGAACTGGACTACAAAGGACAAGAGGTAGGGTTCAATCCCAACCGACGGTTTCCGGTTCACCCAGCCTTTAATGGGTACCTGATTTTTTTCTGGGAAAGTAAAGCGACCACAATACCGACCACATTACCCCAAAAATCATGTGCCGAAGGTCTGTAAAATTTATGGTCACTAACACCATATACGCACTTGGTGTGACGGGGGTGCTTTACTTTTTTTTTTAATATTGTCAAAAATGGATTGCACAATATCTTCCTAATTTTTGGAAAGCTGCTTTTGCCTGAGCCTTTCTACATCTCACCTCTGTTGTACATCTACCATCTGAGATTAACAACACACATAACAAACGTAACTCTCACAATAAAGATCATTTTACCCTTCTACAGTGTTATTATATTTAATATCTCACATTGTGGTTTATCGTTAGGTTGAAGCTCCCAATGGGGCAGTCTCTTGTTGGGTGTTCCTCAGCTGCTTGGAGGTCTTGCATGCATGTAATCAATACAACACATCCCAACTTGATGAGAAGTTTGCACTCTATACTGCCAATTTGTGGGATTATGCACATAAGAAGGTAACTTAAAACTTACCCCCTGCTCTTTTTATTTAGCGAAAATGTTGTAAGCTTATAACATTATAAACTTAATTGTATAGATTAGAATATCATTCATTTTTTTCATTTAAAATTGGTAATTTATCAATTAAAATGTTATAGATGTGCAAAATAAAAATTAGTCACTGTGTTGGAATTTGTAATTTTATCAAATAAATGGTAGTAACTTTACCATTACTGCTAGAATTTGTAATTTTATCAAATAAATGGTAGTAACTTTACCATTACTGCTAGAATTTGTAATTTTATCAAATAAATGGTAGTAACTTTACCATTACTGCTAGAATTTGTAATTTTTTTTACAATAAAAATTAGTAATTTTGCCATTGACTTTTATCATTTGTAATTTTACAAAATAAAAATTATTAACTTTGCCATTGACTTTTATCATTTGTAATTTTACAAAATAAAAGTTAGTAATAATACAAGTAAAGTGTAGTAAATCCAGTCCATACACTGAAGGACATAGTGGGGAGGAGATCTGAAATCTTATGGATGTGTCCAATATGAAGTGTGGATGATCCGTCAACTAAACAAACTATGTAGTAAATTTATCAAATAAAAGATGGTAAGTAAGGTTACTAAATAAAACTGAGTATGTTTATACCGTTAAAAAGTAGTAATATTTTACCAAGCAGAGTGTAGTAAATGTGTGCAATTAAAAGTAGAATGGTAGAATGTGTTAAAAAGCTATGTCCTAAAACAAGCAGTCAGCTATGAGTCACTTATCACTTTCAGCCCATGTACAGTGTGTTGGCTGCACCTCCTTTCTTTTGAGCTGTTGTATGTTTCCTGGGAGGTTGAGAGATGATGTGAAACATCAGCTTCTACCTTTATGTTTTTTTTAGCTCTTGATATTAATAAGTTTATGTTACCAGGGTCAAACATGGCCATTGAACACAACCTAGACACATTGATCACAACTTGTGAAATGAGGTGCTTGAAGGAGACAACAACACAAAGATAGATCAAATATCCAAAGTAGCAATCAGGGAACAGGTGATTTAAGCTATACCTGTGCAATATATATACAAACAGCAAATGAAAAGATTGAACACTTGGTAGGAGTGAAACCAGACAAAATGTTACCAAAAGACGTTTGCCTTCAAACATAAGGACAGAGAGCACGAGGAATACCAAGAAAAAGGTGGATAGATGGAAATAAAAAAAATATGTATGAACCAAAACATTTCTATCTTCTTAACAGTGTCATGATACGCCTAAGAACAACACCACATCAAAAGGAAAAGTGACCCAAAAGAATAAACATTTCTACATCTGCAGCCATCAGATTATATTATACATTCCTCCTTTCTCCTGTGACTCTTCAAGGCAACAACAGAAGGATACAAGAAGAAAGAAATTAGTTAAAAAGATGATTCTTTAATGTGTACTTCAGTTCAAATACAATCACCACATTGAAGGTTAAATACATAGCCATAACAGAGAGGAATGAGCTGATTAAAAGTAAGACCCACACTCTTATGGTGTCCATTGTCATTGAAGTTGTGCTGTGTGTTGTTCTTCTGTTTAATTACAAGCTACATGTCACCATCCTACCCACAGTTAAGTGAGCTGGGTCATCTGTGCAGTCTGATGCCTGGCTTGGTACCAACATCTGCCCAACTTAGTCTGGTGGTCGACTTGGTCTCAGGAATGGGCCACTCTGAGGAAAGTCTGGGTAGGTATTCATCATCATCATCAAGACTTGAGTCAGCAATGCTCTGCCATAATGTTAATACCTTCAATTCAAGTCTCTCTGAGGAAAGTCTGGGTAGGTATTCATCATCATCATCATCATCAAGACTTGAGTCAGCAATGCTCTGCCATAATGTTAATACCTTCAATTCAAGTCTCTCTGAGGAAAGTCTGGGTAGGTATTCATCATCATCATCAAGACTTGAGTCAGCAATGCTCTGCCATAATGTTAATACTTTTATTACTAGTCTCTCTGAGGAATGTCTGGATAGGTAGCCTATGGCATCATCATCAAGGCTTGAGTCAGCAATGCTTTACCATAATGTTAATACCTTCAATTCAATCTTTGCCTTGTTGTCACCCCTGTATTTCTAAATTAAGGAGAATAACTCCACTTTATGAACATTTAAAAAAAAAAAGTTTTAAGAATTTATTTCAGCACATACAAATTTGACAATCTTAAAGTTTCCGATGTATTGACACCCACTGTCATGAAAACATTCAAGTGCCCAAATATTATTGTCAAATTCAAAACAAATATTGAAAATAACAAAAGTTGAGAATGTACAAGTTCATGAACTCACCAGAAATCATTAGATTATTTTCACAATTCTCATGTTTGTTGCCACATCCAATATCAAAATCTTCCATACGAACATTAGTTCCTTCTTGCTAGCACACAATTCACCAAAAAATATACATATTCTCTTTGTAACTATGGCTAGTAGCATAACCATCGAGAGGACAAATAGAGCTCACTCCAAAAATTAAATCACAAAATCGTCTAAGACTCAATAACTTTTTCAGTACGTGAGGTTTTTAATTATTGCAATAGAAGATGAGTTCCGGTGTCATGGCGGCTTCGTGTAGTCGATTTTTATAATTCGGCTCTTGCTGATATATTTAAATGATTTACGCGACAGTCTAGTTGTGAAATTATGTGTTGCTATTCTCCCGTTTGGTGTATGTTTTACTTCTAACGTGGGGATGGACTGTGATTGCCGATATTTAAGTGGAATATGATTTATTCTTCTTTGTGTTGTGTGTTCGCGGTTCGATAGGCAAGCACATGGTTTGACAATAATGTCAACGGAAAAACGGGTATGTTCAACCCTTATGTGAAAAGTCTGTGACGGTGGATGGAGGCGGAGGAATCAAGAATGATCAACGGCCCAGAAAGCGAAAACAGCAAAGTGTGTGGTACACAAGAGGCATGTTCAGAACACGAAAGACGAACATGGCTGACCACCGTGAAAGAGATTGGAGCCTCATCACGTACCAGTCCAGAGGAAGCCATGGAGAGTCGGAGAAATTCGGAATGGTGCAGTTGAATGCAGTGACTTTAGAACAATAAGCCTAATGAGCCATGTTACAAAAATCTTGCTAAAAGTTATACAAGGAAGGATTCAGAATAAAATCAATACTGAATTAGATGAGCAGCAATTTGGATTTAGGAAAAATAGCGGGACAAAAGAAGCCATATTCTGCATGAGAACATTAATCGAAAAATACACAGAAGTAAACAAACCAATATATGCCTGCTTCATAGACTACACCAAAGCTTTTGATAGAGTACACCACAAACAACTTATAGAATGCCTAAAAGAGATACATCTAGATGACATGGATATACGACTAATATGCAATCTATACTGGGAGCAAACAGCAATAATAAAATATAACAAAGAGTTCTCTACACCCATTGATATAAAAAGAGGAGTAAGACAAGGATGCATCCTATCACCAAGCTTGTTCAATCTATACACTGAGCAAATCTTTAAAAACATCATAGAGATGCCAGGCCTACAAATTAATGGAAAGATAATCAATAACCTAAGATATGCTGACGATACTGTACTACTAGCAGAAAATCCTAAAGACCTACAACAATTACTTAATGAAATAAACACGACAAGCAAAAAATATGGACTAGATATGAATATCAAAAAGACTAAAACTATGATCATAAACAAAGAAAATACTCAAAACCCACAAGTGGATATCAAAGTTGAAGGAATAGACCTGGAGACAGTTCAGAACTACAACTACCTTGGACATACTATAACCAGTGATGGAAAATGTACAACTGAAATAAACAAAAGAATAGGAATGGCAAAAAGTAATTTTAATGTCATGAAGGACATACTAACATCAAAACAAATAACACCAGAGCTAAAACTAAGAATAGCAAAATGTTACATCTTCTCAATATTCCTATATGGTGCTGAAACATGGACATTAGACAAGAAAACAGAACAGAGAATTGAAGCCTTTGAAATGTGGATATATAGAAGAATAGGTAGAATTGGATGGAAGGAAAAGAAAACAAATGACAAAGTCTTAAAACAACTAAAAATGAAAAGAGAACTTCTGAACACAATTAGAACAAGACAAATGCGATTCTTAGGCCATGTTAAAAGACACAACAGCCTACTGAAAGTGATCCTGGAGGGGAAAATACAAGGTAAAAGAGGCAGAGGCAGACCAAGATTAACATGGACGAGTAACATCAAAAGATGGACAAATCAACCGATGACAACCTGCACCATCAAAG
Organism: Megaustenia siamemsis; assembly: GCA_032433765.1. Taxonomy (NCBI): domain Eukaryota; kingdom Metazoa; phylum Mollusca; class Gastropoda; order Stylommatophora; family Ariophantidae; genus Megaustenia; species Megaustenia siamemsis. Next base: position 4,816,655 of record JAVIAB010000107.1, on the reverse strand, counting down.
CAAGAGATAGAGCAAAATGGCGCTCCATGGTAGCCAACCTTCGTTGCGGAGACGGCACTCAATGATGATGATGAATAGAAGACGTTTCAGGGAAACAATTTGGTATGGACCTTATGCTTTTAAATATCACTCTATATGTTTTATCTTTACACATAATGTTTTGTATATGAATTTTTAGGTAATTGAACAAGGAATTAGATTCCACCAATAAAAAGATGCTACAAGTCACGTAGAAGCAAAATAAGGGATAAATAACCAAAGCCAAAAAATTGAAAACGTAAAATTGAGACCATAATTGCCAACTTACCATCATAAATATCAGGTCAGAGTAATCCAAAATGAATTATTTTGCCAAAGAACATTTGGCATTATGTCTTCAAGCAGCCCTGAAAATTTGGTTGATGTAGCATAAACATAACTTTGTCATCAACAATCATGATGTATTCTTCTGATTTATTGATTACAAGTAATGAGCATGAGAGAATTTATTTCTCATTTCAGATTGGAATAACTGCCCCCAGTGTTGGTATTGATGCTTAGATTTTATCATTATTTGAAACATTAAAAAAAGTTAATTTACTGGCTTTTTCAACCGTCATCAATTGAATTCTAGCATTAAAATCAATACTAATCAATGCCATTTTGATCAGCTGAGATTTGTCAATGATAAACACTGCTAATCCAAGTGGAAAATCTCACGATTTCTTTGTAAACATTGCATGCAGAGGGAGGAAGGAAGATTGTTTACAGGAAACTATATAATAACTAATTTAAAACTTGTAATATGGTTTATATGCAATAAATTGAGATAAACACTGGGTACACTGTGGCAAAACATATTTCTTGAAATGGGCATGACACTGTCAGAGTCGATTCATGCAGATTGAATTGACTAGAGAACAAAGATATTTTGTTTAAATTAAAATTTTTTTTTAAATTTCTGCCGCAGGCTATTGTTATTGATAACAACAATTGACCTGAGTACTTTTATATTCCGTCCGCTACATGCTATGGCTATTGATAACAACAATTGACCTGAGTACTTTTATATTCCGTCCGCTACATGCTATGGCTATTGATAACAACAATTGACCTGAGTACTTTTATATTCCGTCCGCTACATGCTATGGCTATTGATAACAACAATTGACCTGAGTACTTTTATATTCCGTCCGCTACATGCTATGGCTATTGATAACAACAATTGACCTGAGTACTTTTATATTCCGTCCGCTACATGCTATGGCTATTGATAACAACAATTGACCTGAGTACTTTTATATTCTGTCCACTACATGCTATGGCTATTGATAACAACAATTGATCTCAGTACTTTTAAACTCCATCCACTACAAGCTATGGCTACTTATAGCAACAATCAATACATTTATATTCCATCCGCTACAAGCTATGGCTGTTGATAACAACAACTGATCTCAGTTCTTTTATATTCCATCCACTACAGTCCAAGCACAACAGAAGCCTGTTGATAAGCTGGTAGAGTCACTGTCTTCACCTGAATCATTCAAGCGACACTATCTGGTAAAGTAATTGTTTACTTGTCAATTATCATATTCTACTCTCTCTATTACTCTTCTTTTAACTACATTCTATCTATAAATTTTTTTTTGTTGTTGGTAAATTTACTCAAATGGAAAATGGTAGGCGTGGACTCTTTTGGATTTACTATATTCTGCCTGACAAAATTATTACTTTATATATTTTTAAAAATTTACTACATTCTGCCAAAATAAAAATAAAATGCAGCGACATTAATTTAGCCCTGGCAAAATCAATGAATTATCCCATAACCTTGTCAGTCGTTGGGGCACCATACATGACGTTTCCATTATATTTTCTTCCAATTGTCGTGATCTAGACCTGCTCTCTGCTCTACAACAAAAGACATTCCTGTCCATTCTCTGATGTTACCCATCTTATCTTTGGTCCTCCCTGTCTTCCTGTGCCTGGTACTGTGCCTTGCAGAATGGTGTTGGCAAGGCCTGTAGACTGCATTATGTGGATCTCCATTCCTCTTGGGAACAAAAAATGCACCAAATAAAATAAAAAACAGATTACAATTGATAAGATGTTCAATCAGTAACTGTTTCTGTTCATTTGCCTTTGTTTTGTTTTAAAATTTCCCATTAATGTTTTTAAAAACTATTTGGTGTGTTATAATTATAGTCAGCCAAAAGCCCTGGTATCACTGCAAAGGAATTAAAATCCATAATTACTCAACCGCCCGTGCCAGTGGAATCATCCGAATTAACATCTCATCTCATTGAAGGATCCGAACAAAGAAAGGAGGCTGCAGTCCACATCATAGCAGCCACAGCACATGCCAAAAAACCATAAGGCGTGGCTGCAACGAAAGTGAACGCAACCGAACTGACCTTCGTCATACGATATCTTCATTCATCTTAAGCAATCAGAATATTGAAACATGATCCAGATAAAAAACACATCTCATGGTGTGCACAGAACACTAAACTCAGTAGCTTTAGCTTTATTTAGTGTGTTTTTATGCTTTGGCAAAATAACACTATTTTCCTGTGAAAAATGTGCCAATTTCCTGGAAATTGAAACTGTTTATTTCACAGAATTACATGATGGATAAACATGGTTTGTTAGTTGCTCTTTGGGAAATGATGACTTCAACATCTGAATTGTTTTACATTACATTTGTGAAAGATGTTATATGTACAAAAATGTGTCTTATGTTATTTTACTTCAATGCTAGGATATGTGTGAGCAAGCAATGGGAACATACAAGTACATAGGGAGGTTCCGGTCTTCACGTATGATTGGGTTAGAGCTTGCAGACTTCTATATGTGAGTAGCTAAACCTGAATTTGTTTCTTTTGTTTCATCAAATTAGGAATGGCCCATTTGATTCTGCTTTGTACTTGATAATGTTGATTATTTTAGGAGGCCTATATTGAGAAATCAAGAGACATTAATTAATCTCTACAAGATTATGTGACATCTACACAAAGATATACTCCACATATCAGCCAGATCTTCAGGCAGCATTAATATAATACACCAATTGACTGATTGATTATCCTTTTAGGTCAAATATGGGGCATTGGGCAGAAGTCCTAGTTGTCCATGTCTGACAGCCGCAATCTGTTTTAGTTCTTGGTTGTTTGTGATACCCACAGCTGTACTCTCTTTTATGATGGTTCTACACAGAGTTTGTGATACCCACAGCTGTACTCTCTTTTATGATGGTTCTACACAGAGTTTGTGATACCCACAGCTGTACTCTCTTTTATGATGGTTCTACACAGAGTTTGTGATACCCACAGCTGTACTCTCTTTTATGATGGTTCTACACAGAGTTTGTGATACCCACAGCTGTACTCTCTTTTATGATGGTTCTACACAGAGTTTCTTTCTGTCTTCCTTGTTTTCTTTTACCTTCTGGTCTCCAATGTAAAGAGAGAAAACAGGAAGGTACTATCTGGAAAATAGACTCAGTGCTGGACCAAATGCAACCAGATCTGCATACAAATTGACCCAAAAATTGGTCCTTGTTTTGACAGTGGCAATGGAGCAGGTGAGATAAAAGTGAAGTTGAAGTTTGCAGTCTCACTAAACCATAATCCATAAAAATGACATCACATTTGTTGGTATGTTTCGACAATTTCTTTGTAAACATTCAAAGCATCTTTGATTACAAATGACTATTTTGTGTCTAAACATTGTTACTTATTTTAATAAAATAAAACTGTTATTCAAAACTAACAAAATCCCTTGAGTGGGTATTGCTTATTTTGAATTTAAAACAGAAGGAATTATGATTATTTCCTCATGGTGTGACTCACAGACAATGGTTATTATCATCATCATCATAATGTACTGTACCGATTGGCGTTGGCGATCATGTCCTTCCAAATCTTCTTTCCACAGTGCATCGTATGAGTTCTGTTGTTGACTGTTTTCCATGCCATGACACCAAGCTATCCAGTATTTTCTCTCTTTGTCGTCCGCGATCTCTCTTTCCTTTAATTTTGCCAGTTGTAACCAAGTATTCCAACTTTCCTCTTCTCATGATGTGCCCAAAAAATGTTGATTGCTTCTTTCTGATGTTTTTTAAGAGCTCCCTTTTTATGGTTATTATAATTGTACATTATTGGTATAATGGTTTCTTCATCTCAGGAAAATAAAGGAGCCTCAGAAAGCAGAAAATTATCTTCTAGATTCCATCAAAATGTACCAGCAGGAGGGCTGGCATTATTTAGCAGATGGAACCATGATCAAGTTAGCAGAGTGTCAGAAATTGCTGAACAGCCCTGACAAGTAAGGTGTTCAACTCTCTCACTATATTTATCATGTGATCTTTTCTTGTGTTCACCTATTAATAGAAAAGCCTTGAGTTGCTACACAATAAAATATCAAGGAAATAAGCAAATATTCAGATATAACTCTATTTTATAAATTAAAGGAGCAACATAAGTTATAAAAAAAATCTTCATTAAAGGGCCTTTTTTGGGGACTATACAAAAATATAATGCATCAAGCTATAACATAAAAAAAAAAATGAATCCCGTATCTTTTATCAAGAAAAGATAATCTTGAGACATTTTTGTCTGTGACTTCACTCTTTATGAACAACATTAGCTCCCTCCCCTTCTCATTCAGCACATTCAAATGTGAGATTGTCCATGATTACAACCATTTCCTCATCATTTAAAATCTCACAGCCACTAGGTTTAACTCTTTCAGGACCAGAACAGGAAACAGGAATTTTCAGATTTGGACCAGGTTAATTTTCCTGTTTCCAGAAATTTTACCATATACCTTTTTCATTTGACTACTTCACACAATAATTTAGATAAATGTGGCATGTGTTATACATCATCGGAAAGGGAAATGGATACAGAAAATGAAAATAGCAGTATATTTATATGTGATTATTTAAAGGAATAAAATATTTTTTAAAATATAAAATATTCAAGGTAGATCATTTTTAATTTAAAATATTGTAATTCACTTACCCTTTTCCATGTTTATATGTGTTACTATCCATTTGTCTTGAAATATTACACAACATAATCCAAATTCCTCCAAAATACAGTTTATTTGATTAATTTATGTCCACAAATAACGAAATTATGTACATTTTTGTAAATGATCCCAGAATGAAAAATATTATAAATTTATGTGACGTCATAACAATATTATTTACAAGTCAAGTTTATTATTTTTATTTACACAACTGGACTTATTTTGTGTGATATGTCCCTAAAGTACCAGTTTCGTTATCAGAATAACTACCACTCGATTCCTCTGAGGCACTGATAGTGCTGTAATAGAAGGCATCCACTAGCTAAACCTAAGCCAGATCGTCTTACCTTTTTATCATAACTTTTACCAATATTCCGACCCATTATCACAACAACAAAATTATTGTTCAAGTCTAAACACTATGAACACTCTATTTCTCAGTCACTCAATAACAAGGTTTCGAACATAGATCTAGCTTGTTCTGCTCTATATCGTTTTGGTCAACTGCAAGAAGTATCAACAGTGGGCGTGGCCATTATGTGACAAAAATTTTATTAAAAAAACAATGAATATAAATTAAAAATTTTCCAACGTTTGAAAATTTGACCATGCCGGTATAAACAGAAAGATCGAGCGAGAGAACTCTCCTACTTCCGGAAATCAAGTTTTGGTTGAAATAAAAACGAAAGTCAGTAAAAACGAATCAAATATTCAGCTACACCCGAAATAACCGACGTGTCAGTGAGTGGTTAGAACTGATCAGTTTCATAGAACTGAGGTGTCGGATAATAGTCCGGAAAGAGTTAATGCAGCCTCTGAAAATGGGCACCAGAGATTTTTCTGGGAAAGTAGTGTCACCTGGGAAAAACTGGGGTTAAACAAGGATGTATTTTATCACCCTTGTTATCTGGAGTTGTTATGAACTTCATAATGAAGAAATGCTGCAGTGGTAACAAAGGCATCGAATGGATACAAGGAGACCATTTGGAGGACCTCGACTTTGCTGATGACATAGTTCTCATCAGCAGTCAGATAAAAACGATGCAGGAAAACACAAATGAACTATCATCAATAGCCAGCAAAATTGGGCTTGAGATCAATCATGAAAAGACTAAAGTCATGAAAAGTTTAATTCCAACAGATGACAGAATATGCATGGAAAACAAACCAGTAGAAGAGATCAATCTCACTTTATCGATCTTGGAAATAACAGTGATCAGGAAGGGGATACAAGTAAAGAAATTAGAATCAGAATAGCTAAAGCAGCAATGTCTTTCAGAAGTCTTGAAAAGTTGTGGAAATCAAAACTCATCAGCACAAACACAAAACTTAGACTATTCAAATCAAACGTACTATCAACCCTTACATATGCATGTGAGAGCTGGAAAACAACAAGAGGCATAAAACAAAGTTGAAAGTATTCAAAAATAAATGTCTAAGGAAAATACTTGGTATAGCGTGGAACAAATTTAAAAAAAAACAGAAAATTAAAGAAATCGTCAATCAACCACCAATATCTTCAGTAATCAAGAAAAGACGATGGTCATATGTTGGACATGTGATGAGAAGAGATAATAACCGAATAACAAAACAAGCTCTCATGTGGGAAACAACAGGTTAGAGGAAAAGAGGCGACCCAGAGAGACACTGAGAAGAACATTGATGAGAGAGGCAAGAGCAGCAGGAATCGGCTCCCTCAAAGAGATAGAGTTGCTTGCACAGAACAGAGACAAATGGCGAGATTTGATAAAAGATCTTTACAAAGATTGAAAACTGCTAGAATAAAAATTTAGATAAGAGAATCTGGGTCTATGCCCTATGAGCCGGCCAAGGCTGGAAAGGTCAATAGATAGATAGATAGTGCCACCTGGTATAATATATCAAATATGCTGTTGCTCATTGATAAATATGGGCACTAAAACCTTATTTTCCCATCTGCTTTAAGGGTGGAGCCATTTACTTTTATTTGTTTTAACTTTCATGTTCTTATTGTCATTTTTGACTCATTTTGTGAAAATGAAAATCAGTAAAGACTTTTTTAAGAAATGGATTTGTGAAAATGTTGACATGACATGCTGTTAAATAAGAAGATAAATATTGAGAAAGTTGCTTATGGTCACAAAGTGAAACTCATGTTGTTTGACATTAGCTCATTATTAACAATTTAATAAAGGTGAAAATTAAATTGCATTTATCAGAAAATCTAACAGTAAATACAATTATTTTATAACTGACATTTCAAAGTAATTAATATATGTCACATGAATTCACATTCTGCACAAATTCACAAAGATTCTTCTTCTTTCCATCTATGGATCACATGTCTTCAACAAATATTTGTCACGCCTTCTTGCTTTGTGCCATTTTCTTAATATCATTCCATATTTTTAATCTCTTTCCACAAATCTCTATGAAGCATCATTTGATCTTAATCTCCACCTGTGAAGATTGGCCTGCCCTGTGATACTTTACAGTTAACATCAGCAGCATACGTTCTATCAAACATCATCATTGTCCGCCAGTGTTTTTGTGGTACATTCCTGTAGATCTATGTTAGTCATTTTGTCCTGTCATTCCCATCCTTCATTCTACGCAGGCATCCATTAATAAAAGTCTAAAGTGTCTTCATAACTGTCATTTTTGTTGTTCTCCATGTCTTGTCAGCTGTACAGTAGGACTGACTGTATATTGGAGTTGAACAACTTTTGTTTTCTTTCCGATCTAAATTACTTTTGATATTGACATATTATTTAGTTCAGTGAGAACTTTTCTTTCTGTATCCTTATTTTGGCATCATACATGGTGATTGTATTAAGTTTAATTTTAAAAGGAAATTTAGTAAAATATTACTTTGTATGGAGAAATTTTTGACACTGGATTTATTGAATATGTCTTGTGTTTCAGCTTTTTAAGGACGGCCTGCCATATTTCCTGTAGCACTGAGCTATCTGTGCATCATCGCAACCGGTATTTTGAAGAAGCTATGCAGACTTTGGATCAGGTCTCAGGTGAGTGGGCATACATTTTAATATCATCTAGGGCCTTTGAAAATGTATCATTTGGCAAACAATATTTAACCAGAGGCTTTAAAGTAATGGTAGTTCCATAGCAAATAACACAGCAGAGGCATGAGGTGCTTTTATTCCACCGTAGGCCATATTTTTTAAGGAGCGAAGATCTTGTCTTTCAGAGTGATCTCAAAAGACTAGACAACTCAGGAAACAGGATAACTCAGAAAACTAGAAAACTCAGAAGACTTGAGAACTAAAAAAAACTGTAAAACTCAGAAAACTAGAGAACAAGTACATTTTGTGGAGATTGACCACATGTCATCATTATATACAAATCTGACATGTTCCCAATATGTTCCCAATGTTTTTTGTGTTCATTTCTCAGCCTAAATAAACCCATGTGACCTTTCCAAGGAAGATTGTAGTTGGCAGCATGTCTGTGAGGTGAAGCACTCTAGTGCCCTCTACTAAGCCAAGACATTTTGAACTGAAAGGGACTCTACTCTTGTAGTTGGCAGCATGTCTGTGAGGTGAAGCACTCTAGTGCCCTCTACTAAGCCAAGACATTTTGGACTGAAAGGGACTCTACTCTTGTAGTTGGCAGCATGTCTGTGAGGTGAAGCACTCTAGTGCCCTCTACTAAGCCAAGACATTTTGGACTGAAAGGGACTCTACTCTTGTAGTTGGCAGCATGTCTGTGAGGTGAAGCACTCTAGTGCCCTCTACTAAGCCAAGACATTTTGGACTGAAAGGGACTCTACTCTTGTAGTTGGCAGCATGTCTGTGAGGTGAAGCACTCTAGTGCCCTCTACTAAGCCAAGACATTTTGGACTGAAAGGGACTCTACTCTTTCAACTGTCCTTACCTGTTGTAATTTTATGTGTCACATTCTAGTTTTATTTTGTTCAACTTTGTTGGGTGGACAGTGTCTGACAGTGTCTGAACTACTGAGTGTTGCCTCATGAAATTAGCCCACATGCTACACTTATTTAACACTCCAAGATAATGCACTAGTTCACTGTATCATATATTAAACAAGCCTGAGTGGCCAGGACCTCAGCAGGTTAATGCAATGTTTGGGATCTGTAGGAAACAATCCAATCTGAACTCTAGGTCAGCTATGTAAATCACATACCACCATTGCCAGGTAGAGGCTGCAATGGATCTCCAAAATCTTCAGTTTCGTAGCAGCCAAAATTAAAAACAAAAAAAATATAAAAACAGTTTTAGGAATAGGTGAGATGGAGAGAGAGAATATAAGTATGAATTTTTAAAATGATAAATTGTTGTTATTTTCATTCAAAGGCCAATCAAAAAATCGTATAGAGATGAGAGCATCCCAGACAGTTTTCATAGAAAATATTACATTTGATCGTGTGTCAGTCAGTCTGAATGATCCTCTGACAGTTGTGGTGGATCTGTGTAGTAACTTTCCACAGCCAGTCACCTTTGATGTTGTCCAGGTGAGTTGTACAGTCTTGTTAGTATTTAAGTGCACCCAAATTATCAACAGTTAAGAATCTTGTTGACAAAGTTGCTGGTGCACAGTCTACTGACTAGATGTGTCTGGGTTCTATTTCCAAATATGACAAATTTGTATTTTATCAGCAAGAAACTTGTGTGCCAACTTTCAAACCGGAGATATCATATTTTGATTTGGAGTCTGTACATAAGATTTGTTTATCTTAATGCTTTTGTTTAAAATTTACATCTTGAAATCAGAGCTTAAGATATTTTATCTTTATGTTTTCTTTTTTCTTAACAATTTTTATTTTGAAGTTTGTACTAAAGATTTTATATACCTTCATACTTTTATTTACAATTTTGATCTTGAAGTCTTTGTTTATTTCGCACCAAGTTCCATACCTCGAACCACAAATTGGAGCTCTTGCAGTTGGTGCTCCGGGCCCAGAAACCACAGTTTTTCAATAGACGTTTTCACAATTATTTCTGCTAAAACCTTTTAATTCTCTTGTTAGCTGCATTTTTGGCATTGGGAATAAATTGTCCCAACACAATGCATAAAGTAAAAAGGTAAAGAGCTCCCATCACACCAAGTGGCTTATAGAGAATATGGTGTTAGTGACCATAAATTTTACAGACCTTCAGCACATGATTTTTAGGGTAATGTGGTCATTATTATGCCCATGCTGCTTTACTTTCTCAGAAAAAAATCTGGTACCCATTTAAGGCTGGGTGAACCCGGAAGCCGTCGGTTGAGATCGAACCCTACCTCTTGTCCTTTGTAGTCCAGTTCACTAACCACTGAGCTATCATGGTTCCCAACAAAATGCATGATTTAGATTAATTTTCATTTATTTTTTCACTGCTGTTTCAATTTTTTTTTTAATTCAGAAAAACCAGTGCTGCCACAGCATGTTAAACCCCTTGGTAACGAATGTGTTAAAGTTATCATTTTGCCACTCCTACTTTCAGCTTGATATTTGATTCTCAACTTTGTATGTTTTTCTGAAACATATTATTCTCACTGTACTTATTTTGTTTGTTTTGATGTAGGTGGCAATAAAAAAGTGCACAGAGTCTGAGGCTTTGGAGTTTGTTGAACAACAACAAAAGCAACATCTGCCACCACTGACAAAACACAAACGCCAACCTAGTGGTACACACATTATGTTTGATAAAATTGCTAATTTTCAGGTAAACCACTTAAAACACTGTCATAGATAAACATCATAGTTGTATTGTGTTTTATTGTATGAGTGTGTTATGTTTTATGTATGTGTTTCATTTATTTTTAGGCACTACTAAAGGTGAGAAGACTGTTATTGTCAAGTCTTTCGAGGGGACTTATGGTTATGGTTATTCGAAGGCCTTGGTATCACTACAAACGAATTGAAATCCATAATTGCTCAACTGCCCATGCCAGTGGAATCATCCGAATTAAGATCTCATTGAATATCCAAACAAGAAAGACAGGTGCACTCCCAATTGTAGCAACCACAGCACGCATCAAAAGACATAAGGCGTATTATAGTACTGACAGTGAATGCATCTGAACTGTCCTTTGTCATACAATATCATCATTCATCATAAGCAGTCTGAATTTATAAACACCATCAAGATGAAACACACAGCTCACAGTGTGCACAGAGCACTACTCAGTAGCTCTAGCAGCAAGCCGGACTTGGAATATGAGGAAACTGCAACAAGGAACACTTTTCAGACAGTGCCTCAATGGATCCCTGTTGCCTATCCGCCATTATGGCTGGAAGTTTTTTTTGTTTTGGAGGGGGTGTGGAAGAGTTTCTTGTTAATGTGGTCCTTTAAAGTAGAGCAATTGTGCTAACCTTCACCTTCAAATGGAGCACAATGGCTATGATGTCATCAGTTTGTTTCTGAGCACCCTCAGTCTTCCTGGCCTCCCATCTCAATAGACTCTTAAAGTTGACCACTGCTTGTATATTATTAAATTATGTTTTCTTACATTTATTTTGTGTGTTTTTTTGTTTATTCATCACATTTTGTATGTATATATATATATATATATATATATATATATATATATATATATATATATATATATATATATATAAAGGTTCTTAAAGTTGACCACTGCTTGTATATTATTAAATTATGTTTTTTTACATTTATTTTGTGTGTGTTTTTTTGTTTATTCATCACATTTTGTATCATCATCATCAAGTAACGGGTCTACTGGCATAGGTGATCGTGTCTCTCCACAATTTTCGATCTCGGCAGCTATTTATCATTTCTGTTGTTGACCTTCTGCCAAGCCATTCTCTTAAGCTGTCTGTTATTTTTTCTCTTTGCTTCCCTCTATCTCTTCGTCCCTCAATTTTTCCAGTTGTTACAATACATTCCAGTTGTTCTCTTCTCATTACATGGCCAAAAAATGATGATTGTCTCTTCCTAATATTGGAAATTAGCTCTCTTTTTGCTTTGACCTCTTTCAGAACTTTTTCATTACTCTTCTTAGCTTCCATGGTACTCTCAACATTCTTCTGTAAAACCACATTTCTACAGACTCCAGTGATTTTCTTGTCTGTTGTCCTATTGTCCATGATTCGCATCCATATGTTAAGACTGGCTCTATATAACATTTAAGAACTATTTTTCTTGTTTCTATTGTCAAAAATGGATTGCATAGTAGCTTCCTCATTTTTGGGAAAGCTGCTTTTGCCTGAGCCATTCTGCATCTCACCTCTTTTGTACATCTTCTGTCTGAGGTTAACAAAGTTCCCAAATATTTAAATTCATTTACCTGTTTTAATATTGTTCCACTTGTCTTTATTTTGCACTGAGGTGATGTCTTTTTCTTTGTTGTTACCATTACCTCTGTCTTTTTGCTATTAAGACTGAGTCCTTTATTTTTGCTTTCTTTCACTATAATGTCCAACATTTCTTGTAACTCATTTTCACTCTTAGTGATTAAGACTGTATCATCAGCATACCTTAGATTATTTATATTATGACCTCCAATTGTTATTCCAGGCATGTACCTTATGGATCTTAAAATAATCTCACTATAAATATTAAACAAATCTGGTGACAGCACACAACCTTGTCTAACACCCTGTTTTATTTGTTGAAACATTCCCAATTGGTTTCCAGTTCTTATGGCCGCTGTTTGTTGCCAGTACATGTTCTTTATTATTCTTAGATCTTTGCTGTCTACATTTATGCTTTCTAATATTTTGATATATTTACATTTTGTATATATATATATATATATATATATATTTCCATCATTCACTTCATCATAACAAATTATGAGATGCTGCCTGGCATGGGGTAGTTGCTATAAATGTATACATCTTTCATTGAAGTCATATGTAATTTAATTGCAGTCATTATAGATTTAAAGTACTTAAATCCTGTAGCAAAGCATGGATATATAAAACTAGTGTATATATTTGTTGTACCCAGCCAGTGACAAAGCAGCTGCCAAGTCAAATCAACTTTCACACAGTAGTTGAGCGAAACAACAAGAGGCTGACTGCCTGTGGGATTGGATGTGACAGTGCCCACCAGCTGCTGAAGAGGGCAGATAGTACTTCTTTCAGTGGCATTCCTGCTGTTATCTACAAGGAGGACTACTCATCTTGCTTCAGTCAGTCGTCAGTTACACTTCAGCCAGGCCACAACTCTTTGACTTTCTCAACACAGGTATTAAAGCTAATCTTTATCTACTTTCTCAACACAGATATTAAAGCTAATCTTTATCTATCTTCACAACATAGGTATTAAAGCTAATCTTTATCTACTTTCTCAACACAGATATTAAAGCTAATCTTTATCTATCTTCTCAACACAGGTATTAAAGCTAATCTTTATCTACTTTCTGACCTGCAATAACTCAGTGGTTAGTGAAAAAAGTAAAGAGCCCCCATTATGCCAAGTGGCGTATATGGAATATGGTGTTAGTGACCATAATTTTTACAGATCTTTGGCACATGATTTTTGGGGTAATGATGGTTGGTTATTATGCCCGTGCCGTTTTACATTCCCAGAAAAAATCCGGTACCCATTTAAGGCTGGGTGAACCCTGACGCTGTCGATTAAGTTCAAACCCGACCTCTTGTTCTTTGTAGTCCAATTCACTAACCACTGAACTATCGCAGCTCCCTTTGGTTCTGTCATGTAATACTTACATTTGGCTTCCGCAGTGTGTGTTCTGTCCAGCATCATTGTCTGCGTTGTATCTCTTTGTCCACTTGTATGTTACTGGTACTTTTCCATAATTCTATGTCAGTGATTGTGTGATTGTCAACTACCAATAAGACAACAAAAACCACGCTAGAACTCACAAATACTGAACCCAACACCATGAAAGAGGAAATCGAAGAAGTAATCAAATATGCACCAAGAAATAAAGCACCCGGGATAGATAACATACCAATAGAAATAATAGCAGCAGCAGGAGAAACAGGAATGCAATGGCTGCACAGAATATTTAATGCAGCATAGCACCAACAAGCCCCAGAAGACTGGCAACAGGCAATCATCATACCAATATGGAAAAAGAAAGGTAGCAAAAGAGACTGCAATCAATATAGAGGTATATCTCTTCTCAGCCATGTAGGAAAGCTATACGCCAAAATCTTGGAAAAAAGGTTGAGACCAATAATAGAACTACAGTTAAGCGATTCTCAAATGGGGTTCCGAAAAAACAGAGGATGTACCAACACATTATTCACATTAAAACAGCTTGCAGAAAAAACGACAGAACACAATCAAAACTTATACATAGCCTTCATTGACCAGGAAAAAGCATTCGACAGAGTAAACAGAGAACAACTGTGGGAGATACTAACAACATACGGAGTAAGCCAACATCTAACCAACCTTATTAAAAGTCTCTACGTCAACAGCAGCTGCAGGGTCAGAACAGCAGCAGGCTACACAGACCACTTCGAAGTTAGATCAGGTGTAAGACAGGGGTGCGTACTATCCCCCCTACTGTTTATTACATACATGGACCATATATGCAAGCTAGCCAACCCATCAGAGACAAAGGAGATCAAAAAGCTTTTATTTGCAGATGATCAGGCACTAATACATGAAACAATAGAAGACCTACAAGAACACTTAAACAAACTCAACATCACAGGCACAATATACAACATGAAAATCAACAAAACAGAAGTTATGAATGTCGCCAAAAATAAACAGAACATCAACATAACTATAGAAGGCAGACAACTAAAACAAGTAGAGGAATTCAAATACCTAGGAAGTCTAATGACAAACGATAATTCTCAAATAGAGAGATAGAATTAAGATGCAACAAAGCTTGTAAATCATCGGACAGTTATCACCACTATTGTCCAACAAGGAAATAACTCTGGAGGCAAAACGAGCACTATACAATACAATCTTCATCCCAACATTGTGCTCCCAATGCCAGACCTGGACCCTAGATGCAAGAACAGTAAGAAAAATAACCTCTCCAGAGATGAAATGTGTTAGACGAATGGCAGGAAACAGTCTGAGAGATAAGATCAGAAATGAAGAACTGAGAAAAAAAGCTAGGAATAGCCCCCGCCATAGAATATATAAGGAAACAACAGATAAAATGGTTTGGCCACGTGACAAGGCAGAAAGATCAAAGCACAACACAACGAGCCTTCAACAAACATTGTGAGAACACCAGACCCAAGGGTTGACCATGAAAAAGATGGGTCGATGGAATATTAGAAGCACTAGGAAACATAGCAGCAGAGGCGAACAGAAGAGCAAAAGACCGCAAATTATATCTCCCCTCGATGCTGAAAGGCAGATAAGGAAGGAAAGAAGAAGAAGAATTGATTGTGTCCTGCCATTTCCATCCTTTTATTCTGCGCAAGCATCCATTAATGAAGGCCTGTATCTTCATGATTGTCATTTTTGTTGTTCTCCATGTTTTACAGCCATATAATAGGACTGACTTGACGTTGGAGTTGAACATTTTTATTTTTGTATTTAATCTAATTTCTTTGGATTTTCATTTGTTTCCCAGTGAAATGAATGCGCCTCTCGCTTTTGATATCCTTATTTTGGTATCATTCTCTGTTCCTCCTTCTTTGTCTATATACTGCTATATTACTGCTCAGATATATGTAAGATTGTACGTCAAATAGATGTATTTCTCCAATTTTTATTTGGTTATTGCCAACTGCATTAATTCTCATAATTTTAGTATTATCTCTATTTATTTTTAGTCCCAGCTGTTGTGATCTCTCATCAAGAATGCCCATTTTATGCATCTGTTGATGATTATGTAATAGGAGAGCTATATCATCAGCAAAGTATAAATCATTAAGTTGCTTAGCCAGTGACCACTGAATTCCATTTCTATTCTGTGTTATTGTGACAATTCAATCTATGGCCAACAGAAAGAGAAATGGAGATAGAAAGCATCCCTGCTTACTCCTGTTCTTAATTTAAAACAGGGAGATAACAAGAGGGAGAGAGAAGGGTAGAATTGGTGCGGGTCAAGGGGAGATAAATAGGCCAGAGAGTATTAGTAAGAGGCTTCAGGTCCATGGGGAAAGCAGAGAATATGAACACATCGTGAATCAGGGAGAAAGCGGGTAGGGCGATCAAAAACGAGGCAGGGGAGAGTTAAGTGAGACAAAGGAATTTAAGTTAAGAACATTCGATTGAGGGTGAGCGGTCAGTACAGGCGTCTGGGCTAGTTTGCTAGACAATACCGAGGACCATGAACAGTAGAGTTGCGACAGTGGACAGGACAGGTCAGTTAAGCTAAGGTAGTCAAACTAGTCGGACTTAAATTCGAGTGAGAAGTGTCGGTTGTTAAGAAGCTGTTAAGCTTATTCATGGGAAGAGACTTTTAATATTGTGAATGATATCACTAGTACTCGCTTAGCAGAAGCCATGCTGAGACAGTTGTTAAGAAGCTGTTAGCTTATTCATGTGAAGAGACTTTTTTGTATTGTGACTGATATCACTAGTGCTCGCTTAGCAGAAGCCATGCTGAACCAGTTGATAAGAAGCTGTTAGTTTATTCATGAGAAGAGACTTTTTAGTATTGTGAATGATATCACTACTGTGGGTGTGATCCATATGGGAGTATGCCTTTGTGAGTAATAAACATGACATGTGTGAGTTCAACGGTGTTACTGACTGCTTTGTTTAAGCTAGCTGTGTTTTGTCTGACCTCAGCGAAGAACGGAGACTGGGGTTGTCATAAATTGTTGGCAGACAGTGTGGAGTACGGCATAACGATCACTGGCAAGGGTGAACGCCACAGGCTTATGGTCAATCGGGAGGCAGCATGGGTAGCAGTGGCCTCCAGACAGCAACACGGGGCTGATCTGCATCCCTAGGCAGTTCTAGACATCGGTGTCAGTCAAGGAGCTGACCTACATGGTGACTGGAGGAATCGCTGAATTCAGCAACCGGCGGAGGGTGCCTTCGATGTCAGGGGCACAAGGGCTCAATTTTTTTAAGTGGCAGCTGTCGAACAGAGACCAATTCAATACAACGAGAGCAAGGGAGAACTAGCTCGTCATACATTCGGCTGCACAGCTCAACAGCGTCAGGCGCTACCAGACAACAGTTGAGGGTGCTGAAGGATAGTAACAGCTTGAAAGCTGTGTTCAGTACAATGTGTGCGGGTACAAACTAGCCCGTTACTATCACGTTTACAGAAAAGGTTGAGAAGTATAACCGTTACAAATTCAAATGCTTCTGTAGGCTGCCCTTTGTACAAAACACTACATTTCATTCCTTCACACATTGTTCTTATCAGGTTAATAAACTTTATGGGGATTCCACAATGACTCAGCAACTTCCAAAGCATTCCTCTGTCTAAACTATCAAATGCCTTTTCATAATCTATGAGTCTGATATAAAGTGGGGACTGTAGTTATAAGCTTTGTTCTGCTATTATAAATAAAGTTGTTATTTTATCAGGGTACGATCTGTTTTTCCTAAAACTTGCTTGTTCATCTCTGAAATGTTTCTCTATAGTCTCTTTTAGTTTCTCCAAAATTATTCTGCTTAGTGTTTTTCCTGGCACTGATAGTAGCATAATTCCCCTATAATTTGTGCACTTCTGTAAACTTTTTTCTTCGGTAGTTTGATCTTATAACCTTCTTTCCAGTCTTCAGGTACATTTTCCCTCTCACATATTTTATCTAGTAGATTATATAACATCTTGGTACTGTCAGTATATGGATGCTTTTTTCTGACATTTTAAAAATTATTTGAATTATAAAAATAATTTTTTGGGTTGTTTTTAGGTCAGTGAAAAAGGTGTCTTTCGTATTGGTCAGATGTGTTTGAGCATGAAATCTCTGGACATGCTCAAACCTTTGACTTCCATAGAAGCCTATTTCAAGGTGGTTAGCATTCTACCTGAGTTTTGCTTAAAGCCAAAAGATACAGGTAAGACAATTTTGGTGTTTGAACAGATTTGTATGTAGGGAAACTCTCTTTTATCTTTGTTTTACTTCATTAGATGACTGGTCACCAACTTGAGGTATTTCTCATTTTCCTCTCGAGTCAAAGACAGCACATAGAGCAGAAGTCATAATTGGCAGAGGCCATAATTTTCCACGACCATTCGTCTGAAGGCCGTGCCACTCATTCATTTTCCTCTCAGACTGAAGACAGCACATAGGGCAGAATTCATAATTGACAGAGGCCATAATTTTCCACGACCATTCGTCTGAAGGCCATGCCACTCATTCATTCATTTTCCTCTCAGACCGAAGACAGCACATAGTGTGGATGTCATAGTTCTCCACGACTGATGATTTGCTGCTAGGTCTTGGTTGTTTATGGTGGTAGAATGGGTGTGATACTGTACACATGGACACTCTGAGACGTCATATAGTAATTTCAGAAATAAACAAAAGTGGTTCTAAACATATGTTTGAAAACAAGTCTGAAATGGTCATCTAGGAACATTAAGTGTTCAGATAAAACAATGAGAAGAATAAATGCCACTCTCACGTGGTCTCAATGTTTTTTTTCTCCCTTATAAAAGGAAGCTGAATGCATTTTTACATGTGCTATTTTTGTATTTTAATGGCTGTACTGCAGGCATGATAAAGTTCTTGAGTTGCTTTTTCTTTGTACATAAACCATGCTCACCTCTATTATTTTGTTCCTTTTTTTTACTTCAGACTCCAAACACATCTTCTTTGTATTTTGTAAGTACATTTTTCTTGGAATTTTGTTGTCAAACTTGGATTGATCAGATAATAAACAGAATATTAGTTACAATTATGGAAGTGGTCATTTGTACATTCTGGAGAAACTTTCATTTTATCCTAGAATTTGGGAAAGGAAACATTTTGATGAATTTGAGCAGATGATAGCTGGTCTCATAGTCTAGCAAGATGTAAATGTGGCTAATTTGACAGCCTTGTTTATGTACTCCAGTCTTAGGTCTTTCCTTGTTACAACTCATAGTATATCTTACCAGCATGTCATCTTTCCTTACTGTGTATTACAACATATGTTATGACTATGTACTGTTATCCTAAATATAAATGTTTTCTGCCCTATTTCTTCATCATCAAATTCAAATAATGATGGCTGATTGTACGTATTTCTAATAAGATGGTCAAACCATGTTGTTTTGTTGTCCCTCTGTGTAAACAGCAAATAACATTTGCCCTCATCTGTTTTCTTCACTAATAGATCTGTCCCTTGTTATAATATGACAAGTTAAAATTGACATTATGTTGTGCCATTTTTACACATTTATATAAATACTGCTAGTGGCTCTTTATCTTATTTTTTTTTTCCTACCTCGTTTGCCTTTCAGCAATGAGGAGAGATTGCTATTGTAGCATTAAGTCCTAAATGTTGCAATCATTTCTCACAACCACAAATAAGTGTTAAAAATACTGTTACACATCCTCATATCATTTATTCTCACACATAGTACAGATCATTGACTTGTTTTCTTCTATTTCCATCTCACACATAGTACAGATCATTGACTTGTTTTCTTCTATTTCCATCTCACACATAGTAGAAATCATTGACTTGTTTTCTTCTATTTCCATCTCACACATAGTACAAATCATTGACTTGTTTTCTTCTATTTCCATCTCACACATAGTACAAATCATTGACTTGTTTTCTTCTATTTCCATCTCACACATAGTACAAATCATTGACTTGTTTTCTTCTATTTCCATCTCACACATAGTACAAATCATTGACTTGTTTTCTTCTATTTCCATCTCACACATAGTACAAATCATTGACTTGTTTTCTTCTATTTCCATCTCACACATAGTACAAATCATTGACTTGTTTTCTTCTATTTCCAACAGAGAATTTCATTGCTGGAATAGAGCAGAGAGGAATCTTAGTTTGTAAGCCAGGCAGTTACAGTTTTAAGGAAGCGTCTCCATTATCCTTCACAACGTCTCCATTCTTCAGTCTATCCACACTGAATGATACCAAGGAAGTAATACTGGCAGCTTCAGATCCTCAAAGTGTTCAGGAGATTCCTGTACTTGTGTACTTTAGTCTGAAGAATGATCATGCACAAACCATGACTAGCAAGGTAAGTCTTATGTACTTTAGTCTGAAGAATGATCATGCACAAACCATGATTAGCAAGGTAAGTCTTATGTACTTTAGTCTGAAGAATGATCATGCACAAACCATGACTAGCAAGGTAAGTCTTATGTACTTTAGTCTGAAGAATGGTTATACACAAACCATTGTAAGTTTAATTGTTTTTAATTTTTTTTCAGTTGTATCACAGCATGTTGACATACCTAATCTCAAAAACTGCCTTACATTGGAGCCCTGAGGGAAGGTGAACAAATTAACGACAATCTGACAGGGAGCAATGGATGAACAGCGTGAGCCAGACTTAGGACACAGTACAAAAGATAGATATAAATGTTGCAAGATGGAGACACCTGTTATAGCCCAACAAGACCTATAGGCTACTGACAGCTTTGTTAGTCTGTGTGGTCAAGGAGAAAAAGAAGAAGATGCAAATGGACATTAGTGGATGTTTGATCAGTCTTAATGTTGGCTGTCTTCTTTTACCAATGCTGATCATCTATTTTATTCCAGCTGACCCTGTTTTCTATGATTTAGCTACACATGTGCCAAGTTCTGCCTGTTTACCACAGGGTCTTAAACTGCCTTTATCCACTCATTTCATTACCAATTGGAGGAGATCCTTTTATAAATCTTTTGTAAATTGTTGATTGTATAACATAACACTGATTGTGATGAAATTCATCTCCATTTTTAGGCTTTATTACGTGGAGAAATGATTGTTTGATTGTATAACATAACACTGATTGTGATGAAATTCATCTCCATTTTAGACTTTATTACGTGGAGAAATGATGGATGTTTGATTGTATAACATAACACTGATTGTGATGAAATTCATCTCCATTTTAGGCTTTATTACGTGGAGAAATGATGGATGTTTGATTGTATACAATATTTGACATTGGGTCTACTTTTCTGCTCTATAAAATGTTACAAATGGATATTATTCATTGTTTCAAAGTTGTCACTGGCAATAACTATTATGAGAAATCTAATTTAGTGGATTTGTGAGCTGGAAACGTGATATTGACATTTGTATGGAATATAATATGACTTGATCTGATTAAGAAACAGGTAAATATTATACAGGGAAAGAGTATCAGAGTCTATGCCCTTTGGGCTGACTACGGCTCGAAAGGTTGATAGATAGAAATTATAAATATTATACTGATGAAATTACATGTGGTGATTCCAAGTTTGCATTTGATTAAAGTTTACCTCAAGTTTGACAGTAGATTTTAAATACATGAGCTTTTCTTGACATTATATTTCATAAAAATGAAGCTTTATACATTTTGTACAATTATACGGCATAATTTTTAAAATAATAAATTTCAAAAATCATTGTGCTGTTGTTTATGCAGATTTGTTCCCTTATCTTAGGAATGTAGAAATGAAAATAGTGCAGTTACTTAGTAATGAAATGGTTAAATGTAACAAACATAACTTGATATTGTTTGGTAGAATTATAAAAAAGACAAGTTAACTTAGTCATTCATCCTCAGCTCTTATTATTCTCTTTTGGATGTCAAACGAGGGAGATACTAAGTTCTTGCTAGCTCTCACTTTTTTTTTATGCCTTCAGTCAATGTTGTTTCAAGTTTCTGTGATGTTTTCACTCCATCTTATTCAGAATCTAAATCAAGCTCTGCACCCACTCTAGGGCATTATCTGTAGGTGGCAAACCATTTTATTTGGTGTCTTTGTATGCAATTTATAAATGTTCTATGTAGACAAGGATTTAATTTTGGCTGAAGTCAATAAACATTGCTTTTGTCCTGAAGTATGTATGTACTTATGTACAAATACAGCAATAGTTTATATCATTTGAATAGATTTGGATACATATATCATTGAGAAGATAAATGAGTACACCATTGTGACAATGTGAACAAATGATGGTACAAATTGTGTTGATAACAAATTCAGTGTTCTCACATTATTGTTCAAGTTTCAGCAAGCCTACAAACTGTGGGCAACCTAAGTGCTCTGTCCATACTGTCTTGATGTTTAGCAAATGTTGATTGCTGACAAAGAAGAAGTTGTAATTAATGAATTGAACCTTTTTTTGTATGATATTATTTCCTATCTGCATCAATATAGCTGGGTATAGCAATGTCTGGCTGGCAGAATACCTTCTATCAAAATGTGGAATTTGTTCAGCCATTCCGAGCTACACATAAAATCTACACATTAGGAAAACAGTAAGTTTCTCTTTGAGAGTGATTTTATTGAAAAATGTTATATCTTCATCATTTGTTTACTTGTATAATTTTCTGTTATTTTCTCTGCCATGTAGTATCTAGTTATTGTTATAACTATTTCATTAACCAATGCTCTACCATGACCTCCATCTTGTTTAAAGTTTAATTGGTTCTTCATTTTTAAAAGATAAATATCAACATGTATAAGGTCGAGGTTGCAAGAAAGAGGCATGATAGGCAATATGGAAGATTGTTTAATCTCAAAACAGATACCCCATAGTTGCATTATTATTAATTTTCTTTTTCTAAATTAAACCTTTATTTAATGTTTCTTGTAAGTTTAATATCTTAAGTTATTTAGGGTATGTTGGATTCTGTGCTATAGTTTAATTGATTTTTTCTGGATAGAATTCAACATTGTACATTTTCCTTGTCTTTCCTCTTAATAGGAAATATTTCCAGATTGTTATACATGGGAACACTAGTGCGAGCTTCTCATTGTCTGAGCCCAAGTTAGAGGCACCAGAGTGTCATGATGTGGAGATCATTCTCATGAACAGAGCTGATCAGATATTGGTATAGCTTTTCAGTACATTCAATTTAATCAGTTTGATAAATAAGATGTATAAGGAACTGTTTCTAGCAGCTAAACTATTAGAGAGGCAAGACAAACATCTGTGCTGATCTCCATCGATAATGAGAGTGTCATGCTGGAGATGGTATTAACATAAGGAAGCATACTTTAGCCCAGTACACTAAAGCTTAGAGCCTCACTTCCCTGTGATATTTTATGTTTTTGGATATTCTTTTGTCCGATAGTGCTGTGGGTGGGAGGGTAACATCTTATCCTTTAGTGTTCACCCGTTAATTGGGCATAGATGTGTTGTGTCGCTAATTTATGGCAATGCCACAATGCCTGCTCCTTTTATCAGCCTGACACATCCATCTTTGGCATGTGTAGATTTTCTTAATAATTTTTGCCTGTGAAATGGTCATTTTGGCCTACTCTATTCAACTTTTAACTGCCAAGGGGGCTTTAACCTGAACAGAAGGCACATGTGACCTCCTGTTTTCCCATCATTATCCAAGAGGAAAAGACATCAGATCTCACTACCCAAAGACCAGTGAAACCTTGAAGAAACCACAGATTCAAAGTAAAAAATCCTACCATCTGTGGTGGGATTCAAACCTTCCTGTCCAGAGCCAGTGTCTTACCTCTAGACCAGCCAGTCCCCTCAGCTGATTGTCTTACCTCTAGACTAGCCTGGCTAGAGTCAGGGGACTGACTAGTCTAGAGGTAAGACAATCAGCTGAGGGGACTGGCTGGTCTAGAGGTAAGACATCAGCTGAGGGGACTGGCTAGTCTAGAGGTAAGACATCAGCTGAGGGAACTGGCTGGTCTAGAGGTAAGGCAATCAGCTGAGGGGACTGGCTGGTCTAGAGGTAAGACATCAGCTGAGGGGACTGGCTAGTCTAGAGGTAAGACATCAGCTGAGGGGACTGGCTGGTCTAGAGGTAAGGCAATCAGCTGAGGGGACTGGCTAGTCTAGAGGTAAGACATCAGCTGAGGGGACTGGCTAGTCTAGAGGTAAGACATCAGCTGAGGGGACTGGCTGGTCTAGAGGTAAGACATCAGCTGAGGGAACTGGCTGGTCTAGAGGTAAGACATCAGCTGAGGGGACTGGCTGGTCTAGAGGTAAGACATCAGCTGAGGGGACTGGCTGGTCTAGAGGTAAGACATCAGCTGAGGGGACTGGCTGGTCTAGAGGTAAGACAGCTGAGGGGACTGGCTAGTCTAGAGGTAAGACATCAGCTGAGGGGACTGGCTGGTCTAGAGGTAAGACATCAGCTGAGGGGACTGGCTAGTCTAGAGGTAAGACATCAGCTGAGGGGACTGGCTAGTCTAGAGGTAAGACATCAGCTGAGGGGACTGGCTAGTCTAGAGGTAAGACATCAGCTGAGGGGACCGGCTGGTCTAGAGGTAAGACAATCAGCTGAGGGGACTGGCTAGTCTAGAGGTAAGACATCAGCTGAGGGGACTGGCTGGTCTAGAGGTAAGACAATCAGCTGAGGGGACTGGCTGGTCTAGAGGTAAGACATCAGCTGAGGGGACTGGCTGGTCTAGAGGTAAGACATCAGCTGAGGGGACTGGCTGGTCTAGAGGTAAGACAATCAGCTGAGGGGACTGGCTAGTCTAGAGGTAAGACAATCAGCTGAGGGGACCGGCTGGTCTAGAGGTAAGACATCAGCTGAGGGGACTGGCTAGTCTAGAGGTAAGACATCAGCTGAGGGGACAGGCTGGTCTAGAGGTAAGACATCAGCTGAGGGGACTGGCTGGTCTAGAGGTAAGGCAATCAGCTGAGGGGACTGGCTAGTCTAGAGGTCTAGACCAGCCAGTCCCCTCAATACAATAGATTAAATTGAGACTAAAGGACAAGAGCCCATGAAGGCTGCTTGAGCGAGTTACAAATGACAAGTCTGGCCTTCTGTCTATTGGCCTGTGTGATTTGAAAACCTGACTAGTTGCTTTGTTATTGTTATTGGGGTTGAGGCAGCATGCACCTGGCATGATGGAGATAAATCAGAAGAGGTTGTTTTATGAGATATTTGGTTGCCATCTGTCTTGTGTCATGCTGACATATTGACAGTCTCCAAAAGTCATCAACATGTATAGACACCTCTTTCTTTACTGTTAGTCTGAATGTTTCTCTTTGTCTTATTGTGTTGCATATCTCACTGAGTGTAGTCTGAATGTTTCTTGTTGTTGTATTGTGTTGCATGTCTCACTGAGTGTAGTCTGAATGTTTCTTGTTGTTGTATTGTGTTGCATGTCTCACTGAGTGTAGTCTGATTGTTTCTTGTTGTCTTATTGTGTTGCATGTCTCACTGAGGGTAGTCTGAATGTTTCTTGTTGTCTTATTGTGTTGCATGTCTCACTGAGTGTAGTCTGAATGTTTCTTGTTGTCTTATTGTGTTGCATGTCTCACTGAGGGTAGTCTGAATGTTTCTCTTTGTCTTATTGTGTTGCATATCTCATTGAGTGTAGTCTGAATGTTTCTTGTTGTTGTATTGTGTTGCGCGTCTCACTGAGGGTAGTCTGAATATTTCTTGTTGTCTTATTGTGTTGCATTTCTTATTGTGTTGCATTTATCTCTGAGTGTAGTCTAAATGTTTCTCTTTGTCTTATTGTTTTGTATGTCTCACAGAGTGTAATCTGAAAGAAGTCCATATTATCTTGGTCCCATTTTCTTTAAGTCAGTCTGTTCCCTACTTTTCATGAAATATCTTCTTCTTTCTTTTACCCACCTGCTGTTGCTGCCTTGAAGCATCACAGGAGACAACAAATAGCAAAGAAATATTTCATAACACAATCTCTTCTCATATATCTCTGCCATGTGTGGTGCATTCTTCCACAACCACATCAATGATGCCAACCTAACTAGAAAGGGTTTCAAATCACACTTTTGAAATTATTCACATTTTATGCTTTTGAGAACTATGCCCTGCATTTTTGTTATTTCAAAGTCATGATTGTATTTGCTATAGCCAAAGAAGTTAGTTTAATGTGTGAGTTAAATTAATTGGTTTCAAATCTAAAGTTGGTAATTTTTATTGCTTTCTCTTACAGCTTGTCAATCAACATCAAAGTGTGTCGTTGCTATGGCAAGTGAATAGCAACATTCCAATACTTCCTGTTCTAGATCTTTCATTCACATGTCCATACTCATGTGTTCTGGATGTGAACTCACAACCATATGAGTTTGACTACTGCTGCACTGTCCACAATTTTCAGGTACACAATATTCTTGTACTTTTCATCCACATTAACAAGTGACACAAATTATTCATATCCTTCCAGTTCACCCAGCCTTTAGCCGCCTTAGAAGGGAGCCGTGATAGCTCAGTGGTTAGTGAACTGGACTACAAAGGACAAGAGGTGGGGTTCGATCACAAACGGGTTCCGGGTTCACCCAGCCTTTAATGGGTACTGGATTTTTTTCTGGGAAAGTAAAGCAGCATGGGTGTAATACCGACTACATTACCCCAAAAATCATGTGGTCACTAACACCATATTCTCTATACGCCACTTGGCGTGACTGGGGTACTTTACTTTTTTTTTTTACTTTTCATTTCCTGTCATTTTCTCTTGAAATAGATTTGTTTGTTTCTCTTTTACTATAAAGTGCAGAAACATGGAAAATATGGAGTTATTTGCGGGTCATCATCATTGCACTCCCAACATGTCCATAGGTGCTCAGATCCCCTCCTCAGCAATTCCCTCAGTGTCCAGCGACTGACGACTCCAGTTCTATGTTGGTTGATAAGTCTTCTTACACGGCCACCAAGTTTCTCATTTCTGGCCGTGTCCATCTTAACTCCCATTTCCATCATCCGAACAAGTGACGTTGATCTGTGTTTGTCGAAGTCCTGTGCTCTTCCCACATCTCGAAGGGCATTGATGATGTCCGCCCGATCCATTGGTTGCCCGTCCTCAACGACAGCGCAGCTAGCCAACCTGTCCGCTCTTTCAATTCCCCGTACTCCCGCATGTCCAGGGACAAAGACAAAGGTGACCTTAATATTTGGATTTCTGCAACGACTTTACCCATTGCATGCGTACAGAGCCCACCTCCACTTTTTTTTATCATGCTCATCGAATCACTCAGTAAACATGCGTGGGTGTAGTCTTGTTACTCTAACCATTTGAATGCCTTGGTCACTGCCATCACCTCCATTGTCATGCTACTCGTGGTCATGGCGTATGCACCACTGTCTTCCTTGGCTATTCTGCCTGCCGAGCGTGCTGTAAATGCCCATGCACTTCTTTCGTGTTGTCTTACAGATCCGTCTGTATAGATGACTGCATCTTTCTCATCGGTATTATCGCAGATGAGACCGTTGACCTCAGCATTAACCACGACCGGGTTCTGTTCCCTACTTTTCATGGAAAATATTAGTGACCTATGCTGGATACTGTTTTGCTGAACAGCTTCTCTCATGACTGAATCTGCCAATAGTGGCCTGACAGATTTAACCGCAGAATGAACAAAATGTATTTGTGGTGCCTGGCCTTGTTTCCTTTCTCCTTCGCCTTTTGTCTTCTGAATTTGATATCATTGCTTCCTCGAAAGTTGCTGTGCCATTTTACTTATTTTTGTTCTCCATGTGCTACAATCTGCAGCCAGATCCTCCCAGTTTCTTTCAATGGTGGAGAATTCCCTCAAGGAAGTCCTGTAAACATCTTTATATCTCAGTATGGTTTGCCCCTTGGTCTCATTCCATCCCTAAGTTAGCCATACAATATTTGCTTGGGAATATGATTGTTTGCCTACTTGTACATGTGGACAGGCACCCCAGACTGCTGAACACATACTTCAAGACTGCACTGAATATAGTAGACTGAGGAAAATCCATTGGCCCATAGATACAACACTACAGACAAAACTATATGGGCCACTGCAAGAATTACAAAAGACAGTAAAATTTATACAGGAAACGACATTGCAGATATAGACAATACTTCAGGCGAACGAAAGATAGATAGATTGTTTGCCATTCTTCTTACATGACCCAGCCACTATAGTCTACGACACCTAAGTGTTGCCATGATGGATGGGAGTCTGGCTCGTTGTAAGACATTAGAGTTGGTTACTTTGTCCTGCCATCTGATGTTCATAATCTATTTTAGGCAAAGCACATGAAAACTGTTTAACCTTTTCACCTGCCCTGCATAGGTTGTCCAAATTTCTGATCCATATACATGTTTACTAAGCACACAACTTTGGTAAATTTTAATCTTAGTCTTGAGTGTTAGTTTGGTGCTGCCCCATACTCTGTCTTTAAGTTTGCCAAATGGCAAAGCTGCCTTTCCAATTTAGGAATCTATTTCTTCTTCTAGTGAGATGGTAGTTGTGACCATAGAACCGAGATAGGTGAACTTTCTCATAGATTCAAGTGGTGTGTTACTTAACGATAAAGCTGCGGGACTGGCTACACCTTGTTGAAGCACCACAGTCTTCTGGATACTTATTGACAGGGAGAATAAATCACATGATCTAGCTAGATTGTCAATCATTGACTGTAGGACGGACTCACCATGAGCAACCAGTACTGGATCATCAGTGAATTGAAGCTCCTTGATTAAGATTTCAGTTGTTTTAAATGTTGACATCAGGTATGCTAAGCAACCAGAGGCTATTTACTTATTATTATCCCATTATCGTTCATTCTGGCCCACTGTGTCCTTTGATGTGGCCATTGTATTATAATTTCCTCTGTAGAATGGTGATTATAATCCAGTTCTTTTTAATGTTTACATCTTGTAATATGTCTTCATTGTTCTTTTTTTATTATCCAAGGTATCTTAAGGATTTTTCTGTAGCATTTTGTTTTGACTGAATCGATTTCTCTCTCTCTCTCTCTCTCTCTCTCTCTCTCTCTCTCTCTGCGATCAGGACTCAATCAGAGTAGGATTCCAGACTCTCACATGAAGTCAGCCGTCAGGTTAAGTGTGTTGATCGCCCCCACAGACAGAACATCACAATTAGAGTCAGCCAGATCCACTCTGATTGAACACCCATTAAAACATTGCACTGTGTTCTGCGCCAGTGGCCCAGTGCATCTGATTTCAGCCAGCATTTTATTCAGGTTTGCTTTCCTTAGCCTTTGATTGTCCCCAATCTTCCTGCAAGGCAGCAGATTGTCTTTTCTGTAGGGGGATTCTGCCCTTAGATGGTCGGCCCTCCCAGCTTTACGAGCACCATCTGCCTGAGTCACTAGAGGTGACTAACACAGGCACGCATACATAAAGATATGAGATGTGACTAACACAGACATACACGCAAAGATATGACACATGACTAACATAGGCATGCACACAAGATATGAGATATGACTAACATAGATATGCACACACAAAGATATGACACATGCCTAAAATCGATTTAAAGATATGTTAAATTGTATTTGTAAAGTTAGTTGACTGCTTGTCTCCCTTATTTATACTCATTCACCTGACTACAACTCATCATCCAGCCTTTAAAAGATTACCTAGTGGGCATCGATGTTTTGTGCCACTATTTGACAGCAAGCCTGCGATATCTGCATATTTTGGCCTGACAAGTCCAGGCTTGCCCTGGCATACCTTAGTTGCCCTGTCCTCTTTGATCCCTACTGGCTTGGCCAAACAGGTTAGTCTATTTCCATGGGCACCACTGGGAGGTAGAGTAGTAACTGGATCAGCTCCACTTTTTGCTGACCTTGGCAGTCAGCTGTGAGTTACTGATCTTGACAGTCAGCTGTGAGTTACTGATCTTGACAGTCAGCTGTGAGTTACTTATCTTGATGCATGCAGTCAGCTGTGAGTTATTGATCTCTTTCTGCCTAGATACAGGTAGACATGGCCCAAATTTCTTGTTTATTATTTCAACTCCATCTCAGCGCTCACATTTGCTCATGTGTTTTGACCTCATGCTCCATCCAGTATATTCCTTGAACCAAGGCATTAATTTTGCCACTTAGTTTATTTAAATTACTAGACATATAAATATATTTTTGTTTTAATTCACATTTTATTTCAGACACAATATATTCTGACCTATACCGTTTCCAGCATAGAGGAAGACAAGTCATGTACCACAGGAGAGACAGCCATCCTAGAAATTAAGGTGAAACAGGTGTTGGAGTTTGACCTCACAGACTGTACCAAACTTGCCTACTCTGTTAAGGCTAATGGTACTGTCTGGGCCATTGGTGGGAAGTCATCAGGTGAGTTTGACCTCTCAGACTGTACCAAACTTGCCTACTCTGTTAAGGTTAATGGTACTGTCTGGGCCATTGGTGGGAAGTCATCAGGTGAGTTTGACCTCTCAGACTGTACCAAACTTGCCTACTCTGTTAAGGTTAATGGTACTGTCTGGGCCATTGGTGGGAAGTCATCAGGTGAGTTTGACCTCACAGACTGTACCAAACTTGCCTACTCTGTTAAGGCTAATGGTACTGTCTGGGCCATTAGTGGGAAGTCATCAGGTGAGTTTGACCTCACAGACTGTACCAACCTTGCCTACTCTGTTAAGGTTAATGGTACTGTCTGGGCCATTAGTGGGAAGTCATCAGGTGAGTTTGACCTCACAGACTACCAAACTTGCCTACTCTGTTAAGGTTAATGGTACTGTCTGGGCCATTAGTGGGAAGTCATCAGGTGAGTTTGACCTCACAGACTGTACCAACCTTGCCTACTCTGTAAAGGTTAATGGTACTGTCTGGGCCATTGGTGGGAAGTCATCAGGTGAGTTTGACCTCACAGACTGTACCAACCTTGCCTACTCTGTTAAGGTTAATGGCACTGTCTGGGCCATTAGTGGGAAGTCATCAGGTGAGTTTGACCTCACAGACTGTACCAACCTTGCCTACTCTGTTAAGGTTAATGGCACTGTCTGGGCCATTAGTGGGAAGTCATCAGGTGAGTTTGACCTCACAGACTGTACCAACCTTGCCTACTCTGTTAAGGTTAATGGTACTGTCTGGGCCATTAGTGGGAAGTCATCAGGTGAGTTTGACCTCACAGACTGTACCAACCTTGCCTACTCTGTTAAGGTTAATGGTACTGTCTGGGCCATTGGTGGGAAGTCATCAGGTGAGTTTGACCTCACAGACTGTACCAACCTTGCCTACTCTGTTAAGGTTAATGGTACTGTCTGGGCCATTGGTGGGAAGTCATCAGGTGAGTTTGACCTCACAGACTGTACCAACCTTGCCTACTCTGTTAAGGTTAATGGTACTGTCTGGGCCATTAGTGGGAAGTCATCAGGTGAGAGTGCTTGCTGGTCAAGGGCAACAAGAAAAGACAATACAAAGACTCACTTAACATGCTCTACAAGAAAACACCTCAGATATCAGGGAGAACCAAAAAAAACCTAAATCTCATTGGCAACAATCTACTTCCTTTGTCAGTTATTAATTTGCTCAATTTTTATAGAATTGTGGAAAAACATCATCTAAATTGTCTCAAAAGAGCAAGTCATTTGAAATTTGCTAACAACTTAGGCTATCAACCCTTACGTATGCGTGTGAAAGCTGGAGAACAACAAGAGATATAGAAACAAAGTTGAACGCATTCGAGAATAAATGTCTAAGGAAAATATTTGATATAGCGTGGAACGAATTCAAAACAAACGAGGAAATTAGAGAAATTGCCAATCAACCACTATTATCTTCAGTAATCAAGAAAAGACGATGGTCATATGTTGGACATGTGATGAGAAGAGATAATAACCGAATAGCAAAGTAAGCCCTCATGTGGGAAACAAGAGGAAAAGAGGAAGACCCAGGGAGACACTGAGAAGAACATTGATGAGAGAGGCAAGAGCAGCAGGATTCAGCTCCCTCAATGAGATAGAGCTGCTTGCACAGAACAGAGACAAATGGTGAGATTTGATAAAATATCTTTAAAAGAATTGAAAACTGCCAGAACAAAAATTCAGATAAGAGAAGGAGTATCTTGGTCTACGCCCTATGGGCCGGCTACGTGTCTGGATAGGTCAATAGATAGATAGAGAACAACTTAGGCAGTCTGTTGATTGGTTAGACGCTCTTCTCACTGTGAGGAACGAAATGTGTAGACCAACAGTCCATTTCAAAGCTAGCTGGCTATGTCTATGATTTTATCATACAGCTTTTCTCATAAAGTTCTATATGGCTTATGTTTGTAAAACTTAGTGAAGTTTGTTATGTTGACCAAAAAAAATGAAGCTCCCAGTTTTGTTTGTCCATGTACATTTTTCTATGTATATATTTTTGTACTTTGCATTTTTGTGGTATGTATATTTTTGTGTAAATGATATGTATGTTTTTGTGTAAATGATATGTATATTTTTGTGTAAATGATATGTATATTTTTGTGTAAATGATATGTATATTTTTGTGTAAATGATATGTATATTTTTGTGTAAATGATATGTATATTTTTGTATAAATAATATGTAAGGTTTTATTTTGGAGAATTTGTTCACACATTTCTTACCAAGGGGTTTAACACACTGTGGAAGGCTTTTTTTCCCAAATTTGATAAAATTTGAAATGACGAGAAAAGTAATACAATTAATCTAAAACACACGGTTTGTTCAGATAACTTGCTCAGGAAGTCGGAAAAGAGGTTAAATAAGAGAATGACAAGGTTTTAGTGGAAATAATTGAGGAAACATCAATACATTAAAAGCTGTAAAAACTGGCTCCAGGGTTCAATGAGTCAGTAACTAGAGCCTGTTTTTGCTGCTCACAGTATGGAAAAGGTTAAAAGGTATACAAATTTCAAATGATTAGAATGACATTTTTGTCAGTTCCATTTTATTTCTGGTCTCCCACTTCAATATATAAATGTTTGTCTAAATATTATTATGTTCTTTTATTATTGTTTTCATATTTAACAGATACTCATTTTAATTGATTGGATAATAAATGATATGTTTTGATTAGAAACTAAAATTGTGCAGCACAAGTTTGACCATGGTGCACTATGTGAGCTGCTCACAGTTTCATCATCATCATCATCGAGTGCCTTCTCCGCAACGAAGGTTGGCTACCATGGATCGCCATTCTACTCTGTTTCTTGCTTTGATGGTGCAGGCTGTCATGATTGATTTGTCCATCTTTTGATGTTACTCGTCCATGTTAGTCTTGGTCTGCCTCTGCCTCTTTTACCTTGTATTTTCCCTTCCAATATTACTTTTAGTAGGCTGTTGTGTCTTTTAACATGACCCAAAAATTTCATTTGTCTTGTCTTAATTGTATTTAGCAGTTCTCTTTTTATTTTCAGTTGTTTTAAAACTTCATTTGTTTTCTTTTGTTTCCATCCAATTCTACCTATTCTTCTATAAATCCACATTTCAAAGGCTTCAATTTTCTGTTCTGTTTTCTTGTCTAATGTCCATGTTTCTGCACCATACAGGAATATTGAGAAGATGTAACATTTTGCCATTCTTAGTTTCAGCCCTGTTGATATTTGTTTTGATGTTAGTATATTTTTCATGGCATTAAAATTACTTTTTGCCATACCTATTCTTTTGTTTATTTCAATATTACATTTTCCATCATTGGTTATAGTATGTCCCAGGTAGTTGTAGCTCTGGACTGTCTCCAGATGTATTCCCTCAATTGTGATATTTAATTGTAGGTCTTGAGAATTTTCTTTGTTTATGATCATAGTTTTAGTCTTTTTGATATTCATATCTAGTCCATATTTTTTGCTTGTTATGTTTATCACATTAAGTAATTGTTGTAGGTCTTTAGGATTTTCTGCTAGTAGAACAGTATCATCAGCATATCTTAGGTTATTGATTATCTTGCTACCAGTTTAAAGACAGATAACTCCATTCATGGAGACAAATAAAAATAAATGAATATTATCATAGAAGGAAACTTCCGAGACGATAGATCAGCGAATAATTTCAGAGGAGGAGGTATGTTTCATCATCAAGTACCGGGCCTGCTGGCATAGGTGATCATGTCACTCCACAACTTTCTATCTCGACAGTTATTTATCATTTCTGTTGTTGACCTTCTGCCAAGCCATTCTCTTAAGCTGCCTGTTATTTTTTTTCTGTTTGCTTCCCTCTATCTCTTCGTCCCTCAATTTTCCCAGTTGTTACAATATATTCCAGTTGTTCTCTTCTCATTACATAGCCAAAAAATGATGATTGTTTCTTCCTAATAATGGAAATTAGCTCTCTTTTTGCTTTGACCTCTTTCAGAACATTTTCATTACTCTTCTTAGCTGTCCATGGTATTCTCAACATTCTTCTGTAAAACCACATTTCTACAGCCTCCAGTGATTTTCTTGTCTGTTGTCTTACTGTCCATGATTCACATCCATATGTTAAGACTGGCTCTACGTAACATTTAAGAACTCTTTTTCTTAATTCTATTGTCAAAAATGGATTGCATAGTATCTTCCTCATTTTTTGGAAAGCTGCTTTTACCTGAGCCATTATATATATGTGGAATATTGTTCCACTTGTCTTTATTTTGCACTGAGGTGATGTCTTTTTCTTTGTTGTTACCATTACCTCTGTCTTTTTGCCATTAAGGCTGAGTCCTTTATTTTTGCTTTCTTTCACTATAATGTCCAACATTTCTTGTAACTCATTTTCACTCTTAGTGATTAAGACTGTAACAACAGCATACCTTAGATTATTTATATTATGACTTCCAATTGTTATTCCAGGCATGTCCTTTATGGATCTTAAAATAATCTCACTATAAATATTAAACAAATCTGGTGACAGCTCACAACCTTGACTAACACCCTGTTTTATTTGTTGAAACATTCCCAATTGGTTTCCAGTTCTTATGGCCGCTGTTTGTTCCCAGTACATGTTCTTTATTATTCTTAGATCTTTGCTGTCTGCGTTTATGCTTTCTAAAATGTTGATTATTTCTTGGTGCTTTACTTTGTCAAATGCCTTGGTGTAATCCATGAAACATAGGTATAGATCTGTTTTCACCTCTATGGCTCTTTCAACTAAAGATCTTATGATATATATGGCATTGCTCGTTCCTTTATCTCTAACAAAACCACACTGTTCATCGCTAATTTCAGGACAGATTTTGTTTCGCACTCATCGCATGATGATTCTTAGTAATATCTTAGTCATATGACTCATAAGGCTTATTGTGCGATGATCATCGCATTCAATCACACCCGAATGTATGTTTACAACACTAAAACAAAATCACAATTAATCAACAGAAAAAAACAAAGAACAATAGATGGTCCGAAGCAGGATCAGTTGGTCGTGTGCTTTAGCCTTTGTTTTCTCGTGGCAAAGCGCTGTGCTGAACAAATCCTGCTTCAGGCCATATATTGTTCTTTGTTTTTTTTCTGTTCTTGATTATTTGTGATTTTTCCAAGTGCTGTAAGCATACCCCCTCCTCTGAAATAATTGGCTAACTCCCATTCATACCTGCTGATGTGCCGCTAACTCCCATTCATACCTGCTGATGTGCCGCTAACTCCCATTTATACCTGCTGATGTGACGCTAACTCCATTCATACCTGCTGATGTGCCGCTAACTCCATTCATACCTGCTGATGTGCCGCTAACTCCATTCATACCTGCTGATGTGCCGCTAACTCCATTCATACCTGCTGATGTGCCGCTAACTCCATTCATACCTGCTGATGTGCCGCTAACTCCCATTCATACCTGCTGATGTGCCGCTAACTCCATTCATACCTGCTGATGTGCCGCTAACTCCATTCATACCTGCTGATGTGCCGCTAACTCCCATTTATACCTGCTGATGTGACGCTAACTCCCATTCATACCTGCTGATGTGCCGCTAACTCCCATTTATACCTGCTGATGTGCCGCTAACTCCCACTTATACCTGCTGATGTGCCGCTAACTCCCATTTATACCTGCTGATGTGCCGCTAACTCCCATTTATACCTGCTGATGTGCCGCTAACTCCCATTCATACCCGCTGATGTGCCGCTAACTCCCATTCATACCTGCTGATGTGCCGCTAACTCCCATTTATACCTGCTGATGTGCCGCTAACTCCATTCATACCCGCTGATGTGCCGCTAACTCCCATTCATACCCGCTGATGTGCCGCTAACTCCCATTCATACCTGCTGATGTGCCGCTAACTCCCATTTATACCTGCTGATGTGCCGCTAACTCCCATTTATACCTGCTGATGTGCCGCTAACTCCCATTCATACCTGCTGATGTGCCGCTAACTCCCATTTATACCTGCTGATGTGCCGCTAACTCCCATTCATACCCGCTGATGTGCCGCTAACTCCCATTTATACCTGCTGATGTGCCGCTAACTCCCATTTATACCTGCTGATGTGCCGCTAACTCCCATTTATACCTGCTGATGTGCCGCTAACTCCCATTTATACCTGCTGATTTGCCGCTAACTCCCATTTATACCTGCTGATGTGCCGCTAACTCCCATTCATACCTGCTGATGTGCCGCTAACTCCCATTCATACCTGCTGATGTGCCGCTAACTCCCATTCATACCTGCTGATGTGCCGCTAACTCCCATTCATACCTGCTGATGTGCCGCTAACTCCCATTCATACCTGCTGATGTGCCGTTAACTCCCATTCATACCTGCTGATGTGCCGCTAACTCCCATTCATACCTGCTGATGTGACGCTAACTCCCATTCATACCTGCTGATGTGCATTTGACTTGATTCTTTCCTGGAAGGAACGTTCACCATGAAGGAGGGAAAGCACAGTATTGTGTTGGATGTTGTACCATTGCAGGCAGGACATCTACACTTCCCACTTGTAACTCTCTACAAGTACCTGGACCAAGTTAAAGGTACCTTTAGCCTCTTCTACATTACAAAATCATGTTATTGTGTTGTTACATGTTGTTTTTTTCACTGGACATTTTTTACCTTCTCTTTATTTGTTCTGGTGGGACAGCAGCTTCCAAATTTGTTTACAAAACCCATCCAGTCCATAAGGTGAAACTCAGGTCATAAATCAACCTGAGCCAGGAATTTCGAGTCCCTGTGTTTTGCTTAGTGTGAACACAGGGGACTGTGTCAAGAGTTCAGAGAAATTACTATTTTTAGAACACCTAATGTTACATTTAAGTGGTAGTAACTTTTACTGCAGTATCATAACTGGGAGAGTTACAGATAGGTATTGTAATTAAGGGTTCAATGTGTCTTTGTAACCACAACATGGAATACAGCCTATCGATGTCAACATCATTATCACATTCAGACAACTCTCACTTTCTGTCTCTCTATATTTATTCTTTCTTCATTTTCTACCTTTCAGCTCCCTGTGGAGCATAGATCTTCAACAAATATACTCGTCCGTCACCCTTCTTGATCTGATCGTCTTCCTGGGTACCTCCAGCTTCCACTCTTCCATCTTCTGTAACCCACAGAGCACACTGTTATCTTCTCTACACCTCATCTCATCCATCTCACTGCAGAGATTCCATTCCATATTCTCAATTATTACGACTTCGTCCTATCTGCCAGGATGATCAAGATTTTCTCCAACAGGCCCACCTGATGTTAAGTTTCTGTAGGCGTCGTCTCTATCCTGACTCGGTTCTCCAATCTGCCTTCCAATGAGCTCTTGACATTTCCGGGCCTGTGGCACTCACCCCATTCACCCACTGTTCCTCTGATAGGACCATTTTTACCCTCGCCTACCACCCTCACAACTTGGCTGCTGTGAGGATCCTTAACCGGTACCACTATTCTCCACTCAGATCCCACTACCCGCCTACTTTTTCAGTGATCCTCACATTTTTGTCACGAGCCGTCTCCCCCGCTCAAACCACAAACACCTTGGTACTGTTCGTTGTGGACATCGAGTTTGCAGAACTTGTGACCATGTGCTTTGCACCGATTCAGTCTTGTTCCCTAATAGGCGATTCGACATCAAGGAGGGTTTTACTTGTGTGTCACGGAATATCATCTATGCCATAATATGTAAGCATTGCCAGATGACGTATGTGGGCGAGTCTGGATGACACCTGAGTGACAGATTTTGTGAGTATCTTCATGATGTTGAGCAAAAGACTGGCAGCCTGGTGTTTGCCCATTTCAACTCCCCTGGCCATAGGGGTAAATCTGACATGCAAGTTACTGGCATTGTCTCTTGTCATTCCAGCAATCGCAACTGGTTCAGCCTTGAGACTCATCTCCTTGGGTTCACTTTCCGCCCAAGGCATGAACATATCACACTCATACACATAGGACACCTACCACACATTTCTTACCCCCATGCACTACAGAACCTATACATGTATGTATATTTGTCTGCATATGTATTGGCACATTTGGACACCTTTGGGTTTTCTTTTGTGTGTTTTGTGGTAATATATACAGATTTATGCTTGTACGCATGTATGGTTATGTACACATGCTTTTTTACACATCTGTTCATTGTGCACACACACAGTTGCCTGGTCAGTGAGATATATAGTTGGTCAACCTGCTTACTTATTTTAGTTCATTCAGAACTGACCACGCTCTGGACCACAGGGAAGTGACCTTTTTTTAATTTCCTTTCATGAGTATCTAGCATATTATCGCCATGTAGTTAGATTTGTGTATATATCCTTATATATATATTTTGTGTTGTTGTTTGTTTTTCCAGATGAAGGCCTTCTTGACGGAAATGTCGACTTTTGTTTTGTTAATTACGATGTAAAGCTGTTACCATGCCACTTTTTTCTTCTTTTTTAAAATTGTCATTATCATCAGCTTTACAGCAGCTCCACATCTCTGTGCATCTTGATGCCTTGACTCCGTCTTCAATAAACACTTTCCAAGCCGTTCTGTTTCTTGCCATTCTTTTAAGATCATTCCATGTCTTCTCCATCATCTTCATCTCTGCTTCCATCTGTCTTCTCTAAGAATATTTTGGTCTTCCACTTTGTCTTTTTCCTTGGGGATTCAAAAAAATGGTCTGTTGTGTAATATTCTCAGTTGCTTTCCACAATGTGTGTCCTATCCAGCGTCATCATCTTTGCTGTATCTCTTTTATTCTATTCTTTGACTTGTACATGTTTGTGAAGTTTTTTCAGCTTATTTGTTACAGTACAGGATAGCCAGTCCCATGCCCAACCCTCCTTAGTCACGTCTTACGAACATGCCTGGTAGGGAACAGTATTTATTCTTTTTATTCTTTGGATGAAACATATTTCTTGTATGACCTAGCTTTATTTATTTATGGGGTCATATATTTTCTAAACTGTGCCTTACATCTATTATCCTAATTATGTAATATCCTAATTATTATATAATGGTAATTATGTCACTAGGGGACTATGTCATTAGGTGTAAATCAACAAGCAATCATGTCTAGTCCAGATTGTATCATTGGGTTATTATTTCACTAGGGGACTCTATCTTTAGGTGTACGTCAACAATCAATCATGTCTAATCCAGACTGCACTATTGGGTAATGATGTCACACAGAGACTTTTTAATGTTGGAATCCATCATTTGATATTTATGTTTTTTCCTCCATTAATTTAGTTATTCTGTCAACATCTTTCTGATTAGCAGCACATGAAGACTCTCATTCTGTATTTCAAAGATTGTTATCAAATCTCGTTCCTTTTTATTTTCTAGATAACACAACAGATGAAGATGAGGAGACAGCAGACTCTGACAGCGACTCTACTCCACTACAGCCCACGGCCAAACCTAACCTGGCAGCCTCCCAGCTATCAACGTCATCATCAAACTCATCGTCTCAATTTGCTTGCCACTTACTAGAGTTTGAGCCGGGCCAGGTTTATAATGAAAGCAGGAACAGACAGATCCATGTGTTTCCCTGTCAGACTACTGGAGATATTGATGTCTCACTTGTGCACTAAATGACTTCTAGCCTTTCCTTCATAAAACATTTACCATCACTCTGCCATAAATGACAGATATTACCAAATACACTGAGTGTTTGGTTTACAAAGTAGCAGGCATTCATGACACATGTCCTAACAGTGAATACATCAATGGTGGCAACAGAATTCTGTTTCAAAGTGGAGGTTTTATTTGATTGAGTGGCTTGTTCCTGGACCAACATGTTGTGGTTAAACAGAAATGGTTTTGTTTGATTGTGAGGGGCTTGTTCCTGGATTGTGATTGTGGGGGCTGGTTCCTGGACCAACATGTTTCAGTTGATCAGAGTGGTTTTGTTTGATTGTGGATGGCTTGGTTCTGAAACTTAATTGTGACTGCCTTGTTCCTAAATCTTGGTTCTGGGGGCTTATACCTGGACCTTGATTATGGGGGCTTGTTCATGGACCTTGGTTGTTGGGGTTTGTTCTTGGACCTTGATTATGGAAGCTTGTACCTGAACCTTGATTGTGGAGGTTTGTACTTGGACCTTCATTATGGAAGCTTGTACCTGGACCATGATTGTGGAGGTTTGTACTTAGACCTTGATTGTGGAGGTTTGTACTTGGACCTTGATTATGGAAGCTTGTACCTGGACCTTGATTGTGGAGGCTTGTTCCTGGACCTTGATTGTGGAAGTTTATACTTGGACCTTGATTATGGAAGCTTGTACCTGGACCTTGATTGTGGGGGCTTGTACCTGGACCTTGATTGTGGAGGCTTGTACCTGGGCCTTGATTGTGAAGGCCTGTACCTGGACCTTGATTGTGGAGGCTTGTACCTGGACATTGATTGTGGAGGTTTGTACTTAGACCTTGATTATGGAAGCTTGCATCTGGACCTTGATTGTGGAGGTTTGTACTTAGACCTTGATTGCGGAGGTTTGTACTTGGACCTTGATTATAGAAGCTTGTACATGGACCTTGATTGTGGAAGCTTGTACCTGGACCTTTATTGTGGAGGTTTATACTTGGACCTTGATTATGGAAGCTTGTACCTGGACCTTGATTGTGGAGGCTTGTACCTGGACCTTGATTGTGGAGGTTTGTACCTGGACCTTGATTGTAGAGGCTTGTTCCTGGACCTTGATTGTAGAGGCTTGTACCTGGACCTTGATTGTGGAGGCTTGTTCCTGGACTTTGATTGTGGGGGCTTGTTCCTGGACCTTGAATGTGGGGGCTTGTTCCCGGACCTTGATTGTGGGGGCTTGTTCCTGGACCTTGATTGTGGGGGCTTGTACCTGGACCTTGATTGTGGGGGCTTGTACCTGGACCTTGATTGTGGGGGCTTGTACCTGGACCTTGATTGTGATGGCTTGTACCTGGACCTTGATTGTGAAGGCTTGTACCTGGACCTTGATTGTGGAGGTTTGTACCTGGACCTTGATTGTGAAGGCTTGTACCTGGACCTTGATTGTGGAGGTTTGTACCTGGACCTTGATTGTGGAGGTTTGTACCTGGACCTTGATTGTGAAGGCTTGTACCTGGACCTTGATTGTGAAGGCTTGTACCTGGACCTTGATTGCGGAGGCTTGTACCTGGACCTTGATTGTGAAGGCTTGTACCTGGACCTTGATTTTGGTGGTTTGTACCTGGACCTTGATTGTGGAGGTTTGTACCTGGACCTTGATTGTGGGGGCTTGTACTTGGACCTTGATTGTGGAGGTTTGTACCTGGACCTTGATTGTGAAGGTTTTTACCTGGACCTTGATTGTGGGGGCTTGTATCTGGACCTTGATTGTAGGGGCTCGTTCCAGGACCAACATGCTGTGGCTGATTAGAGCAGGTTTTGTTTGATTATGGGGCTTATTTCTGCACCAACATACTCCCATTAATGTACATGTCAAAATTGGTACTTGCCTCACTAAGCTAAGACAAGGCAACAGAGAGGAAAGGCAAATATCTCCTGACCTCCAACTTCTGTGGCTGATTACTCCAAATGCTTCACACTAGTAAGTATAACATTAATTGCTGTTATGGGATCATGTCCCTCCACAATCTTCTATCCACAGTGCATCGTATCAGTTCTGCTGTTGACTGTTTTCCATGCCATGACACCAAGCTATCCAGTATTTTCTCTCTTTGTCATCCGCTATCTCTCTTTCCTTTTATTTTGCCAGTTGTAACCAAGTATTCCAACTTTCCTCTTCTCATGATGTGCCCAAAAAATGTTGATTGTTTCTTTCTGCTGTTTTTTAGAGGCTGCCTTTTTGCGCCGGCCTCTCAGAGAACTTCCTCATTGGTCTTTTTGGGCATCACCAGATTGTTGATTTAATCTGTAAAGTGAGATTTGTAATACACAGTTGTTTGTATATTGATACTATAGTTGGTTTGCTCATATGTGTCTTTTCAGGAAAAGTGCATGTTTCATCCATTATACATTTAATGTGAATAGAAGTAGCTGTATCTTAACATTTTAAAACATTTTTGTGGTTAAAAATTGAATACTGCATCCCCCGAAACTATCAGATTTGTCAATCTTTGAACTTTTTTGTTATGAGCATTAATTACTAAAATATTGTTGCTCAAACATTAAATATTTACTTTATCTAAATCATTTTACGTTTTGTGTATGATGTCCCAAATTGAAACCACTCCCATGAAATATCAGTTTTAAGAATAAGTGGAATGTACTTGACTTAGCTCATTTTTGTCCATAAATGCTGTAAAATTTCCAAGAACTGAAAGGTTACTTTGGGATGAAAACAACCAGCTGTGTATAGGATCCATACCTGAAGTACTGAAGTCGTGGTCATAATATATGTGACCTGAGGTATGACACTGTCTTTAATAGCTGAGATCATAATATATGTGACCTGAGGTATGACACTGTCTTTAATAGCTGAGATCATTATATATGTGACCTGAGGTATGACACTGTCTTTAATAGCTGAGATCATAATATATGTGACCTGAGGTATGACACTGTCTTTAATAGCTGAGATCATTATATATGTGACCTGAGGTATGACACTGTCTTTAATAGCTGATATCATAATATGTGTGACCTGAGGTATGACACTGTCTTTAATAGCTG
The DNA here is from genome assembly GCA_032433765.1 of Megaustenia siamemsis. Lineage (NCBI taxonomy): Eukaryota > Metazoa > Mollusca > Gastropoda > Stylommatophora > Ariophantidae > Megaustenia > Megaustenia siamemsis. The sequence continues at coordinate 4,773,958 of JAVIAB010000107.1, read as the reverse complement.
AGATCATAATATATGTGACCTGAGGTATGACACTGTCTTTAATAGCTGAGATCATTATATATGTGACCTGAGGTATGACACTGTCTTTAATAGCTGAGATCATTATATATGTGACCTGAGGTATGACACTGTCTTTAATAGCTGAGATCATTATATATGTGACCTGAGGTATGACACTGTCTTTAATAGCTGAGATCATAATATATGTGACCTGAGGTATGACACTGTCTTTAATAGCTGAGATCATTATATATGTGACCTGAGGTATGACACTGTCTTTAATAGCTGAGATCATAATATATGTGACCTGAGGTATGACACTGTCTTTAATAGCTGAGATCATTATATATGTGACCTGAGGTATGACACTGTCTTTAATAGCTGAGATCATAATATATGTAACCTGAGGTATGACACTGTCTTTAATAGCTGAGATCATAATATGTGTGACCTGAGGTATGACACTGTCTTTAATAGCTGAGGGTGAAGTTAAGTTGCAGATGGAAAGCAAAAATAGAGGTCTTAGCTTCAACAGCAAAACTACAGTAGATGTGGCTGCAATCAAGAACAAGACATGTGCTCACAATTCAAGTAAATGAGACAGTATTAAAACACACACATGAATTACAGATGAGTGAATTTCAGATTGTAGATGTACTACAGAGGTGAGGTACAGAATAGTTCTTAGATAAAGACACATGTGAGAGTCTGGAATCCTACTCTGATTGAGTTCTGATCGCAGAGAGAGAGAGAGAGAGGTAAAGACTCATGTGAGAGTCTGGAATCCTACTCTGATTGAGTTCTGATCACAGAGAGAGAGGTAAAGACTCATGTGAGAGTCAGGAATCCTACTCTGATTGAGTCCTGATCGGAGAGAGAGAGAGAGAGTGAGGTAAAGACTCATGTGAGAGTCTGGAATCCTACTCTGATTGAGTTCTGATCACAGAGAGAGAGGTAAAGACTTATGTGAGAGTCTGGAATCCTACTCTGATTGAGTCCTGATCGGAGAGAGAGAGGTAAAGACTTATGTGAGAGTCTGGAATCCTACTCTGATTGAGTCCTGATCGGAGAGAGAGAGAGAGGTAAAGACTCATGTGAGAGTCTGGAATCCTACTCTGATTGAGTTCTGATCACAGAGAGAGGGGTAAATACTCATGTGAGAGTCTGGAATCCTACTCTGATTGAGTCCTGATCAAAGAGAGAGAGAGAGGTAAAGACTCATGTGAGAGTCTGTAATCCTACTCTTGATTGAGTCCTGATCACAGAGAGATAGAGAGAGGTAAAGACTCATGTGAGAGTCTGGAATCCTACTCTGATTGAGTCCTGATCACAGAGAGAGAGAGTGAGGTAAAGACTCATGTGAGAGTGAGGAATCCTACTCTGATTGATTCCCGATCGGAGAGAGAGAGAGAGAGAGAGAGAGAGAGTGAGGTAAAGACTCATGTGAGAGTCTGGAATCCTACTCTGATTGAGTCCTGATCGGAGAGAGAGAGGTAAAGACTCATGTGAGAGTGTGGAATCCTACTCTGATTGAGTCCTGATCGGAGAGAGAGAGGTAAAGACTCATGTGAGAGTCTGGAATCCTACTCTGATTGAGTCCTGATCGCAGAGAGAGAGAGAGAGGTAAAGACTCATGTGAGAGTCTGGAATCCTACTCTGATTGAGTCCTGATCACAGAGAGAGAGAGAGAGGTAAAGACTCATGTGAGAGTCTGGAATCCTACTCTGATTGAGTCCTGATCACAGAGAGAGAGAGAGAGGTAAAGACTGTTGTACATTTTGTACAAAGAATGAATAAATATTACTCAGCCCTTTTAAAAGATGTATCTTGATTCTTTCAGCGCAGCTAGACGTCACGTTAGAGTGTTTGTTGCCACCCATCTCTATTCTTGACGAGATGTTTGATCATATCTAATGAGACTATGCCTGCCAACTTTGCTTCTCTTATAAGTGTTCTTTTTAATGTCTGTTTAGGTCTTCCTCTTTTTCTGTATCCTGGTGTTTCCCATAGAAGAGCCTGTTTTGAAATTCTCTAGTTGCCTCTTCTCAACACATGTCCGACATATGTCCATCTTCTCTTCCTAATTGTAGATGAGACTATTGGTTGCATGGCCATTTCTCTTATCTGTATATTAGTCTTTACTTTATTCCATTGTGCACAGAGTACTCTTTTTAGGCGTTTGTCTTTAAATGCGTTTAGTTTTCTCTTAGTCACTTTTGTTGTTTTCCAGCTTTCAAATGCATTGGTAAGGGTTTATAATACGTTTGAGTTGAATATTCTAAGTTTAGTTTTCTTGCTTAGTATTTTTGATATCCATATTTTGTCCAAGTTTTTAAAATTGGCTGCTGCCTTTGCTGTCCTGCTTCTGATCTCTTTCTTTGTTTCACCTTCTTGATTATTTAAAATAGAGATGAGAAAATGAGTTCTTCTTTATTATGTAAATCCAGTCTTGACGTATGAGGATGTGAGTCCTGGATAAATGGACGACTAGAAATTCATTGGAAGCCATAGAAATGTAGTTATACAGAAGGCTGTTGAGAATAGAATCAACAGTTTGAATGAGTGGCAGGGTTGTTCTAAAGGTGGCCAAAGCAAAATGTGCTGCCAACATCAGAAGAAAATGCTCACCATTATTGGACTGCCAAGATTGGGAATATTGAGAGAAGGTGGGATAGAAGGAAACAAAGAGAGTAGATGCAAGAGAGTTGAAGCGAATGGTTTAGTGGGAAATCAGAAATAGAATTGAATAACAGCTGTAGAGATAGAAAGTTGTGGAGAAACATGATCACCTACACCAGCCGGCGTGCATGTGTGATATATTATTTATTGGTTTGCATTGAAGAAAAATATTGTGTATAATTAATTGATGGAGGCGATGAAACATTCAAATGTATCACAGCCACAAATTGATATCCAACATTCTTTTATACCCCAGCCTTGACGGGGGCTTAGACTTGAAAACCTTGTGATGTAATAATTGATGATATTAAATGATATCAACTACTCTGAGATATTTTTCCATGTCTTTTTATAGTTATCATGTTAAATATTTGTGCTTTTCGACCCAATACATCTGACTTAAGTGCTGTGTTTGTTAGGTATCAAATTTGCCTTCTTACTTTGTTTACTACTCGTTTGGTGAAACCATTCCGTAACCCAGAAACACACAACAATCCCTGACCTATTACAACCCAGATGTTGTTCATCTATTGTATTGATTCAGATGGACAGAATGAAGGTGTTGGTGCATGTGTAGAGAGTTGAACAGTCTTCTACATCAATGAATGGTAGTAAAGGAACTTCAGTGGAGGATTTTTTTTTATTATTGACTTCACTGGAACATTTTAACCTTTGCCCTCCTCCCCATCTCGCTTTTCCTAATGAACCAACCGAACCTCCACCATCCAGTGGAATTGACTATGAACCCGCAAAACCTCCACTGCCCAGAGGAATTCACCATGAGCCAACCCAACCTCCACCATCCAGTGGAATTGACTATGAACCCGCAAAACCTCCACTGCCCAGAAGAATTCACTATGGACTTACCCCAACCACCACCACCCAGAAGAATTCTCCATGAACCTAACCCAACCACCACCACCCAGAGAATTCACCATGAACCTGCTCCAACCTCCACCAACCAGAATAATTAACCACGTACCTACCCAACCTCCACCAGTCAGAAGAATTCACCATGAACCTACCCCAACCTCCGCAGCCCAAAAATATTCACCATGAACCTACACCAACCTCCACCGCCAAGAAGAATTTATCTTGAACCTACCTCAACCACCACCACCCAGAAGAATTCACCATGAACCTACCTCAACCACCACCACCCAGAAGAATTCACCATAAACCTACCTCAACCACCACCACCCAGAAAAATTCATCATGAACCTACCTCAACCACCACCACCCAGAAGAATTCACCATGAACCTACCTCAACCACCACCACCACCCAGAAGAATTCACCATGAACCTACCTCAACCACCACCACCCAGAAGAATCCACCATGAACCTACCTCAACCACCACCACCCAGAAGAATTCATCATGAACCTACCTCAACCACCACCACCCAGAAGAATTCACCATGAACTTACCTCAACTACCACCACCAGGAAGAATTCACCATGAACTTACCTCAACCACCACCACCCAGAAGAATTCACCATGAACCTACCTCAACCACCACCACCCAGAAAAATTCATCATGAACCTACCTCAACCACCACCACCCAGAAGAATTCACCATGAACTTACCTCAACCACCACCACCAGGAAGAATTCACCATGAACCTACCTCAACCACCACCACCACCCAGAAGAATTCACCATGAACCTACCTCAACCACCACCACCCAGAAGAATTCACCATGAACTTACCTCAACCACCACCACCAGGAAGAATTCACCATAAACTTACCTCAACCACCACCACACAGAAGAATTCACCATGAACTTACCTCAACCACCACCACCAGGAAGAATTCACCATGAACTTACCTCAACCACCACCAACAGGAAAAGAATTCACCATGAACTTACCTCAACCACCACCACCAGGAAGAATTCACCATGAACTTACCTCAACCACCACCACCCGGAAGAATTCACCATGAACTTACCTCAACCACCACCACCAGGAAGAATTCACCATGAACTTACCTCAACCACCACCACCCAGAAGAATTCACCATGAACCTACCTCAACCATCACCACCACCCAGAAGAATTCACCATGAACCTACCTCAACCACCACCACCAGGAAGAATTCACCATGAACTTACCTCAACCACCACCACCAGGAAGAATTCACCTTAAACTTACCTCAACCACCACCACCCAGAAGAATTCACCATGAACTTACCTCAACCACCACCACCAGGAAGAATTCACCATGAACTTACCTCAACCACCACCACCAGGAAGAATTCACCATGAACTTACCTCAACCACCACCACCCGGAAGAATTCACCATGAACTTACCTCAACCACCACCACCAGGAAGAATTCACCATGAACTTACCTCAACCACTACCACCAGGAAGAATTCACCATGAACTTACCTCAACCACCACCACCCAGAAGAATTCACCATCAATCTACCTCAACCATCACCACCACCCAGAAGAATTCACCATGAACCTACCTCAACCACCACCAGGAAGAATTCACCATGAACCTACCTCAACCACCACCACCACCAGGAAGAATTCACCATGAACCTACCTCAACCACCACCACCCAGAAGAATCCACCATGAACCTACCTCAACCACCACCACCCAGAAGAATTCATCATGAACCTACCTCAACCACCACCACCCAGAAGAATTCATCATGAACTTACCTCAACCACCACCACCAGGAAGAATTCACCATGAACTTACCTCAACCACCACCACCCAGAAGAATTCACCATGAACCTACCTCAACCACCACCACCCAGAAAAATTCATCATGAACCTACCTCAACCACCACCACCCAGAAGAATTCACCATGAACTTACCTCAACCACCACCACCAGGAAGAATTCACCATGAACCTACCTCAACCACCACCACCACCCAGAAGAATTCACCATGAACCTACCTCAACCACCCACCACCACCCAGAAGAATTCACCATGAACTTACCTCAACCACCACCACCAGGAAGAATTCACCATAAACTTACCTCAACCACCACCACCCAGAAGAATTCACCATGAACTTACATCAACCACCACCACCAGGAAGAATTCACCATGAACTTACCTCAACCACCACCACCAGGAAGAATTCACCATGAACTTACCTCAACCATCACCACCAGGAAGAATTCACCATGAACTTACCTCAACCACCACCACCCGGAAGAATTCACCATGAACTTACCTCAACCACCACCACCAGGAAGAATTCACCATGAACTTACCTCAACCACCACCACCCGGAAGAATTCACCATGAACTTACCTCAACCACCACCACCAGGAAGGATTCACCATGAACTTACCTCAACCACCACCACCAGGAAGAATTCACCATGAACTTACCTCAACCACCACCACCCAGAAGAATTCACCATGAACCTACCTCAACCATCACCACCATCCAGAAGAATTCACCATGAACCTACCTCAACCACCACCACCACCAGGAAGAATTCACCATGAACCTACCTCAACCACCACCACCACCAGGAAGAATTCACCATGAACCTACCTCAACCACCACCACCCAGAAGAATTCACCATGAACCTACCTCAACCACCACCACCAGGAAGAATTCACCATGAACCTACCTCAACCACCACCACCCAGAAGAATTCACCTTGAACCTACCTCAACCACCACTACCAGGAAGAATTCACCATAAACCTACCTCAACCACCACCACCCGGAAGAATTCACCATGAACTTACCTCAACCACCACCACCAGGAAGAATTCACCATGAACCTACCTCAACCACCACCACCCAGAAGAATTCACCATGAACCTACCTCAACCACCACCACCAGGAAGAATTCACCATGAACCTACCTCAACCACCACCACCAGGAAGAATTCACCATGAACTTACCTCAACCACCACCACCAGGAAGAATTCACCATGAACTTACCTCAACCACCACCACCCAGAAGAATTCACCATGAAGCTACCTCAACCACCACCACCCAGAAGAATTCACCTTGAACCTACCCCAACCTGAACTGAACAGAAGAATTCACCATGAACCTACCCCAACCTTCACTGCACAGAAGAATTCACCATGAAGCTACCCCAACCTCCACCACACAGAAGAATTCACCATGAACCTACCCCAACCTTAACTGACCAGAAGAATTCACCATGAACCCACCCCAACCTCCACCACACAGAAGAATTCACAATGAACCTACCCCAACCTCAACCACACAGAATAATTCACCATGAACCTACCCCAACCTTTACTGTATAGAAGAATTCACCATGAACCCACCCCAACCTCCACTACGCAGAAGAATTCACCATGAACCTACCCCAACCTTCACCACACAGAAGAATTCACCATGAACCCACTGCACAGAAGAATTCACCATGAACCCACCCCAACCTCCACCACACAGAAGAATTCACCATGAAGCTACCCCAACCTTCACTGCACAGAAGAATTCACCATGAAGCTACCCCAACCTCCACCACACAGAAGAATTCACCATGAGCCTACCCCAACCTTCATCGCACGGAAGAATTCACCATACAACCACCTCACTTTCACTGCATAGAATAATTCACCATACAACCACCCCACTTTTACCGCACATAAAAAATCACCATGCAACTACCCCACTTTCATTGCACAGAAGAATTCATATTGCAACACCACACTTTCACCACACAGAAGAATTCACCACGCAACCAACCCACTTTCACCGCACAGAAGAATTCACCATGCAATGACCCCACATTCACCGCACAGAAGAATTCACCATGCAACGACTCCACTTTCACAGCACAGAAGAATTCACCATGCAACCACCCCACTTTTACTGCACAGAAGAATTCACCACACAGCCAACCCACTTTCACTGCACAGAAGAATTCACCATGCAACGACCGCACTTTCACCGCACAGAAGAATTCACCATGCAACCACCCCACTTTCACGACACAGAAGAATTCCCCGTGCTCCCACTCCTCCCCCAAATCACCAATTAAACCCCAACACTACGCCCTCACAAACAAGCTTATTGCTTCTAGAGACCACGTGAGAGCACCACTGATCCGAGGCCCAGGAAGGGATCAAACATCCGAATTGTCTGGCACTACAACAAGGCCAATAGAAGAGTCACAAGCCTAATATTATCTAAATTGTTGCCAAATGTGGACGTATTTGTGTGCTGTTTGTTGATTATTTCTATGTTTAGCATTTAGTCATAGATTTTATTTTTGCAATCGCTGGCTTTGCGTAAGACCAGCTACTTGTAAGAACGGAAGTTAGTGTGTGAAGATTTCAGTAATAGGAAACTCTTTATACAGAGTTTTGCAGCAGCAGTTAATCTGGTCGTCAGAAGCGGACGCGGCGAGCAAGTGTTTCTGCCTTTTAGCTTCTTGACGTTTATCGCCACGTCACGCTGAAAGGCAAATGAGGAAGGAAAGAAGAAGAAGAAGAGCTTCTTGACACTCTATAGGAAGTTTGCCCGCCTGGGTCATGACTCCTTGTCGTCGACCTCTTGCTGTATTGAACTCTAAAGCTTACACTATATTCGCCAACAACTACACTTATTCTACACAACACATCTGGCCGGTCATATACGGCTTGTCTTAGCTTTAACCTAACACATTGATGTCTTCTTTGTAGTGGCAGCAGTCTAAAACGGCTTGTATTTCGCGACGTCCTTTATATACACTCACAAGCACGCTGCTTTTATCATGGAGTAATTAGGTGCTTTCCTCCGACATAAGTTCCAATTTCTCCGACTCTCCATGGCTTCCTCTGGACTGGTACGTGATGAGGCTCCAATCTCTTTCACGGTGGTCAGCCATGTTCGTCTTTCGTGTTCTGAACATGTCTCTTGTGTACCACACACTTTGCTGTTTTCGCTTTCTGGGCCGTTGATCATTCTTGATTCCTCCGCCTCCATCCACCGTCACAGTGCCTACTGAAAGTGATCCTGGAGAGGAAAATACAAGGTAAAAGAGGCAGAGGCAGACCAAGATTAACATGGACGAGTAACATCAAAAGATGGACAAATCAACCGATGACAACCTGCACCATCAAAGCAAGAGATAGAGCAAAATGGCGCTCCATGGTAGCCAACCTTCGTTGCGGAGACGGCACTCAATGATGATGAATTAGGTGCTGCTGGGGCGTGTCGGTAACTGATAAGTGATAACGTTACATCGAGCCCGAAACTCTACTCCTTTGAATTCAGTTTATGATTCCACATGGCCACGGGGTAATGTCTGGTAATGTAAAAAAAACGTTTGGTACAGCTTAAACTATAGGACAGCGCTATCCTACATGTTGAAATAGTTTAGTTTAGTCGACAGGTCATCCTCACTAAACATAGGAACGCCCATAAGTGCTCAGATATCCTCCACAGTCTGTCCCTTAGCGTGTAGAGACTGATGATTCCAGTCTGTCCCTTAGTGTGTAGAGACTTATGACTCCAGTCTGTCCCTTAGTGTGTAGAGACTGATGATTCCAGTCTGTCCCTTAGCGTGTAGAGACTGATGATTCCAGTCTGTCCCTTAGCGTATAGAGACTGATGACTCCAGTCTGTCCCTTAGCGTGTAGAGACTGATGATTCCAGTCTGTCCCTTAGTGTGTAGAGACTGATGACTCCAGTCTGTCCCTTAGCGTGTAGAGACTGATGATTCCAGTCTGTCCCTTAGCGTGTAGAGACTGATGACTCCAGTCTGTCCCTTAGCGTGTAGAGACTGATGATTCCAGTCTGTCCCTTAGTGTGTAGAGACTGATGACTCCAGTCTGTCCCTTAGTGTGTAGAGACTGATGACTCCAGTCTGTCCCTTAGTGTGTAGAGACTGATGACTCCAGTCTGTCCCTTAGCGTGTAGAGACTGATGACTCCAGTCTGTCCCTTAGCGTGTAGAGACTGATGATTCCAGTCTGTCCCTTAGTGTGTAGAGACTGATGACTCCAGTCTGTCCCTTAGCGTGTAGAGACTGATGACTCCAGTCTGTCCCTTAGTGTGTAGAGACTGATGACTCCAGTCTGTCCCTTAGTGTGTAGAGACTTATGACTCCAGTCTGTCCCTTAGTGTGTAGAGACTGATGACTCCAGTCTGTCCCTTAGTGTGTAGAGACTGATGACTCCAGTCTGTCCCTTAGCGTGTAGAGACTGATGACTCCAGTCTGTCCCTTAGCGTGTAGAGACTGATGATTCCAGTCTGTCCCTTAGTGTGTAGAGACTGATGACTCCAGTCTGTCCCTTAGCGTGTAGAGACTGATGACTCCAGTCTGTCCCTTAGTGTGTAGAGACTGATGACTCCAGTCTGTCCCTTAGTGTGTAGAGACTGATGACTCCAGTCTGTCCCTTAGCGTGTAGAGACTGATGATTCCAGTCTGTCCCTTAGCGTGTAGAGACTGATGACTCCAGTCTGTCCCTTAGCGTGTAGAGACTGATGACTCCAGTCTGTCCCTTAGTGTGTAGAGACTGATGACTCCAGTCTGTCCCTTAGTGTGTAGAGACTGATGACTCCAGTCTGTCCCTTAGTGTGTAGAGACTGATGACTCCAGTCTGTCCCTTAGTGTGTAGAGACTGATGACTCCAGTCTGTCCCTTAGTGTGTAGAGACTGATGACTCCAGTCTGTCCCTTAGTGTGTAGAGACTGATGACTCCAGTCTGTCCCTTAGTGTGTAGAGACTGATGACTCCAGTCTGTCCCTTAGCGTGTAGAGACTGATGACTCCAGTCTGTCCCTTAGTGTGTAGAGACTGATGACTCCAGTCTGTCCCTTAGTGTGTAGAGACTGATGACTCCAGTCTGTCCCTTAGTGTGTAGAGACTGATGACTCCAGTCTGTCCCTTAGCGTGTAGAGACTGATGACTCCAGTCTGTCCCTTAGCGTGTAGAGACTGATGACTCCAGTCTGTCCCTTAGCGTGTAGAGACTGATGACTCCAGTCTGTCCCTTAGCGTGTAGAGACTGATGACTCCAGTCTGTCCCTTAGCGTGTAGAGACTGATGACTCCAGTCTGTCCCTTAGCGTGTAGAGACTGATGACTCCAGTCTGTCCCTTAGCGTGTAGAGACTGATGACTCCAGTCTGTCCCTTAGCGTGTAGAGACTGATGACTCCAGTCTGTCCCTTAGTGTGTAGATACTGATGACTCCAGTCTGTCCCTTAGTGTGTAGAGACTGATGACTCCAGTCTGTCCCTTAGTGTGTAGAGACTGATGACTCCAGTCTGTCCCTTAGTGTGTAGAGACTGATGACTCCAGTCTGTCCCTCAGCGTGTAGAGACTGATGACTCCAGTCTGTCCCTTAGTGTGTAGAGACTGATGACTCCAGTCTGTCCCTTAGCGTGTAGAGACTGATGACTCCAGTCTGTCCCTTAGCGTGTAGAGACTGATGACTCCAGTCTGTCCCTTAGCGTGTAGAGACTGATGACTCCAGTCTGTCCCTTAGTGTGTAGAGACTGATGACTCCAGTCTGTCCCTTAGTGTGTAGAGACTGATGACTCCAGTCTGTCCCTCAGCGTGTAGAGACTGATGACTCCAGTCTGTCCCTCAGCGTGTAGAGACTGATGACTCCAGTCTGTCCCTCAGCGTGTAGAGACTGATGACTCCAGTCTGTCCCTCAGCGTGTAGAGACTGATGACTCCAGTCTGTCCCTCAGCGTGTAGAGACTGATGACTCCAGTCTGTCCCTCAGCGTGTAGAGACTGATGACTCCAGTCTGTCCCTTAGCGTGTAGAGACTGATGACTCCAGTCTGTCCCTCAGCGTGTAGAGACTGATGACTCCAGTCTGTCCCTCAGCGTGTAGAGACTGATGACTCCAGTCTGTCCCTCAGCGTGTAGAGACTGATGACTCCAGTCTGTCCCTTAGCGTGTAGAGACTGATGACTCCAGTCTGTCCCTTAGCGTGTAGAGACTGTTGACTCCAGTCTGTCCCTTAGTGTGTAGAGACTGATGACTCCAGTCTGTCCCTTAGTGTGTAGAGACTGATGACTCCAGTCTGTCCCTTAGTGTGTAGAGACTGATGACTCCAGTCTGTCCCTTAGTGTGTAGAGACTGATGACTCCAGTCTGTCCCTTAGTGTGTAGAGACTGATGACTCCAGTCTGTCCCTTAGTGTGTAGAGACTGATGACTCCAGTCTGTCCCTTAGTGTGTAGAGACTGATGACTCCAGTCTGTCCCTTAGCGTGTAGAGACTGATGACTCCAGTCTGTCCCTTAGCGTGTAGAGACTGATGACTCCAGTCTGTCCCTTAGTGTGTAGAGACTGATGACTCCAGTCTGTCCCTTAGTGTGTAGAGACTGATGACTCCAGTCTGTCCCTTAGTGTGTAGAGACAGATGACTCCAGTCTGTCCCTTAGTGTGTAGAGACTGATGACTCCAGTCTGTCCCTTAGTGTGTAGAGACTGATGACTCCAGTCTGTCCCTTAGCGTGTAGAGACTGATGACTCCAGTCTGTCCCTTAGCGTGTAGAGACTGATGACTCCAGTCTGTCCCTTAGCGTGTAGAGACTGATGACTCCAGTCTGTCCCTTAACGTGTAGAGACTGATGACTCCAGTCTGTCGCTTAGCGTGTAGAGACTGATGACTCCAGTCTGTCGCTTAGTGTGTAGAGACTGATGACTCCAGTCTGTCCCTTAGTGTGTAGAGACTGATGACTCCAGTCTGTCCCTTAGTGTGTAGAGACTGATGACTCCAGTCTGTCCCTTAGTGTGTAGAGACTGATGACTCCAGTCTGTCCCTCAGCGTGTAGAGACTGATGACTCCAGTCTGTCCCTCAGCGTGTAGAGACTGATGACTCCAGTCTGTCCCTTAGCGTGTAGAGACTGATGACTCCAGTCTGTCCCTTAGTGTGTAGAGACTGATGACTCCAGTCTGTCCCTTAGCGTGTAGAGACTGATGACTCCAGTCTGTCCCTTAGTGTGTAGAGACTGATGACTCCAGTCTGTCCCTCAGCGTGTAGAGACTGATGACTCCAGTCTGTCCCTTAGTGTGTAGAGACTGATGACTCCAGTCTGTCCCTCAGCGTGTAGAGACTGATGACTCCAGTCTGTCCCTCAGCGTGTAGAGACTGATGACTCCAGTCTGTCCCTCAGCGTGTAGAGACTGATGACTCCAGTCTGTCCCTCAGCGTGTAGAGACTGATGACTCCAGTCTGTCCCTCAGCGTGTAGAGACTGATGACTCCAGTCTGTCCCTTAGCGTGTAGAGACTGATGACTCCAGTCTGTCCCTTAGTGTGTAGAGACTGATGACTCCAGTCTGTCCCTTAGCGTGTAGAGACTGATGACTCCAGTCTGTCCCTTAGCGTGTAGAGACTGATGACTCCAGTCTGTCCCTTAGCGTGTAGAGACTGATGACTCCAGTCTGTCCCTTAGCGTGTAGAGACTGTTGACTCCAGTCTGTCCCTTAGCGTGTAGAGACTGATGACTCCAGTCTGTCCCTTAGTGTGTAGAGACTGATGACTCCAGTCTGTCCCTTAGTGTGTAGAGACTGATGACTCCAGTCTGTCCCTTAGTGTGTAGAGACTGATGACTCCAGTCTGTCCCTTAGTGTGTAGAGACTGATGACTCCAGTCTGTCCCTTAGTGTGTAGAGACTGATGACTCCAGTCTGTCCCTTAGTGTGTAGAGACTGATGACTCCAGTCTGTCCCTTAGCGTGTAGAGACTGATGACTCCAGTCTGTCCCTTAGCGTGTAGAGACTGATGACTCCAGTCTGTCCCTTAGTGTGTAGAGACTGATGACTCCAGTCTGTCCCTTAGTGTGTAGAGACTGATGACTCCAGTCTGTCCCTTAGTGTGTAGAGACTGATGACTCCAGTCTGTCCCTTAGTGTGTAGAGACTGATGACTCCAGTCTGTCCCTTAGTGTGTAGAGACTGATGACTCCAGTCTGTCCCTTAGCGTGTAGAGACTGATGACTCCAGTCTGTCCCTTAGCGTGTAGAGACTGATGACTCCAGTCTGTCCCTTAGCGTGTAGAGACTGATGACTCCAGTCTGTCCCTTAGCGTGTAGAGACTGATGACTCCAGTCTGTCGCTTAGTGTGTAGAGACTGATGACTCCAGTCTGTCGCTTAGTGTGTAGAGACTGATGACTCCAGTCTGTCCCTTAGTGTGTAGAGACTGATGACTCCAGTCTGTCCCTTAGTGTGTAGAGACTGATGACTCCAGTCTGTCCCTTAGTGTGTAGAGACTGATGACTCCAGTCTGTCCCTCAGCGTGTAGAGACTGATGACTCCAGTCTGTCCCTCAGCGTGTAGAGACTGATGACTCCAGTCTGTCCCTTAGCGTGTAGAGACTGATGACTCCAGTCTGTCCCTTAGTGTGTAGAGACTGATGACTCCAGTCTGTCCCTTAGCGTGTAGAGACTGATGACTCCAGTCTGTCCCTTAGTGTGTAGAGACTGATGACTCCAGTCTGTCCCTCAGCGTGTAGAGACTGATGACTCCAGTCTGTCCCTTAGTGTGTAGAGACTGATGACTCCAGTCTGTCCCTCAGCGTGTAGAGACTGATGACTCCAGTCTGTCCCTCAGCGTGTAGAGACTGATGACTCCAGTCTGTCCCTCAGCGTGTAGAGACTGATGACTCCAGTCTGTCCCTCAGCGTGTAGAGACTGATGACTCCAGTCTGTCCCTCAGCGTGTAGAGACTGATGACTCCAGTCTGTCCCTCAGCGTGTAGAGACTGATGACTCCAGTCTGTCCCTTAGCGTGTAGAGACTGATGACTCCAGTCTGTCCCTCAGCGTGTAGAGACTGATGACTCCAGTCTGTCCCTCAGCGTGTAGAGACTGATGACTCCAGTCTGTCCCTTAGCGTGTAGAGACTGATGACTCCAGTCTGTCCCTTAGTGTGTAGAGACTGATGACTCCAGTCTGTCCCTCAGCGTGTAGAGACTGATGATTCCAGTCTGTCCTTTAGCGTGTAGAGACTGATGACTCCAGTCTGTCCCTTAGTGTGTAGAGACTGATGACTCCAGTCTGTCCCTTAGCGTGTAGAGACTGATGACTCCAGTCTGTCCCTTAGTGTGTAGAGACTGATGACTCCAGTCTGTCCCTTAGTGTGTAGAGACTGATGACTCCAGTCTGTCCCTTAGTGTGTAGAGACTGATGACTCCAGTCTGTCCCTCAGCGTGTAGAGACTGATGACTCCAGTCTGTCCCTTAGTGTGTAGAGACTGATGACTCCAGTCTGTCCCTTAGCGTGTAGAGACTCATGACTCCAGTCTGTCCCTTAGTGTGTAGAGACTGATGACTCCAGTCTGTCCCTCAGCGTGTAGAGACTGATGACTCCAGTCTGTCCCTTAGCGTGTAGAGACTGATGACTCCAGTCTGTCCCTTAGCGTGTAGAGACTGGTGACTCCAGTCTGTTCCTCAGCGTGTAGAGACTGATGACTCCAGTTCTGTGTTGATTTGTTATTCCCCTGTGTCTCCCCACGTAGTAGCCTTCCTTTCTGGGGGTCCATTGCACGTCCGCCATCCACTGAATCCGTTGCAGCCAGGCGTCAGCTCGTTCATTTCCTTCCACGCTCGAGTGGGCAGGGACGAACACGAATCATATACCAGTCAATCCTGAGTTCTTTAGTCACACCAACCACTGTCTTCGTCCTCAGTTCTTTAGTCACACCAACCACTGTCTTCGTCCTCAGTTCTTTAGTCACACCAACCATTGTCTTCGTCCTGAGTTCTTTAGTCACACCAACCACTGTCTTCGTCCTCAGTTCTTTAGTCACACCAACCATTGTCTTCGTCCTGAGTTCTTTAGTCACACCAACCACTGTCTTCGTCCTGAGTTCTTTAGTCACACCAACCACTGTCTTCGTCCTGAGTTCTTTAGTCACACCAACCACTGTCTTCGTCCTGAGTTCTTTAGTCACACCAACCATTGTCTTCGTCCTGAGTTCTTTAGTTACACCAACCACTGTCTTCGCCCTCAGTTCTTTAGTCACACCAACAAGTATCTTCGTCCTGAGTTCTTTAGTCACACCAACCATTGTCTTCGCCCTGAGTTCTTTAGTCACACCAACCACTGTCTTCGTCCTGAGTTCTTTAGTCACACCAACCACTGTCTTCGTCCTGAGTTCTTTAGTCACACCAACAAATGTCTTGGCCCTTAGTTCTTTAGTCACACCAACCACTGTCTTCGCCCTCAGTTCTTTAGTCATACCAACAAATGTCTTCGCCCTCAGTTCTTTAGTCACACCAACCACTGTCTTCGCCCTTAGTTCTTTAGTCACACCAGCAAGTGTCTTGGCCCTTAGTTCTTTAGTCACGCCAACAAATGTCTTCGCCCTCAGTTCTTTAGTCACACCAACAAATGTCTTCGCCCTCAGTTCTTTAGTCACACCAACCACTGTCTTCGCCCTCAGTTCTTTAGTCATACCAACAAATGTCTTCGCCCTGAGTTCTTTAGTCACACCAACCACTGTCTTCGCCCTTAGTTCTTTAGTCACACCAACAAGCGTCTTCGAACCCAGCCCCCCCCCCCAGCTATTTCTAAGCTCAATGAGTGTTTAAATATTTGAGCGCATGTGACTGGGGGCGGTGGGGACGCGGGCGCAGAGTTACTGTCGCGATGGTAATAATAGAAGTAACATTGGTAACGGTCGTGTCTCTTGGAATGTGCTGTGGTGCATGAACGGGAAGTTTTCTATATAATCTCTTGGAATGTGCTGTGGTGCATGAACGGGAAGTTTTCTATATAATCTCTTGGAATGTGCTGTGGTGCATGAACGGGAAGTTTTCTATATAATCTCTTGGAATGTAGTGTGGTGCATGAACGGGAAGTTTTCTATATAATCTCTTGGAATGTAGTGTGGTGCATGAACGGGAAGCTTACAGAAGCATTTGAAATAAGAACAGGAGTAAGGCAAGGATGCCTTCTGTCTCCATTTCTCTTTCTACTGGCAATAGATTGGATTATGAAAATAACTCAAAACAACAGAAATGGGATCCAGTGGTCACTGACCAAACAACTTGATGTTTTAGACTTTGCTGATGACATAGCTCTCCTATCACACAGCCATCAACAGATGCAGGATAAAATGAGCATACTTGATGAGAGATCACAACAGCTAGGACTGAAGATTAATAGAGATAAGACCAACATTATGAGAATTAATACAGTTGGCAATAACCAAATAAAATTAGGAGAAATACCTCTATTAAATGTACAATCTTACATATAACTGGGCAATAATATAGATAAAGAGGGAGTAACAGAAAATGATACCAAAATAAGGATATCATAAGCAAGAGGAGCTTTCGCTGCACTGGGAAACATATGGAAATTCAAAGAAATTAGGTTAAATATAAAAATTAAAATTGTCAACTCAAATGCTAAGTCGGTCCTATTATATGGCCGTGAAACATGAACAACAACAACATTAACAATCATGAAGATACAGACTTTCATTAATGAATGCTTACGCAGGATAAAAGGATGGAAATGGCAGGACAAAATCACTAACATAGAATTATGGAAATGTACCAGTCAAACACCAGTGGATACGAAGACGATGACGCTGGATAGGACACACACTACGGAAGCTAACAGAGAGTATTACACAACATGCCCTTTTTTGGAATCCCCAGGGGAAAAGACAAAGAGGAAGACCAAGGAATTCTTGGAGAAGACAGATAGAAGCAGAGATGAAGATGATGGGGAAAACATGGAATGATCTTAAAAGAATGGCAAAAAAAAACAACAGATTGACTAGGAAAGTGTTTGTTGAAGACCTATGCTCCACAGGGAGCTAAAAAGGTAGAAGAAGAAGATATAATCTCTTGACATTCTATCATTTTCATTTGTAGTCTTTGTTTGTAGTTTAGAACTGATTCAATGCCAAATCTCCCCGTCCTCTCTCTCTCTCTCTCTCTCTCTCTCTCTCTCTCTCTCTCTCTCTCTCTCTCTCTCTCTCTCTCTCTCTCTTTCTCCCACATCATTTCTAGTTCTGTCTCTTCTGGCCAACACTTTTCTCAAACATCTCACCCTTGTGGTGACTGGCTTTCTTTTATGTTTATT
Organism: Megaustenia siamemsis; assembly: GCA_032433765.1. Lineage (NCBI taxonomy): Eukaryota > Metazoa > Mollusca > Gastropoda > Stylommatophora > Ariophantidae > Megaustenia > Megaustenia siamemsis. The sequence continues at coordinate 4,756,269 of JAVIAB010000107.1, read as the reverse complement.
CGTGACCGACCATGTTTGGCACTTACAGCACAATATGGGAATCAATATAGTCAATAGAATATGATGATAGAAACTGTCTTGTGTTGAAGTAAGCTGTCCCAAAATTTGGTTTGCCTTGTTACGTCGAATGTCTATTTCTAAACCCATTTTACTATCTCCAGCAGAGAATGTTGTTCCCTAGATATGTGAAGTCTGTTACTTGATTCATAATGTCTTCCTCTATCTACTATGTTTAACATCAGCTTTTGCCTTCATTTGGCTGTGACGTTTGTTTTGTCCGTGTTTATTTTCATATTATTCAGCTTGAATACTTTGTTCATGGATGACAGATGTCGTTGACGTTCTGCTTCGCTGTAAGCTGTTAGGACGATCATCAGAACAGAACAGAACATTGACATCTTCATTGTATGGCTTGGCACTCTTACATATGTTGTTGAGGGTAAGAGATACACAACAAGAGAGGACAAAAGGGAGAGAGAAGACATGAACAGATAAAAGGTCTTGGTTAGTTAGGATTTAGGCGTTGTTATTATCTATATCGTGTTAACACACAATCGCTGGGCGCTGTTATATCTATATCGTCTTAGTACACAGCCTTTGGGGCGCTGTCATATCTATATAGTATTATCACACAATATTTGGGGCGCTGTCATATCTATATCGTATTATCACACAATCTTTGGGGCGCTGTCATATCTATATCGTATTATCACATAATCTTTGGGGCGCTGCCATATCTATATCGTATTATCACACAATCTTTGGGGCGCTGTCATATCTATATCGTATTATCACACAATCTTTGGGGCGCTGTCATATCTATATCGTATTATCACATAATCTTTGGGGCGCTGTCATATCTATATCGTATTATCACACAATCTTTGGGGCGCTGTCATATCTATATCGTATTATCACACAATATTTGGGGCGCTGTCATATCTATATCGTATTATCACACAATCTTTTGGGCGCTGTCATATCTATATCGTATTATCACACAATCTTTGGGGCGCTGTCATATCTATATCGTATTATCACACAATCTTTGGGGCGCTGTCATATCTATATCGTATTATCACACAATCTTTGGGGCGCTGTCATATCTATATCGTATTATCACACAATCTTTGGGGCGCTGTCATATCTATATCGTATTATCACACAATTTTTGGGGCGCTGTCATATCTATATCGTATTATCACACAATATTTGGGGCGCTGTTAGGAAATTCAAGATGATTCTTCAAGTGGGTCTAGCTCTCCTAATGTCGAGAACCGTCAACATAAACCCAAACAAGGCCCCAATAATTCAAAAATGTGACGTAGCTCACACATTGTTCCCTCTGAGAAACTACATAACCGAAGAGTTATTGCACTTTATCCTCACTATATTCTTCATCCCAGCGATGTTATCAATATAGGCTTTTAATATCCATCCTTTGTCCTTTCGAGTCGAAGACGGCACATAGGCAGAACCACAATCCTAATAACAGAAACCGTGCGTGCCAAAACGGCACATATTGCAGACATCACTGCTTCTAAAATCTTAAAAATCTATGGTTCTGTTTCCATAACAATAGTTTTTACAATGACAGCTTGTCAAGCCATCGAACAACCTCCTTAGTGACTTAGCAATTTTAATATCAGGGCGGTAATATTATTGAAATATTAACATCCTTGTTTGTCAACTTGTTTGTGAACTCGGTGAGGTATGAACATGACATTGATGGGCGTTGTCTGACTTCGAATTTTTAATTATTTAATTTAATGTACACGTTTTTGTGAAACTTTGCGTTATTTTTGTTTGTCACCAAGAACGCAAACAAAGAAATGAAGCAGAACATTTTTTTTTTTTTTTTGGGGTATAAAGTATCAATTCAAATATTATGTTCTGTGTTGGGCGGCCATTGGCGGATCTGAGTTACTTTGTTCGCGGACTTTGTTATTACTCCAGAGTAAGACCAATTTCATGTGTTTTCATAGAAACAAACCCTTGTTGCCATGGCATTCTGTTTGTTGTATAATGAAACTCTTGCCATAAGAGAGCGTATGTAACATGGTGACACGGCGGCCTAGCGATGTAGTGAGCGCTTGTTCGAACACAACTTTTAACAAAACGTGTTATTGTATAAATTCTTATTCTTCTCAACTTATAACAAAGGGGTGGGGGAAGGCAAATAATTGCAGTGCTGCGGTAAAGCTGATAGCGGGAGCAAGTAGTGGGATGTAACGTACACTCCTACAAGGTATGGTGACAGCTTTACAAAAAGGAAAACAACAAAATGCTGACGTTTCGGCCTACACGCAGCCTTCCTCAGAAAACGAGAACAACACAAACGGACGACGAAATGAAGATAGACTCTGCTACATCTAGGATGAGCGAGACAGGTAAATCAATGAGAAATAAACAGAGGAATAAGAGATGATGAATGAGAGATGTGCTAGATATCAGAGGATAACAATAGATAAAATGTGACAATTATCCAGCTAACATATGTATATTGTTATAAAAAAAGTTATACAAGGAAGGATTCAGAATAAAATCAATACTGAATTAGATGAGCAGCAATTTGGATTTAGGAAAAATAGCGGGACAAAAGAAGCCATATTCTACATGAGAACATTAATCGAAAAATACACAGAAGTAAACAAACCAATATATGCCTGCTTCATAGACTACACCAGCTTTTGATAGAGTACACCACAAAACAACTTATATAATGCCTAAAAGAGATACATCTAGATGACATGGACATACGACTAATATGTAATCTATACTGGGAGCAAACAGCAATAATAAAATATAACAAAGAGAACTCTACCCGCATTGATATAAAAAAGAGGAGTAAAACAAGGATGCATCCTATCACCAAGCTTGTTAAAGCTATACACTGAGCAAATCTTTAAAAACATCATAGAGATGCCAGGCCTACAAATTAATGGAAAGATAAATGCCTAAGATATGCTGATGATACTGTACTACTAGCAGAAAATCCTAAAGATCTACAACAATTACTTAATGAAATAAACATGATAAGCAAAAAATATTGACTAGATATGAATATCAAAAAGACTAAAACTATGATCATAAACAAAGAAAATACTCAAAACCCACCAGTGGATATCAAAATTGAAGGAATAAACATGGAGACAGTTCAGAACTATAACTACCTTGGACATACTATAACCAGTGATGGAAAATGTACAATTGAAATAAACAAAAGAGTAGGAATAGCAAAAATCAATTTTAATGTCATGAAGAACATATTAACATCAAAACAAATAACACCAGAGCTAAAACTAAGAATAGCAAAATGTTACATCTTCTCAGTATTCCTATGTGGTGCAGAAACATGGACATTAGACAAGAAAACAGAACAGAGAATTGAAGCCTTTGAAATGTGGATATATAGAAGAATAGGTAGAATCGGATGGAAAACAAACAATGAAGTCTTAATTTAAAAAAAACTAAAAATGAAAAGAGAACTACTAAGCACAATTCAAACAAGACAAATGCGATTTTTTGGCCAAGTTAAAAGACACAATAGCCTACTAAAAGTAATCCTGGAGGGGAAAATACAAGGTAAAAGAGGCAGAGGCAGACCAAGACTAACATGGACGAGTAACATCAAAAGATGGACAAATCAGCCTATGACAACCTGCACCATCAAAACAAGAGACAGAACAGAATGGCGCTCCATGGTAGCCAACCTTCGTTGCGGAGACGGCACTCGATGATGATGATGATGATGATATATATATATAAAATTAAAGCGAGACTTAACTGAGGCAAGATAACAAACTATCTTGGAAACAGCAGATAAATAAGGCAACCCAAAAAAGCAAGGAGGAAATTGGCTATTCTAAGAAAGTTGTGTGGAACCACGTGGGGTGCGAGTGGGAAAATACTCAGTAAAGTTTACCAACAGAGTATACGCCCACATTTAGAATATGGATCATCCGCATGGTGCTCAGCATCAAACACCACATTGCAAGAACTGGATAAAGTACAAAACCAGGCACTTAGGGTCATCACAGGAGCAATGAAATCAACACCAATATTGGAGATGGAGAAATTGTGGAGGATACCAGCACTGTGAGAACGGAGAGACACAAAGGTGCTGATACATGCAGAAAAATGTGTATGCATGCCGAGACATCCAATGAAGGACAGATTCCAAAATCTTGCATTGGGACAACTTAAGATAAGCAGCTTTATCCACCAAGCCAAGCATATTAGTAAACAAACACCAGACATGCCAAGAGTTGTTAACCCCCTTCTGCCCATACCAGAACAGACTCCCTGGACAGATGAATCAGGATTATCAGTTCAAATACGGACAGAAGTGAAAGGAATAGTTGACAAAGAGGAACAAAATAGTCTACAGCGAAAAACAATAACTCTCAGTTTCCTGGATGAAGAATACCCACAAGACCTATGGATTCGTGTGTACACAGATGGATCAGCAGAGAATGCAGTAAAGAATGGGGAGCAGGTGCATATATAGAGTACCCAAATAACACTAGGGATATGAATAAAATAGCAATAGGGAAATATTGTCACAATTATGATGCATAAATACAGGGAATAGAAAAACTGCTGAACAGTAATCTTAGCCCACAGCCTGTAGTGTTTTTGACAAATGCAAGATCAGTACTCCAGGCACTACAATCCAGAAAATTACCACATCTGCAGACCTTATTGACTGAACTCTGCAAGCACCACATGGTTGCCCTGCAGTGGATCCCGTCTCACTGTGGAATACCAGGAAATGAGAAAGCAGATCAGTTGGCAAAGGAAGGTTCAACAGGCACACAGCTAGATACACCAGTTACATACCATCATAAGAAACAGATAATCAAATCAATCAGAGGACCACAAGCCCCAAATCAGGATGTCTTTCATAATATGAATATATATGAACAAGTTATCATTATACGCCTAAGAACAGGACACAATCGACTCCATAGTCACATGTATACAAAATTCAAGATCGGCACATAAACTACCTGTACATGTGGACAGGCACCCCAGACTGCTGAACACATACTTCAAGACTGCACTGAATATAGTAGACTGAGTAAAATCCATTGGCCCATAGATACAACACTACAGACAAAACTATATGGGCCACTGCAAGAATTACAAAAGACAGTAAAATTCATACAGGAAACGACATTGCAGATATAGACAATACTTCAGACGAACGAAAGATAGATAGAACTGAGGCAAGATCCAAAAGTTCCCAGCGAGTAGATGACGTGAGTCAAATGGGACGTAAGATGGGAGGGGGAGGAGGGTGGGAAATGCAGTCAAGTGATTAGACAAGAAGTTGGATGAGATAACAAGGTAGTAGAATGAGGTGTGAGAGAGTCAGTCAAGCGTGACACAGGTAATCACTAGAGAGAAGGAAGTGTATACTATGGAATGAAAACAAGCAAACAAAGCCCGACGTTACTCAGGTTACATGGCTATAAATTAGGCGTAATAGGGGAATTATGGAGGACTGGCGGTGCAGGATGCTAGAAATTCAGAGAGGAGTAGTGAAGCAGGTCTAAAAAATAAGAGAGGAAGGTAGAACTGGAATATAAAGTGGCAGAATATGCATTGATAAGGAATTGAATGTATTGAATGTATTGATAAGGATAATAAATGTAAGTGGAGAACAGGCAAATAATATCAGTGCTGCTGTAATTATAAATAAAAGTTGGTAGATGGGGATCATGATTTTTGTGAGATGGTGCTAACGTACTTATAGATATGTAATATAGACCCTGAATATTGTCTGGGGAGATTACATCTCAGGGTCATACAGATGTTCCCGGCATCTGTCCCCGAGTTATAACAAAATGTCTTATAGTATAAGTTCTTCATATCGACCTATAACAAAACGTGTTATAGTATAAATTCTTCTTCTCAACTTATAACAAAATGTGTTATACATTTTTCTTATTCTTCATTTCAGCTCCCATTGGATCAGATGTGTTCAATAAACAATTTCCTAGCCGTCCAGTTTCCTCCCATTCTGTACGATCTCTGCGTGTCTTTCCCATCCTTTTCATCTCAGCTTTCACCTGTCTCTCCAGGTATATATTGGCTGTCCATTTTCCTTACTTATCCTGGATGGCAGATTTACTTTCTTCTTTGACTTGTCCAGTTCTGTGAAGTTTTTGCGGCCAATTTTTTTTTAAATCGTACAAGTTAGCCAGTCCCCTGCCCAATCCTCCTTACAGTACAGGATAGCCAGTCCCATGCCCAACCCTCCTTAGTCGCCTCTTACAAACATGCCTAGTAGGGAACAGCGCCACAATTCTTTACTCCCCTTTCGGGCCCCGGCAGTGTACGGGAGATTTGTATTTATTTTGAACTGCGGCGGTGATCCATTACTGTCTCTTTGGTCCTTCGAAAACCATGTGTCCATGTCACTCCTTCGGATGAAAGAGATGGGAGTTAAGATGGGCACAGTCAGAAACGAGAAACTTAGTGGGCATATTAGAAGACTTATCAACCAACACAGAACTGGAGTCGTCAGTCGCTGGACGCTGCGGGACTTGCTGAGGATGGAATCTGAGCACCTATGGACATGTTCAGAGTGTAATGATGATGACCCTCAAATAACTCAAGCTCAAATCTAATTTTGTCTTCCTAAAATGGCTCCCACGGCACATTTCGTTGACTGTTCTAGAATCTAGTGTCCATGTTGGACTTTCTTTCTTTTCTTTCTTTCTCTCTTTCTTTCTTTCTAGTTTTTTTTTTTTTTGCTGCGATTATTATTTCTTGAAATAGGTATATTGAGAACAAGTTTAGATACAGTTGCCAGCTGGTCGCCAGAACGAGACAAAAATAAACGTAGATTACTTCCGGTATCATGTGAGGACTACAGTGTTAGTGCCCATGCTTTACTATGTCCATATTCACATGTTTGTGACTATAGTTGTGTTCCTAAACAAATATTGTATGGCGAACTTAGGGACGGAAAGAGACCACAGGGCAGAGTAAAGCTCAAAGGGCAGTGGATAAAGGCATCAAAATGCATAGATGCGAAGCCGCTGTAAAGCTGATGATGATAATAATGAACATTTTTTTAACGTGGTGTGGTAACAGCTTTACGTAGGTTAAAAACAAAACAAAAGCAGAGCGACGTTTCGACCAAAAGGCCTTCAGCAGGAACAACAAAAACACAAAAATGTATAAGGATTCTCTGTATATCATTAAATAGGTTTGTGTTGTTGTTTGTTGTTCCTTCTTAAGACCTACTTGGCCGAAACGTCGTTCTACTTTTGTTTTGTTTTTCACCTACGTAAAGCTGCTACCATTATACTTTTTTCTTTTTTTAAATTTTCATCATTACCAAAGGGCAGACCAGTGCTGAGATATAAGGATGTTCGCAGGGCTTCCTTGAGTGAATTCTCTATCTGTGAAAAAACATTGGGAAAACCTTGCTGCAGACGGCAGAACATAACAGTCAAATGTGAAGGTTCCGCCCACGCTTTGCTAGTCGTATGGGGAATATGGTGTTAGTGACTATATTTTTCTATGACTAGAATATATAAAGAAACAACAGATAAAATGGTTTGGCCATGTGACAAGGCAGAAAGAACAAAACACAACACAACGAACTTTCAACAAACGTTGTGAGAACACCAGACCCAAGGGTCGACCACGAAAAAGATGGGTCGATGGAATATTAGAAGCACTAGGAAACATAACAGCAGCAGAGGCGAACAGAAGAGCAAAAGACCGCAAATTATATCTCCCCTCGACGCTGAAAGGCAGATGAGGAAGGAAAGAAGAAGAAGACAACACGTTTTGCGGTGATGTAGTCGGTATCATGCCAGGCTCTCATCACTTCCCAGAAAAATCTCTGGTACCCATTTTTAGTGGCTGGGTGAACCCCGGAGCCTTGTCAGTTAGGAAAAAAATCCGACACTGCTGGGGATCGAACTCGGACCCGGACTCTTCTGGTTGGGAAGCGAGCACACTAGCCACTCAGCCACCGAGGCTCTGTAACACACGGAGAACACAAATGTAAAAAAAAAAAAACGATTAAGGAAGTGATTATGTCAAATTGAGAAGACAAAAGTTGCAGGAGAAAAGGAGATGAGACCAGGCACCACAAATACATCTTGTTCATTTTGTGGACGGATCTGTCTATCCAATATTGGCAGATTCAGCCACGAGAGAAGCTGTTCAGTAAAACAACATCTAGCAGTAAAACAGCATCTAGCAGTAAAACAACATCTAGCAGTAAAACAACATATAGCAGTAAAACAACATCTAGCAGTAAAACAACATCTAGCAGTAAAACAACATCTAGCACAAAATACAAATATTTTACAAAACTACTAACTTGTCATGACTGCTACCAACAGTGACAACAAAGGCTATATATAGTCTCATTTATGAATGGTGTGGTCAGTATTACGCCAGCTCGCGTTATTGTCCCGAAGAAAATTTCTGGTAGCCATGTTCAGAGGGTGGATGCGCCGGTTCGATCAAACATCAATGGGGAGAGGGGAAGGGGGTCTAGAAACTGGTGATGAAATGCAGAAACATGCGAACAGATTTTATCTTCCCATATTTTAAGCCGCAACATGTGGAAGTCAGCGCTAACGCGTTTCTTCTTGTTTTTATTACCAGCCCCCAACTTTGCTAGTCAGGATTCCATATTTTATTACTTGGGATGAATGACGCTGTGTCATGACAACAAACCAACGATTCTTATTGGATCGTCAACTCAGCTAACCAACCAATCACCAACCCCAATTCCCACTCCGTTACATAAATACACTCCTTATTCGTTCCCACAGTTACCCCTCCTACTTGTACCACGCTTCTTCCCAAATTGCTACGCCCCCGCTTCTATTTAACATCGTCAATTTTCTTTTCAGATGGAAATTTAAAAAAAAAAAACGATCCGTGCACGCGCGTGTAGGAGGATCGGAATGTGCACGAAGAACCAATCAAAACAACAACTACGTCACACTTGGCAATGATAAACAATAGATAAACAAATAAAGATGGGGAAAGAAACGATTAGTGTAACAATGACAGGAGACAGTGGTTTTCAAACTCTTTAGGGTTTCTTGCCTAGCGGTACCTTTACAATTTAAAATTAAGAACAATTAACATATAAATAGCCCACGAATATCCACAACTTTTAACTAAGTGGTCCCCCCTTCATGGTTCCCCTGACTCAGTGATTCCCCCTTAATGGCTCCCCTGACACCGTGGTCCCCCCTTCATGGTTCCCCTGACACTGTGATTCTCCCTTCATGGTTCCCCTGACTCAGTGATTCCCCCTTAATGGTTCCCCTGACACCGTGATTCTCCCTTCATGGTTCCCCTGACTCAGTGATTCCCCCTTAATGGTTTCCCTGACACCGTGGTTCCCCTTCATGGCTCACCTGACACCGCCCCCTCCCTCTTCAATGTTCACCTGACACCCTGGTTCCCCCTTCATGGTTCCCCTTTCATGGTTTCCCTGACACCATGGTTCCCCTTCATGGCTCCCCTGACACTATGGTTCCCCTTCATGGTTCCCATGACACCGTGGTTCCTCCATCACGGTTCCCCTGACTGACACCGTGGTCCCCTAGAGGATCACAGTTTGCGAACCGAGGGAAGGGAAGAAGATATGTGTTCATCCCTTTGCCCCGGGGTGGGATATGATCTCAAACATTCGTCCTGTGGGGGGGGGGGGGGATAATCTTTCCATTGACTCAGCTGTTGTTATTGTGTACCTAGATTCAGCAGTTTGGCAATTGCAATGGGGGGGGGGGGGGAACGAGAAATAAATCTTTCGTTTTGGCATTTTTCCAATTATGAGATTTTGCTGTTGGGTCGGAGGAAACTTAAGCCAAGTCAAACGGTGTAGTTAACAGTTGTTAACCTCTTCGAGATTTCTCATTTGGAATGACATATGTATGACGTTGACAATTTTGTTGATGACACTCTTACTATTTGCTGACTATGTGTGTTGGACAAACTGCAATCCATCTCGTTGCCAGTATTGTTCCTCTTCTCTGAGCACATGGTCGTCACATTTTCTCCAGTATTGTTCCTCTTCTCTGAGCACATGGTCGTCACATTTTCTCCAGTATTGTTCCTCTTCTCTGAGCACATGGTCGTCACATTTTCTCCAGTATTGTTCCTCTTCTCTGAGCACATGGTCGTCACATTTTCTCCTGTATTGTTCCTCTTCTCTGAGCACATGGTCGTCACATTTTCTCTAGTATTGTTCCTCTTCTCTGAGCACATGTCGTCACATTTTCTCCAGTATTGTTCCTCTTCTCTGAGCACATGGTCGTCACATTTTCTCCAGTATTGTTCCTCTTCTCTGAGCACATGGTCGTCACATTTTCTCCAGTATTGTTCCTCTTCTCTGAGCACATGGTCGTCACATTTTCTCCAGTATTGTTCCTCTTCTCTGAGCACATGGTCGTCACATTTTCTCCAGTATTGTTCCTCTTCTCTGAGCACGTGGTCGTCACATTTTCTCCAGTATTGTTCCTCTTCTCTGAGCACATGGTCGTCACATTTTCTCCAGTATTGTTCCTCTTCTCTGAGCACATGGTCGTCACATTTTCTCCAGTATTGTTCCTCTTCTCTGAGCACATGTCGTCACATTTTCTCCAGTATTGTTCCTCTTCTCTGAGCACATGGTCGTCACATTTTCTCCAGTATTGTTCCTCTTCTCTCAGCACATGGTCGTCACATTTTCTCCAGTATTGTTCCTCTTCTCTGAGCACATGGTCGTCACATTTTCTCCAGTATTGTTCTTCTTCTCTGAGCACATGGTCGTCACATTTTCTCCAGTATTGTTCCTCTTCTCTGAGCACATGGTCGTCACATTTTCTCCAGTATTGTTCCTCTTCTCTGAGCACATGTCGTCACATTTTCTCCAGTATTGTTCCTCTTCTCTGAGCACATGGTCGTCACATTTCCTCCAGTATTGTTCCTCTTCTCTGAGCACATGGTCGTCACATTTTCTCCAGTATTGTTCTTCTTCTCTGAGCACATGGTCGTCACATTTTCTCCAGTATTGTTCCTCTTCTCTGAGCACATGGTCGTCACATTTTCTCCAGTATTGTTCCTCTTCTCTGAGCACATGGTCGTCACATTTTCTCCACTATTGTTCCTCTTCTCTGAGCACATGGTCGTCACATTTTCTCCAGTATTGTTCCTCTTCTCTGAGCACATGGTCGTCACATTTTCTCCAGTATTGTTCCTCTTCTCTGAGCACATGGTCGTCACATTTTCTCCAGTATTGTTCCTCTTCTCTGAGCACATGGTCGTCACATTTTCTCCAGTATTGTTCCTCTTCTCTGAGCACATGGTCGTCACATTTTCTCCAGTATTGTTCCTCTTCTCTGAGCACATGGTCGTCATATTTTCTCCAGTATTGTTCCTCTTCTCTGAACACATGGTCGTCACATTTTCTCCAGTATTGTTCCTCTTCTCTGAGCACATGGTCGTCACATTTCCTCCAGTATTGTTCCTCTTCTCTGAGCACATGGTCGTCACATTTTCTCCAGTATTGTTCCTCTTCTCTGAGCACATGGTCGTCACATTTTCTCCAGTACTCAATGTCTATCGTTGAGAGGGCATCACGCGTCAATTCTTTAACATCACAAATTGTAAATGTGTTCTGCGTAGCAACTTGTCCTTTGACTTTAGCCCACACAAGTTCTATTGGGTTGAGGTGTGGATGATAAGGTGAGAGGTGAAGAGATGTGTGGCCATACTTTGACTTTAGCCCACACAAGTTCTATTGGGTTGAGGTTCGAATGATAAGGTGGGAGGCAAAGAGATGTGTGGCCATACTTTGCAATTATTTGATCAAATTGATATAACTTTGTCTTCTTAGTTTGTCTAACAAGTTGCAACAACTCTGGTTTTAACTGGGTGTTTGAAAGGAAACATTTTCTTTTCTAAGCCATATGATGATTTGATCTTTTGTGCTTGACGAATTAGGAACTTTGTCCTCCAGTGCTACCGCAATATGATAGGATGCATTGTCCATTACAAGACATGAAGGTCTATCCAGAATAGGGAGTAGAGTGTTCTCTATCCAGTCTTTGAAAATTCGTCCATTCATTTCAATGTTGTAGTCCCTATTGTCTGTAGACTTTGATTGAAAAATACGTCGCGTGTCATTAACATGACCATTCTCTCTACTGCCAGCATGTACCAATATAATGTGTTGTGTGTCATTAACAAGATCATTCTCTCTACTGTCAGCATGTACCAATATAATGTGTTGTGTGTCATTAACATGACCATTCTCTCTACTGTCAGCATGTACCAATATAATGTGTTGTGTGTCATTAACAAGATCATTCTCTCTACTGTCAGCATGTACCAATATAATGTGTTGTGTGTCATTAACATTCTCTCTACTACCAGCATGTACCAATATAATGTGTTGTGTGTCATTAACAAGACCATTCTCTCTACTGCCAGCATGTACCAATATAATGTGTTGTGTGTCATTAACATGACCATTCTCTCTACTGCCAGCTTGTACCAATATAATGTGTTGTGTGTCATTAACATGACCATTCTCTCTACTGTCAGCATGTACCAATATAATGTGTTGTGTGTCATTAACATGACCATTCTCTCTACTGTCAGCATGTACCAATATAATGTGTTGTGTGTCATTAACAAGACCATTCTCTCTACTGTCAGCATGTACCAATATAATGTGTTGTGTGTCATTAACATGACCATTCTCTCTACCTCCAGCATGTACCAATATAATGTGTTGTGTGTCATTAACAAGACCATTCTCTCTACTGTCAGCATGTACCAATATAATGTGTTGTGTGTCATTAACATTCTCTCTACTACCAGCATGTACCAATATAATGTGTTGTGTGTCATTAACAAGACCATTCTCTCTACTGTCAGCATGTACCAATATAATGTGTTGTGTGTCATTAACAAGACCATTCTCTCTACTGTCAGCATGTACCAATATAATGTGTTGTGTGTCATTAACAAGATCATTCTCTCTACTGCCAGCTTGTACCAATATAATGTGTTGTGTGTCATTAACAAGACCATTCTCTCTACTGTCAGCATGTACCAATATAATGTGTTGTGTGTCATTAACAAGACCACTCTCTCTACTGCCAGCATGTACCAATATAATGTGTTGTGTGTCATTAACAAGACCATTCTCTCTACTGTCAGCATGTACCAATATAATGTGTTGTGTGTCATTAACAAGACCACTCTCTCTACTGCCAGCATGTACCAATATAATGTGTTGTGTGTCATTAACAAGACCAATCTCTCTACTGCCAGCATGTACCAATATAATGTGTTGTGTGTCATTAACAAGACCATTTCTCTCTACTGTCAGCATGTACCAATATAATGTGTTGTGTGTCATTAACAAGACTATTCTCTCTACTGCCAGCATGTACCAATATAATGTGTTGTGTGTCATTAACAAGATCATTCTCTCTACTGCCAGCTTGTACCAATATAATGTGTTGTGTGTCATTAACAAGACCAATCTCTCTACTGTCAGCATGTACCAATATAATGTGTTGTGTGTCATTAACAAGATCATTCTCTCTACCAGCATGTACCAATATAATGTGTTGTGTGTCATTAACAAGATCATTCTCTCTACCAGCATGTACCAATATAATGTGTTGTGTGTCATTAACAAGATCATTCTCTCTACTGCCAGCATGTACCAATATAATGTGTTGTGTGTCATTAACAAGACCAATCTCTCTACTGCCAGCATGTACCAATATAATGTGTTGTGTGTCATTAACAAGACCATTCTCTCTACTGTCAGCATGTACCAATATAATGTGTTGTGTGTCATTAACAAGACCATTCTCTCTACTGCCAGCATGTACCAATATAATGTGTTGTGTGTCATTAACAAGACCAATCTCTCTACTGTCAGCATGTACCAATATAATGTGTTGTGTGTCATTAACAAGACCATTCTCTCTACTGCCAGCATGTACCAATATAATGTGTTGTGTGTCATTAACATGACCAATCTCTCTACTGTCAGCATGTACCAATATAATGTGTTGTGTGTCATTAACAAGACCATTCTCTCTACTGTCATCATGTACCAATATAATGTGTTGTGTGTCATTAACAAGACCATTCTCTCTACTGTCAGCATGTACCAATATAATGTGTTGTGTGTCATTAACAAGACCATTCTCTCTACTGCCAGCATGTACCAATATAATGTGTTGTGTGTCATTAACAAGACCATTCTCTCTACTGCCAGCATGTACCAATATAATGTGTTGTGTGTCATTAACAAGATCATTCTCTCTACTGTCAGCTTGTACCAATATAATGTGTTGTGTGTCATTAACAAGACAGTTCTCTCTACTGCCAGCATGTACCAATATAATGTGTTGTGTGTCATTAACAAGACCAATCTCTCTACTGTCAGCATGTACCAATATAATGTGTTGTGTGTCATTAACAAGATCATTCTCTCTACTGCCAGCATGTACCAATATAATGTGTTGTGTGTCATTAACAAGATCATTCTCTCTACTGTCAGCATGTACCAATATAATGTGTTGTGTGTCATTAACAAGACCATTCTCTCTACTGCCGGCATGTACCAATATAATGTGTTGTGTGTCATTAACAAGATCATTCTCTCTACTGCCAGCATGTACCAATATAATGTGTTGTGTGTCATTAACAAGATCATTCTCTCTACTGTCAGCATGTACCAATATAATGTGTTGTGTGTCATTAACAAGACCATTCTCTCTACTGTCAGCATGTACCAATATAATGTGTTGTGTGTCATTAACAAGACCATTCTCTCTACTGCCGGCATGTACCAATATAATGTGTTGTGTGTCATTAACAAGATCATTCTCTCTACTGTCAGCATGTACCAATATAATGTGTTGTGTGTCATTAACAAGACCATTCTCTCTACTGTCAGCATGTACCAATATAATGTGTTGTGTGTCATTAACAAGACCATTCTCTCTACTGCCGGCATGTACCAATATAATGTGTTGTGTGTCATTAACAAGATCATTCTCTCTACTGCCGGCATGTACCAATATAATGTGTTGTGTGTCATTAACAAGATCATTCTCTCTACTGCCGGCATGTACCAATATAATGTGTTGTGTGTCATTAACAAGATCATTCTCTCTACTGTCAGCATGTACCAATATAATGTGTTGTGTGTCATTAACAAGACCATTCTCTCTACTGCCGGCATGTACCAATATAATGTGTTGTGTGTCATTAACAAGATCATTCTCTCTACTGCCAGCATGTACCAATATAATGTGTTGTGTGTCATTAACAAGATCATTCTCTCTACTGCCGGCATGTACCAATATAATGTGTTGTGTGTCATTAACAAGATCATTCTCTCTACTGCCGGCATGTACCAATATAATGTGTTGTGTGTCATTAACAAGATCATTCTCTCTACTGCCGGCATGTACCAATATAATGTGTTGTGTGTCATTAACAAGATCATTCTCTCTACTGCCAGCATGTACCAATATAATGTGTTGTGTGTCATTAACAAGACCATTCTCTCTACTGTCAGCATGTACCAATATAATGTGTTGTGTGTCATTAACAAGATCATTCTCTCTACTGTCAGCATGTACCAATATAATGTGTTGTGTGTCATTAACAAGACCATTCTCTCTACTGTCAGCATGTACCAATATAATGTGTTGTGTGTCATTAACAAGACCATTCTCTCTACTGTCAGCATGTACCAATATAATGTGTTGTGTGTCATTAACAAGACCATTCTCTCTACTGCCAGCATGTACCAATATAATGTGTTGTGTGTCATTAACAAGACCATTCTCTCTACTGCCAGCATGTACCAATATAATGTGTTGTGTGTCATTAACAAGACTATTCTCTCTACTGTCAGCATGTACCAATATAATGTGTTGTGTGTCATTAACAAGACCATTCTCTCTACCTCCAGCATGTATCAATATAATGTGTTGTGTGTCATTAACATGACCAATCTCTCTACTGTCAGCTTGTACCAATATAATGTGTTGTGTGTCATTAACAAGACCATTCTCTCTACTGTCAGCTTGTACCAATATAATGTGTTGTGTGTCATTAACAAGATCATTCTCTCTACTGCCAGCATGTACCAATATAATGTGTTGTGTGTCATTAACAAGACTATTCTCTCTACTGCCAGCATGTACCAATATAATGTGTTGTGTGTCATTAACAAGACCAATCTCTCTACTGTCAGCATGTACCAATATAATGTGTTGTGTGTCATTAACAAGACCATTCTCTCTACTGTCAGCATGTACCAATATAATGTGTTGTGTGTCATTAACAAGACCAATCTCTCTACTGTCAGCGTGTACCAATATAATGTGTTGTGTGTCATTAACAAGACCATTCTCTCTACTGCCATCATGTACCAATATAATGTGTTGTGTGTCATTAACAAGACCATTCTCTCTACTGCCAGCATGTACCAATATAATGTGTTGTGTGTCATTAACAAGACCATTCTCTCTACTGTCAGCATGTACCAATATAATGTGTTGTGTGTCATTAACAAGATCATTCTCTCTACTGCCAGCATGTACCAATATAATGTGTTGTGTGTCATTAACAAGACCAATCTCTCTACTGCCAGCATGTACCAATATAATGTGTTGTGTGTCATTAACAAGACCACTCTCTCTACTGTCAGCATGTACCAATATAATGTGTTGTGTGTCATTAACAAGATCATTCTCTCTACTGCCAGCATGTACCAATATAATGTGTTGTGTGTCATTAACAAGACCATTCTCTCTACTGTCAGCATGTACCAATATAATGTGTTGTGTGTCATTAACATGACCAATCTCTCTACTGTCAGCATGTACCAATATAATGTGTTGTGTGTCATTAACATGACCAATCTCTCTACTGCCAGCATGTACCAATATAATGTGTTGTGTGTCATTAACAAGACCACTCTCTCTACTGCCAGCATGTACCAATATAATGTGTTGTGTGTCATTAACAAGACCATTCTCTCTACTGTCAGCATGTACCAATATAATGTGTTGTGTGTCATTAACATGACCAATCTCTCTACTGTCAGCATGTACCAATATAATGTGTTGTGTGTCATTAACATGACCAATCTCTCTACTGCCAGCATGTACCAATATAATGTGTTGTGTGTCATTAACAAGACCACTCTCTCTACTGCCAGCATGTACCAATATAATGTGTTGTGTGTCATTAACAAGACCATTCTCTCTACCAGCTTGTACCAATATAATGTGTTGTGTGTCATTAACATGACCAATCTCTCTACTGTCAGCATGTACCAATATAATGTGTTGTGTGTCATTAACATGACCAATCTCTCTACTGCCAGCATGTACCAATATAATGTGTTGTGTGTCATTAACAAGACCATTCTCTCTACTGTCAGCATGTACCAATATAATGTGTTGTGTGTCATTAACAAGATCATTCTCTCTACTGCCAGCTTGTACCAATATAATGTGTTGTGTGTCATTAACATGACCATTCTCTCTACTGCCAGCATGTACCAATATAATGTGTTGTGTGTCATTAACATGACCATTCTCTCTACTGCCGGCATGTACCAATATAATGTGTTGTGTGTCATTAACAGACCATTCTCTCTACTGTCAGCATGTACCAATATAATGTGTTGTGTGTCATTAACAAGATCATTCTCTCTACTGCCAGCTTGTACCAATATAATGTGTTGTGTGTCATTAACAAGACCACTCTCTCTACCTCCAGCATGTACCAATATAATGTGTTGTGTGTCATTAACAAGACCATTCTCTCTACTGCCAGCTTGTACCAATATAATGTGTTGTGTGTCATTAACAAGACCATTCTCTCTACTGCCAGCATGTACCAATATAATGTGTTGTGTGTCATTAACAAGACTATTCTCTCTACTGCCAGCTTGTACCAATATAATGTGTTGTGTGTCATTAACAAGACCATTCTCTCTACCGCCAGCATGTACAATATAATGTGTTGTGTGTCATTAACAAGACCATTCTCTCTACTGTCAGCATGTACCAATATAATGTGTTGTGTGTCATTAACAAGACCATTCTCTCTACTGTCAGCATGTACCAATATAATGTGTTGTGTGTCATTAACAAGACCATTCTCTCTACTGCCGGCATGTACCAATATAATGTGTTGTGTGTCATTAACAAGACCATTCTCTCTACTGCCAGCTTGTACCAATATA
The DNA here is from genome assembly GCA_032433765.1 of Megaustenia siamemsis. NCBI lineage: Eukaryota > Metazoa > Mollusca > Gastropoda > Stylommatophora > Ariophantidae > Megaustenia > Megaustenia siamemsis. Next base: position 4,737,989 of record JAVIAB010000107.1, on the reverse strand, counting down.
ATGTGTTGTGTGTCATTAACAAGACTATTCTCTCTACTGTCAGCTTGTACCAATATAATGCGTTGTGTGTCATTAACAAGACTATTCTCTCTACTGCCAGCTTGTACCAATATAATGTGTTGTGTGTCATTAACATTCTCTCTACTGCCAGCATGTACCAATATAATGTGTTGTGTGTCATTAACAAGATCAATCTCTCTACTGCCAGCTTGTACCAATATAATGTGTTGTGTGTCATTAACAAGATCATTCTCTCTACTGCCAGCATGTACCAATATAATGTGTTGTGTGTCATTAACAAGACTATTCTCTCTACTGTCAGCATGTACCAATATAATGTGTTGTGTGTCATTAACAAGATCATTCTCTCTACTGTCAGCATGTACCAATATAATGTGTTGTGTGTCATTAACAAGACCATTCTCTCTACTGTCAGCATGTACCAATATAATGTGTTGTGTGTCATTAACAAGACTAATCTCTCTACTGCCAGCTTGTACCAATATAATGTGTTGTGTGTCATTAACAAGACTAATCTCTCTACTGCCAGCTTGTACCAATATAATGTGTTGTGTGTCATTAACAAGACTAATCTCTCTACTGCCAGCATGTACCAATATAATGTGTTGTGTGTCATTAACAAGATCATTCTCTCTACTGCCAGCATGTACCAATATAATGTGTTGTGTGTCATTAACAAGACCATTCTCTCTACTGTCAGCATGTACCAATATAATGTGTTGTGTGTCATTAACAAGACTAATCTCTCTACTGCCAGCTTGTACCAATATAATGTGTTGTGTCATTAACAAGGTCATTCTCTCTACTGCCAGCATGTACCAATATAATGTGTTGTGTGTCATTAACAAGACCATTCTCTCTACTGCCAGCATGTACCAATATAATGTGTTGTGTGTCATTAACAAGATCATTCTCTCTACCAGCATGTACCAATATAATGTGTTGTATGTCATTAACAAGACCATTCTCTCTACTGTCAGCATGTACCAATATAATGTGTTGTGTGTCATTAACAAGATCATTCTCTCTACTGCCAGCATGTACCAATATAATGTGTTGTGTGTCATTAACAAGATCATTCTCTCTACTGTCAGCATGTACCAATATAATGTGTTGTGTGTCATTAACATTCTCTCTACTGCCAGCATGTACCAATATAATGTGTTGTGTGTCATTAACAAGACCATTCTCTCTACTGCCAGCATGTACCAATATAATGTGTTGTGTGTCATTAACATTCTCTCTACCTCTAGCATGTACCAATATAATGTGTTGTGTGTCATTAACAAGACCATTCTCTCTACTGCCAGCTTGTACCAATATAATGTGTTGTGTGTCATTAACAAGACCAATCTCTCTACTGCCAGCATGTACCAATATAATGTGTTGTGTGTCATTAACAAGATCATTCTCTCTACTGTCAGCATGTACCAATATAATGTGTTGTGTGTCATTAACAAGACCAATCTCTCTACTGCCAGCATGTACCAATATAATGTGTTGTGTGTCATTAACAAGATCATTCTCTCTACTGTCAGCATGTACCAATATAATGTGTTGTGTGTCATTAACAAGACCATTCTCTCTACTGCCAGCATGTACCAATATAATGTGTTGTGTGTCATTAACAAGACCATTCTCTCTACTGTCAGCATGTACCAATATAATGTGTTGTGTGTCATTAACAAGATCATTCTCTCTACTGCCAGCTTGTACCAATATAATGTGTTGTGTGTCATTAACATTCTCTCTACTGCCAGCATGTACCAATATAATGTGTTGTGTGTCATTAACATTCTCTCTACTACCAGCATGTACCAATATAATGTGTTGTGTGTCATTAACAAGACCATTCTCTCTACTGTCAGCATGTACCAATATAATGTGTTGTGTGTCATTAACAAGATCATTCTCTCTACTGCCAGCATGTACCAATATAATGTGTTGTGTGTCATTAACAAGATCATTCTCTCTACCAGCATGTACCAATATAATGTGTTGTGTGTCATTAACAAGATCATTCTCTCTACCAGCATGTACCAATATAATGTGTTGTGTGTCATTAACAAGACTATTCTCTCTACTGCCAGCTTGTACCAATATAATGTGTTGTGTGTCATTAACAAGATCATTCTCTCTACTGCCAGCTTGTACCAATATAATGTGTTGTGTGTCATTAACAAGACCATTCTCTCTACTGCCAGCATGTACCAATATAACGCGTTGTCCTTTGCTGCTGGGAATGCTTCTTTTATTTTCTCTGTCAACTGATTGCCATTCTTTCTCATATGTATGATGAGCATTGACCCACGTTTCATCCAAATATACTATATCGTAGCCTTCCATTCGTCGCTCACGAATCGGCCTCAGGTAGTTGCTTCGGGCAGCTATCAGGTGTGGTTTTTCACAAACAATATTTCTACCACTAGCAGATTTTCGAAAAGTGAAACCAACGCCTCTTATGATCTTCTAAAGAGTCGTTTTTGAGATTTCAATATCACGTTCTAATTGCAGTCGAACTTTCAGTTTGCGCTGTGTAACAATTTGATTCGATTCAAACAATTTCAAAACTTCACGACTAATAACACCTTTGTCAAAATCATCAACTTTCATTTTTCTTCCTTGCTTGACCGTCGCCTCTGCAGAGTCAAAGTTCTGTCATGTCCATCGATTGAAAGACTTTCTATCTATATTTAGAGCTGCCCGTGTTCTGTTATCTGGTTTTTTGATATCGTAATGTAACCGACCCCTTTTAGATTCCTTGCAAAAGTGCATGTACAATAACATAGTTACCAAAGAAAAGAAAATAAATGATGAAGTATTAAAAGAACTAAAGTGAAAAGAGAACAACTAAACAGAATTCAAATAAGACAAACGATATTCTCGGTGCATGTTAAAAGACACAACTGAGTCATCTTGGAAGGGAAAGTACAATGTAAAAGAGGTAGAGGCAGACCAAAACTAACATAGACGAGTAATATGAAAAGATGGACAAGTCATCCTATGACGACCTGCGTTATCAAAGCAATGGACAGAGCGGAATGGGGCTCCATGTTAGACAACATTCGATGCGGAGACGGCACTCAATTATGATGATAATATATTAAAACGCCTTGTACAAGAAGTCTATGTCAACAGCAGTGAGGAGGAGAGTTCACCGGCGCTATGTAGTGGCAGTTCTGGTCCTCTGGACGAACCATGGACAGTAGACAAAGAAATGAAAAGATGATAAAAGACCACAGAGATAAGATTTCTCTGAAGAATGTTGAAAGTTCCCTGGACAGCTAAAAAGACCAACGAGGAAATTCTCAAAGAGGCCAACACAAAAAGGGGGCTCTTGAAAACATCAGAAAGAAACAATCGACATTTTTTCCGGCACATCATGAGAAGATGAAAAAGGAACACTTGGTTACAACTGGCAAAATAGAGTGAAAAAGAGATCGCGGACCACAAAGAGAGAAGATACTAGGCAGCTTGATGTCATGGCACGAAACACGAAAAACAGTCAACAAGAGGATTGATACGAAATACTGTGGAGAGAAAACTCTGGAAGGACATGATCGCCTACGCCAACCGGTATGGCACATGATAATGATGGTGTACACACAAACGTTAGATGGTTGGTGTTCATACATGAGCTGACGTCAGTGCAGAAGACTTAGCCTCTAACCGGGTTGGACGGTCAATCCCGTCAGCCTAACCCTGTCCTAGAACAAAGAACTCATTCAAGACGAAGATCCGCTCAAACATCTCCGAGTCTCCTGCAGTCAAGTTCTCAGTGCAGGTAAATAAATCAATTATAACGCGATCTCGTGGCAGAACAGCACATAAAATACACTTGATAACAAGCAGTTTTTTTCAGCGAACGTCTTCTGAAGCGGAACTTATGAACATACCAGACATTCATTTGAGGGGCTAATGTGGGCTTCATTTGATCTCATATCCTGGATTCTCATTTGATTTTTTTGTTTGTTTTGTTTTGTTTGGACGGGTCTTTATTTCTCTCCCTTGACGACTTTTTTTTTAATCAGGAGGGAAATGTGGGGGAGGGGGGAGAATTTGGGGATGGTGGTGTAATAAAGAAAGACCCCATGTTGGTTAATAAAGTTGATGAAAAGACAGACAGACAAACAGGCACAGAGAGACAGACAGAAAAACAGGCACAGTGAGACAGACAGAAAAACAGGCACAGTGAGACAGACAGAAAAACAGGCACAGAGAGACAGACAGAAAAACAGGCACAGAGAGACAGACAGAAAAACAGGCACAGTGAGACAGACAGAAAAACAGGCACAGAGAGACAGACAGAAAAACAGGCACAGTGAGACAGACAGAAAAACAGGCACAGAGAGACAGACAGAAAAACAGGCACAGTGAGACAGACAGAAAAACAGGCACAGAGAGACAGACAGAAAAACAGGCACAGAGAGACAGACAGAAAAACAGGCACAGTGAGACAGACAGAAAAACAGGCACAGTGAGACAGACAGAAAAACAGGCACAGTGAGACAGACAGAAAAACAGGCACAGAGAGACAGACAGAAAAACAGGCACAGTGAGACAGACAGAAAAACAGGCACAGTGAGACAGACAGAAAAACAGGCACAGAGAGACAGACAGAAAAACAGGCACAGTGAGACAGACAGAAAAACAGGCACAGTGAGACAGACAGAAAAACAGGCACAGAGAGACAGACAGAAAAACAGGCACAGAGAGACAGACAGAGAGACAGACAGAAAAACAGGCACAGAGAGACAGACAGAGAGACAGACTGAGAAACAGACAGACAAAGAGACAGACAGACGGAGAGGCAGACAGACATACAGAGAGACATACAGAGAGACAAGCAGACAGAGAGACAGGCAGAAAGACAGACAGAGAAACAAACAGAGAGACAGACTGAGAAACAGACAGACAAAGAGACAGACAGAGAGAGAGAGACAGAGAGACAAACGGAGAGACAGAGATGCAGAGAGACAGAGAGAGACAGACAAAGATACAGAGAAACAGACACACAGAGAGACAGACAGAAAAAAACAGGCACAGAGAGACGGACAGACAAACAGGCACAGAGAGACAGACAGAAAAACAGGCACAGAGAGACAGACAGAGAGACAGACAGAAAAACAGGCACAGAGAGACAGACAGAGAGACAGACTGAGAAACAGACAGACAAAGAGACAGACAGACGGAGAGGCAGACAGACATACAGAGAGACATACAGAGAGACAAGCAGACAGAGAGACAGGCAGAAAGACAGACAGAGAAACAAACAGAGAGACAGACTGAGAAACAGACAGACAAAGAGACAGACAGACAGAGAGAGACAGAGAGACAAACGGAGAGACAGAGATGCAGAGAGACAGAGAGAGACAGACAAAGATACAGAGAAACAGACACACAGAGAGACAGACAGAAAAAACAAGCACAGAGAGACGGACAGACAAACAGGCACAGAGAGACAGACAGAAAAACTGGCACAGAGAGACAGACAGAAAAATAGGCACAGAGAGACAGACAGAGAGACAGACAGAAAAACAGGCACAGAGAGACAGACAGAAAAACAGGCACAGAGAGACAGACAAAGATACAGAAAACAGACACAGAGAGAGATAGACAGACAGACAGATAAACAGAGAAACAGAGAGACAGACAGAGAGACAGAAAAACAGACTGAGAAGCAGACAGCAAAGAGACAGACAGACAGAGAGACAGTCAGACTAGAAGATTATACATCAACAAATGTGCATACCGAGTGACATTGGAAACTCATGACGAGATAAGGGAAGGTGAGAACGAAAGAACGAAAGGAAAGAAAAGAAAGGAAAAGAAAGAAAGAAAAAAAAGAGAAAGAATAAATGAAAAAAAGAATGAAATAAAGAAAGAAAGAAAGAAAGAAAGAAAGAAAGAAAGAAAGAAAGAATTCGTATAAAACAAATGCAATTTTATAACGAACATGACAGAGAAGACATTAAGATGATGTAACTAAGAAAAATGGACATTAGACAAGAAAAACAGAACAGAAAATTAAAGCCTTTGACATGTGGAGCTATAGAAGAGGGGAAGAATTGATGGAAAGAAAAGAAAACAAACGATGAAGTCTTAAACTAAAAAATGAAAAGTGAACTACTAAACATAATTCAAATAAGACAAATGTTTTTTTTTTTTTTTTGGGGGGGGGTTGTGTGGTTAAAAGTAATCTTGGAAGGGAAAATACAAAGGTGAAAGAGGCAGACCAAGACTAACATGGACGAGTAACATCAAAAGATGGATAGGTCAGCCTATGTCAACCTGCACCATCAAAGCAAGAGACAGAGCGGAATGGCGCTCCATGGTAGCCAACCTTCGATGTGGAGACAACACTCAATGATGATGATGATGATGATGAAGCGATAATTACCGCTGGCCGAGTAAAAATGGTTGATCCAATCAAGTCACGCCGATGACGGGTGCACTCCTACTTATCTGGTGAACCCTACCAGGAAGACAAAAATGTTGTCGTCACCTAGCAGAACTGATCAATTCATGTTTCAAAGTCCTGGTTTATAAGCCAAGAGCACTTCCATTAAATATTGACACATAACGTTGACGTAGGCTTTTGTCTATCTTTCGTTCGCCTGAAGTATTGCCCGTATCAGCAATGTCGTTTCTTGTATAAATTGACGTAGTCTTGATATTTAATGTTTTCAGAAAAGGAGAATTACCGAACTGTGGACTGAAAACTACGCCCAGTTTTCAGATAAACCTGTTCATTGCTGACAGAACGTTCAGGATATATGGTCGCTAACAGTCGCAAGGTTTGGGTCATAACTTTGTATTCTTTTGTCCGCTTCTACCCGTAGGCGTGACTATTTATATTACGGCTGTAGTGTATTGTATATCATGCACGATTGCTGGACTGTTGTCACAACAGTTGTGTTATTTATATATTTGTGTAGTTATAAAATAATGTGTTTCAATCCAAAAGAGGGAAAGATAAGAAGTGAACTGCTGAAAGAGAAGGGAGGGAGGGAGGAAGGAACAAATTAGAGGAAATGAAACATTAAGAAAGAAATAAAACAGAAAAAAATTACTGCCCTATAATGTTTTATATCTTCTTGTACCTTGCAGCGCCGAGCAAAGAAAACGGAGTGGCTTTTACAGAAATCTGCCGTTTGTTTCCTGTACTTCATGTGCCATTTGACCACTAATCCATGTTTTTAGATTTTTCCAATTTTAGTTTCTCTGTTCAATTTTACTGTCAACGTCCAACTGGAAGCTGCTTGTTCCTATGAGTGTTCCCATGTGGGCGGTAGTGGGTTGTGTCCCCGTTAGTTGTAGTAGAACTACAGAAGAAAATACAAGCTATGTGCAGCTTCGTGTTCCTATGTGGGCGTTAGTGCCAGTAGAGCTACAGAAGAAAATACAAGCTATGAACAGCTTCGTGTTCCCATGTGGGCGTTAGTGCCAGTAGAACTACAGAAGAAAATACAAGCTATGAACAGCTTCGTGTTCCCATGTGGGCGTTAGTGCCAGTAGAACTACAGAAGAAAATACAAACTATGAACAGCTTCGTGTTCCCATGTGGGCGTTAGTGCATTGTGTCGTTATTTGCAGTAGAACTACACAAGAAAATACAAGCTATGCACAACTTCGTGTTTTCATCACAAAGTGGCATTTTAATTCTAATCTTGGAAACTTTGTATCGAGCATTGATGAAGATGACCTTGTAATAGTATTACATCATTGGTGTTGGTTACAATGGACGTAATACTCTTATCGGATATTATTTGATGAACATTAACGTTTCCCGTACCCACTCAGTTTAGGCGGGGCTTTAAGATATGAAATGTTTGATATTGATACGACTTGCTGATAACACGGGAACGAAAGACAAGTAAATAGATAAGATATTCTCTCTTCGGCGAGAATAGATATAAGTTACATAACTCGTTAGAAACCAACCCAGATTTGGTTTGGTCTTGCCTTTTTATTTAAGCTTTTGCATGCAATTACGGAAAGATGGCGGAAGCCAAGATTGTCTAGGCTATAAAAGAAGCGGTAGTTAGCATTAAGAAGACACTCAGACTAGATTAACATTTCAGTGAAATGAGATAGGACCATCTGGAGTACATTAGATCAGGAGAGAAGAAAATGAAACAGTGAGGAAAATAAATCCGTTGAGGACTTTACTTGTGATTGAATACTTAGAGAAACATTCAGTCAAAGATTATTCATAAGATTTATTTGGAAAAATGTTTAGCTTTATGTAATTTCAGGTTTCAAAAGAGATCAGTGATTATTATGGAAATCAAGGATATGACTAAACGGACTGATATATAAGTCATATTATTGTGTGTGTGTGTGTGTGCGTACGTGCGTGCGTGCGTGCTTGCGTGCGTGCGTGTGTGCGTGTGTGTGTGTGTTATGTTATGTACAGAACCCGGGAGATTGTCATTTAATAACGGCTGTAGCCAAGCCACGAATACTGAACTACTAATGATATAAATGTTTAGACGGTCATAGCAAACATGATGTGAAATGAGTGACTTCTGTATGCAGCCACGATTTCTAACCAGATGACTTGTGACGTGTAACTCAAGAAATGTGTGAACGAGATCTAGACGACGTCTTGTGACCTCAAAGTCGGTGTCAACATAAGTGCTGTTATGTGGAGTTTTCGTTCCGGTGTGATGAATTAATCACGTTGCATTGAGCACGTGATCACCGGAGAATTGGTGCACGTGATCATGATTGTTTGGACTCACATATTTTTTACACTTTGTGGATCATGTGCTAGTGTCACATATTCTGTACACTCTGTGGATCATGTGCTAGTGTCACATATTCTGTACATTTTGTGGATCATGTGCTAGTGTTACATATTCTGTACACTTTGTGTATCATGTGCTAGTGTCACATATTCTGTACATTTTGTGGATCATGTGCTAGTGTCACATATTCTGTACACTCTGTGGATCATGTGCTAGTGTCACATATTCTGTACATTTTGTGGATCATGTGCTAGTGTCACATATTCTGTACACTCTGTGGATCTTGTGCTAGTGTCACATATTCTGTACATTTTGTGGATCATGTGCTAGTGTTACATATTCTTTACACGTTGTGGATCATGTGCTAGTGTCACATATTCTGTACACTTTGTGTATCATGTGCTAGTGTCACATATTCTGTACATTTTGTGGATCATGTGCTAGTGTCACATATTCTGAACACTCTGTGGATCATGTGCGAGTGTCACATATTATGTACACTTTGTGGATCACGTGCTAGTGTCACATATTCTGTACACTTTGTGGATCATGTGCTAGTGTCACATATTCTGTACACTTTGTGGATTATGTGCTAGTTTCACATATTCTGTACACTCTGTGGATCATGTGCTAGTGTCACATATTCTGTACACTTTGTAGATCATGTGCTAGTGTCACATATTCTGTACACTCTGTGGATCATGTGCTAGTGTCACATATTCTGTACACTTTGTGGATCATGTGCTAGTGTCACATATTCTGTACACTTTGTGGATCATGTGCTAGTGTCACATATTCTTTACACTTTGTTTATCATGTGCTAGTGTCACATATTCTGTACACTTTGTGGATCATGTGCTAGTGTCACATATTCTGTACACTTTGTGGATCATGTGCTAGTGTCACATATTCTTTACACTTTCTGGATCATGTGCTAGTGTCACATATTCTGTACACTTTGTGGATCATGTGCTAGTGTCTCATATTCTTTACACGTTGTGGATCATGTGCTAGTGTCACATATTCTGTACACTTTGTGGATCATGTGCTAGTGTCACATATTCTGTACACTTTGTGGATCATGTGCTAGTGTCTCATATTCTTTACACGTTGTGGATCATGTGCTAGTGTCTCATATTCTTTACACGTTGTGGATCATGTGCTAGTGTCACATATTCTGTACACTTTGTGGATCATGTGCTAGTGTCTCATATTCTTTACACTTTGTGGATCATGTGTTAGTGTCACATATTATTTACACTTTGTGGATCATGTGCTAGTGTCACATATTCTGTACACTCTGTGGATCATGTGTTAGTGTCACATATTATTTACACTTTGTGGATCATGTGCTAGTGTCACATATTCTGTACACTCTGTGGATCATGTGTTAGTGTCACATATTATTTACACTTTGTGGATCATGTGCTAGTGTCACATATTCTGTACACTCTGTGGATCATGTGCTAGTGTCACATATTCTTTACACTTTGTTTATCATGTGCTAGTGTCACATATTCTTTACACTTTGTGGATCATGTGTTAGTGTCACATATTATTTACACTGTGTGGATCATGTGCTAGTGTCACATATTCTTTACACTTTGTGGATCATGTGTTAGTGTCACATATTCTGTACACTCTGTGGATCATGTGCTAGTGTCACATATTATTTACACTGTGTGGATCATGTGCTAGTGTCACATATTATTTACACTGTGTGGATCATGTGTTAGTGTCACATATTCTTTACACTTTGTGGATCATGTGTTAGTGTCACATATTATTTACACTGTGTGGATTATGTGCTAGTGTCACATATTCTTTACACTTTGTGGATCATGTGTTAGTGTCACATATTATTTACACTGTGTGGATCATGTGCTAGGGTCACTGATACAGTTGTGGGTCACGACTTTCTTTAACTTTAAGATAAAGGTGACCAGGTTATAGATCATTCCTCTAATTCTTAAAATCGAAGTCGCATGAAAGTGGTTTAAGTGAGGCCACACACAAATGTGAGATTCTCAACTAAAGGCCATATTTATGTGGGGATGATATTTTAACAAAATAACATCTCATAAACTGAACAACTTCATAAGTCTATGTCACTAGAAATGAGAAAGAGAGTTTATCGGTGCTATATAGAACAATTCTGACCTATGAAAGCGAATCATGGACAGTATCAAACAAATGAAAAGACGATTAGATGCCGAAGAGATGGAATTTCTCAGAAGAATGTTGAGAGTTCCACTGACAGCTAAAAAGACCAACGAAGAAATTCTCAAAGAGGCTAAAACAGAGAAAAGGTAGCTCCTAAGAAATATCAGAAAGAAACAATCGACATTTTAAGGACACATAATAAGAAAAGAAACGTTGAAATACTCGGTTACAACTGGCAAAATAGAGGGAAAGAGAGTTTGCTGACGACAGAGAGGAAATTCTGGTTAGCTTGGTGTCATGGCACGGAAAACAGCAAACAACAGAATTGATACGATGTATTGTGGAAGGATATCATCGCCAACCGGTACTGCACATGATAATGATGTTGATGTTTTAGTAGCTAATCTTCGAAACGTAAATAAAAGAACTAAAATGGCATATCTGACAATTTCCGGGATGCGAAGTTCCACCACAATATTTTAGTTCTTAATGCAAGATATAACTTCTTCTAGTGACTTTCAACGTGCAATAGAAGAAGTTTGTATATTCTCTCATCCTGGATAGGCACTAATGATCACCTCAACTAAAGTATCAGCGACAAATCGGTGTGTATGGTAAGGTTTTGGGCATCTCTTATTTAGATCATGTGAAACAGTTCGCTAAATGATACAACAAAGTTCATGGTCATCTATATCGAATATTGTGAGAAGATGGTGCAATATGAAATCGTTTGGACAATATCTCGATCATCGGGGCTGACATCACTTTTCTATAAGGAATTGGGTAAAGAGGGAGAAGGGGAGATAGGCAGAAGGAAGAGATGCAACGATAACATCACAGAATGGGCAGGATTCAACTTTGGAGGGTCTCAGTGAGTGACTGAAGACAGAGGAGAAATGGAGACTGTTGACAAGGTCTGTCAGTGGTGCCCCAACGACATCCAAGTTGACAGGGTCTGTCAGTGGTGCCCCAACGACCTCCAGGTTGACAAGGTTTGTCAGTGGTGCCCCAACGACCTCCAGGTTGACAAGGTCTGTCAGTGGTGCCCCAACGACATCCAAGTTGACAAGGTCTGTCAGTGGTGCCCCAACGACCTCCAAGTTGACAAGGTTTGTCAGTGGTGCCCCAACGACATCCAAGTTGACAAGGTCTGTCAGTGGTGCCCCAACGACCTCCAGGTTGACAAGGTTTGTCAGTGGTGCCCCAACGACCTCCAGGTTGACAAGGTCTGTCAGTGGTGCCCCAACGACCTCCAGGTTGACAAGGTTTGTCAGTGGTGCCCCAACGACATCCAGGTTGACAAGGTCTGTCAGTGGTGCCCCAACGACCTCCAGGTTGACAAGGTTTGTCAGTGGTGCCCCAACGACATCCAAGTTGACAAGGTCTGTCAGTGGTGCCCCAACGACATCCAAGTTGACAAGGTCTGTCAGTGGTGCCCCAACGACATCCAAGTTGATAAGGTTTGTCTGTGGTGCCCCAACGACATCCAAGTTGACAAGGTCTGTCAGTGGTGCCCCAACGACATCCAAGTTGATAAGGTTTGTCTGTGGTGCCCCAACGACCTCCGAGTTGATAAGGTTTGTCTGTGGTGCCCCAACGACCTCCGAGTTGACAAGGTCTGTCAGTGGTGCCCCAACGACCTCCAAGTTGACAAGGTCTGTCAGTGGTGCCCCAACGACCTCCAAGTTGACAAGGTTTGTCAGTGGTGCCCCAACGACATCCAAGTTGATAAGGTTTGTCAGTGGTGCCCCAACGACCTCCAGGTTGACAAGGTTTGTCAGTGGTGCCCCAACGACATCCAAGTTGACAAGGTCTGTCAGTGGTGCCCCAACGACATCCAAGTTGACAAGGTCTGTCAGTGGTGCCCCAACGACATCCAAGTTGATAAGGTTTGTCTGTGGTGCCCCAACGACATCCAAGTTGACAAGGTCTGTCAGTGGTGCCCCAACGACATCCAAGTTGATAAGGTTTGTCTGTGGTGCCCCAACGACCTCCGAGTTGATAAGGTTTGTCTGTGGTGCCCCAACGACCTCCGAGTTGACAAGGTCTGTCAGTGGTGCCCCAACGACCTCCAGGTTGACAAGGTCTGTCAGTGGTGCCCCAACGACCTCCAAGTTGACAAGGTCTGTCAGTGGTGCCCCAACGACATCCAAGTTGATAAGGTCTGTCAGTGGTGCCCCAACGACATCCAAGTTGATAAGGTTTGTCAGTGGTGCCCCAACGACCTCCAGGTTGATAAGGTTTGTCTGTGGTGCCCCAACGACCTCCAGGTTGATAAGGTTTGTCTGTGGTGCCCCAACGACCTCCAGGTTGATAAGGTTTGTCTGTGGTGCCCCAACGACCTCCAGGTTGATAAGGTTTGTCTGTGGTGCCCCAACGACCTCCAGGTTGATAAGGTTTGTCTGTGGTGCCCCAACGACCTCCAGGTTGATAAGGTTTGTCTGTGGTGCCCCAACGACCTCCAGGTTGATAAGGTTTGTCTGTGGTGCCCCAACGACCTCCAGGTTGATAAGGTTTGTCTGTGGTGCCCCAACGACCTCCAGGTTGATAAGGTCTGTCAGTGGTGCCCCAACGACCTCCAGGTTGATAAGGTTTGTCTGTGGTGCCCCAACGACCTCCGAGTTGACAAGGTCTGTCAGTGGTGCCCCAACGACCTCCAGGTTGATAAGGTTTGTCTGTGGTGCCCCAACGACCTCCAGGTTGACAAGGTCTGTCAGTGGTGCCCCAACGACCTCCAAGTTGACAAGGTCTGTCAGTGGTGCCCCAACGACCTCCAAGTTGACAAGGTCTGTCAGTGGTGCCCCAACGACCTCTGAGTTGACAAGGTCTGTCAGTGGTGCCCCAACGACCTCCAAGTTGACAGGGTCTGTCAGTGGTTTCCCAACGACCTCCAGGTTGACAAGGTCTGTCAGTGGTGCCCCAACGACCTCCAAGTTGACAAGGTCTGTCAGTGGTGCCCCAACGACCTCCAAGTTGACAAGGTCTGTCAGTGGTGCCCCAACGACCTCTGAGTTGACAAGGTCTGTCAGTGGTGCCCCAACGACCTCCGAGTTGACAAGGTCTGTCAGTGGTGCCACAACGACCTCCGAGTTGACAAGGTCTGTCAGTGGTGCCCCAACGACATCCAAGTTGACAAGGTCTGTCAGTGGTGCCCCAACGACATCCAAGTTGACAAGGTCTGTCAGTGGTGCCCCAACGACATCCAAGTTGACAGGGTCTGTCAGTGGTGCCCCAACGACCTCCAAGTTGACAGGGTCTGTCAGTGGTGCCCCAACGACATCCAAGTTGACAGGGTCTGTCAGTGGTGCCCCAACGACCTCCGAGTTGACAAGGTCTGTCAGTGGTGCCCCAACGACCTCCAAGTTGACAACGTCTGTCAGTGGTGCCCCAACGACCTCCAAGTTGACAAGGTCTGTCAGTGGTGCCCCAACGACCTCCAAGTTGACAAGGTCTGTCAGTGGTGCCCCAACGACCTCCAAGTTGACAAGGTCTGTCAGTGGTGCCCCAACGACATCCAGGTTGACAGGGTCTGTCAGTGGTGCCCCAACGACCTCCAAGTTGACAGGGTCTGTCAGTGGTGCCCCAACGACATCCAAGTTGACAGGGTCTGTCAGTGGTGCCCCAACGACCTCCGAGTTGACAAGGTCTGTCAGTGGTGCCCCAACGACCTCCAAGTTGACAAGGTCTGTCAGTGGTGCCCCAACGACCTCCAAGTTGACAAGGTCTGTCAGTGGTGCCCCAACGACCTCCAAGTTGACAAGGTCTGTCAGTGGTGCCCCAACGACCTCCAAGTTGACAAGGTCTGTCAGTGGTGCCCCAACGACCTCCAAGTTGACAAGGTCTGTCAGTGGTGCCCCAACGACATCCAAGTTGACAGGGTCTGTCAGTGGTGCCCCAACGACCTCCAAGTAGACAGGGTCTGTCAGTGGTGCCCCAACGACATCCAAGTTGACAGGGTCTGTCAGTGGTGCCCCAACGACCTCCGAGTTGACAAGGTCTGTCAGCGGTGCCCCTACGACCTCCAAGTTGACAAGGTCTGTCAGTGGTGCCCCAACGACCTCCAAGTTGACAAGGTCTGTCAGTGGTGCCCCAACGACCTCCAAGTTGACAAGGTCTGTCAGTGGTGCCCCAACGACCTCCAAGTTGACAAGGTCTGTCAGTGGTGCCCCAACGACATCCAAGTTGACAAGGTCTGTCAGTGGTGCCCCAACGACCTCCAAGTTGACAGGGTCTGTCAGTGGTGCCCCAACGACATCCAAGTTGACAGGGTCTGTCAGTGGTGCCCCAACGACCTCCGAGTTGACAAGGTCTGTCAGTGGTGCCCCAACGACCTCCAAGTTGACAAGGTCTGTCAGTGGTGCCCCAACGACCTCCAGCGTTATAGGATGAAGAAGTGGACCAGTTTCTGGAAGTTGGTTCGGTGCAGTCTCGTGCTCTGGGGGAATCTCATTCGAGTGTTTTATAATGAGAGTTTTATAAATATAAGGAAAAATACAACAAAATATTGATTTATAAGTTTAGGGAATTATACAACAAAATATTGATTTATAAGTTTAGGGAAAAGTACAACAAAATATTGATTTATAAATATAAGTAAAAACATAACAAAAATACAACAAAATATCGGCTAACAAATGTTAGGAAAAACATAACAAAATATCGATATATAAATATAGGAAAGGACATTGGAAAGCATAATAAAATATCGGTTCATAAATATAGGAAAGGACATTGGAAAGCATAACAAAATATCGGTTCATAAATATAAGGAGGAACAGAGCAAAATGAAGTAATCATCTTATATATTGGTAAGTATCAAAATGTTTAACTAGATGTATCGATTATAAAAGTCTCCAACCAGAAAACCGTATAAGTTTACGTTTTTTTAAATCATCATCATCGAGTGCCGTCTCCGCAACGAAGGTTGGCTACCATGGAGCGCCATTCCACACTGTCTCTTGCTTTGGTGGTGCAGATTGCCATAGGTTGACTTGTCCATCTTTTGATGTTACTCGTCCATGTTAGTCTTGGTCTGCCTCTGCCTCTTTTACCTTGTATTTTCCCTTTCAATATTACTTTTATTAGGCTGTTGTGTCTTTTATTTTAACATGCCCCAAAAATTTCATTTGTCTTGTTCTAATTGTGTTTAGTAGTTCTCTTTTCATTTTTAGTTGTTTTAAAACTTCCTTGTTTGTTTTCTTTTCTTTCCATCCAATTCTACTATTCTTCTATAAATCCACATTTCAAAGGCTTCAATTTTTTTTCTGTTTTCTGGTCTAATGTCCATGTTTCTGCACCATACAGGAATATTTTTTGTTATATTATATAACTGAAATTTCCAACTAGAATCGATTCTGGAGGAACACAAAAGATCATAACACCATTACGCCAAATTGAAAGCTGTGAAAGTGACGAACTGGCAATCTGTAACTCAATAATAATGACAGGACAGTTTACCGGGGCACCGCCCACTTCATTACCAAGAAACATGCCAGATTTGTTGTTGCCGCCATGTTTAATTCTTCTGCTTCTTCTTTTCTCTTTTCACTGATACCTAAAAGGTGTCGTGGTTTATATCTTTTGTCGTTCTTGTGCTGCTCGAATTGTCTGAATTAGTGATTTTCCTTTGTTGTTACATGTCTCTGTCGTGATTGGTACGGATTCATTCTGACCAGGTGGCCAAACCATTTAAGTTGTTGTTGTTCTATATATTCTTGGCAGGGTTTTGTTCCTACTATTTTTCTTATGGTTTCATTTGGTATTCTATCTCTTCTTGTGTTGTTTGTTACTTTTCTCAAGCATCGCATCTCACATGTATTGATCTTTCTTAAATGTGATTTAGAAAGGGTCCATGTTTGACTTTCATAGCACAGGGTTGGTATGAAGATGCTATCTATCATTTGTTGTTTAATTAATAAATGGATACTGAATGGACTGTGTAGCATTTGGAAAGTCCATAGCAAAAAGAGACAGAGGATATAATTTCTAAAAGATCTTGAGTAGATTGCATATCTGACTTTGGGGAAAAGGGGGGAATATAAGCACCTGATACCTGTGGTCGCAACAACAGGATCGGCGCACCAACAGCTGACCAAGACCTAGCAGTTCTACCTCCTTGTTGGTTTTCCCCGGTAACAGTGTGAAAGCAGGCCGGTTAACAGAAGCTACGACCGTTGTTTTCCCTATAGTGGTGGCTGTTACTGACGTAGAGGACCCAGTATTGCAGTACCTCTGTGATGGACTAGTGGTTTCCCAGCCTAGTCTGGGATAGACGAGATCCAACTTCTCCAGTAAGAGCCGGGAATGTGAAGAGAGCCACTACGACCCGCCACCTCAATAAGTAAAAGGGCACCCTGCCTACATCATCTCATGGTGTTGCATTAACTCGTGACATTGCATCAACTCGTGACATTACATCAACTCGTGACGTTACATCAACTTGTGACGTTACATCAACTCGTGACGTTACATCACTTGTGACGTTACATCAACTCGTGACGTTACATCAATTCGTGACGTTACATCAACTTGTGACGTTACATCAACTCGTGACGTTACATCAACTTGTGACGTTACATCAACTCGTGACGTTACATCAACTTGTGACATTACATCAACTCGTGACGTTACATCAACTCGTGACGTTACATCAACTTGTGACGTTACATCAACTCGTGACGTTACATCAACTGGTGACGTTACATCAACTCGTAACAATACATCAACTCGTGACGTTACATCAACTCGTGACGTTACATCAGCTGGTGACGTTACATCAACTCGTAACAATACATCAACTCGTGACGTTACGTCAACTCGTGACGTTACATCAACTGGTGACGTTACATCAACTCGTAACAATACATCAACTCGTGACGTTACATCAACTGGTGACGGTACATCAACTGGTGACGGTACATCAACTCGTAACAATACATCAACTCGTGACGTTACATCAACTGGTGACGGTACATCAACTCGTAACAATACATCAACTCGTAACAATACATCAATACGAGCAGGCGGAAAATCGGTCAACGACGATGGTAACCATGTTATCATTACATTATTATCGTTTATTAAGAATAACTATTATTGTTTTTTAAGAATAACTATTATTGTTCATTAAGAATAACTACTATTGTTGTTTTGAAAGTAAATAATTCCCAAAAAATCTCAAACATAAGCTGCAGAGAACACATCTCAAACGATAAGATAAGAAACGAAACAAAATAAGTATACGTGTCGAGTTGTATAAAAAGAAAGCGATGGAAGTACATCGGTCATGTTCTGAGAATGAATGAAGAAAGCCTTTCCTGTCAGGTATTCATGTGGGAAACATCTGGTAAATGAAATCAAGGTAGACCAAGAGAATCGCTACGCAGAATAATTACTATAGTCCGTTCAGATTCGTTTGCCGAGATGTTATGATTTATAATTCAAAAAGTTCTTGATGATTTCACATGATTTTTGGCATACGGTGTTAAAATGTCCATGTCACGAGAACATATGTGTTACTCGATGTCTAGCTATAACGGTTTTCTTAAAGCGGCGAATTCCTTTGATCTTTGCCCATGTAACTATTATTTTGACCCTAATCAAAATGTTTTACAGTAATCTAGTGCAACGATGACCCATAGGCGTGTCCATAAAATTTTACTTGGTGGCAAGTATACAAATTTTAAATTATATATAGAACTTTTGTTCGTAGAGTCAATTTGATATAGTTCCATGCTCTTGGTGTGAGTTTCCCAAATGTTGTCGCTGCCTTTCAAATACGTACATTTAGTTCCTCATCTAAGGAAAGTGTGGCTGTAATAGTGAATCCAAGATAGCTGAAATTCTGTACTGACTCAAGCAGGCTTCCATTCAAAGTAATGGTTGTTGGTTTGCTTATAACATATTTTTGATTGCTTGGGTGGTCTTGAACAATAAACTGTTTAACAAATCAACTAGGAAATTTTGCAAATCAAACTATTTATCTGTAGACTTAATCAGAGTAATGATCATTCAGAATCAGACGAGTCAAATAGGTCGATTACTGCTTTCGGCTGAACAAACAACAAACCATCCTTTTTCCAATATTCCTCTTCTTGTCGTAACACATGATCCTCACATTTTACCCAGTAGTCTTTATTTATATTTGATAGAGCCTGATTTGTAAGTGTCTCAACATCGCATAATTTGAAAGTTTTATTTGTATATGCTACGTGTCCTTTAACTTTTGCCCAAACTAGTTCTATAGGATTTAAGTGTGCATGATATGGAGGTAGTCTCAAACATCTATGGCCATGTTCTTGAATTAACTTGTCTATTTTAAATATCTTTGTACGTTGTGTCTGTTTTACAAGGCTAAGCAATTCGGGTTTCAAGTAGCTGTCGTTAACTTGTATGTGTTCTTTTATGAGCCACGTTTTGATTGCATCTTTTGTACTTGATGATGTTGGGATTCTATCTTCTACGTTAACTACGTTATGGTATGAAGCATTGTCCATTATCAGACAAGAAGGTCGATCTAATATTGGAAGGATATTTTTCTTGATCCAGTCTTTAAATATGTGCCCATTCATTTCGGAGTGGTAGTCTCTATTGTCTATGGATTTTGAAATGAAAACGAGATGAGCATTCTGCAACAACCCATTATGTCTGCTACCTGCATGTGCAACTATCAAACGTTGCCCTTTACTGCTTGGTACTGATCTTTTAATACTTCCATCTGCTAACTGCCATTCCTTTTCATTTGTATGATGAGCGTTGATCCAAGTTTCATCTAAATAAACAATATCATAATCATTTTCGCGCATTTCCTTCACTTCACGTAAATACTTGCTTCTAAGAGTTACTAGATGTGGCTTCTCACAAATAATGTTTTTTTTCCACCAGCATACTTTCTAAAGGTGAAGCCTGCACTTCTTAATATTTTCCATAATGAAGTTTTTGATATTTCAATGTCGTTGTTAGTTTTCAGCCAAAGCTTCAACTTTCTAAGTGTCACTTCTTCGTTTATATCAAACATTCGACAGATTTCTCTTTTTACTAGGTCCTTATCAAAACTGTCTAACGTTTCTTTCCTTCCTTGCTTTCTTGCATTTGTTGGCAATAAATATTCGCTTCCTTTAACTATTCGATCAAATGAACGTTTACACAAACCTAAAATATGCATTGTTCTCTTCTCAGGGTTTGATAAAGAACAATAAAGATGTCCCTTTTTACGCTCTCTGCAGAAGTATTGATAAATCTTTATAGCAATGTTATGCTCAGTAAAATATTTTGCCTTTATATTCATTCTCACATAGACTTGCAGAAGATAATATGGATAGTGCCGCCTCCTTTCTGTAAATATTGAGATTTGCCTCTGAATTATGACTCGAACTCGAGTCTACGGCCGTGATTTTGACGTCACATAATTTCCGGTTTCGGCTAAAATGTCATTTTGTGCTAAACGGGAAATTTCATATGTAACATTTCTTTATAAAAATTTATAGTGGAAACATAACTATTTTAGGACGGTGCGCATTCAGCCGTGAAGGTCATGCCTATATGTTAAAGAATCAGCTGTGAGATGTAAGCATCTACATAATCCCGCCGGTGTTTATAATATCGATTAACTTTTTTTTAATATAGGTTAAATAAGGCATCTTTGAAACTGGATCACATTTCTTTGATAAAAAAATATTTTTATAGCGACATTAGTATTCTAAACCTAACTTCAAAAGATCAATGCAAATGAACAATAAGTTTTTGAAAAAAATAAATTAATGACTAGGCAAACGAATCTGAACGGACTATAGGAAAGGTTCAACCATAGGACTCAGAAATAACCAAGAAATAACAAAGAAATAACCAAGAAATATCCAAGAACTAGCAGTAGATAGTAATCGTGTTTGACTTCCACTCTATGTGCCGTCTTCGGACCGAGAGCAATGAAACAATTATTATTCTATTAATAAACTACAAACAAAGGTTACTTTCCCTGCCTTGCTAGGCGTATGGGGAATATGGTGACCACAAATTTCTATGACCACAGCACATTTTTGGGTGATGTGGTCGGTATCACAACAGGCCGCCTTTACTTCCCAGAAAAATATCTGGTATACAATTTAGAGACTGGGTGAACCCCGGAGCCTTTGTCGGTCTGAAACAAATCAGTAATTTCTGGAGATCATACCTCAGCCCTTCTGATCAGGTAGGGAGGTCACTAACCACTCAGCCACTGATCACTGAGATGGGATTATTGTCTGTTCATGTTCTAAGGATAGGAATATATAAGGAATCTATGGTTAATGTAAGGATAGGAACCTATGAGTTAAGGATAGGAATATCTGAGGATATTAACCTGTGATGAGTTAAAAAGAGGAATATCTAAGGATACTAACCTGAGATGAGTTAAAAAGAGGAATATCTAAGGATACTAACCTGAGATGAGTTAAAAAGAGGAATATCTAAGGATACTAACCTGAGATGAGTTAAAAAGAGGAATATCTAAGGATACTAACCTGAGATGAGTTAAAAAGAGGAATATCTAAGGATACTAACCTGAGATGAGTTAAAAAGAGGAATATCTAAGGATACTAACCTGAGATGAGTTAAAAAGAGGAATATCTAAGGATACTAACCTGTGATGAGTTAAAGATAGGTGTATCTGAGGAACCTATGATAAGTTAAGGATAGGAACCTATGATTAATCCAAGAATAGGAACCTATGATGAATGTGAGGATAGGAACCTATGATCAATGTGAGGATAGGAACCTATAATGAATGTAAGGATAAGAACAAATATGACGAATGTGAGGATAGGAACCAATGATGAATGTGAGGATACGAACCTATGATAAATGTGAGGATAAGAACCTATGATGAATGTGAGGATAGGAACCAATGATGAATGTGAGGACAGGAACCTATGATGAATGTGAGGATAGGAACCTATTATGAATGTGAGGACAGGAACCTATGTTGAATGTGAGGAAAGGGGCATGTGATAAATGTAAGGATAGGACATGTGATGAATGTAAGGATAGGACATGTGATGAATGTAAGGATAGGACATGTGATGAATGTAGGGATAGGACATGTGATGAATGTAAGGATAGGACATGTGATGAATGTAGGGATAGGAGCGTGTGATACATGTAAGGATAGGAGCGTGTGATGAATGTAAGGAAAGGGCATGTGATGAATGTAAGGATAGGAGCGTGTGATGGATGAATTTAAGGATAAGAGCGTGTAATTGGTGTAAGTGTAGGACATGTGATGAATGTAAGGATAGGAGCGTGTGATGAATGTAAGGATAGGAGCGTATGATGAGCTTAAGGATCGGAGCATATGATGAGCTTAATGATAGGAGCGTGTAATGAATGTAAGGATAGGAGCGTATGATGAATGTAAGGAAAGTAGCGTGTGACGAATGTAGGGATAGGAGCGTATAATGAGCTTAAGGATAGAAGCGTGTGACGAATGTAAGGATAGGAGCGTGTTATGGATGAATGTAAGGATAGGACATGTGATGAATGTAAGGATAGGAGCGTGTGATGAATGTAAGGATATGACATGTGTTGAACGTAAGGATAGGACATGTGATGAATCTAAGGATAGGAGAGTATGATGAGTGTATGGATAGGACATGTAATGAATGTAAGGATAGGAGCGTGTGATGGATGAGTGTAAGGATAGGAGCGTGTAATGGATGAGTGTAAGGATAGGAGCGTATGATGGATGAGTGTAAGGATAGGAGCGTGTGATGAATGTAAGGATATGACATGTGTTGAACGTAAGGATAGGACATGTGATGAATCTAAGGATAGGAGAGTATGATGAGTGTATGGATAGGACATGTAATGAATGTAAGGATAGGAGCGTATGATGGATAAATGTAAGGATAGGAGCGTGTGATGAGTGTAAGGATAGGAGCGTGTGATGAGTGTAAGGATAGGAGCGTGTGATGAGTGTAAGGGTAGGAGCGTGTGATGAATGTAAGGAAAGGACATGTGATGAATGTAAGGATAGGAGCGTGTTATGGATGAATGTAAGGATAGGACATGTGATGAATGAAAGGATAGGAGCGTGTGATGAATGTAAGGATATGACATGTGTTGAACGTAAGGATAGGACATGTGATGAATCTAAGGATAGAAGAGTATGATGAGTGTATGGATAGGACATGTAATGAATGTAAGGATAGGAGCGTATGATGGATAAATGTAAGGATAGGAGCGTGTGATGGATGAGTATAAGGATAGGAGCGTATGATGGATAAGTGTAAGGATAGGAGCGTGTAATGGATGAGTGTAAGGATAGGACATGTAATGAATGTAAGGATAGGAGCGTGTGATGGATGAGTGTAAGGATAGGAGCGTGTGATGGATGAGTGTAAGGATAGGAGCGTGTGATGGATGAGTGTAAGGATAGGAGCGTGTAATGGATGAGTGTAAGGATAGGAGCGTATGATGGATAAATGTAAGGATAGGAGTGTGTGATGAGTGTAAGGATAGGAGCGTGTAATGGATGAGTGTAAGGATAGGAGCGTATGATGGATAAATGTAAAGATAGGAGCGTGTGATGAGTGTAAGGATAGGAGCGTGTGATGAGTGTAAGGATAGGAGCGTGTGATGAGTGTAAGGATAGGAGCGTGTGATGAGTGTAAGGATAGGAGCGTGTAATGGATGAGTGTAAGGATAGGAGCGTATGATGAATATAAGGATAGGAGCGTGTGATGAGTGTAAGGATAGGAGCGTGTGACGAATGTAAGGATAGGAGCGTGTTATGGATGAATGTAAGGATAGGACATGTGATGAATGTAAGGATAGGAGCGTGTGATGAATGTAAGGATATGACATGTGTTGAACGTAAGGATAGGACATGTGATGAATCTAAGGATAGGAGAGTATGATGAGTGTATGGATAGGACATGTAATGAATGTAAGGATAGGAGCGTGTGATGGATGAGTGTAAGGATAGGAGCGTGTAATGGATGAGTGTAAGGATAGGAGCGTATGATGGATGAGTGTAAGGATAGGAGCGTGTGATGAATGTAAGGATATGACATGTGTTGAACGTAAGGATAGGACATGTGATGAATCTAAGGATAGGAGAGTATGATGAGTGTATGGATAGGACATGTAATGAATGTAAGGATAGGAGCGTATGATGGATAAATGTAAGGATAGGAGCGTGTGATGAGTGTAAGGATAGGAGCGTGTGATGAGTGTAAGGATAGGAGCGTGTAATGGATGAGTGTAAGGATAGGACATGTAATGAATGTAAGGATAGGAGCGTGTGATGGATGAGTGTAAGGATAGGAGCGTGTGATGGATGAGTGTAAGGATAGGAGCGTGTAATGGATGAGTGTAAGGATAGGAGCGTATGATGGATAAATGTAAGGATAGGAGCGTGTGATGAGTGTAAGGATAGGAGCGTGTAATGGATGAGTGTAAGGATAGGAGCGTATGATGGATAAATGTAAGGATAGGAGCGTGTGATGAGTGTAAGGATAGGAACGTGTGATGAGTGTAAGGATAGGAGCGTGTGATGAGTGTAAGGATAGGAGAGTGTGTTGAGTGTAAGGATAGGAGCGTGTAATGGATGAGTGTAAGGATAGGAGCGTATGATGAATATAAGGATAGGAGCGTGTGATGAATGTAAGGATAGGAGCGTGTGATGAGTGTAAGGATAGGAGCGTATGATGGATAAATGTAAGGATAGGAGCGTGTGATGAGTGTAAGGATAGGAGCGTGTGATGAGTGTAAGGATAGGAGCGTGTGATGAGTGTAAGGATAGGAGCGTGTGTAGAGTGTAAAGATAGGAGCGTTGGATGAATGCGACTGATGAACATCTGCTACAATCATACCCATCAAGATGAACATCTTCTACAATCATGCCCATCATTATGAAGATCTGATACAATCATGCTCATCAAGATGAACATCTTCTACAATCATGCCCCTCATTATGAACATCTTCTACAATCATGCCCCTCATTATGAACATCTGCTACAAACATGCCCATCATTATGAACATCTGTTACAATCATGCCCCTCAAGATGAACATCTGCTACAATCATGCCCATCGTTATGAACATCTGTTACAATCATGCCCATCAAGATGAACATCTGCTACAATCATGCCCATCGTTATGAACAGAGAAGTGGCCATCACAGGCACCATTGGTAGTGTCACCGACCTTGAGTTGACGAACGATTTCTTCGACCTTATTAATATTATTGTCTTGAGGTCGTAGCAGCAACAGCAGCAACAGCAGCAACAGCAGCAACAGCAGCAACAGTAGAAGAAAGAAGAAGAAGAAAGAAAGAACGAAAAAAAAACTATTTTTACGCCACATAGTACTATTGCTGGTGTATGTCGGGGGCAACGATAGAACCTGAGGGATAAAGGCCGCTTGGTCAAGTAGTCGCCAAGTCGTGTGAGACTCCCAATTTTTATTTCACTCCGGATAGAAAAAATCCGTTCTGTCCACCGCATGCTTCGAACGCTGTAGGCCGGTTTTTCATCCAGCGGAACAGTGGGTTTAGCCGTACGGCGCCGCGCTTCTGAAGAAGTAGACATGATAAATTAATGAATCAAAATGAACAGCATGCTGACAAACTTTGTGTGTTTTCTTTATTGTTTTTTTTTCTTTTCGTGTAGACAAAAGGAGAGGACACGTCATTAAAAACTGCAGCAATAAAACATCATTGACGATGGAGATACGGGGGTAAGAGAAACTCGGGATGACATCAAGTAAATACACTTTAAAATAGGCATAGACGTAACAACAAAATGATAATCATGCAGAGCCGTGGCAAAGCTGGTATATTTTCATGAGGATGGATGAACTAATGAAGATCTTTATGGTCGAAACGCTGGTGTGTTTATTCCCGAGATATCCGTAACAATGTAAGATACAGTAACTACGTTTTGCTTTTCTGTAACATAATAATGTTATTGGGTGAAACAAGACATACAATGTTGGTGGGGACTGTTCAATGTTGAAGGAGATAACTGTAGCGACGCCAGGCATGATAGTGTGTTGTGCTGTTTTGTTCATGAAATCATGTGTCCGAATTTTCTTTCGTTCATTCCTTACTTCCTTCCTTCTTATTCCTTCCTTTCTCTGTTTCTCCATTTCTTTCTTTGTTACTTTTCCTTCATTCTTTCTGTCGTACTTTTCTTTCTTTCTTTCTCTTATCAGTGAGTGGTGAAGAAAAAAACAAACTAGCCGCCGGTCAGAATATAATAAAGAGATGGACAAAACCAGTAGGTCAGAATATAATAAAGAGATGGACAAAACCAGTAGGTCGGAATATAATAAAGAGATGGACAAAACCAGCAGGTCAGAATATAATCAAGAGATGGACAAAACCAGCAGGTCAGAATATAATAAAGAGATGGACAAAACCAGCAGGTCAGAATATAATCAAGAGATGGACAAAACCAGCAGGTCAGAATATAATCAAGAGAGGGACAAAACCAGCAGGTCAGAATATAATCAAGAAATGGACAAAACCAGCAGGTCAGAATATAATCAAAAGATGGACAAAACCAGCAGGTCAGAATATAATCAAGAGAGGGACAAAACCAGTAGGTCAGAATATAATAAAGAGATGGACAAAACCAGCAGGTCAGAATATAATCAAAAGATGGACAAAACCAGCAGGTCAGAATATAATCAAAAGATGGACAAAACCAGTAGGTCAGAATCTAATCAAGAAATGGACAAAACTAGCAGGTCAGAATATAATCACGAGATGGATAAAACCAGCAGGTCAGAATATAATCAAGAGAGGGACAAAACCAGCAGGTCAGAATATAATCAAGAAATGGACAAAACCAGCAGGTCAGAATATAATCAAAAGATGGACAAAACCAGCAGGTCAGAATATAATCAAGAGAGGGACAAAACCAGTAGGTCAGAATATAATAAAGAGATGGACAAAACCAGCAGGTCAGAATATAATCAAAAGATGGACAAAACCAGCAGGTCAGAATATAATCAAAAGATGGACAAAACCAGTAGGTCAGAATATAATCAAGAAATGGACAAAACTAGCAGGTCAGAATATAATCAAGAGATGGATAAAACCAGCAGGTCAGAATATAATCAAGAGAGGGACAAACCCAGTAGGTCAGAATATAATCAAAAGATGGACAAAACCAGCAGGTCAGAATATAATCAAGAAATGGACAAAACCAGCAGGTCAGAATGTAATAAAGAGATGGACAAAACCAGCAGGTCAGAATATAATCAAGAGATGGACAAAACCAGCAGGTCAGAATATAATAAAGAGATGGACAAAACCAGTAGGTCAGAATATAATCAAGAGATGGACAAAACCAGCAGGTCAGAATATAATCAAAAGATGGACAAAACCAGCAGGTCAGAATATAATAAAGAGATGGACAAAACCAGTAGGTCAGAATATAATCAAGAAATGGACAAAACCAGCAGGTCAGAATATAATCAAAAGATGGATAAAACCAGCAGGTCAGAATATAATCAAGAGAGGGACAAAACCAGTAGGTCAGAAAATAATCAAAAGATGGACAAAACCAGCAGGTCAGAATATAATCAAGAAATGGACAAAACCAGCAGGTCAGAATATAATGAAGAGATGGCAAAACCAGCAGGTCAGAATGTAATAAAAAGATGGACAAAACCAGCAGGTCAGAATATAATAAAGAGATGGACAAAACCAGTAGGTCAGAATATATAAAGAGATGGACAAAACCAGCAGGTCAGAATATAATCAAGAGATGGACAAAACCAGTAGGCCAGAATGTAATAAAGAGATGGACAAAACCAGCAGGTCAGAATATAATCAAGAGATGGACAAAACCAGCAGGTCAGAATATAATCAAGAGAGGGACAAAACCAGCAGGTCAGAATGTAATAAAAAGATGGACATAACCAGCAGGTCAGAATATAATAAAGAGATGGACAAAACCAGTAGGTCAGAATATAATCAAAAGATGGACAAAACCAGCAGGTCAGAATATAATCAAAAGATGGACAAAACCAATAGGTCAGAATATAATCAAGAGATGGACAAAACCAGCAGGTCAGAATATAATCAAAAGATGGACAAAACCAGCAGGTCAGAATATAATCAAAAGATGGACAAAACCAGTAGGTCAGAATATAATCAAGAAATGGACAAAACCAGCAGGTCAGAATATAATCAAAAGATGGATAAAACCAGCAGGTCAGAATATAATCAAGAGAGGGACAAAACCAGTAGGTCAGAATATAATCAAAAGATGGACAAAACCAGCTGGTCAGAATATAATCAAGAAATGGACAAAACCAGCAGGTCAGAATATAATGAAGAGATGGACAAAACCAGCAGGTCAGAATGTAATAAAAAGATGGACAAAACCAGCAGGTCAGAATATAATAAAGAGATGGACAAAACCAGTAGGTCAGAATATATAAAGAGATGGACAAAACCAGCAGGTCAGAATATAATCAAGAGATGGACAAAACCAGTAGGCCAGAATGTAATAAAGAGATGGACAAAACCAGCAGGTCAGAATATAATCAAGAGATGGACAAAACCAGCAGGTCAGAATATAATCAAGAGAGGGACAAAACCAGCAGGTCAGAATGTAATAAAAAGATGGACAAAACCAGCAGGTCAGAATATAATAAAGAGATGGACAAAACCAGTAAGTCAGAATATAATCAAAAGATGGACAAAACCAGCAGGTCAGAATATAATCAAGAGAGGGACAAAACCAATAGGTCAGAATATAATCAAGAGATGGACAAAACCAGCAGGTCAGAATATAATCAAAAGATGGACAAAACCAGCAGGTCAGAATATAATCAAGAGATGGACAAAACCAGCAGGTCAGAATATAATCAAAAGATGAACAAAACCAGTAGGTCAGAATATAATCAAGAAATGGACAAACCAGCAGGTCAGAATATAATAAAGAGATGGACAAAACCAGCAGGTCAGAATATAATGAAGAGATGGACAAAACCAGCAGGTCAGAATGTAATAAAAAGATGGACAAAACCAGCAGGTCAGAATATAATAAAGAGATGGACAAAACCAGTAGGTCAGAATATATAAAGAGATGGACAAAACCAGCAGGTCAGAATATAATCAAGAGATGGACAAAACCAGTAGGCCAGAATGTAATAAAGAGATGGACAAAACCAGCAGGTCAGAATATAATCAAGAGATGGACAAAACCAGCAGGTCAGAATATAATCAAGAGAGGGACAAAACCAGCAGGTCAGAATGTAATAAAAAGATGGACAAAACCAGCAGGTCAGAATATAATAAAGAGATGGACAAAACCAGTAGGTCAGAATATAATCAAAAGATGGACAAAACCAGCAGGTCAGAATATAATCAAGAGAGGGACAAAACCAATAGGTCAGAATATAATCAAGAGATGGACAAAACCAGCAGGTCAGAATATAATCAAAAGATGGACAAAACCAGCAGGTCAGAATATAATAAAGAGATGGACAAAACCAGCAGGTCAGAATATAATCAAAAGATGAACAAAACCAGTAGGTCAGAATATAATCAAGAAATGGACAAAACCAGCAGGTCAGTATATAATAAAGAGATGGACAAAACCAGCAGGTCAGAATATAATAAAGAGATGGACAAAACCAGCAGGTCAGAATATAATAAAGAGATGGACAAAACCAGCAGGTCAGAATATAAAAAAGAGATGGACAAAACCAGCAGGTCAGAATATAAGCAAGAGATGGACATTGCTAGTCTATCAGAAAATACCAAGTAATGCAGGAGCCTATCGGCTTTGAGATCCTCAGCAGCTGACCCTAGTTGCGAAGACGGCGACCTAGTCTTCTACTACTGCAGACATTCATCCTACGACTAATCCTCTTCATCGTCAGTCCTTAAAAGGACGTTAAATAAACGTAGATATGGGAGTGTTGTGGTTTACGCCAATCTGTCACAACTGCGCCTTTATGCGACCCAACCTATTCTACGTCATTACGCCGCTGTTTGTTGTTGTTTGTATAGTGGATTGCCTTCCCTGTGTGATGCCTACTCACTTGGCCAAACTGATAGGCCTTTATCTACGCCCACCAGGAAGTGGGCTTTCATCAATTCTTGATCAGCAACACAGCAAATCAGCCATGAATCGCTGCAAGCTTTCAGTCCAATTTGTGTTAGTATGTACATATTCTTCCCATGAATACTGTCAGATTTATATTTTTTAAAAACAAAACGACATATTTAATTATCTGCATAAAAAACAGACCCATGAGAGTATATTCCTGTTGAAACCATTAAAAAAAACAGACCCATGAGCGTATATTCCTATTTTGAAACCGCGTGATCATAATAACAATTTTATACATTCGTTCCTGGTCCCGGCCTATTTCTTGATGATTCACCGCCATGTGACCTCTCAACTTTCACGCCATATTTTCCACGTCAGGGCAAGCTCCATCTACGACGCGGGTTTTCCCAATATAGAAACCGGTGTTGAGTGAATATGTTGTCCTGGTAAAATGGTGCTCAGAGATCGAGTATTATGTCGGTTGTAACTTGTGTCAAACAACATCACGTGATTTGTGTTTTCTATGAATTTTCACGTGGTGGTGGGAGGATACACTGTTCATGGAAATAACCTTTCCTATAATATTTGTTGATGTTTAATATTGATGTGTTGATGTTCTTCTCCTTTCCTTCATCATTTGCCTTTCAGCGTCGAGTGGAGATACATTTTGGAGCCTTTTGCTTTTCTGTAGGCCTCTGCTGCTGTTCTTTCCAAGTGTTTCTAATATTCGGATAATCAATCTTTTTCGTGGTCGGCCCTTGGATCTGGTGTTCTCGCAACGTTTATTGAGAGCTCGTTGTGTTGTGTTTTGATCTTTCTGTCTTATCACGTGCCCTAACCATTTTTCTCTGTTGTTTCTTTATATATTCTATGGCGGGGGCTATTCCTAGCTTTTTTCTCAGTTCTTCATTTCTGATCTTGTCTCTCAGACTGTTTCCTGTCATTCGTCTAACACATTTCATCTCTGTGGTATTTATTTTTCTTGTTGTTCTTGAGTCCAGATCTTCATTGGTAGCACAACATTGGGATGAAGATTGTATTGTATAGTGCTCGTTTTTCCCCCAGAGTTATTTCCTTGTTGGACAATAGTGGTGATAACTGTCCAATGATTGAAAAGCTTTGTTGCATCTTGAGTCTGTGTTGATGATGTGATGTGGTGATATTAGTGATGTGTTGATGTTAGTGATGTTGATGATGTTTTGATGTTGATGATGCACAAATATCTATTCCACACCCACGATCGCATCTTTATTCAGGCTGAAGAGACAGGATATGTGGGTAACGTAGAGAAAGGGGTAGTTGGGGGAAAGAAGATTTATTCTTTTAAAGACTTTTTTTCTATTTAGAAGGGTGTCTTCTCAGTTTAGAAAGAATGGTGTCTTCTTGCATGAATGCATGTCTTCTCGCCAAAAATGTCTTATCGATATCATGCACAAGGGTGTTCTCTAGGTATTCTTTAAAAATGTGTCCTTTCACATACAGTGATGTGTGTACATACAAAATTGTCTTTTATTTTTGTAAAATGTCTAATCACGTAAAGAAGTGTCTTTTCATTCAAATATGTCTAATCACGTAAAGAAGTGTCTTTTCATGCAAATATGTCTAATCACGTAAAGAAGTGTCTTTTCATGCAAATATGTCTAATCACGTAAAGAAGTGTCTTTTCATTCAAATATGTCTAATCACGTAAAGAAGTGTCTTTTCATTAAAACATGTCTAATCACATAGAGAAGTGTCTTTTCATTAAAACATGTCTTATCACAAAAAGCGGTGTCTTTTCATCCAAATAATCGAGATCATGAACAAATATTCTAGAAAAGTAAGGCAAGGTTCCCTGACCCTGACCTTGCTAGACGTATGGGGAATGCGGTGTTAGTGACCAGATTTTTTAATGACTGCGGCACGTTTTTGGGTGATGTGGTCGGTATCAGGCCAGGCCGCCTTTAGTCCTCAGTGCCCATTTTTAGAGGCTAAACAAAATCAGCGCTGAGTTAAATGACTCCGTTGTTACCCCCTGCCACAGTTTCATTCTGTTAGTTTTCTTTCACCAACTACCACACATGACAGAAAGTAATTTTAAAGCCATGAAAAATATACTAATATCATAACAAATACTACCAAGGCTAAAATTAAGAATGGGAAAATATATCTTCTCAATATTCCTGTATGTTTAGAAACATGGACATTACACAATGAAACAGAATAGAAATTGAAGCCTTTGAAACGTGTATTTATAGAAATATATATAGAATTGGATTGGGGAGGGGGGGAGAAGAAAACAAACGATGAAGTTTTGAAACAAATAAAGATTATAAGAGAGCTACTAAACACAGTTAGAATAAGACAAATGGCATTTTTGGGGGCATGTTAAAAGACACAACAGCCTACTAAAAGTAATCTTGGAAGGGAAATACAAGGTAAAAGAGGCAGAGGCAGACCAAGACTAACATGGACGAGTAACATCAAAAGATGGACAAGTCAGCCTGTGACAACCTGCACCATGAAAGCAAGAGACAGAGTAGAATGGCGCTCCATGGTAGCCAACCTTCGATGCGGAGATGGCATTCAATGAATGAATGAAAAACTACAGAGGGCGAACCGTCCCCCCCCCCCACCCACAACAAAAATATATCAATTTTATCTGACATAGAACGCCCCTGCATCTGACTAATAGAACGTTCCAGTTCTATTGTCGTATTGAAAACGTTCTAGGCAACGCGCCTCGTTTCGGCACACGATGATTGTGACAATCAAGACATCCCATAATTCCGCTGGCATTAATCACGTATCGTGTTGTAGCGTGACGTCAGTAAACACTTAGTTAAGCGGTGCACCTGTACAACCAATCAAACAGGTAATGTTGGCCTTTTTTTTTACCTCCACGTTGACAGAAATGAGCTCATTTCATTGGCCAGCCCACAAATGCGCATTTCTCAACAACGTTGCTAGGTATGACGGTTCGCACGCTATCTCTTCACTTACAGAAGAATATATTCTAAAATTAGAGTCTGATGTATTACCGCGCAGAATTCTAACAAGCTTTGAATTGAAATGTGTCACAGAGTGGGTGTGGCGATTCACTTTGTCGTCTTGAACTTTAAGATAATGTTTGTCATTGTCAAAGATTTATAAATCGGAACGATCACAAGACCAGTTCTTTCAAGGGGAATAATTACAAAGTCGCTCGTCATCTATCGCGAGGATTCTCAAATTGGGCAGTATCGAAGCCCCAGGGTTGTTGCGTGAACTTCAAATTAGTGAAAAGGTTCCCTCCTTTACTTTGCTAGAAATTCCCCCACTGTATTGGGAATAATGTGTTAGTGACCATATTATTACATGACCACGGCTCATTTTTGGGTGATATGGTCGGTATCATGACAGGCCGCCTTTATTTCCCAGAAAATCTATGGTACGCATTTTTAAGGGCTTGGTGAACATCGAACTTAGTCGGTCCGAAAAAAATAGTTCACCACTTCTGGAAATTGAACCCAGACGCTTGTGATCAAGAAACGAGCACACTAACCACTCAGCCACAGAAGCGAGCACCCTAACCACTCAGCCACAGAAGCGAGCACCCTAACCACTCAGCCACAGAAGCGAGCACCCTAACCACTCAGCCACAGAAGCGAAGCACCCTAACCACTCAGCCATAGATCGAGCACCCTAATCACTCAGCCACAGAAGTGAGCACCCTAACCACTCAGCCATAGAAGCGAGCACCCTAACCACTCAGCCACAGAAGTGAGCACCCGAACCACTCAGCCATAGAAGCGAGCACCCTATCCACTCAGCCACAGAAGTGAGCACACTAACCACTCAGCCACAGAAGTGAGCACACTAACCACTCAGCCACAGAAGTGAGCACACTAACCACTCAGCCACAGAAGCGAGCACCCTAACCACTCAGCCACAGAAGTGAGCACACTAACCACTCAGCCACAGAAGCGAGCAACCTAACCACTCAGCGACAGAAGCATCACCCTAACCACTCAGCCACAGAAGCGAGCACACTAACCACTCAGCCACAGCAGCGAGCACCCTAACACTCAGCCACAGAAGCGAGCACCCTAACCACTCAGCCACAGAAGCGAGCACACTAACCACTCAGCCACAGAAGTGAGCACACTAACCACTCAGCCACAGAAGCGAGCACCCTAACCACTCAGCCACAGAAGCGAGCACCTAACCACTCAGCCACAGAAGCGATCACCCTAACCACTCAGCCACAGAAGCGAGCACACTAACCACTCAGCCACAGCAGCGAGCACCCTAACCACTCAGCCACAAAAGCGAGCACCCTAACCACTCAGCCACAGAAGCTAGCACCCTAACCACTCAGCCACAGAATGAGCACCCTAACCACTCAGCCATAGAAGCGAGCACCCTAACCACTCAGCCACAGAAGCGAGCACACTAACCACTCAGCCACAGAAGTGAGCACCCTAACCACTCAGCCACAGCAGCGAGCACCCTAACCACTCAGCCACAGAAGCGAGCACCCTAACCACTCAGCCACAGAAGCGAGCACACTAACCCACTCAGCCACAGAAGTGAGCACACTAACCACTCAGCCACAGAAGCGAGCACCCTAACCACTCAGCCACAGAAGCGATCACCCTAACCACTCAGCCACAGAAGCGAGCACACTAACCACTCAGCCACAGCAGCGAGCACCCTAACCACTCAGCCACAAAAGCGAGCACCCTAACCACTCAGCCACAGAAGCTAGCACCCTAACCACTCAGCCACAGAAGTGAGCACCCTAACCACTCAGCCATAGAAGCGAGCACCCTAACCACTCAGCCACAGAAGCGAGCACACTAACCACTCAGCCACAGCAGCGAGCACCCTAACCACTCAGCCACAGAAGCGAGCACCCTAACCACTCAGCCACAGCAGCGAGCACCCTAACCACTCAGCCACAGAGCGAGCACCCTAACCACTCAGCCACAGAAGCGAGCACCCTAACCACTCAGCCACAGAAGCGAGCACCTAACCACTCAGCCACAGAAGCGAGCACCCTAACCACTCAGCCACAGAAGCGAGCACCCTAACACTCAGCCACAACAAAGACAGAGACTGAACGGATTATTTAATCGTTTCTCTAAACCACTAATCTACTAAATACCGAATTATCGCTGAATAAGTAATACCAATGAGCTAAGGAAGGTATTTATGCTAAGGAAGGTATTTATGCTAAGAAGGTATTTATGCTAAGGAAGGTATTTATGCTAAGGAAGGTATTTATGCTAAGGAAGGTATTTATGGTCAACATTTACCTGTGGTAAAAAGTACAAGTAAAGTACCCCCGCCACGCCAAGTGGCGTATAGGGAATATGGTGTTAGTGACCCTATATTTTATAGACTTCGGCACATGATTTTTGGGGTAATGTGGGCGGTATTACGCCCGTGCCGCTTTACTTTCCCTGAAAAAAAATCAGGTACCCATTAAAGGCTGGGTGAACTGGAGCCGTCGGTTGGGATCGAACCCTACCTCTTGTCCTTTGTAGTCCAGTTCACTAACAACTGAGCTATCGCGGCTCCCATTTACCTGTGGGGTCAAGTAGATTTAACGTTTTACGTCACTGATAGGCGGTTTTTTGTTGTTGTGGGGGGGAGGGGAAAACAAATACCCCACGTAGTAACCAGCGAGTTTGCAAAACATTGCAGTTGATGTTTTAATCTCGTCATTCCTTGATGGGTTCTTGCTGGTGTCGAGTGGTAACTGTCTCCTTGATGTGACAGACATCTGGTTAATGAGAAGACACCTCATTGATGTGACAGACACCTGGTTAATGAGAAGACACCTCATTGATGTGACAGACATCTGGTTAATGAGAAGACACCTCATTGATGTGACAGACATCTGGTTAATGAGAAGACACCTCATTGATGTGACCGACATCTGGTTAATGAGAAGACACCTCATTGATGTGACAGACACCTGGTTAATGAGAAGACACCTCATTGATGTGACAGACATCTGGTTAATGAGAAGACACCTCATTGATGTGACAGACATCTGGTTAATGAGAAGACACCTCATTGATGTGACAGACATCTGGTTAATGAGAAGACACCTCATTGATGTGACAGACATCTGGTTAATGAGAAGACACCTCATTGATGTGACAGACATCTGGTTAATGAGAAGACACCTCATTGATGTGACAGATATCTGGTTAATGAGAAGACACCTCCTTATGTGATTAGACATTTTTAAAATAACCCCATGGATTTCATCTAATAGTCAATATCGACTTTATAGACAGACAGACAGACAGACAGACAGACAGACAGACGGACGGACGGACGGACGGACGGACGGACGGACGGACGGATAGAGGAACTGATGTGTTAATGGATTGATGGGTGGTGGGTTTTTTGGTGGGTGAGTGGGTAAATGGATGGGGGGGGGAGAGAGAGAAGACAGGGAGAGGTATTGTGTCCTGGGCTGGGATCTCCCGTGTATGTGCCCGGAATGTGGACATAAGTGATGGTGGTAATCACGTGACAACGACGAGCGTGGCTGTACTGTTCACATACCATTACAGCTGTTTTGGTTTACAAATATTTGTGTATGGTTAAAAATCACAAGGAACAACTTCAGGCGGTTGGGTGGTTAAAAGATAACACGCAGCATCTGGACTTAGAAGAATTAGCGTTCGAATCCTGCCACAGTTGGTGCACATTTTTATTTCCGAATCCAACATTTTCTTCGTGGCTCTATCGTTTCTCTGTATTTGGATTTGAGATCCAATGTCTAGCCCTTCAGGATAACAGCGAAAAATACAGGAGGCCAAGCGTGCACTCTGCACACGTTAAAGAAACCTGGTAATTAAGGTTTGAAAAGAGGAGGCCGAGTTGGTCACTGTCCGGAGAAATCGTTTAAAAATGTGCAATTCTATTCGTGCCGGAGACGGATATATCGGCCGAAAGGCGCAGATATTACGACTTGTCGTAAACTAGCAACGCAAAACGTCAATATCCATTTAACGGGTGAACGATAAAGAAGAAAACGACGATTTAGATGATGAAGATGAGTAAAGGTTTAGTTTGTTCATAAAAAGAATGAAGAGGTCGGTTAAAGGTCAACAACTCCTGGGAAGAACAAACGATGGCGAAAATATATTGTTTTAAAAGTTCACCTCCCAACCCTCCCCCCTCCATTTACTATGGTAGTGACATACTTATAATAACAACTTCAACTTCTATATGTTGGGACAGGTTTCAAACCAAATCACA
Source organism: Megaustenia siamemsis (assembly GCA_032433765.1). Lineage (NCBI taxonomy): Eukaryota > Metazoa > Mollusca > Gastropoda > Stylommatophora > Ariophantidae > Megaustenia > Megaustenia siamemsis. Next base: position 4,700,754 of record JAVIAB010000107.1, on the reverse strand, counting down.
GTCTTCCGGTAACAGAACTATATTATCATCCCATCAGGCTATAGCGTACCATTATCTTTGCTGCCCCCTTCTCTTTTTTCTTTTTCTCCCTCAGGTGTCCCCGGTATTAAATTATACACATCCTGTCACGTGATTTCATAATAAATAGGCTGGGTTTGGTAATAATAAAACATGAAGAAGTCATACAATGAGATGATGATAATGAGTTTCTTTTAGCCGAAATGATTCAGATCACGACCCACGAAACGTGTGTTACTTTAACAGTCAGATACACCGAGCATCTGGAGACAGTCAAGAGCTGCAACTACCTGGGACATACGACAACCAATGATGGAAAATGTAAAGTGAAATAAACAAAAGGATAGGTATGGCAAAAAGTAATTTTAATGCCATGAAAAATATACTGGCAACAAAACAAATATCAGCAGGGCTGAAACTAAGAATGGCAAAATGTTACATCTTCTCAATATTCCTGTATGGTGCAGAAACATGGGCATTAGACAAGAAAACAGAGTAGAATGGCGATCCATGGTAGCCAACCTTCGTTGCGGAGAAAGCACTCAATGATGATGATGATGATGACACCGATCATAAGTGGGTGGACATTAGAATTATGTCAGTTTACATTCTCATTACGGTGGCTGACAGCGATGATACAAGTGGTTGGACACTAGAATTATTGTCAGTTTACATTCTCATTACGGTGGCTGACAGCGATGATACAAGTGGTGGACACTAGAATTATTGTCAGTTTACATCTCATTACGGTGGCTGACAGCGATGATACAAGTGGTTGGACACTAGAATTATTGTCAGTTTACATTCTCATTACGGTGGCTGACAGCGATGATACAAGTGGTTGTACACTAGAATTATTGTCAGTTTACATTCTCATTACGGGGCTGACAGCGATGATACAAGTGGTTGGACACTAGAATTATTGTCAGTTTACATTCTCATTACGGTGGCTGACAGCGATGATACAAGTGGTTGTACACTAGAATTATTGCCAGATTACATTCTCATTACGGTGGCTGACAGCGATGATACAAGTGGTTGGACACTAGAATTATTGTCAGTTACATTCTCATTACGGTGGCTGACAGCGATGATACAAGTGGTTGATACACTAGAATTATTGCCAGTTTACATTCTCATTACGGTGGCTGACAGCGTTGATATAAGTGGTTGGACACTAGAATTATTGCCAGTTGACATTCTAATTACGGTGGCTGACAGCGATGATACAAGTGCTATATTGTCACAACTTGAGGGCTACAGATTGTTATCATTTTCTAGATTTACAAAATATCGTAATTGATTATTTTTTATTCGTTTCGTCTTTTCCTCTTCTTCTCCTTCTTCCATAACCCCGGATATCTTTGCAGCACCACAACTGGGGGTTGTTGGGGCATCACAGACAGGCTTCAACAATCTGGGGGTTGTTGGGGCATCACAGACAGACTTCAACAATCTGGGGGTTGTTGGGGCATCACAGACAGACTTCATCAACCTGGGTTGTTGGGGCATCACAGACAGACTTCATCAACCTGGGGGTTGTTGGGGCATCACAGACAGACTTCATCAACCTGGTGGTTGTTGGGGCACCACAGACAGACTTCAACAATCTGGGGGTTGTTGGGGCATCACAGACAGACTTCATCAACCTGGGGGTTGTTGGGGCACCACAGACAGACTTCATCAACCTGGTGGTTGTTGGGGTACCACAGACAGACTTCATCAACCTGGTGGTTGATGGGGCACCACAGACAGACTTCATCAACCTGGGGGTTGTTGGGGCACCACAGACAGACTTCATCACCTGGTGGTTGATGGGGCACCACAGACAGACTTCATCAACCTGGTGGTTGATGGGGCACCACAGACAGACTTCATCAACCTGGTGGTTGTTGGGACACCACAGACAGACTTCATCAACCTGGTGGTTGTTGGGGCATCACAGACAGACTTCATCAACCTGGTGGTTGTTGGGGCACCACAGACAGACTTCATCAATCTGGTTGTTGATGGGGCACCACAGACAGACTTCATTAACCTAGGTGTTGTTGGGGCACCACAGATAGACTTCGTCAACCTGGGGGTTGATGGGGCACCACAGACAGACTTCATCAACCTGGGGGTTGTTTGGGCATCACAGACAGACTTCATCAACCTGGGGGTTGATGGGGCACCACAGACAGGCTTCATCAACCTGGGGCTGTTGGGGCAACACAGACAGACTTCATCAACCTGGTGGTTGTTGGGGCATCACAGACAGACTTCATCAACCTGGTGGTTGTTGGGGCACCACAGACAGACTTCATCAATCTGGTTGTTGATGGGGCACCACAGACAGACTTCATTAACCTAGGTGTTGTTGGGGCACCACAGATAGACTTCGTCAACCTGGGGGTTGATGGGGCACCACAGACAGACTTCATCAACCTGGGGGTTGTTGGGGCATCACAGACAGACTTCATCAACCTGGGGGTTGATGGGGCACCACAGACAAGCTTCATCAACCTGGGGGTTGTTGGGGCACCACAGACAGGCTTCATCAACCTGGGGGTTGTTGGGGCACCACAGACAGGCTTCATCAACCTGGGGGTTGTTGGGGCACCACAGACGGCTTCATCAACCTGGGTTTGTTGGGGCAACACAGACAGGCTTCATCAACCTGGGGGTGTTGGGGCAACACAGACAGACTTCATCAACCTGGGGGTTGTTGGGGCAACACAGACAGGCTTCATCAACCTGGGGGTTGTTGGGGCAACACAGACAGACTTCATCAACCTGGGGGTTGTTGGGGCAACACAGACAGACTTCATCAACCTGGGGGTTGTTGGGGCAACACAGACAGGCTTCATCAACCTGGGGGTTGTTGGGGCACCACAGACAGGCTTCATCAACCTGGGGGTTGTTGGGGCACCACAGACAGGCTTCATCAACCTGGGGTTGATGGGGCACCACAGACAGGCTTCATCAACCTGGGGGTTGTTGGGGCAACACAGACAGACTTCATCAACCTGGGGGTTGTTGGGGCATCACAGACAGACTTCATCAACCTGGGTGTTGTTGGGGCACCACTGACTGACTTCATCACCTGGAAGTTGTTGGGGCACCACTGACTGACTTCATCCACCTGGAAGTTGTTGGGGCACCACTGACTGACTTCATCAACCTGGGGGTTGTTGAGGCACCACTGACTGACTTCATCAACCTGGAAGTTGTTGGGGCACCACTGACTGACTTCATCAACCTGGAAGTTGTTGGGGCACCACTGGCTGACTTCATCAACCTGGAAGTTGTTGGGGCACCACTGACAGAATTCATCAACCCGGAAGTTGTTGGGGCACCACTGACTGACTTCATCAACCCGGAAGTTGTTGGGGCACCACTGACAGACTTCATCAACCCGGAAGTTGTTGGGCACCACTGACTGACTTCATCAACCCGGAAGTTGTTGGGGCACCACTGAATGACTTCATCAACCGGAAGTTGTTGGGCACCACTGACAGACTTCATCAACCCGGAAGTTGTTGGGGCACCACTGACTGACTTCATCAACCTGGGGGTTGTTGAGGCACCACTGACTGACTTCATCAACCTGGAAGTTGTTGGGGCACCACTGACTGACTTCATCAACCTGGAAGTTGTTGGGGCACCACAGACTGACTTCATCAACCTGGGGGTTGTTGAGGCACCACTGACTGACTTCATCAACCTGGAAGTTGTTGGGGCACCACTGACTGACTTCATCAACCTGGAAATTGTTGGGGCACCACTGACTGACTTCATCAAACTGGAAGTTGTTGGGGCACCACTGACTGACTTCATCAACCTGGAAGTTGTTGGGGCACCACTGGACTGACTTCATCAACCTGGAAGTTGTTGGGGCACCACTGACTGACTTCATTAACCTGGAAGTTGTTTGGGCACCACAGACGACTTCATCAACCTGGGGGTTGTTGGGGCACCACAGACAGACTTCATCAACCTGGGGGTTGTTGGGGCACCACTGGCTGACTTCATCAACCTGGAAGTTGTTGGGGCACCACTGGCTGACTTCATCAACCTGGAAGTTGTTGGGGCACCACTGACAGACTTCATCAACCTGGAAGTTGTTGGGGCACCACTGGCTGACTTCATCAACCTGAAGTTGTTGGGGCACCACTGACTGACTTCATCAACCTGGAAGTTGTTGGGCACCACTGGCTGACTTCATCAACCTGGAGTTGTTGGGGCACCACTGGCTGACTTCATCAACCTGGAAGTTGTTGGGGCACCACTGACTGACTTCATCAACCTGGAAGTTGTTGGGGCACCACTGACTGACTTCATCAACCTGGAAGTTGTTGGGGCACCACTGGCTGACTTCATCAACCTGGGGGTTGTTGGGGCACCACTGGCTGACTTCATTAACCTGGAAGTTGTTGGGGCACCACTGACTGACTTCATCAACCTGGAAGTTGTTGGGGCACCACTGGCTGACTTCATCAACCCGGAAGTTGTTGGGGCACCACTGGCTGACTTCATCAACCTGGAAGTTGTTGGGGCACCACTGACTGACTTCATCAACCTGGAAGTTGTTGGGGCACCACTGGCTGACTTCATCAACCTGGAAGTTGTTGGGGCACCACTGGCTGACTTCATCAACCTGGAAGTTGTTGGGGCACCACTGACTGACTTCATCAACCTGGAAGTTGTTGGGGCACCACTGGCTGACTTCATCAACCTGGAAGTTGTTGGGGCACCACAGGCTGACTTCATCAACCTGGAAGTTGTTGGGGCACCACTGACTGACTTCATCCACCTGGAAGTTATTGGGGCACCACTGGCTGACTTCATCAACCCGGAAGTTGTTGGGGCACCACTGGCTGACTTCATCAACCTGGAAGTTGTTGGGGCACCACTGACTGACTTCATCAACCTGGAAGTTGTTGGGGCACCACTGGCTGACTTCATCAACCTGGAAGTTGTTGGGCACCACTGGCTGACTTCATCAACCCGGAAGTTGTTGGGGCCACCACTGACTGACTTCATCAACCTGGAAGTTGTTGGGGCACCACTGACTGACTTCATCAATCTGGAAGTTGTTGGGGCACCACTGGGTGACTTCATCAACCCGGAAGTTGTTGGGCACCACTGACTGACTTCATCAACCTGGAAGTTGTTGGGGCACCACTGACTGACTTCATCAACCTGGAAGTTGTGGGGCACCACTGACTGACTTCATCAACCTGGAAGTTGTTGGGGCACCACTGGCTGACTTCATCAACCTGGAAGTTGTTGGGGGCACCACTGGCTGACTTCATCAACCTGGAAGTTGTTGGGGCACCACTGACTGACTTCATCAACCTGGAAGTTGTTGGGCACCACTGGCTGACTTCATCCACCTGGAAGTTATTGGGGCACCACTGGCTGACTTCATCCACCTGGAAGTTGTTGGGGCACCACTGGCTGACTTCATCCACCTGGAAGTTATGGGGCACCACTGGCTGACTTCATCCACCTGGAAGTTGTTGGGGCACCACTGGCTGACTTCATCCACCTGGAAGTTGTTGGGGCACCACTGGCTGACTTCATCAACCGGAAGTTGTTGGGGCACCACTGGCTGACTTCATCAACCTGGAAGTTGTTGGGGCACCACTGACTGACTTCATCAACCTGGAAGTTGTTGGGGCACCACTGGCTGACTTCATCAACCTGGAAGTTGTTGGGGCACCACTGGCTGACTTCATCAACCTGGAAGTTGTTGGGGCACCACTGACTGACTTCATCAACCTGGAAGTGTTGGGGCACCACTGGCTGACTTCATCAACCTGGAAGTTGTTGGGGCACCACAGGCTGACTTCATCAACCTGGAAGTTGTTGGGGCACCACTGACTGACTTCATCCACCTGGAAGTTATTGGGGCACCACTGGCTGACTTCATCAACCCGGAAGTTGTTGGGGCACCACTGGCTGACTTCATCAACCTGGAAGTTGTTGGGGCACCACTGACTGACTTCATCAACCTGGAAGTTGTTGGGGCACCACTGGCTGACTTCATCAACCTGGAAGTTGTTGGGGCACCACTGGCTGACTTCATCAACCCGGAAGTTGTGGGGCACCACTGACTGACTTCATCAACCTGGAAGTTGTTGGGGCACCACTGACTGACTTCATCAATCTGGAAGTTGTTGGGGCACCACTGGGTGACTTCATCAACCCGGAAGTTGTTGGGGCACCACTGACTGACTTCATCAACCTGGAAGTTGTTGGGGCACCACTGACTGACTTCATCAACCTGGAAGTTGTTGGGGCACCACTGACTGACTTCATCAACCTGGAAGTTGTTGGGGCACCACTGGCTGACTTCATCAACCTGGAAGTTGTTGGGGCACCACTGGCTGACTTCATCAACCCGGAAGTTGTTGGGGCACCACTGACTGACTTCATCACCTGGAAGTTGTTGGGGCACCACTGACTGACTTCATCAATCTGGAAGTTGTTGGGGCACCACTGGGTGACTTCATCAACCCGGAAGTTGGTGGGGCACCACTGGCTGACTTCATCAACCTGGAAGTTATTGGGGCACCACTGGCTGACTTCATACACCTGGAAGTTGTTGGGGCACCACTGGCTGACTTCATCAATCTGGAAGTTGTTGGGGCACCACTGGTGACTTCATCAACCCGGAAGTTGTTGGGGCACCACTGACTGACTTCATCAACCTGGAAGTTGTTGGGGCACCACTGGCTGACTTCATCAACCTGGAAGTTATTGGGGCACCACTGGCTGACTTCATCAACCGGAAGTTGTTGGGGCACCACTGGCTGACTTCATACACCTCCATTTCTCTTCTATCTTCACTCGTTCTTTGGGGCTCTGCAATGTCGATGCCTTTCCATTCTTTGATGTTATCTTTTCATCTAATTCCCCGTCTACCTCTCCTTCTCCCTCATGTTATCTTTACATCTAATTCCCCGTCTACCTCTCCTTCTCCCTCATGTTATCTTTCATCTAATTCCCCGTCTACCTCTCCTTCTCCCTCATGTTATCTTTACATCTAATTCCCCGTCTACCTCTCCTTCTCCCTCATGTTATCTTTACATCTAATTCCCCGTCTACCTCTCCTTCTCCCTCATGTTATCTTTACATCTAATTCCCGTCTACCTCTCCTTCTCCCTCATGTTATCTTTTCATCTAATTCCCCGTCTACCTCTCCTTCTCCCTCATGTTATCTTTACATCTAATTCCCCGTCTACCTCTCCTTCTCCCTCATGTTATCTTTACATCTAATTCCCCGTCTACCTCTCCTTCTCCCTCATGTTATCTTTTCATCTAATTCCCCGTCTACCTCTCCTTCTCCCTCATGTTATCTTTACATCTAATTCCCCGTCTACCTCTCCTTCTCCCTCATGTTATCTTTACATCTAATTCCCCGTCTACCTCTCCTTCTCCCTCATGTTATCTTTACATCTAATTCCCCGTCTACCTCTCCTTCTCCCTCATGTTATCTTTACATCTAATTCCCCGTCTACCTCTCCTTCTCCCTCATGTTATCTTTACATCTAATTCCCCGTCTACCTCTCCTTCTCCCTCATGTTATCTTTACATCTAATTCCCCGTCTACCTCTCCTTCTCCCTCATGTTATCTTTACATCTAATTCCCCGTCTACCTCTCCTTCTCCCTCATGTTATCTTTACATCTAATTCCCCGTCTACCTCTCCTCCTCCTCCTCTTTCACAGTTCCTTACATAGTTGTCTGTGTCAGTCTAGATGATCGAGCCACGTGACCAAACTATTTCATTTTTCGTTTCTTCACAACAAACAAAAGGTCATAATGTACTTCGATTGCTTGTGTATGTATCCATTTATTTTTTTTTTTTTCCATTTCTTAAAATATATAAATACGAGTTGCACAAGACCAGGCGATAACATTGTGATCCGATCTATGTAAGAGATGCCCAAAACCTGACGATAACATTTGTGATCCGATCTATGTAAGAGATGTCCAAAACTTACGATAACATTTGTGATACAATCTAAGTAAGAGATGTCCAAAACCTTACGATAACATTTGTGATACGATCTAAGTAAGAAATGCCTAAAACCTTACGATAACATTTGTGATATGATCTAAGTAAGAAATGCCTAAAACCTTACGATAACATTTGTGATATGATCTAAGTAAGAAATGCCTAAAACCTTACGATAACATTTGTGATATGATCTAAGTAAGAGATGTCCAAAACCTTACGATAACATTTGTGATGCGATCTATGTAAGAGATGCCTAAAACCTTACATAACATTTGTGATATGATCTAAGTAAGAGATGTCCAAAACCTTACAATAACATTTGTGATATGATCTAAGTAAGAAATGTCAAAACCTGACGATAACATTTGTGATATGATCTAAATAAGAGATGCCCAAAACCTGACGATAACATTTGTGATATGATCTAAATAAGAGATGCCTAAAACCTGACGATAACATTTGTGATATGATCTAAGTAAGAGATGCCTAAAACCTTGCCGTAACATTTCAACTCCACGACTTGTATTTTCTTCTGTAGCAACTATAATAATAAACTGAAGCAAATCACAAACGATGACGTCACAGCTTCACACTGTGTTGTTGCCCTCTCGTGTGTATGGAGGTGGCTGTAAAGATCGATTCTGACACAGGATCTCCCGCCACAGTAGGTGCTGGTTGTATCATCATAGTTGATCACTTGAATGTTGATTGTTGTATTCATTCTCCAAAAACGCAAATAGTAAACAATTAAAATAGCGCTATTTTTAGTAACACGCGCAGCCTATGACGCAATAGACGTGCTCTGCTAACTGTAACTAACATCTCCAAAGTTAACGGTTGGACGATTATGACAAAACAGTTACTGACTCATTCATTGTTAATTTAAATAGCGGAATTCCGACTTTAGCAGGTCGCTTCGTAGCGATGGAAGTCCCGCAAGAGCATGATAATTGTACGTAGTAGGTCGTGGGAAGACCGGAAAGGTGGGTGGGGGGGGGGGGGGGGGGGGGGGGGGGAAATGGGTTATTTCTGAAGCGCGTAAACAAGAAGGTCAGAGAACTCACTGATAAAGGAAACAATACAAGTTACTTTTATCGCTTCCAATTGATTTTCAAAATGTTCATTCACGTGATAACTATATTTGGACAACAAACCATTTCATCCATACATCCGTTCGTCCGTCCGTCCGTCCGTCCGTCCGTCCGTCCGTCCATCCATCCATCCATCCATTCATCCGTTCTTCCATCCATCCAGTGGATTTCTAAGTTTGACTTTTTAAATTTCTAACAGAGTATATTTTAGTTTCTATGCCATAACCTTATCTTAGAGAACGACTCATCCACCAGCAGTTATAAACAACCTGTCAGATATAACAACCCATCGTATATAACTACCCATCAGATATTACCACCATCAGATATTACCACCCATCTGATATATAAGTTCCCATCATATATAACCACCCATCAGATATAACCCATCAGATATAACACATCAGATATAACAACCCATCAGATATAACAATACATCAGATATAACAACCAATAGATATAACAACCCAATAGATATAACAACACATCAGATATAACAACACATCAGATATAACAGCACATCAGATATAACAACACATCAGATATAACAACACATCAGATATAACAACCCATCAGATATAACAACACATCAGATATAACAACCTGTCAGATATAACAACCCAATAGATATAACAACCCAATAGATATAACAACACATCCGATATAACAACACATCAGATATAACAGCACATCATATATTACAACATATCAGATATAACAACCTATCAGATATAACAACCCATCAGATATTACAACCTATCAGATATAAAAACTCATCAGATATAACAACCCATCAGATATAACTACACATCAGATATAACAACCCATCAGATATAACAACCCATCAGATATAACAACCTATCAGATATAACAATCCATCAGATATAAACAACCTATCAGATATAACAACCCAATCAGATATAACTACACATCAGATATAACAACCCATCAGATATAACAACCCATCAGATATAACAACCCAATAGATATAACAACCTGTCAGATATAACAACACATCAGATATAACAACACATCAGATATAACAACCCATCAGATATAACAACCTATCAGATATAACAACCCATCAGATATTACAACCTATCAGATATAACAACCATCAGATATAACTACTCATCAGATATAAGTACACATCAGATATAACAACCCATCAGATATAACAACCCATCAGATATAACAACACATCAGATATAACAACCTGTCAGATATAACAACCCATCAGATATAACAACCTATCAGATATAACTACACATCAGATATAACTACACATCAGATATAACAAACCCATCAGATATAACAACCAATCATATATAACAACCCAATCAGATATAACTACACATCAGATATAACAACCCATCAGATATAACAAACCCATCAGATATAACAACCCATCAGATATAACAACCCATCAGATACAACAACCATCAGATATAACAACCATCAGATACAACAACCCATTAGATATAACTATCCATCAGATATAACTATCCATCAGATATAACAACCCATCAGATATAACTACACATCAGACATAATGAACCATTGGATATAACTTCACATCAGATATAATTACCCATCGTATATAACTACCCATCAGATATTACCCATCAGATATAACTACCCATCAGATATTACCCATCATATATAACTAACCATCAGATATTACCATCGTGTATAACTACCCATCAGATATTACCCATCAGATATTACCCATCAGATATAACCACCCATCAGATATTACCCATCAGATATAACCACCCATAGTATATAACCACCCATCAGATATAACCATCAGATATAACCACTCATCGTATATAACTACCCATCAGATATAACCACCCATCGTATATAACCACCCATCAGATATAACCCATCAGATATAACCACCCATCGTATATAACTACCCATCGTATATAACCACCCATCAGATATAACCACCCATCGTATGTAACTACCATCATATATAACCACCCATCGTATATATAACCACCCATCAGATATAACCCATCAGATATAACCACCCATCGTATATAACTACCCATCAGATATTACCACCCATCAGATATTACCATCCATCTGATATATAAGTTCCCATCATATATAACCCACCCATCAGATATAACCCATCAGATATAACCCATCAGATATAACCACCCATCGTATATAACCACCCATCAGATATAACCCATCAGATATTACTGCCCATCATACATAACCACCCATCAGATATTACCACCCTATCTGATATATAAGTTCCCATCATACATAACCACCCATCAGATATTACCACCCATCTGATATATAAGTTTCCATCATATATAACCACCCATCAGATATAACCACCCATCAGATATTACCACCCATCTGATATATAAGTTTCCATCATATATAACCACCATCAGATATTACCACCCATCTGATATATAAGTTCCCATCATATATAACCACCCATCAGTTATAACCACCCATCAGATATTACCACCCATTTGATATATAAGTTCCCATCATATATAACCACCCATCAGATATAACCACACATCAGATATAACCAACCATCATATATAACAACCAATCAATTTTTCTCTAAGAGTTCTCTAATATAACCACATATTAACCTCTCTCATAAAAGTTACCACACTCTCTCAGACTTCGTCATAAACATCAAATTCTTCATAGAAATGTAGTGGTTCCCTGTGTTGATGTTTCTGTTTGACTAACATAACTACTTCGTGAAAATTAATCAACTTCAACAAACAAAATCAAGAGAATCCAAAAGGTTATCCAGACCTTTCTGCCTCGTTGACTGTTTGTTTAAACTCTTTCGTCAGCTTTAGGGAAAGAGCCTCTCTCTCCCCTCGCGATATTACAGCACTCTCTACACGAGTACAGACGAAAGTAAATAAATTCTGACAAACCATCCTGAGTTGTTAAGGTGTTTTTACCCCCCGTATAGTTATAATAATATTGATGTTAAGTGGGAACACAGGTAGGTCATATAGAGCGACCCCTGGCCTACTTTTCTGTTATTGCAACAGAATAATATGAGGAAAGGGAGGGAATTCCCTGTCTCATTGCTGAATAAAAGCCCCGCTACCAAGCAAAACGAGCGCATTTGCTCGCATCTCTCTCTCGAACGTAACACGAGGGCAAACGCTCTCTAAACCAACACGTGTGGTTGTAAATGAAGTAAATCAACGAATAAACGAAAAATATTCAAGTAAAGTGGATTTGTTGTTTATGAAGTTTAAAATTGTAAAACTATTTCTATGTTGAGCTGACTGCAAATTACAAGTAATTTTATTCTTATGATTAACCGTCGATTGAACATTAAATAGATATTTTTATTTACGTAAAGAAAATATGAACATCTTTGTTTGAACTTTGGAGAAAATGACACGCAGACACGAGTTGGTATGAGTAGTTCCGTTCAGTATGATATAACTGTGAAGACGAGAATCTACACTGAGAAGTTCTAGTTGTTCGTGAATTACTAAAGTGCTGCTTAAAACATTGATTCACCAAGTACGTAGATTTATCCGAGAATTTGACTTCAGTATTTGATCAAATTCAAGTTGTGGATGGCGCCTTACGGCATCAACAGTTCAATGAGATGATAATACCCTCGATCTACGCTCCAGTCTTGTCTAAAATGAATCTGTCATCGGCGTTACATGCTCTCAACTCGTCCTCGGAACTGATGTCCATTCTCTCAGAGCACGACTACTCGATGAGGATGCAAGTTCCAGGCAATGGACAAAACGTGTCAAGCAGTCCGGAGTATTGTGATCCTGTAGAAGCTGGCAACAGCTGCAGCCGTGCGGATGTAATGCTGAGCTATAGTGATGTTGACTTCCATAAAGTGGCTGCAAGTAGCGAGGACACCGATTTTCTCATGGATTTAGGTAGGTCGCAGTTGTTGTATAACCTGCTATGTCATTTATGTTTCGTCATCATCATCATGTACTGTCTCTGTATTCAAGCTTTGCTTCCGTGGATCATCTTTTGTCTCTTTCTTTGTTGGAACACCCTGCTACTGTTTCTCCTGTCCACATATTCACTTTAATCTTTTCTGCCTCTATGTGGTATATACTCTCCCAATATTACTTTAATTAAGTAAGAAAACAGAGCAGAGAATTGCAGCCTTTGAAATGTGGATCTATAGAAACATGAGGAGAATTGGGTGGAAGGTCAAGAAGGCAAACATGGCAGTTCTGAATCAGCTGAAAATGATCAAATAAAAAATAACGTAACACAGTTCGGAGAAGAGAACTGAACATGTTTGGGGCATGTGAAGAGACATCATATCCTTCTAAAAGTCATATCCTTCTAAAAGTCTTATCCTTCTAAAAGTCTTATCCTTCTAAAAGTCTTATCCTTCTAAAAGTCTTATCCTTCTAAAAGTCTTATCCTTCTAAAAGTCTTATCCTTCTAAAAGTCATATCCTTCTAAAAGTCTTATCCTTCTAAAAGTCTTATCCTTCTAAAAGTCTTATCCTTCTAAAAGTCATATCCTTCTAAAAGTCTTATCCTTAAAAGTCATATCCTTCAAAAGTCATATCCTTCTAAAAGTCTTATCCTTCTAAAAGTCTTATCCTTCTAAAAGTCTTATCCTTCTAAAAGTCATAAAGTCAAAAGATTAATTTGATCAATTTATTACATGACGATTGAAGGGAACATATGAGGCCGGGAATAAAGAAAATGGGGAAATGATTTGACTTCGGGAACAGGATTCGATGTTCGGTAATGTCTGAACGAGACGGGATGACTCACGAGATTTGTCAACATCAATGGGTGTTATCTGCGAGCTACGGGAAACCTCAGAATATGCATTTCTTCAAATGTTTTGGAAAGGACAATGGAAGCACCTATGGGCCACGTCATAAGACAGAAAAACCTAAACACAAGGAACCTTCAATGGACGTTGCGACAACACAGACACAATGGCCGAACACGAACAAAGATTGATTGATCGAATATTAGAAACACTAGGAAACATAACAGCAGCAGAGGCCAACAGATGAACAAAAGATGGAATATTAGAAACACTAGGAAACATAACAGCAGCAGAGGCCAACAGATGAACAAAAGATGGAATATTAGAAACACTAGGAAAATAACAGCAGCAGAGGCCAACAGATGAACAAAAGATGGAATATTAGAAACACTAGGAAACATAACAGCAGCAGAGGCCAACAGATGAACAAAAGATGGAATATTAGAAACACTAGGAAACATAACAGCAGCAGAGGCCAACAGATGAACAAAAGATGGAATATTAGAAACACTAGGAAACATAACAGCAGCAGAGGCCAACAGATGAACAAAAGATGGAATATTAGAAACACTAGGAAACATAACAGCAGCAGAGGCCAACAGATGAACAAAAGATGGAATATTAGAAACACTAGGAAACATAACAGCAGCAGAGGCCAACAGATGAACAAAAGATGGAATATTAGAAACACTAGGAAACATAACAGCAGCAGAGGCCAACAGATGAACAAAAGATGGAATATTAGAAACACTAGGAAACATAAAAGAAGCAGAGGCCAACAGATGAACAAAAGATGGAATATAAGAAACACTAGGAAACATAACAGAAGCAGAGGCCAACAGAAGAACAAAAGACCGCGAATTATATTTCCCCTCGAGTATGAAAGGAAAGGTAAATGAGAAAGGAAAAGGAGAAGATGAAGAAGAAGATAACCAGCGAAATACAAACTTTTCGTCATCTACTCATGCGAACGGGACACCTTTATGGCTTCCTCCAATGCAATAAAGCTGGTTCTATAACCAAATCTATGTATCGATTTTTCTTATCAAACTCAAATTGATATCAACTTCACAAAGTATACAATTGTCATTTCTCATATTAAAACACGTGCTGCAACTTGCCAGGTTCCTGTAACCTGCGCGTTCTTGTAGGCACACGTAACCTGATCCAACATGTCAAGGTCGACAGCGTTTTGTTTTGAGGTCATCGATCTGGCTAAGTTTTTGCCAGGTCGTGTCGGTATTTCCTGATTGATGTCTTTCTTGAATGACATCATTTGTTTGGTGCTGGAACATGAATCACCAGATAATTATCAAACGGAATAATTCTGGTCGTGATAATGAAAGATGAATAGAATTAAAGCTGGTAATTAGGAGTGGTAATGAAAGATGAATAGAATTAAAGCTGGTAATTAGGAGTGATAATGAAAGATGAATAGAATTAAAGCTGGTCATTAGGAGTGGTCATGAAAGATGAATAGAATTAAAGCTGGTCATTAGGAGTGATAATGAAAGACGAATAGAATTAAATCTGGTAATTAGGAGTGATAATGAAAGACGAAAAGAATTAAATCTGGTAATTAGGAGTGATAATGAAAGACGAAAAGAATTAAATCTGGTAATTAGGAGTGATAATGAAAGACGAATAGAATTAAAGCTGGTAATTAGGAGTGATAATGAAAGATGAATAGAATTAAAGCTGGTAATTACGCGATTAATTAATTGTTTGATATCTCGCGGTGATTATCGTGATCGTCGCTCTTTCTAAAAGTTGTCGGATCAAATGTCACCAGCAGGGTTTATCGGTCCTTGGTCTCAGGGTTTGTCACAAGCAATGATCAATTGGTTTATCGGTCCTTGATCTCAGGGTTTGTCACAAGCAATGATCAATTGGTTTATCGGTCCTTGGTCTCAGGGTTTGTCACAAGCAATGATCAATTGGTTTATCGGTCCTTGGTCTCAGGGTTTGTCACAAGCAATGATCAATTGGTTTATCGGTCCTTGATCTCATGGTTTGTCACAAGCAACGGGCGATTGGTTTATTGTTCCTTGATCTCAGGGTTTGTCACAAGCAATGATCGATTGGTTTATTGGTCCTTGATCTCAGGGTCTGTTATAAGCAATGATCGATTGGTTTATTGGTCCTTGATCTCAGGGTCTGTTATAAGCAATGATCGATTGGTTTATTGGTCCTGGATCTCAGGGTCTGTTATAAGCAATGATCAATTGGTTTATCGGTCCTTGATCTCAGGGTTTGTCACAAGCAACGGGCGATTGGTTTATTGTTCCTTGATCTCAGGGTTTGTCACAAGCAATGATCGATTGGTTTATTGTTCCTTGATCTCAGGGTTGTGTCACAAGCAATGATCGATTGGTTTATTGTTCCTTGATCTCAGGGTTTGTCACAAGCAATGATCGATTGGTTTATTGGTCCTTGATCTCAGGGTCTGTTATAAGCAATGATCGATTGGTTTATCGGTCCTTGATCTCAGGGTCTGTTATAAGCAATGATCAATTGGTTTATGGTCCTTGATCTCAGGGTTTGTTATAAGCAATGATCGATTGGTTTATTGGTTTATTGGTCCTTGATCTCAGGTTCTGTTATAAGCAATGATCGATTGGTTTATCGGTCCTTGATCTCAGGGTCTGTTATAAGCAATGATCAATTGGTTTATTGGTCCTTGATCTCAGGGTCTGTTATAAGCAATGATCGATTGGTTTATTGTTCCTTGATCTCAGGGTCTGTTATAAGCAATGATCGATTGGTTTATTGGTCCTTGATCTCAGGGTCTGTTATAAGCAATGATCAATTGGTTTATTGTTCCTTGATCTCAGGGTCTGTTATAAGCAATGATCGATTGGTTTATTGTTCCTTGATCTCAGGGTTTGTTATAAGCAGTGATCGATTGGTTTATTGTTCCTTGATCTCAGGGTTTGTCACAAGCAATGATCGATTGGTTTATTGTTCCTTGATCTCAGGGTTTGTTATAAGCAGTGATCGATTGGTTTATTGTTCCTTGATCTCAGGGTTTGCCACAAACAATGATCGATTGGTTTTTCCCTGCCTGGAATTTGTGTAAACTCAATCTGCAATGAAGGAAAGCGTGATGTACAATTTGTGTAAACTCAATCTGCAATGAAGGAAAGCGTGATGTACAATTTGTGTAAACTCAATCTGCAATGAAGGAAAGCGTGATGTACAATTTGTGTAAACTCAATCTGCAATGAAGGAAAGCGTGATGTACAATTTGTGTAAACTCAATCTGCAATGAAGGAAAGCGTGATGTACAATTTGTGTAAACTCAATCTGCAATGAAGGAAAGCGTGATGTACAATTTGTGTAAACTCAATCTGCAATGAAGGAAAGCGTGATGTACAATTTGTGTAAACTCAATCTGCAATGAAGGAAAGCGTGATGTACAATTTGTAAATCTCGAACTATTGTCCTAGTTAGAACGTTTCACTTGCCATTTGATCCATTCATCGAAAGATTATATTTGTTTCATTCATCGAATGATTATATTTGTTTCATTCATCGAATGATTATATTTGTTTCATTCATCGAATGATTATATTTGTTTCATTCATCGAATGATTATATTTGTTTCATTCATCGAATGATTATATTTGATCCATTCATCGAATGATTATATTTGTTTCATTCATCGAATGATTATATTTGTTTCATTCATCGAATGATTATATTTGTTTCATTCATCAAATGATTATATTTGATCCATTCATCGAATGATTATATTTGTTTCATTCATCGAATGATTATATTTGTTTCATTCATCGAATGATTATATTTGTTTCATTCATCGAATGATTATATTTGTTTCATTCACAGGAGAGCTTGATTTCGACCTTGGAGAACTTGACCCGTGCCCTGACGAAGAAATGAAGGACAGCTTCCAAGAATTCATCGATTCCGCCCTAGAGGAATCATCCTTTTTGTGCGAAAGTAACTCACAGCAACACGATGATGATGTCGCACTGAAGGAGAACTTTCTGGCGAGCCTCGATCTCATCCCCGCCCATGAAAACACCAGAACCGACAAGGTCGAGTCAGTGTCCTTGACACCCGTTTCATCTTTATCATCCACTGATACTAGCACGTGTCCTGTGAGTGAAGACACCTCGACCTTTAAGATAATTCCAACGAAAACGTGTTCCTGTTTGGACTACGCAACAGTTCCCAGGGCCGTCTACTCCACAGCTCACGCTGACCTCCAGGACTCTGTGCACATTTGTCCTAGTTCCGTATTTACACTCAACAACGAATGCTCAAACTGTAAAACGAGAAAACAAATGCTGGAGAGGTTCATGTCGCCTTTATTCATCGACACTTCTTTAACATCAATTTCTGAGCCACTCCCTCCACTCTCAGACAGCAATCATCATCATCACGTCGCAATAGACAACAGCCAGCTTTCAGAGGTTGACAAAGAGACATCCGATATTATGAAATGGCTGACAGAAAACAGTTATAGCGATTACAATAACAACCAAAATGACATCAGTGCTTTAACGGAGACACCAAGTCAAGAGAAGGTCGACTTGGAGAATTGTGTGGATCTAGAAGACTTTTTGGATAACACGGACGACGATAACGGGGTTATAGTTGCTTCGATGAATGTTATCAAAGAGTCACGAGTGAGTCTGATCTTGGAGTCAACGATGACGTGTATCATTCGCAACTGAAACTCTCTTTCCTTAAAGAACTTCCGGAACGCTCATGGGCCAATACCGAGCTAATGCTTGACTCGGACATCTACTGTGAGGGTCTCACACAAGACAGTCTAACGCCGAAGTCTACGCCCTTGTCACAATGTGTCTCCCCGTCGTGGTCTGTGACGGACTCCACAAACTCTTCTCCGTTGGGAAGTAGAAACTTGTCTTCGTCGTCACCCTGGGAACACGCGCTTGAGGACTCTTCTTTGAAAAGTCAGCTCGCTCTTCTGAAGCTCTTTTCTGAAGAAAACGCAGAATCTTTACTAGTCACAGATTCACCTCTCCAGAAAGAAAGATTTGTGTGAGCGACTGTCAGAGGACATGTTTAACGCCGGGGCGCCAGCTGCCAGCAACACTTAACGCCGTCGAGATATCTCTGTGCGTGCCGTGCTCGTGGTCTCACGTCCACATCGATGATCCGGCGAGGGAAGCAAGCACTTGGACGCCATCAACGTTGTCATGGAAACGCCAGAAGTGCGCTTGTTTGACCTTAAAGTCACGTGGTTCATCCCATGCTTGGCGCTTCCCAGGCAACAACCTGAATAAATAAATCGGTACCTCACTCACTGTTGGAGGTAATAACAACGACGACGAGCACTGACCTCCTCACCTCCAAATCATGTAACTCAATGCGGTGAACACTTTACACCCTCACATTACTATAGCACATGTTACTGAACACTTTACACCCTCACATTACTATAGCACATGTTACTGAACACTTTACACCCTCACATTACTATAGCACATGTTACTCAACAATTTACACCCTCACATTACTATAGCACATGTTACTGAACACTTTACACCCTCACATTACTATAGCACATGTTACTGAACACTCCACTACCTACTCCTGGCATGTAAGACACTCATGGCCACAGAAGTTGTTGAATTGAAAAAAGAAAGAAAAATGAAGTTGATGGCTTCACCAACCTGCATTTGTTATCAACCAAACAATGCTTTGTGCTGTATATTTGAAGTGGGATCTATTTGCTCTTAATATGAGCTAAATATGGTCCACATAACGCCTACTGTAGCAGTACCATACACTTTTTATGATTTCAATGTTTAAGAGTGCAATATTATAATTTAAAATCTCTCTCTCTCTCTCTCTCTGTCTCTCTCTCTCTCTCATCTTATTCCTCTACTGTCATATCTTCCCCCCCCCCCGTAAGTTCTGTGTAAGAATAAAACACTATCCCCTTTTGCCCGTTGGATAACTCCGCAGTTCCATATTTGTTATCGTGTTCTCTTGTTCCGTATATGTTCCCGTATTCTCTTGTTCCGTATCTGTTCTCATGTTCCACCTTTTTCACCTGTTTCAGACTTCTCATCAAAGAGCTCATAGTCACGTGACCCTAACCCCGCTTTCATCGATTCCTTATCTCAAACTCCTATATCAAATTAACGATATTATCCACCAATCAAATGTTTAGTTATACAGAAATGACCATCGAGATTATGTCTGAACCACTCCCCTTTCTCTCTAACGTTTCTTACAACACCCCTCCCCATGCCAATCAAATTCGAAACGGAAACACTTCAAATGCTTGATCAGGAAACAACACGGAAAGCGAAAAGAAATGTAAAATGTATCTTTTAGTTTGCGTCAATGGCGTCATTCTTGATCACATACAATATTAACTCTTTCAGTACGGAAAGTTATTATCAATTTAGCGGTAGAGATACAAAAATGTTCATATTTAAAAATAATAATCTACATATTTATATTTATCTAACACTTAACATATTATAAATACATTTTTAGATAATTAAACGAGAAATTATATTTAACTAATACCAAGATGATACAAGACAAATAAAAAGAATATTGTTTCATGACAGTTCACACTAATCAAATTGAGAGTGACGCACTGAGCGGCTAAACGTACATGACCGAAATCGGCATGGCGCATGGGTCGTTGAAACGTAGGGAAAGAGTTAAATACGCGACACAGCCATCTATAGATTTATAAAGGTGCATTGTCTGACAGGAAATCCCCGAAAAACCTCCAACTAGCAATATAACCTAGAAGACATAGTATGAGGTTGAACGGGAGTGCTTACCCACAAGCGGTCAACAATTCAAGTCAATGAAAATGGATGCAGTTAGTCGAAGAACCCGTGTTTAACCGGGGCCTTATTATGAGGGAAGAATAGTGACACTGTGACCGTCCAGGCATGTTGTAAGAGGCGACTAAGGAGGTTGATCGATGGCTTGACAAGCTGTCATTGTAAAATGTATTGTTATAGAAACAGCCATAGATTTTAGAGCAGTGATCTCTGCAATATGTGCCACTTTGGCACGCAAGGTTTCTGTTTTTGAGATTGTGGCTCTGCCCTATGTGCCGTCTTCGGCTCGACAGGACGATAGATAGATAGATTCTAAGTACATCGCAGCTTGTAGCAAACCACATCATAACGTAGCTACTACTTTAACGCGTGTAAATTACAGACAGAATGAATGGAAAGAAGAGCAGAGGAAAACCAAGAGGAAAAAATATTGAACAGATTATCCAAATGGTAAAATAAAAGATCACCGACTGAAATTATGACATGCATGAAGGGCCGAATGATGTGGAGATAGATGATCGCCTACGCCAACCGGTATGGCACCTGATGATGACGGAACTACAGAAAAGGGGTGTTTGTCGAAGCACGTCCAACTACAGGTTTTCTTAGACCAGCTGGCAGAAAATAAAACCGGAAAACCCAGGAACTAGCGTGACGTGTTTAAATATATGAGGTATTGACGTTTTACCTCATTCTCCCCAATAACGCCTTTGTTCGTAAAGCTGAAAACGTCAGTCTGGTTGTCCGTTTTCCATGAACTCTCTTCCAGCCCGCAGGCCTTAGTAAATTATATATGGCTGTGGTCAAACGTGCACAGGAGACCATAATAGCGAATCGGAATACAGTTATTTCTGCCCTTTTTATCTCAACATTCGCTGGCCTTATTCTGTCCCTTATAACTTTATATCTACCAACTTCGAGCGAGCACTGGCTCCACCCTTCACGAGAATATAACCAACCAGATCTCACTTATTGCTCAAAATATAAACTACCCTTTTATTTGTTGAATGGAGGCCACGCCTCAACTATGATGTTCCGGGTATTAAGTTCTATATTGTGATACTGTACAGTTGAACAGATGGGGTGACATCCCTGTGTTTGCTTTTAACAATGTTGTCAATAAATTATCATTTTGTTTTTGAACTTCGTTTGTTTGTTCTGGAAATATATTTGCTTTTGTTCACGGTCATTGTTCTGTTTTTTTTTGTCTGGTTTTACACTCTCACATTACTATAGCACATGTTACCACTTTATACTCTCACATTACTATAGCACATGTTACCACTTTACACTCTCACATTACTATAGCACATGCTACCACTTTACACCCTCACATTACTATAGCACATGTTACCACTTTACACTCTCACATTACTATAGCACATGTTACCACTTTACACCCTCACATTACTATAGCACATGCTACTCACCACTTTACACTCTCACATTACTATAGCACATGCTACTCACCACTTTACACTCTCACATTACTATAGCACATGTTACTCACCACTTTACACTCTCACATAACTATAGCACATGCTACTCAACACTTTACACCCTCACATTACTATAGCACATGCTACTCACCACTTTACACTCTCACATTACTATAGCACATGCTACTCACCACTTTACACTCTCACATTACTATAGCACATGTTACTCACCACTTTACACTCTCACATTACTATAGCACATGCTACTCATCACTTTACACTCTCACATTACTATAGCACATGCTACTCACCACTTTACACTCTCACATTACTATAGCACATGCTACTCACCACTTTACACTCTCACATTACTATAGCACATGCTACTCACCACTTTACACTCTCACATTACTATAGCACATGTTACTCACCACTTTACACCCTCACATTACTATAGCACATGCTACTCACACTTTACACTCTCACATTACTATAGCGCATGTTACTCATCACTTTACACTCTCACATTACTATAGCACATGTTACTCAACACTTTACACCTTCACATTACTATAGCACATGTTACTCACCACTTTACACTCTCACATTACTATAGCACATGCTACTCACCACTTTACACTCTCACATTACTATAGCACATGCTACTCACCACTTTACACTCTGACATTACTATAGCACATGCTACTCACCACTTTACACTCTCACATTACTATAGCACATGTTACTCAACACTTTACACCCTCACATTACTATAGCACATGTTACCACTTTACACTCTCACATTACTATAGCACATGTTACCACTTTACACTCTCACATTACTATAGCACATGTTACCACTTTACACTCTCACATTACTATAGCACATGTTACCACTTTACACTCTCACATTACTATAGCACATGTTACCACTTTACACTCTCACATTACTATAGCACATGTTACCACTTTACACTCTCACATTACTATAGCACATGTTACCACTTTACACTCTCACATTACTATAGCACATGTTACCACTTTACACTCTCACATTACTATAGCACATGTTACCACTTTACACTCTCACATTACTATAGCACATGTTACTCAACACTTTACACCCTCACACTACTATAGCACATGTTACCACTTTACACCCTCACATTACTATAGCATATGTTACCACTTTACACCCTCACATTACTATAGCACATGTTACCACTTTACACTCTCACATTACTACCGTTTTTATGTAGTGAGAGAATGGAGAAAGTCGCACCTCTGGTGTAGCTTGTAGGACTCGTCACGTCTCCAGTGTAACCTATATTACTCGTCACATATCTAGTGTAACCTGTAGGACCCATTACGCCTTCAGTGGAGCTTATAGGAATCGCCACCTTTCCAGTGTAGCCTATATGATTCGTCACGTCTCCAGTGTAGCCTATATGACTCGTCACGTCTTCAGTGTAGCCTATATTACTCTTGACATCTCTAGTGTAGCCAATAGGACCCATTATGCAGTCAATGTAGTCTAGAGGACTCATCACATCTCCAGTGTAGCCTATATGGCTCTTCACATCTCCAGTGTAGCCTATAGGACGCGTCACATTTCAAGTGTAGCCTATATGTCTCGTCACGTCTCCAGTGTAGCCTATATTACTCGTGACATCTCTAGTGTAGCCTACAGGACCCATTGCGCTGTCAATGTAGTCTAGAGGACTCATCACGTCTCCAGTGTAGCCTATAGGAAGCGTCACATTTCAAGTGTAGCCCATAGAAGTCGTCACATCTCAAGTGTAGCCTATATGACTCGCTACATCTCCAGTGTAACCTACATAGGATATAGCAGTCATATCCTTCTGTAAATATATATATAGATATAGTAAATTAATCACTCAGTCAGTCAATCAATCACTCATTCAATCAATTAGTCAAACAGTCACTCAGTCAATCAATTAGTCAAACAGTCACTCAGTCAATCAATTAGTCAAACAGTCACTCAGTCAATCAATTAGTCAAACAGTCACTCAGTCAATCAATTAGTCAAACAGTCACTCAGTTAATAACACCGAATCAGTCAATAAATCAGTCTGCCAATCAACCAGTCAATCAATCTGTCAATCAGTCAATGAATAAATCAGTCACTCCATCAATCAGCTAAATCAGTTGAAGTTCTTTAAGTCCCACTTCTGGAGCACAAGTCACGGACACAGTTTCCTCATCCATCCCTTATCTTTGACACCTTACCTGCTTCTTTCCATTCTTTGAATGTTCTCGAGGGTTTGCATGAATTCTCTTTTCAATAATCTTGGACCTTCACGGTTTTCTCTCTCCCTGTGAGTTCCACAGCAACGACTGTCTTGCTAGCACAACATGGAACACAAGTTGACCGTTCCCCGTGTTAAGTTTATTACGCTCAACGTGAATTCCCTGTTTGATATTGTTGGTTGAACCGTTGTCCGGAGCTTACGCTAATCTTACACTCGGATTTGGAGTCAACAAAGATGGCCTAACATCATCAAGCGCTCTACATTTTTAAAGAAGTATGACGGCCATCATTTTCGGGAGGACGTGAACTTAGGGGTATATGGTGGATAGGCGGCGAGAACCATTGAAGGCTATGCATGAAAAGTGTTCATTGTTGCAGTTTCCTCATATTCCCAGTCCATGGGGGACTTGTTGGTCTCGAGGCAAGACGCCGGCCGCGGGACAGAGAGGTTGTAGGTTCAAATCTCGGCTACACCAGTTGGGATTTTTATTTATGATTTCTCTCTGCGGCAACCACCCCTGGTCTCAGCAGCAAGACCCGGCTTGAAACGTCAGTTACCCATCGACGGAAAAAAAAAACATGAGTACCTCAGAAGTCGGAGTTATCTGCCTGTGCGGCGAGGGACCCCAGTGCACAGAGCTGCCAGGGAAAAATGGATTAACACGCAAAATTCAGTTCCTAGTCTCTAGGGACTTCGTCAGAGATGAAAGCTGGCGAACGCAACAACAACAACAACCGTTGTCCCATGTCAAAATTATGTTTACCATTAGAATGGTGTTTCCTGTCAGAGTGGTATTTTTGGTTAAACTGGCGTTTCCTATTAAAGTGGTATATATAGTTAGACTGGTGTTTCCTATTAAAGTGGTATATATAGTTAGACTGGTGTTTCCTATTAAAGTGATATCTATAGTTAGACTGGTGTTTCTTGATAGAGTGGCATTCACTGATGTTTTTAGTTAGACTGAGTTTTCTCCTCTCTCCTCCCACCCTTACTTTCACGTAACTAGTTCAAAGACAAAACGGACACTCAGCAATACAACCTGGACCTTAGACTCAAGAACAACAAGAAATAACCACAACCGAGATGAAAAGTGTTAGACAAATGGTAGGAAATAGCCTGAGAGATACGATCAGAAATGAAGAACTGAGAAAAAAAGTTAGGAATATTTCCTGCCATAGAATACATAAAGAAACAACAGATAAATTGGTTTGGCTACGTGATAAGGCAGAAAGATCAAAGCACAACGAGCCTTCAATAAACGTTGCGCGAACACCATACATAAGGGCCGACCATGAAAAAGATGGATTGACGAAATATTAGAAACACTAGGAAACATAACAGGAGAGGCCAACAGAAGAGCTAAAAACCGCGAATTATATCTCCCCTCGACGCTGAAAGGCAAACGAGGAAGGAAAGTAGAAGAAGTTAAATGGTCGTTGTTAGACTTGTACACCCAGCCCTCCCCACCCGTTTCTAAACAACTGCAAATTCACGTTTATACCCATCTCATACGCATTCAAATCACCCCCACCCTCTCCAGTCTATGAATGGTACTTTGGTACGAACAAGAGATTGTCATCCTACACCGGGGTGACCTAGTCCTTGCCAACTTGGCCTAACATCATCTGTTACAACAACGTGTAACCACGTGATGCCCTCGACCCTGAGCTGACTAATCAACCAATCGTATGGAGACGCTTGTGAGACAGACCGGACACAGGACACGATCTAATGAAAGCTGAACCAAAGGGCCGGAATGAATATATGATTACTACCAAGCACTCACCTAACCCGCCAACATGGGGCAAATGTACAGCTGGTTTTAAGGGTCGACCATGAAAATGATGGATTGACTGAATATTAGAAACACTAGGAAACATAACAGCAGGAGAGGTCAACAGAAGAGTAAAAGATGGATTGATGGAATATTAGAAACACTAGGCAACATAATAACAGGAGAGGCCAACAGAAGAGTAAAAGATGGATTGATGGAATATTAGAAACACTAGGAAACATAACAACAGGAGAGGCCAACAGAAGAGTAAAAGATGGATTGATGGAATATTAGAAACACTAGGAAACATAACAACAGGAGAGGCCAACAGAAGAGTAAAAGATGGATTGATGGAATATTAGAAACACTAGGAAACATAACAACAGCAGAGGCCAACAAATATCGTACAGCTGGTTGTTTCACATAAATAGTGGCAATTTAGTTACAGCATGATTGTAACGTTGATTATGTGAGGCGTAATCCCGCACAGAGGCCACAGAGATGGGATTTCTCAGAAGAATGTTGAAAGTTCCCTGGACAGCTAAAAAGACCAATGAGGAAGTTCTCAAAGAGGCCAACACAAAAAGGGAGCTCTTAAAAAACATCAGAAAGAAGCAATCAACATTTTTCGGGCACATCATGAGAAGAGGAAAGTTGGAATACTTGGTTACAACTGGCAAAATAAAAGGAAAGAGAGATCGTGGGCGACAAAGAGAGAAAATACTGGATAGCTTGGTGTCATGGTATGGAAAACAGTCAACAACAGAACTGATACGATGCACTGTAGAAAGAAGATTGTGGAGGGACATGATCACCTACTCCAACCGGTATGGCACATGATGATGATGAATCCCGCACATGTTTCGCAAATATGTGTGTGTGGCGTGTATATATATGTGTATGTATACTTTACAGTGCAACCTTGACCAACCACCACGCATCAAGTGTTGTAGGCAATTCGTTATTTTTATTTATTTATTTTTTTAACTTAAATATTTTTTGTTCACAAAAAAAAAATTAATGCCCACTTTAATACGGGCTGAACCTAGAATATTTGACAAAACGAACTCGATAACAGCTACAGCAAGACGAACTCGACAACAGCTACAGCAAGACGAACTCGATAACAGCTACAGCAAGACGAACTCGACAACAGCTACAGCAAGACGAACTCGACAACAGCTACAGCAAGACGAACTCGACAACAGCTACAGCAAGACGAACTCGACAACAGCTACAGCAAGACGAACTCGACAACAGCTACAGCAAGACGAACTCGACAACAGCTGCAGCAAGACGAACTCGACAACAGCTGCGGCAAGACGAACTCGATAACAGCTACAGCAAGACGAACTCGACAACAGCTACAGCAAGACAAACTCGACAACAGCTACAGCAAGACGAACTCGATAACAGCTACAACAAGACGAACTCGACAACAGCTACAGCGAGACGAACTCGACAACAGCTGCAGCGAGACGAACTCGACAACAGCTACAACAAGACGAACTCGACAACAGCTACAACAAGACGAACTCGACAACAGCTACAGCGAGACGAACTCGACAACAGCTACAACAAGACGAACTCGACAACAGCTACAACGAGACGAACTCGACAACAGCTACAGCGAGACGAACTCGACAACAGCTACAGCGAGACGAACTCGACAACAGCTACAACAAGACGAACTCGACAACAGCTACAGCGAGACGAACTCGACAACAGCTACAGCGAGACGAACTCGACAACAGCTACAACAAGACGAACTCGACAACAGCTACAACAAGACGAACTCGACAACAGCTACAGCGAGACGAACTCGACAACAGCTACAGCGAGACGAACTCGACAACAGCTGCAGCAAGACGAACTCGACAACAGCTGCAGCGAGACGAACTCGACAACAGCTACAGCGAGACGAACTCGACAATAGCTACAGCGAGACGAACTCGACAACAGCTACAGCGAGACGAACTCGACAACAGCTACCGCAAGACCAATGTGACCTGCCTACAACAAAATGAAATTGACAACAGCTACAGCAAGACCAATGTGGCCATTGGTACAACAAAACGAACTCACATCCTGTCATCAACAAAACGAACTCGACATCCTGTCATCAACAAAACGAACTCGACATCCTGTCATCAACAAAACGAACTCAACATCCTGTCATCAACAAAACGAACTCAGCATCCTGTCATCAACAAAACGAACTCAGCATCCTGTCATCCACAAAACGAACTCAACATCCTGTCATCCACAAAACGAACTCGACATCCTGTCATCAACAAAACGAACTCAACATCCTGTCATCCACAAAACGAACTCAACATCCTGTCATCCACAAAACGAACTCGACATCCTGTCATCAACAAAACGAACTCAACATCCTGTCATCAACAAAACGAACTCAACATCCTGTCATCAACAAAACGAACTCGACATCCTGTCATCCACAAAACGAACTCGACATCCTGTCATCAACAAAACGAACTCGACATCCTGTCATCAACAAAACGAACTCGACATCCTGTCATAAACAAAACGAACTCGACATCCTGTCATCAACAAAACGAACTCAACATCCTGTCATCAACAATACGAACTCGACATCCTGTCATCCACAAAACGAACTCAGCATCCTGTCATCCACAAAACGAACTCAACATCCTGTCATCCACAAAACGAACTCAACATCCTGTCATCCACAAAACGAACTCAACATCCTGTCATCCACAAAACGAACTCAGCATCCTGTCATCCACAAAACGAACTCAACATCCTGTCATCCACAAAACGAACTCAGCATCCTGTCATCCACAAAACGAACTCAGCATCCTGTCATCAACAAAACGAACTCAACATCCTGTCATCCACAAAACGAACTCAACATCCTGTCAGAACAAAACGAACTCAACATCCTGTCATCACAAAACGAACTCAACATCCTGTCAAGAACAAAACGAACTCAACATCCTGTCAAGAACAAAACGAACTCAACATCCTGTCAAGAACAAAACGAACTCAACATCCTGTCAAGAACAAAACGAACTCAACATCCTGTCATCAACAAAACGAACTCAACATCCTGTCAAGAACAAAACGAACTCAACATCCTGTCATGAACAAAACAAGTGACCAGATACCACACCATCACGTCTTCCTTTAAATTATTATATTTGAGGAAAATAGGGGGTTGGGGTGGGGTTTGTAACATCTGCCACTGTTTCATTTCAACTCACTGTGGAGCCTAGATCTTCAACAAACACTTTCAACTCTCTGTGGAGCCTAGGTCTTCAACAAACACTTTCAACTCCCTGCGGAGCATAGATCTTCAACAAACACTTTCAACTCTCTGTGGAGCATAGGTCTTCAACAAACACTTTCAACTCTCTGTGGAGCATAGATCTTCAACAAACACTTTCAACTCTCTGTGGAGCATAGATCTTCAACAAACACTTTCAACTCTCTGTGGAGCATAGATCTTCAACAAACACTTTCAACTCTCTGTGGAGCATAGATCTTCAACAAACACTTTCAACTCTCTGTGGAGCATAGATCTTCAACAAACACTTTCAACTCTCTGTGGAGCATAGATCTTCAACAAACACTTTCAATTCTCTGTGGAGCATAGGTCTTCAACAAACATTTTCAACTCTCTGTGGAGCATAGGTCTTCAACAAACACTTTCAACTCTCTGTGGAGCATAGATCTTCAACAAACACTTTCAATTCTCTGTGGAGCATAGATCTTCAACAAACACTTTCAACTCTCTGTGGAGCATAGGTCTTCAACAAACACTTTCAACTCTCCGTGGAGCATAGGTCTTCAACAAACACTTTCAGCTCCCTATGGAGCATAGGTCTTTAACAAACACTTTCCAAGCCGTTCTGTTTCTTGCCATTCTTTTAAGATCATTCCATGTCTTCCCAATCATCTTTATATCTGCTTCTACCTGTCTTCTCCAAAAATATTTTGGTCTTCCTCTTTGTCTTTTCCCCTGGAGTTTCCAAAAAGGGTCTGTCATGTAATACTTTCATTTGGTTTCAGCAATGTGTGTCTTATCCAGCGTCATTGTTGTATCTCTTTGTCCACTGGTATTTGGCCGGTACTTTTCCAAAATTCTACGTTAGTGATTCTTCTTCTTCTTTCCTACATTATTTTCCTTTCAGCATCTAGAGGGGATATAATTTTAAGTCTTTTGCTCTTCTGTTTGACTCTGCTGCTGTTATGTTTCCTAGTGTTTCTAATATTCCATCGATCCATATTTTTCGTGGTCGACCCTTGGGTCTGGTGTTCTCGCAACGTTTATTGAGGGCCCGTTGTGTTGTGTTTTGATCACTCTGCTTTGTCACGTGGACAAACCAATGTATCTGTTGTTTCCTTATATATTCTATGGCGGGGGCTATTCCTAGCCTTTTTCTCAGTTCTTCATTTCTGATCTTATCTCTCAGACTGTTTCCTGTCATTCGTCTAACACATTTCATCTCTGTAGAGGTTATTTTTATTATTGTTCTTGCATCTAGGGTCCAGGTCTAGCATTGGTAGCACAACATTGGGATGAAGGTTGTATTGTAGAGTGCTCGTTTTGCCTCCAGAGTTATTTCCCTGTTGTTGTGGGTGGCTAGCTTGCATATATGGTCCATGTATGTAATAAACAGTAAAGGGAGTGGGGGGATAGTACGCACCCCTGTCTTACACCTGATCTAACCTCGAAGTGGTCCGTGTAGCCTGCTGCTGTTCTGACCCTGCAGCTGCTGTTGATGTAGAGACGACTTTTAATTAGATTAGTTGGATGTTGGCTTACTCCTTATGTTGTTAGTATCTCCCACTGTTCTCTATTTACTCTGTCGAATGCTTTTTTCTGATCAATGAAAGCTATGTACAAATTTAGAAATATTAGTCCGTTAGATATTTTGAAATATTAGTCCGTTACATATTTTGAAATATTAGTCCGTTACATATTTGGACTTCACGTTAGTGATTGTATCCTGCAATCTCCATCATTTTATTCTGCGCAAGCATCCATTAATGAAGTTATGTATCCTGATGATTATCCTTTTTGTTGTTCTCCATGTTTCACAGTCACATAAAGGACTGACATAACATTTGAGTTCCATCGGAATAATTACATCAACACCTTTGCAAACACTCTCCGACATCTGTTCCCTCGCGGCAGTAAATTAAACAACAAAACGAAAACACATTTCCAAAAGTTAAGCTTTTTCGGAAAACCAACAAACTCAATCTTGATGATTTCAAAACAGAGAGACGACCGTACCAGGTGATGACGTCTAGAACACGACTTGAGTTAAGTACAGCTGTCAAGAGCTGTCTCTTCATGACAACATATGTCCAAGTGCTGTCCCCGGTCATGATGTCGATGTGTGCTCGTTGCCGGAAGGAAGTGCTGCAGTTAAAAGATAAACTAAGGGAGACTACAAGAATAATTCAACTCTGGAGAACTATTTTTCTTCCTCACAAGTTTTAACGACCCTTTTCCTGTTTGTGACGGAAATTCCGCCCTTTGAAATAAAAGCTATTTTATCTCGTTTTTTAATCACTTAAAAAAAAAATCAGTTTAAAAAAAACCCACTCAAAGAGTGGACAAGTCACGTGAGATCAGGGAGAGTCGATACATAATACCCTGGGTAGTGAAGGTTCGTTAGTCTGGAGTAGGGGAGTCAAGGCATCAAGATACATCAAGGCATCAAGATACATCAAGGCATCAAGATACATCAAGGCATCAAGATACATCAAGATGCATCAAGGCATCAAGATACATCAAGATACATCAAGGCATCAAGATACATCAAGGCATCAAGATGCATCAAGATACATCAAGGCATCAAGATACATCAAGATGCATCAAGGCATCAAGATACATCAAGGCATCAAGATACATCAAGGCATCAAGATACATCAAGATGCATCAAGGCATCAAGATACATCAAGATACATCAAGGCATCAAGATACATCAAGGCATCAAGATACATCAAGATACATCAAGGCATCAAGATACATCAAGATGCATCAAGGCATCAAGATACATCAAGGCATCAAGATACATCAAGGCATCAAGATACATCAAGATGCATCAAGGCATCAAGATACATCAAGATACATCAAGGCATCAAGATACATCAAGGCATCAAGATACATCAAGGCATCAAGATACATCAAGGCATCAAGATACATCAAGATGCATCAAGGCATCAAGATACATCAAGATACATCAAGGCATCAAGATACATCAAGGCATCAAGATGCATCAAGATACATCAAGGCATCAAGATACATCAAGATACATCAAGATACATCAAGGCATCAAGATACATCAAGGCATCAAGATACATCAAGATGCATCAAGGCATCAAGATACATCAAGATACATCAAGGCATCAAGATACATCAAGGCATCAAGATACATCAAGATGCATCAAGGCATCAAGATACATCAAGGCATCAAGATACATCAAGGCATCAAGATACATCAAGATACATCAAGGCATCAAGATACATCAAGATGCATCAAGGCATCAAGATACATCAAGGCATCAAGATACATCAAGGCATCAAGATACATCAAGATACATCAAGGCATCAAGATACATAAAGATACATCAAGGCATCAAGATACATCAAGGCATCAAGATGCATCAAGATACATCAAGGCATCAAGATACATCAAGATACATCAAGATACATCAAGGCATCAAGATACATCAAGGCATCAAGATACATCAAGATGCATCAAGGCATCAAGATACATCAAGATACATCAAGGCATCAAGATACATCAAGGCATCAAGATACATCAAGATGCATCAAGGCATCAAGATACATCAAGGCATCAAGATACATCAAGGCATCAAGATACATCAAGATACATCAAGATGCACAGAGATGTGGAGCTGCTGTAAAGCTGATGATAATGACAATTTTAAAAAAGAAGAAAAAAGTGGCATGGTAACAGCTTTACATGGTAATTAACAAAACAAAAGTTGACGTTTCGGCCAAGTAGCCCTTCAGCTGGAACAACAAACAACAGCACACACACATATATAAGGTTATATACACAAATCTAACTACATGGCGATAATATGCTAGATACTCTAGAACGGAAATTAAAAAAGGTCACTTCCCTTTGGTCCAGAGCGTGGTCAGCTTCTGAATGAACTAAAATTAGGAGGGATAACCAACTATATATCTCACTAACCAGGCAGTCAGGTGGGAGGACTGAAGGGTTCTAAATATATGGGGAGGTGTGTACAAGATATGTGTAAACTGTGTGTATAACTGTGTATGTGCACAATGGACAGATGTGTTAAAAAAAAAAGACATCTGTACCTAACCATACATGCGTGCAGGCATAAATCCGTATATATTATCACAAAGCACATAAAAGAAAACCCGAAAGTGTCTAAACGTGCCAATGCATATGCAGATAAATATACATACATGAATAGGTTCGGTAGCACATGGGGGTAAAAATGTGTGGTAGGTGTCCTATGTGTATGAGAGCGATCTGTTCATGCCATGGGGGGACAGCGAACCCAACTGGGCAAGGAGGCGATACTCAAGGGCGGACCGGCTGCGATTGCTGGGTGACACGAAACCATGCCGGTAACTTGAATGTCAGATTTACCACTATGGCCGGGGGAATTGAAATGTGCAGAAACCAGGCTGCCAGTTTTTTGGTCAACATCGCGATGTGCTTACAAAATCGGTCACTCAAGCGTCGTCCAGACTCGCCCACATACGTCATCTGGCAATGCTTACATATTATGGCGTAGATGATATTCAGTGACACACCAGTAAACCCCTCCTTGATCTCGAATCGTCTATTAGGGAACAAGACTGAATCGGTGCAGAGCATGTAGTTACAAGTTCTGCAAACTCGATGTCCACAGCGGACAGTACCAAGGTGTACGAGTATGTGGTTTGAGCGAGGGAGGTGGCCCGTCACAAGATTGTCTCTCAGACTCCTGTCGCATCGTTAGTCTGGTCAGGATATCTAGGGAAGGCTACATGTTTTATTTGTTGTGTTTACCCGATGACTGCTAATGGAACGGATTGTTCTAATCTGTTGTAACACATCTACTGTAACACATCTACTGTAACACATCTACTGTAACATATCTACTGTAACACATCTACTGTAACACATCTGTTGTAACACATCTGCTGGTAACATATCTACTGTAACACATCTGCTGTAACACATCTACTGTAACACATCTGTTGTAACACATCTACTGTAACATATCTACTGTAACACATCTGCTGTAACACATCTACTGTAACACATCTGTTGTAACACATCTACTGTAACATATCTACTGTAACACATCTACTGTAACACATCTACTGTAACATATCTACTGTAACACATCTGCTGTAACACATCTGTTGTAACCCATCTGCTGTAACACATCTGTTGCAACACAACTGCTGTAACACTGCTGTAACACATCTGTTGTAACACATCTGCTGTAACACTGCTGTAACACATCTGTTGTAACACATCTGCTGTAACACATCTGCTGTAACACTGCTGTAACACATCTGTTGTAACACAACTGCTGTAACACAGCTGTAACACATCTGTTGTAACACATCTGCTGTAACACTGCTGTAAAACATCTGTTGTAACACATCTGCTGTAACACATCTGCTGTAACACTGCTGTAACACATCTGTTGTAACACATCTGTTGTAACACATCTGCTGTAACACATCTGCTGTAACACATCTGCTGAACACATCTGTTGTAACACATCTGTTGTAACACATCTGCTGTAACACATCTGCTGTAACACATCTACTGTAACACATCTGCTGTAACACATCTACTGTAACACATCTACTGTAACACATCTGCTGTAACACATCTGCTGTAACACATCTACTGTAACACATCTACTGTAACACATCTGCTGTAACACATCTACTGTAACACATCTGTTGTAACACATCTGTTGTAACACATCTGCTGTAACACATCTGCTGTAACACATCTGCTGAACACATCTGTTGTAACACATCTGCTGTAACACATCTGCTGTAACACATCTGCTGTAACACATCTGCTGTAACACATCTACTGTAACACATCTGCTGTAACACATCTACTGTAACACATCTACTGTAACACATCTGCTGTAACACATCTACTGTAACACATCTACTGTAACACATCTGCTGTAACACATCTACTGTAACACATCTGTTGTAACACATCTGTTGTAACACATCTGCTGTAACACATCTGCTGTAACACATCTGCTGAACACATCTGTTGTAACACATCTGTTGTAACACATCTGCTGTAACACATCTGCTGTAACACATCTACTGTAACACATCTGCTGTAACACATCTACTGTAACACATCTACTGTAACACATCTGCTGTAACACATCTGCTGTAACACATCTACTGTAACACATCTACTGTAACACATCTGCTGTAACACATCTACTGTAACACATCTACTGTAACACATCTACTGTAACACATCTGCTGTAACACATCTACTGTAACACATCTGCTGTAACACATCTACTGTAACACATCTACTGTAACACATCTGTTGTAACACATCTACTGTAACACATCTACTGTAACACATCTACTGTAACACATCTACTGTAACACATCTACTGTAACACATCTACTGTAACACATCTACTGTAACACATCTACTGTAACACATCTACTGTAACACATCCACTCCGATACTTAATAGAGATAAGGAATCCGAGCCGAACTTGTTGCTTTTGTTTATGTGGAGCATTTGTTCCCCTTTGATTTCATGACCCTTGGTGGTGGTCTGCACTCACTGAGTGTTCTTCTTGTTGTTGTAGATATCTCTGCATGCTAGTTTTTTTCCATTTAATGTGGGGGCCACTTTGTGGCGTCCCCTTCCCTTGATGCCTTATTAAGCGCGTGCTTATTTCAGTGAATGGCTAATCCAGCCCTAACTTTATTTGAGTGAATGGCTAATCCAGCCCTAACTTTATTTGAGTGAATGGCTAATCCAGCCCTAACTTTATTTGAGTGAATGGCTAATCCAGCCCTAACTTTATTTGAGTGAATGGCTAATCCAGCCCTAACTTTATTTGAGTGAATGGCTAATCCAGCCCTAACTTTATTTGAGTGAATGGCTAATCCAGCCCTAACTTTATTTGAGTGTATGGCTAATCCAACCCTAACTTTATTTGAGTGAATGGCTAATCCAGCCCTAACTTTATTTGAGTGAATGGCTAATCCAGCCCTAACTTTAACGATACAGCGAGTTTAGGACCAGTGAATTGTGGGGGCCACTCATGGCTGAGGTATTCGGATGCTGAATACATCACACGTATTCGGATGCTGAATACATCACACATATTCGGATGCTGAATACATCACACATATTCGGATGCTGAATACGTCACACATATTCGGATGCTGAATACATCACACATATTAGAATGCTGAATACATCACACATATTCGGATGCTGAATACATCACACATATTCGGATGCTGAATACGTCACACATATTCGGATGCTGAATACATCACACATATTCGGATGCTGAATACATAACACATATTGGGATGCTGAATACATCACACATATTCGGATGCTGAATACATCACACATATTCGGATGCTGAATACGTCACACATATTCGGATGCTGAATACGTCACACATATTAAAATGCTGAATACGTCACACATATTCGGATGCTGAATACATCACACATATTAGAATGCTGAATACACCACACATATTCGGATGCTGAATACATCACACATATTCGAATGCTGAATACGTCACACATATTGGAATGCTGAATACATCACACATATTCGGATGCTGAATACATCACACATATTCGGATGCTGAATACATCACACATATTCGGATGCTGAATACATCACACATATTCGGATGCTGAATACGTCACACATATTCGGATGCTGAATACATCACACATACTAGAATGCTGAATACGTCACACATATTGGGATGCTGAATAAATCACACATATTCGGATGCTGAATACGTCACACATATTCGGATGCTGAATACATCACACATATTAGAATGCTGAATACGTCACACATATTGGGATGCTGAATAAATCACACATATTGGGATGCTGAATAAATCACACATATTCAGATGCTGAATACGTCACACATATTCGGATGCTGAATACATCACACATATTAGAATGCTGAATACGTCACACACAAATATAAAATAGTTACACTTGCGGACTCCTTCAGTCCATCGACTAACATCGCCATGCTGCTAAGTTAAATATCCGTGCTATTTTGTTTTTGTATTAGTATTTGTTGTCTTGTATCTGACGAGTGCCCTGGCGGGAATGTTTCTATTGTCTCTATACATGTTTGCCTACATATTACCATTTTATGTTTATTTGTCAAGTTTTCTATTCCCCTACTCACGATATATTTCATATTTGAGATTTGTGCTTTTCTCAAGAATACACCGGTTTGTAGACGTCATCTATAGGGGTTGACTATTCTGGTCCTTAATGTCAAGGATGACCTGGAGCGGATGTCAAAAGTAGGAACAAGATGGACGAGAAGTGACTCGGGGTGTGATCTTTAGGAGGATGCAATCAAGGGCTGGAGGGACTCTGAGAAGGTTATCGCTGGAGGGTGATTCAGAGTTGAGGTTCGTGTCGTCTCAGGAGGAAGCTCGCGATAAGTGAATGTGTGTAGTCAGAAAATGTGTGTGAGAGAGAGAGAGAGAGAACGAGAGAGAGAAGGAGAGAGAGAGAGAGAGCATGAAAGAAAAATGTAAGAGTTTGAGAAATTGAGGAGACTAAGCTACAGGAGTGCAGAGATAACTGAGGAAGGATGTAGAATGGGAGGGAGGAGGAATACATAAGAGAGAGAGGGGGAGGGAATTAAAGAAGATACAGAGGGAGATAATAT
The DNA here is from genome assembly GCA_032433765.1 of Megaustenia siamemsis. Classification (NCBI taxonomy): domain Eukaryota; kingdom Metazoa; phylum Mollusca; class Gastropoda; order Stylommatophora; family Ariophantidae; genus Megaustenia; species Megaustenia siamemsis. Next base: position 4,662,577 of record JAVIAB010000107.1, on the reverse strand, counting down.
TAGAGAGAGTGGTGGCAGGAAAGACAAAGGAGTGTTGAAGACCAAAAATGTTAATAGAATGGCTGTGTGTATATAATAGGACAAATGTGTGTGTGTGTGTGTGTGTATGTACGTGTGTGTGAAAGAAGGAAATGAGGTTGCACCCAGGGTAGGTAAACAGAGTGACAGGGAGTGAATGTGTTAGCTTTAGAGACCAGAATATAAGAGAACAAGAGCGGGATAGAAAGAAGGTATAACAAATGCAGTGAGTGGCTGAGTAGGTGAGTGAATGGTTGGGTGGGTGAATAAATGGCTCGGTGGGTGAGTAAGAGGCTGGGTGGGTGAGTGAATGGTTTGTGAGTGAGTAAATTGCTCGGTGGGTGAGTGAGTGGTTGGGTGGGTGAGTGAATTGCTCGGTGGGTGAGTGAGTGGTTGGGTGGGTGAATAAATGGCTCGGTGGGTGAGTGAATGGTTGGGTGGGTGAATAAATGGCTCGGTGTGTGAGTAAGAGGCTGGGTGGGTGAGTGAATGGTTGGGTGGGTGAATAAGAGGCTGGGTGGGTGAGTGAATGGTTGGGTGGGTGAGTAAGAGGCTGGGTGGGTGAGTGAATGGTTGGGTGGGTGAATAAATGGCTCGGTGGGTGAGTAAGAGGCTGGGTGGGTGAGTGAATGGTTGGGTGGGTGAATAAATGGCTCGGTGGGTGAGTAAGAGGCTGGGTGGGTGAGTGAATGGTTTGTGTGTGAGTAAATTGCTCGGCGTGTGAGTGAGTGGCTGGGTGGGTGGGTGAGTGAATGGTTTGTGGGTAAGTAAATTGCTCGGCGGGTGAGTGAGTGAATGGCTTGGTGGGTGAGTGAATGGTTGGGTGGGTGAGTAAATGGCTCGGTGGGTGAGTGAGTGCCTGGGTGGACGAGTGAGTGAGTGGCTGGGTGGGGTGGGCGAGTGCGTGGCTGGGTGGGTGAGTAAGTGGCTGGGTGGGTGAGTAAGTGAGTGGCTGTGAGAGTTCATATATATATATATATATATATATATATATATATATATACATATATATACATATATACAATATATAAAACGGATTAACTCGCAGAATTAAGTTTCTAGTCTCTAGGTAGGGACTTCGTCAGAGGAAAAAAGCTGGCGAGCGCAAATATATATATATATATATATATATATATATATATATATATATATATATATATATATGCTGAGCACCACCTTTTTATCCGCCTACATGTCTATCCACTAACTTGTCTGTTAATAAATATTTCCCCAAATATTTGTTGACTCTTTGTCTGTCCGCCCACACAGTCTGGTAGTATAGTTTATTTAATATTACATCAACGCTGTCTGATGACCTTGTCTATACATTAAATTTGTAATTTCAAGCTCTATGGACACACCTACACCCACCATAGACACACCTAGGTATTCGTTACTAAGTGCAACATCGCTTTCCCCATTTACAGGGTAGCTGGTTGAATTAGTTGCTGGATGAGTGAGTGAGTGGCTGGGTGAGTGAGTGACTGGATGTGTGAGTGGCTGTTTGCTTTTGTGAGCGTGTGGCTGGGTGGGTGAATGTGTGACTTGGTGAGTGAATGAGTGAGTGGCTGGATAGATGGATGGGTGAGTGAGAGGCTGAGTTGTTAGTGAGTAGCTTGGTGGATGAGTGAGTGGGTTGGTGAGTGGGCGAGAGGTTGGGTATGTGTGTCGCTGGGTGGGTGTGCAGCTGATGGGTGGGTGAGTGACAGGATGAGTGGGCTAATGAGTTGATGGGTGGATAAGTGAGTGGATGTGTGGGTGGGTTGGTGTGGGGTTGGGTGAGTGTGTGGCTGGATAAGTGCGTTGATAGGTGGGTGTGTGGCAGGGTGGGTGTGCGGCTTATGGGTGGGTGAGTGACCGGATGAGTGGGATAATGAGTTGATGGGTGGATAAATGAGTGAGTGGCTGTGTTGGTGGGTTGGTTTGGGATTGGGTGAGTGTGTGGCTGTGTGGACGGTTGAGTTGTTGACTGGGTTTGTGTGTGAATGAGTAGGTGGGTGCGTGGGGGGTGAGTGGCCGTGTATGTTGGTTAGTGAGTGGATGGAATTGTCAGTGAGTGAGTGGCTGGGTGGGTAGGTGAGATGCTGGGTGTGTGGGTGAATGGGTTATAGAATGGTAGATGAATGAGTGGCTGGGTTGGGTGAGTTAGTAAATGAGTGTTTGGATGAGTTAGAATGAGTGAGTGAGTGAGTGAGTGAGTGAGTGAGTGAGTGAGTGAGTGAGTGAGTGAGTGAGTGAGTGAGTAAATGAGTGAGTTAATAAAATAGTCAGATGTATGTGCAGGATGAAAAAAGCAAAGCAAATTGTTGAAGAGAGAACAAAGCATGGCAATGATAGAGTAGAAGGCGTGAGTACAACGATCAAAGAAAGAAAAGAAAGGCAAAGAGCAATATAACAACATACAGAGAATAAAGAAGACATAGTGGAAATTACATTTTGTGAAGACAAATAAAAATGGTGAACGTAAATAATGTAAAAAAAAAAAAAAGTCTTTAAACACGAGAGAAAGAATTGGGTAAACAAGCGAGACTTATTTTGTCTGAGCTATAGCTTCCAGATGTTTATATGTAATTATTATCCTCTTGTATGGCACCCGAGCAGTTTTAGACTGCTGACAGCTGAAACACTTATCAACAACGTGTTTTTGAAATCATTCACTCGTCGTCACCCATATTCGCACAATTATAACCCTCAGTTTATGTTTCAATTATCTAAAGAATATGAAGAACATAAATATATTTATGACTTTGTGACATTAATTTTTGCTGTTGTTATCATTTAGCAGTAATTTTAAATAAATTTGTGTTTAGGATGCCCCCCCAACCCCCCCACCTTTAAAAAAAGTCATGTAATTCTCATTTTTGATATCGTGTCATGTTTTCAAGTTTTATGGAAACTTATTTGTCGAACAGCTGATTGTGTCTTTGCTTTAATTGTTTGTGTCAACCTGATGAACACTGACATTGTGTTTAGTTGACTTTTAACACGCACAAAATAATATTTTGTGTTCTCTAAATTAAAAACAAAATAATAGCATAAACGTGATAATAAGATAAGTTTCAACAAACAATGTTGATGTCCTTATCAACATTCCATCGCTTCTAGATTCAGGTTTCAAAGAAAATAGAAACATAACCAGCACGCGAACTGGCGTTTATTGAATATGTTGCCAATGTGAGACACAGATTGTTCAACATTGAGACTGGACAATTATTGACGTTGTCACCTGATTTCTTCTACAGAAAATATAAGACATACAACAAAATACACAACATATATTATAGCATATACAGAAACATATACAACAACTTATACTACAAAATACGCAACAACAAATAAAACAACATACACAGCAACATATACAACAATGTACACAACACACACAGCGTTATATACAACAACTTATGCAAGAACATATACACCGTACACAACACCATAAGCAACAACACACACACAACGCTTTATACAACAACATACACAACATGCACACACCCATATGCAACAACATATCTAATTAAATTATGAAAATTCGTGTGGTGTATGTGTGTGTGTGTGTGTGTGTGAGTGTGTGTGTGTGTGTGTTAGTGTGTGTGTTACCAGGAATGTTCCACTTTCTCTCGACACTACACATTTGTTGCTCACTCAACGATATCACTGAAGAAAGCACATCTACCATTTTCTATTAGAGTGAGCTATGTGATCGTTAATGAGGTCACTCCCAGCGTGGTATCTCTATTAGAGTGAGCTATGTGGTCGTTGATGAGATCACTCCCAACGTGGTATCTCTATTAGAGTGAGCTATGTGGTAGCTGATGAGATCCCTCCCAGCGTGGTATCTCTATTAGAGTGAGCTATGTGGTCGTTGATGAGATCACTCCCAGCGTGGTATCTCTATTAGAGTGAGCTATGTGGTCGTTGATGAGATCACTCCCAACGTGGTATCTCTATTAGAGTGAGCTATGTGGTCGTTGATGAGATCACTCCCAGCTTGGTATCTCTATTAGAGTGAGCTATGTGGTAGCTGATGAGATCACTCCCAGCGTTGTATCTCTATTAGAGTGAGCTATGTGGTCGTTGATGAGATCACTCCCAGCGTGGTATCTCTATTAGAGTGAGCTATGTGGTAGTTGATGAGATCACTCCCAGCGTGGTATCTCTATTAGAGTGAGCTATGTGGTCGTTGATGAGATCACTCCCAGCGTGGTATCTCTATTAGAGTGAGCTATGTGGTCGTTGATGAGATCACTCCCAGCGTGGTATCTCTATTAGAGTGAGCTATGTGGTCGTTAATGAGATCACTCCCAGCGTGGTATCTCTATTAGAGTGTGCTATGTGGTCGTTAATGAGATCACCCCCAGCGTGGTATCTCTATTAAAGTGAGCTATGTGGTCGTTGATGAGATCACCCCCAGCGTGGTATCTCTATTAGAGTGAGCTATGTGGTCGTTGATGAGATCACTCCCAGCGTGGTATCTCTATTAGAGTGAGCTATGTGGTCGTTGATGAGATCACTCCCAGCGTGGTATCTCTATTAGAGTGATCTATGTGGTAGTTGATGAGATCACTCCGAGGGTGGTATCTCTATTAAAGTGAGCTATGTGGTCGTTGATGAGATCACTCCCAGCGTGGTATCTCTATTATAGTGAGCTATGTGGTCGTTGATGAGATCACTCCCAGCGTGGTATCTCTATTAGAGTGAGCTATGTGGTCGTTCATGAGATCACTCCCAGCGTGGTATCTCTATTAGAGTGAGCTATGTGGTCGTTGATGAGATCACTCCCAGCGTGGTATCTCTATTAGAGTGATCTATGTGGTAGTTGATGAGATCACTCCGAGGGTGGTATCTCTATTAAAGTGAGCTATGTGGTCGTTGATGAGATCACTCCCAGCGTGGTATCTCTATTATAGTGAGCTATGTGGTCGTTGATGAGATCACTCCCAGCGTGGTATCTCTATTAGAGTGAGCTATGTGGTCGTTGCTGAGATCACTCCCAGCGTGGTATCTCTATTAGAGTGAGCTATGTGGTCGTTGATGAGATCACTCCCAGCGTGGTATCTCTATTAGAGTGAGCTATGTGGTCGTTGATGAGATCAATCCCAGCGTGGTATCTCTATTAGAGTGAGCTATGTGGTCGTTGATGAGATCACTCCCAGCGTGGTATCTCTATTAGAGTGAGCTATGTGGTCGTTGATGAGATCACTCCCAGCGTGGTATCTCTATTAGAGTGTGCTATGTGGTCGTTGATGAGATCACTCCCAGCGTGGTATCTCTATTAGAGTGAACTATGTGGTCGTTGATGAGATCACTCCGAGGGTGGTATCTCTATTAGAGTGAGCTATGTGGTCGTTGATGAGATCAATCCCAGCGTGGTATCTCTATTAGAGTGAGCTATGTGGTCGTTGATGAGATCACTCCGAGGGTGGTATCTCTATTAGAGTGAGCTATGTGGTCGTTGATGAGATCACTCCCAGCGTGGTATCTCTATTAGAGTGAACTATGTGGTCGTTGATGAGATCACTCCGAGGGTGGTATCTCTATTAGAGTGAACTATGTGGTCGTTGATGAGATCACTCCCAGCGTTATGTGGTCGTTGATGAGATCACTCCCAGCGTGGTATCTCTATTAGAGTGAGCTATGTGGTCGTTGATGAGATCCCTCCGAGGGTGGTATCTCTATTAGAGTGAGCTATATGATCGTTGATGAGATCACTCCCAGCGTTTTATCTCTGCTGGAGTGAAGGCACTGTTGATTAACATGGTTCTTGACCTATTGGGAAGTATAATACTATACTGTAGGTTACCCTTGCTAAGTGATTGCTTTTTAACGGCCTCTTTGATTCTGTTTTCCCCTATTTAAAGCACAATAGGACAGCAAACACAACAATTCAGCAAAGACAACAGGGCAGCAAACTGTAGCTTTAATTTATTGAAATGAACAGTCCTGGAATGGGCATAATAGGAAAATAACACAAACTACAACGAGACATGGGAGCCGCGGTAGCTCAGTGGTTAGTGAACTGGACCATAAAGGACACGAGACCGGGTTCGATCCTGACCGACGGCGGCAGGTTCCCCCAGCCTTAAGTGGGTGCCGGATTTTTTCTGGGAAAGTAAAGCGGCACGGGCGTAATACCGACCACATTACCAAAAAAATCATGTGCCTAAGGTCTGTGAAAATTATGGTCACTAACACCATATTCCCTAAAGGCCGCTTGGCGTGAAGGGGGCTCTTTACTTTTTTACTTACAACGAGACATGTAAGTATGGGTGCCCTCATACATCTTTCAGAAGTATGGGGAATATGGACACAATGGTCATATGTTTCGATTATCCGCATCACATTTTGTGGGTGATATGGTCGGCAGCACTCCAGGCTGCTCCGACTATCCCATAAACAATCTCCGGTAATAATTTTCAGAGGCTGGATGAACCCCAAGGTCATGCAGGCAACAAGTTCTCTCCAATGCCTTACTAGTCGCATGGGGAATATAAGTTAGTGACCATATTAGGATATGAACACGGCACATTTTTGGGTCGGTATCACGCCAGGCCGCCTTTACTGACCAGCAAAAAATCTCTGGTACCCATTTTTAGAGTCTGGGTGAACCCCGGAGCCTTGTTGATCCGAAAAAAGTTCTGCCGCTTCTTGGAATCGAACGCGAACCCGTCTGTTCATGAAGCGAGGACACTAACCACTTAGCCACGAGGCTACTACACTAAAGCTCTCCTGGACTGAATCTCTGACCATCCCAGTTCATGGGAAAGGCGCTAACTACTCAAACACCGTGGCTTTTAGTCAAGAAACGATTGCAAGTTATTTACTGACCTTGAGACTCATAAAAACAACAGAAGAAGAAGACGGAAGAATCAACTCTGTTATGAACATCAAAAGTGAAGACAAGAGAAGAAAACAAAAACCACCATTAAAAAAAGGGTCTAGAACAGCCAAGAAAAGCGAAACCTGCAAACATGAGCTCTCCTGCCAGTATGCAAGAAAAACTATGTCAAGTCAAGGTCGTTTAGACAAATAATGAAAATAATTGTTGTCAACAAATTTTGGTAATTGGCGCGCAAACGTCACTGGTGACATAACGAGGCAAACATCTTTCTTGTTGACATGCCCTGTACCCGGGAAACTAAACTCAACAAATCAATGTATAGTTGTAGTCGGCACAGTGGTTATCAGACTTTATTTGATCGGGGGCTTGCGATATATTTTTATGTGATCTTGTGAGATTTATAGAAATATGTATTTTTATTTAATGCTTGGGAGATTTATAAAAATGTGTATTTTTATGTGATGCCTGTGAGATTTATAATAGTATATATATATATATTTATATACAATTTTGGGGATATTTATAAGAATATATATTTATATACAATTTTGGGGGATATTTATAGTGATGTATATTTATATATATATATAGAGAGAGAGCCAATTCTGATCTATGGAAGCGAATCATGGATAGTAAACAAAGAAATGAAAAGACGATTAGAGGCCACAGAGGGGATTTTGCAGAAGAATGTTGAAAGTTCCATGGGCAGCTAAAAAGACCAACGATGACATTCTCAAAGAGGCCAACACAAAAAGGGAGCTCGTAAGAAACATCAGAAAGAAACAATCAACATTTTTCTGGCACATCATGAGAAGAAGAAAATTAGAATACTTGGTTACAACTGGCAAAAAAAAAAAAAAAAAAAAAAAAACAGGAAAAGAGAGATCGCGGACGACAAAGAGAGAAAATACTAGATAGCTTAGTGTCGTGGCATGGAAAACAGTCAACAACAAAATTGATACGATGTACGGTGTATAGAAGATTGTGGAGGGATATGATCGCCTACGCTAACCGATATGGCACATGATGATGATGATGCTTTTTGTATGTAGGGGTCTCGGCGACTGAATGGTTAGTGTGCTCTCTTTATGACCAGAATAGTTCTGGTTCGATCCCCAAATGGGGCGATTTTTCCCGGACCGACAAGGCTCCGGGAATGACCCAGCCTCTAAAAATGGGTACCATAAATTTTTCGAGGAAATAAAGGCGGCCTGGTATGATACCGACTATATCACCCAAAAAATGTGCCGCGCCAATAGAAAAATATGGTCACTAACACCATACCTTTACTTATATATATCTGTGTGTGTGTGTGTGTGTGTGTGTGTGCGTGCGTGCGTGCGTGCGTGTGTGTGTGTGAGAGTGTCATATTGTGAGATATCTTGGGGAGATTTATTGAAATATGTACATACATCCAGTCTTGGGGAGATTTATTGAAATATGTACATACATCCAGTCTTGGGGAGATTTATTTGAATGGATTTTGTATGTGATGTGATAATTATAGGAATGTATGTTTATAAATAATCTTGGGGAGAATTATGGGAATTTATGTTTATATGTGATCTTGGTGACATTTATAGCAATATTACATTTAAATCCGATCTTGAAGGGATTTAAAGGAATTTATGTTTATGTACGATCTTGGGAATATTTGTTTATATATGATCTTGGGAATATATGTTTATATATGATCTTTGGAATTTATGTTTATATATGATCTTGGGAATTTATTATTATATATGATCTTTGGAATTATGTTTATATATGATCTTGGGAATTTATATTTATAAATGATCTTGGGAATTTATGTTTATATATGATCTTTGGAATTTATGTTTATATATGATCTTGGACATTTATGATTATATATGATCTTGGACATTTATGATTATATATGATCTTGGACATTTATGATTATATATGATCTTGAAATTGCGTTTTCAAATGTAAATAAATAATATTGTTTTGTTGTTTTACAAGTGACCCCCACAAGAAGTTTGGGAACCGCTGTAGCTCAGTGTTAACTGAACTGGACTACAAAGGACAAGAGGTCGGGTTCGATGCTGATCGACAGCTTCCGGGTTCACCCAGCCTTTATTGGGTACCGGACTTTTCTGAGAAAGTAAATACCTGCAGATACTAACTACTACATGGCATTGGGCCGAAGGGCATCAGCTCAAATTTCGCTGGATCCATAACAACAGCAACTGAGAAAGTAAAGCGGCACTGGCGTAATATCGACCATTTCAACATAAAAACCATGTACCGAAAGTCTTTACAATTTATGGTCACCTACACCATACTCGGGAGCCGCGATAGCTCAGTGGTTAGTGAACTGGACTGCAAAGGACAAGGGGTAGGGTTCGATCCCAACCGACGGCTTCCGGGTTCACCCAGACTTAAATGGGTACCGGATTTTTTTCTGGGAAAGTAAACAGCACGGGCGTAATACCGACCACATTACCCCAAAAAATCATGTGCTGAAGGTCTGTAAAATATAGGGTCACTAACACCATATTTCCCTAGACGCCACTTGGCGTGACGGGGGTACTTTACTTTACTTACACCATACTCCCTTTACGCTACTTGTGACGGGGATCTTTTCTTACAACAGGTTTATCCAAAGAAGCCAATAGAGGACCAGTGAATTAGTGCAGTTTGAAAACCCTTGTTATAAACTGGTGCGTGTTCAAGTAACAGAACTACGTAGAGAAAGGGAAGCATAATTATTGTGTAATTAGTTTACGTAACTATAATGTGGATACGCTCGGTACTTACGAAAGTTGGCTTTCTTATAGCACAACGTTTCTAAAAATGGGTGATGCCGTCACATTGACTGCTGTAGGGCCAACCGTTGGGTGATGGCGATACAGTATGACAGGGGGCGCTGCGGTGATCTAATGGGATGCTGTAAATAATGAATAGTTCAGGGACTTTGTGAATTAAATAAAGTGATGGTAAGATTAGTAAAGGATCCGCTGGAGTGAGCGACAGAAGTGCTGGGTAGCAAGAGAAGAAGAGAACTAGTAAATATATTTAATTATAGGGGTTAGGGTGAGTTGATGGAACTACAAAAGCTGAGTGAATAGGGAACTAGTAGAACAGTGTTGTGAATTAGTTTATGAAGGTCAATTTATAGAACTAATGGAACAGTGTGAATTAGTTTATGAAGGTCAATTTATGGAACAAATGGGACAGTGAGAATGAGTTTATAAAGGTCAATTTATGGAAATAACGGGACAGTGGTAATTAGTTTATGAAGGTCAATTTATGGAACTAATGGTACAGTGTGAATGAGTTTATGAATGTTAATTTATGGAACTAATGGGACAGTGTGAATTAGTTTATGAAAGTCAATTTATGGAACTAATAGGACAGTGTGAATTAGTTTATGAAAGTCAATTTATGGAACTAACAGGACAATGTGAATTAGTTTATGAAAGTCAATTTATGGAACTAATAGGACAGTGTGAATTAGTTTATGAAAGTCAATTTATGGAACTAATAGGACAGTGTGAATTAGTTTATGAAAGTCAATTTATGGAACTAATGGGACAGTGTGAATTAGTTTATGAAAGTCAATTTATGGAACTAATGGGACAGTGTGAATTAGTTTATGAAAGTCAATTTATGGAACTAACAGGACAGTGTGAATTACTGGAGGCAAATAATAATAAATAAATATTATTAATTAGGGAAACTTCCTTGGCAAAAATAGGGAATAATAGAAGGAAAAGGTATGTGTTAGCACTCGGAAAAAATGACAAATAAACAACAACAGAAAAAACAAAGAACAATATATGGTCCGAAGCAGGATCGAACCCGTACTCCATGGCACTGCGCCTTGCCACGAGAAGCCGAACGCTTGGTACCAATCTATAGTAACTATGGCTGACGGAGGCTACTACTACAAAATCTATAGTCAACTATTATTAACAGAGGCTACTACTACAAAATCTATAGTCAACTATTACTGACGGAGGCTACTACTACAAAATCTATAGTCAACTATTACTGACGGAGGCTACTACTACAAAATCTATAGTCAACTATTACTGATGGAGGCTACTACTACAAAATCTATAGTCAACTATTACTGATGGAGGCTACTACTACAAAATCTATAGTCAACTATTACTGACGGAGGCTACTACTACAAAATCTATAGTCAACTATTACTGATGGAGGCTACTACTACAAAATCTATAGTCAACTATTACTGACGGAGGCTACTACTGCAAAATCTATTAAGTATATGTAGAGAGAGAGCCCCATCATGCCAAGTGGCGTATGGGAAAATGGTATTAGTAACCATACATTTTACAAACCTTCAGCACATGAATTTTGGGGTAATGTGGTCGGTATTATCTTGTTCATGATTGCTTCATTGTTCGTTGAGATCTTGTTCATGACTGCTTTCATTGTTCGTGATATCTTGTTCATGATTGCTTTTGCTGTTCGTTGAAATCTTGTTCATGATTGCTTTTATTGTTCGTTGAAATCTTGTTCATGATTGCTTTTATTGTTCGTTGATATCTTGTTCATGATTGCGTTCATTGTTCGTTGATATTTTGTTCATGATTGCTTTCACTGTTCGTTGATATCTTGTTCATGACTGCTTTTATTGTTCGTGATATCTTGTTCATGATTGCTTTTGCTGTTCGTTGAAATCTTGTTCATGATTGCTTTTATTGTTCGTTGATATTTTGTTCATGATTGCTTTCACTGTTCGTTGATATCTTGTTCATGTTCGCTTTCACTTTTTGTTGATATCTTGTTCATGACTGCTTTCATTGTTCGTGCTATCTTGTTCATGATTTCTTTCGCTGTTCGTTGATATCTTCTTCATGATTGGTTTCACTGTTCGTGATATCTTGTTCATGATTGCTTTCACTGTTCGTGATATCTTGTTCATGATTCCTTTCACTGTTCGTTGATATCTTCTTCATGATTGCTTTCACTGTTCGTGATATCTTGTTCATGATTGCTTTCACTGTTCGTTGATATCTTCTTCATGATTGCTTTCGCTGTTCGTGATATCTTGTTCATGATTTACTTCTCTTTCCCTATATCCAAACATGGCCTTTTTGGATCGTTCTTGAACTCATGAACTATTCGGCTCCACCGTCATCTTCCTGTCATCTTCCTGTTATCTTCCTGTTATCTTCCTGTTATCTTCCTGTTATCTTCCTGTCATCTTCTTGTCATCTTCATATCATCTTCCTGTTATCTTCCCGTAGCTACCACCTCTTGAGCAGTTCTTTGAGTCACGTGATACCATAATTCATTATATTTTTGGTATCTAATCATAATTTGCCAGGTTAAGATCGTTCAGTTAAAAAAAAATTAATGAACTAAGTTGCAAGTGTATGTGTTTTGGATCAAAATGAATAAACATCAGGCGAAAGAATGTACAACAAACAAGATACGAAAACATAAATAAGATGCAGTTTTTCTCCATTTTATTCCTGGCCCAAATATAAATTTACGTGCATATCCCATATTTTATATTGATCTTGGGAATCAATGAGAACTAAATGTCTATTGTTATACGTCTAAAAACTAAGCAGGTACATTAAATAACAACACAGAATTAGCTTTCATCACTAAAAAATTATAAACACACGAATGACATTTTCGATAAAAACGCACCATAGTTGTGCATCATCGCTGTTTTTGTTGTCTTTCTCATGAGAACTATAACCCGCAAATAAAAATTCTTGTATATCACTTTTAAACGTTAATCACAAAAGCTTAAAAATATTTATTTCACACCAGAAGGGTCAAATAAGTCAGTCTTTGAAATAGTTCTTCTCTATAAAAACTTAATTGGCTAAAATATCATCAACAAAATGTTAATTCAGCTAGAAAAGTCACGTTTATTTGTGATATGTTACTTAGTCACGTTTATGTATGATGTTGCATACTAAAACCACTCTGTTAAACATCAATTTTACGAATGATCGACAAGTATTCACCCCAGAGAATCTTCGCCCATACCTCCTGCAACATATTACATCTAAAATACAACATTGAGCAGTCAGCAAGCAGCTGTGACATCAGTTGTGATAGGAAATAATAACCCTACATGACCAGAAATCGAACCCGTGCCGATAGACAACGAGTTCATATTTATTTAAATGCAAGAGGTTCTCAATTATTTATTGTCGTGTGTTCAAACTAGGAGGTCAACGATTGAATTTGTTATTGCCCTTACATCAAACAGTTTCACAAAAAACAAGACTACTAAAATAAATAAAGCAAGGAAACAAGTTAGTAAATGCAGTGAGAAAAACATAAAATATTGGAGGAGAGGGAACGAATATTTTCTCAAATTCTTATTGTCCTGGCCACAAACCAACACAACGGATATGCGGTCATAAGTCACGTGGTGGCCGTGTGTATTAACAAAAACAAAATAATTCCATATGGCTCTTTGCCTTGCTATATTTCCCAGGATGCACTACATTTCGCACACACTGTGCATACTAACAACAAAACAAATATCAGCTGGGCTGGAACTAAGAATGGCAAAATGTTACATCTTCTCAATATTCATGTATGGTGCAGAAACATGGACATTAGACAAGAAAACAGAACAGAAAATTGAAGCCTTTGAAATGTGGATTTATAGAAGAATAGATAGAATTGGGTGGAAAGAAAAGAAAACAAACGATGAAATTTTAAAACAACTGAAAATAAAAAGAGAACTACTAAATACAATTAAGACAAGACAAATGATATTTTTGGGGCATGTTAAAAGACACAACAGCCTACTAAAAGTAATATTGGAAGGGAAAATACAAGGTAAAAGAGGCAGAGGCAGACCAAGACTAACATGGACGAGTAACATCAAAAGACGGACAAGTCAATCTATGACAGCCTGCACAATCAAAGCAAGAAACAGAGTAGAATGGCGATCCATGGTAGCCAACCTTCGTTGCGGAGAAGGCACTCGATGATGATGTGCATACAAGCTGCACTCTCGCCTAGTGCACCCAACATTGTGAACGAACATAACATGTCAACTGATTCTCGATTACTTATCAAATATGTATCGCGAGACGTTCAATATCCAAAGGCTTACATGATTGTGTTCCGGAGCGTTTCGGCTGGGAAAAGTCACGCATGAACATAACCTTAGTTATATAAGTCTACATATCAAAAGATGAGTATAAGAGATTAAATAAAGAAATTGTAGTAAAATGCAATGAAGCAAAAGAAGTATGGCTAAAAGAGAGATTGAAATGCAACAAAAAGGAGATGCTAAAACTATATACAAACAAATTGAGGAATTAACAGGAAGAAAAACGCAATAAAAAACTGGTTGTCTAAGATCAAAGAAAGGAGAACTGTTGATTGATCAAGAAAACATCAGGGAACGATGGACAGAATACATTAAAGATCTTTATAATGATGAACGAACGAAAGTAAATATTAAGGATAATGGAGAAGGGCCAGAAATACTCAGAGAAGAAGTGGAAGATGCCTTGCGCAATATGAAAGCAGGCAAAGCTCCTGGACCAGATAATATAACTAAAGAAGAGATTGAAGCCATGGGTGATTTCGGAATAGAGATAATAACAAAAATATTGAATGATATCTACAACAGCGGATATATACCAGACGACATGCTCAACTCAATATTCATAGCCATACCAAAGAAATCGGGTGCGATTGAATGCGATGATCATCGCACAATAAGCCTTATGAGTCATATGACTAAGATATTACTAAGAATCATCATGCGAAGAGTGCGAAACAAAATCAGTCCAGAAATTAGCGATGAACAGTGTGGTTTTGTTAGAGATAAAGGAACAAGCAATGTCATTTATATCATAAGATCTTTAGTAGAAAGAGCTTCATAGAGGTGAAAACAGATCTATACCTATGTTTCATAGATTACACCAAGGCATTTGACAAAGTAAAGCACCAAGAAATAATCAAAATTTTAGAAGGCATAAATGTAGACAGCAAAGATCTAAGAATAATAAAGAACATGTACTGGCAACAAACAGCGGCCATAGAACTGGAAACCAATTGGGAATGTTTCAACAAATAAAACAGGGTGTTAGACAAGGTTGTGTGCTGTCACCAGATTTGTTTAATATTTATAGTGAGATTATTTTAAGATCCATAAGGGACATGCCTGGAATAACAATTGGAGGTCATAATATAAATAATCTAAGGTATGCTGATGATACAGTCTTAATCGCTAAGAGTGAAAATGAGTTACAAGAAATGTTGGACATTATAGTGAAAGAAAGCAAAAATAAAGGGCTCAGCCTTATTAGCAAAAAGACAGAAGTAATGGTAACAACAAAGAAAAAGATATCACCTCAGTGCAAAATAAAGACAAGTGGAACAATATTAAAACAGGTAAATGAATTTAAATATTTTGGAACTTTGTTAACCTCAGGCGGAAGATGTACAAAAGAGGAGAGATGCAGAATGGTTCAGGGTAAAACAGGTTTCCAAAAAATGAGGAAGATACTATGCAATCCATTTTTGACAATAGAAACAAGAAAAAGAGTTCTTAAATGTTATGTGGAGCCAGTCTTAACATATGGATGCGAATCATGGACAATAGAACAACAGACAAGAAAATCACTGGAGTCTGTAGAAATGTGGTTTTACAGAAGAATGTTGGGAGTACCATGGACAGCTAAGAAGAGTAATGAAAATGTTCTGAGAGAGGTCAAACAAAAAGAGAGCTAATTTCCAATATTAAGAAGAAACAATCATCATTTTTTGCTACGTAATGAGAAGAGAACAGGAACTGGACTATATTGTAACAACCGAAAAAATTGAGGGACGAAGAGATAGAGGGAAGCAAAGAGAAAAAATAACAGACAGCTTAAGAGAATGGCTTGGCAGAAGGTCAACAACAGAAATGATAAATAGCTGCCGAGATCGAAAGTTGTGGAGAAACATGATCACCTACGCCAGTAGGCCCGGTACTTTATGATGATGATGACGTTTCAATATCGAACCTTTGCATGTCCTTTGCAAAACGTTGCATTTACCACGGCCCGTCTGAAAGAATCTTTGTCTCTAGTCAGATCTCACACAGAACGTTGCATTCACCACATCCCGTCTGAAAGAATCTATGTCTCTAGCCAGATCTCCCACAGAACGTTGCATTCACCACAGCCCGTCCGAAAGAATCTCTGTCTCTAACCAGATCACCTACAGAACGTTGCATTCACCACAGCCCGTCTGAAAGAATCTTTGTCTCTAGCCAGATCTCCTACAGAACGTTGCATTCACCACATCCCGTCTGAAAGAATCTATGTCTCTACCAGATCTCCCACAGAACGTTGCATTCACCACAGCCCGTCCGAAAGAATCTCTGTCTGTAGCCCGATCTCACACAGAACGTTGCATTCACCACAACCCACCTGAAAGAATCTCTGTCTCTAACCAGATCACCTACAGAACGTTGCATTCACCACAGCCCGTCTGAAAGAATCTTTGTCTCTAGCCAGATCTCACACAGAACGTTGCATTCACCACAACCCACCTGAAAGAATCTCTGTCTGTAGCCAGATCTCACACAGAACGTTGCATTCACCACAGCCCGTCCGAAAGAATCTCTGTCTCTAGCCAGATCTCCCACAGAACGTTGCATTCACCACAGCCTATCTGAAAGAATCTCTGTCTCTAGCCAGATCTCCCACAGAACGTTGCATTCATCATAACCCACCTGAAAGAATCTCTGTCTCTAGCCAGATCTCCCACAGAACGTTGCATTCACCACAGCCCGTCTCAAAGAATCTCTGTCTCTAGCCAGATCTCCCACAGAACGTTGCATTCACCACAGCCCGTCTCAAAGAATCTCTGTCTCTAGCCACATAACACACTTCTTATGTTCCGAAGTTCAAGGTCTCCTTGATGTCTAGAAACTACCAACTTCTTGGTCTGCCCATGCCTCATCCCCCAGGAATCATGTCTTCCTTTGTTATTCTTACCAGCCCGGTGTATCAAATTCGTTAAAACTAAAATGAAATCTGAAACAGGATGAGAAACTAATTTTGATGATCTTTCATATTGCTTGTTATGTTTCAGATCCGTTCATATTGCTTGTTATGTTTCAGATCCTTATTGCAATGGTTAATGTGAGAAAGAATTTGGTTGCCATGACACCCAGCACTGTTTAAACTTGTCAATGTCTTACAGATGCCAGTGCTCCAGTTCAGAGTGCTATGATATATAAGATGATCGGTGTTTGTCCTATAAGTTATTGGCATTATAATATACTCAAGTTATTCACGTATATTATCTCTGTCTATGTTGTAGTAGCTAGACTAGACCTAGCTGTTTACACCAAGTTACTATAGTAGTGAAGCACCTTAGATATTATCTCTCTCTGTGTTGTAGTAGCTAGACTAGACCTAGCTGTTTACACCAAGTTACTATAGTAGTGAAGTACCTTAGATATTATCTCTCTCTGTGTTGTAGTAGCTAGACTAGACCTAGCTGTTTACACCAAGTTACTATAGTAGTGAAGCACCTTAGATATTATCTCTCTCTGTGTTGTAGTAGCTAGACTAGACTGAGTTGTTTACACCAAGTTACTATAGTAGTGAAGCACCTTAGATATTATCTCTCTCTCTCTGTGTTGTAGTAGCTAGACTAGACCATGCTGTTTACACCAAGTTACTATAGTAGTGAAGCACCTTAGATATTATCTCTCTCTCTGTGTTGTAGTAGCTAGACTAGACCATGCTGTTTACACCAAGTTACTATAGTAGTGAAGCACCTTAGATATTATCTCTCTCTCTGTGTTGTAGTAGCTAGACTAGACTGAGCTGTTTACACCAAGTTACTATAGTAGTGAAGCACCTTAGATATTATCTCTCTCTCTGTGTTGTAGTAGCTAGACTAGACCTAGCTGTTTACACCAAGTTACTATAGTAGTGAAGCACCTTAGATATTATCTCTCTCTGTGTTGTAGTAGCTAGACTAGACCTAGCTGTTTACACCAAGTTACTATAGTAGTGAAGTACCTTAGATATTATCTCTCTCTGTGTTGTAGTAGCTAGACTAGACCTAGCTGTTTACACCAAGTTACTATAGTAGTGAAGCACCTTAGATATTATCTCTCTCTGTGTTGTAGTAGCTAGACTAGACTGAGTTGTTTACACCAAGTTACTATAGTAGTGAAGCACCTTAGATATTATCTCTCTCTCTCTGTGTTGTAGTAGCTAGACTAGACCATGCTGTTTACACCAAGTTACTATAGTAGTGAAGCACCTTAGATATTATCTCTCTCTCTGTGTTGTAGTAGCTAGACTAGACCATGCTGTTTACACCAAGTTACTATAGTAGTGAAGCACCTTAGATATTATCTCTCTCTCTGTGTTGTAGTAGCTAGACTAGACTGAGCTGTTTACACCAAGTTACTATAGTAGTGAAGCACCTTAGATATTATCTCTCTCTCTGTGTTGTAGTAGCTAGACTAGACCTAGCTGTTTACACCAAGTTACTATAGTAGTGAAGCACCTTAGATATTATCTCTCTCTCTGTGTTGTAGTAGCTAGACTAGACCTAGCTGTTTACACCAAGTTACTATAGTAGTGAAGCACCTTAGGTATTATCTCTCTCTCTGTGTTGTAGTAGCTAGACTAGACCTAGCTGTTTACACCAAGTTACTATAGTAGTGAAGCACCTTAGGTATTATCTCTCTCTCTCTGTGTTGTAGTAGCTAGACTAGACCTAGCTGTTTACACCAAGTTACTATAGTAGTGAAGCACCTTAGGTATTCTCTCTGTCTGTGTTGTGGTAGCTAGACTAGACTGAGCTGTTTACACCAGGTTACAATTTTCCATTCCCTCTACCTAAACAAAACAGTAACACTTGTTGTGTAACTTTAGAACAATTTTTTCACCATTCATTTGCCTCTTCATTTGTTGTCATTTATTTAGTAAGTGTGTGTGTGTGTGTGTGTGTGTTTTTCTTGTTCTTCTGCAGGCACCATGTTTCTGAAGTTATCTGCCTGGTAAAAATGAAGTCATGTCTGAAAGACGAAACCAATATAAATAAAACAAGAAATAAAAAAAAAAAATTTTATGAAATAAACACTAATAAGAAAAATAATATTATGTATGAAATGCAAATAAGAAAAATAATATTATGTACAAAACAGAAAGCAGACAAAATGGGAATGAATGAAACAATGAACAGAAGAAAATGAAAACTTAATGATTGACTCAACACAATTTTTAACAAAATAATTTGAATGAATGCCTACAATGAATGAAACAACAACAAAAGAATGAAAAGCTTTGAATGGAACAAAACTCTGCAAATTAACACAAACAAAAATATAGCAGCAACACCTTGACTGTAACAAAAGAAATAGCCAAATTTAATGAAACAACAATTGTATGTATTAAAATATAAAATAACGTTATCTAAAAGGCAGCATCCCTCAAAATTTGATTAAACAAAAAAAAAAAGATAAAACAAACAAATAAACAATTGGCTGTATAATAACATCAACAACATGATCAATAATTAGAAGTAGCTAACACAAAGATGTGGACAAAACAAAACGCAGACTTTTTCTAATATTAGTTTCTCTTAAATAACTTCGAGAGTAACTTGTCAACCTAATGACCACTATGTTGAGACCACTGCGCTCTGATGCATAAAGTCATCCTCTCTGGGACTTTGGTTCCACTCCTCATCATACAATTCTTGTATAAACACATACCCACTATACTTTCACCACCCTGATGGTACCACTACATAAAGTCATCCTCTTTGGGTCTTTGGTTCCACTCCTCATCATCCAATTCTTGTATAAACACACACCCACTAAACTTTCACCACCCTGATGGTACCACTACATAAAATCATCCTCTCTGGGTCTTTGGTTCCACCCCACATCATCCAATTCATGTATAAACTCATACCCACTAAACTTTCACCACCCTATTGGTACCACTACATAAAGTCATCCTTAAAACTCACCTATAAAATTATCATAAAGTTTACTTATTTAAATGAACTCATCTCCAAATCCCATGAAATAAAGATAAAATACTTCACAAAACCCACAAATTAAACTCATAATGAAAGTCCACTTTCTCTACACATTCTACATCAAAGCACACTTGCTTCTACAAACACATCCTCAATGTCCACCTACTTTTATAAACACACACTCATCCTTTGAGTTTCCTCCTGAGAAAACAGCTCAGAATATTTCCTGACATATATCGCATAAAGAAACAACAGATACAAATATTAGGCCACATAATAAGGCAGAAAGATTAAAACACAATACAAAGAGCTTTGAATAAATGTTGCGAGAATACCAGACCCTGGGGCTGACAATGAAAACGATGGATTGAAGGAATATTATAAATACTAGGAAACATCACAGCAGAAGAGGTAAACAGAAGAGCAAAAGACAATAAATTAAATCTTCCCTCAACGCTGAAAGCAAATGAGGAAGGAAAGAAGAAGAAAGCTTATCCCCACTACCCCATTGTTCTGCTACACTAATTCTTATCTTGGTACCACAAACATATAATTCAACATCCCCCCCCCCCTCCAATTCTTCATAAGTTCTTTTTTTTTAAACTCTCTTAGTTCCACAAACTAATTCTCTCTGCTGCTCCATTAGTTCCACAAACTAATTCTCACTGCTGCTCCATTAGTTCCACAAACTAATTCTCGCTGCTGCTCCATTAGTTCCACAAACTAATTCTCACTGCTGCTCCATTAGTTCCACAAACTAATTCTCACTGCTGCTCCATTAGTTCCACAAACTAATTCTCGCTGCTGCTCCATTAGTTCCACAAACTAATTCTCACTGCTGCTCCATTAGTTCCACAAACTAATTCTCACTGTTGCTCCATTAGTTCCATAAAGTCACCAATTCATGTGTTCTAGAAACATATCTCCACACCCACCCATCAAACTTTCTGCTACTAAAAGCTCGATCCTGCTTCCTTTGCTTTAATAAATCTCTCCCTTCACCCATTTTGGAGCCGTGATAGCTCAGTGGTTAGTGAACTGGCCTACAAAGGACAAGAGGTAGAGTTTGATCCCAACCGATGGCTTCCGGTTCAACTAGCCTTTAATGGGTACCAGATTTTTTTCTGGGAAAGTAAAGTGGCACGGGCATAATACCGACCACATTATCCCAAAAATCATGTGTTGAAGGTCTGTAAAATTTATGGTCACTAACACCATATTCCCTATATGCCACTTGGCGTGATGGGGGTACTTTTACTTACTTTTTTACTTTCCACCCATTTGACATCATTCTGATCTCTCATTCTAGCTTCACAAAAAACACCACAGCTGACCTCATAAATTCATCATCATAACTTATCCGTTAACTAACCACCTTTCCCCTCTCTCTCACAAACAAAACCTCACTATGTAATGAGCTTCATCTGCACTATAAATACTCACATCTACAGTCAGAAGTGTCGGTCACAGTACACACTTGATCAATGATACAACTAATGGCCACAGGGAAAGCCAACTAAACTCCCCATCAATAAATTCACAATAACATAAATATTCATTATACAAAAATTTACTGAATTCAAGCAACAAAATTAATTTATCAATAATAACTCCATAGCATTATAAATATTCATAAACAATAACAAACAGATATTATACAACAAGCTTAATTCCTCATTAGTAACTCCACAGTATTATAAATATTCGTAAACAATAACTAACATATTATGTAACAAATGTAATTCCTTAATACTAACTCCACAATACTATAATTATTTGTAAACAATTATTTATTTATATTGCACAGGGACAAATAGAATCTCAAAGACATCATAGAAGAATGTCAATGACAACAAACAGAGAAGAATGTCATAAGACATTAGGTCACAGCCATCTTTATAGAAAGCCTGCTGCAAACCCCTACAGTGGTGACATCACCTATCTAGGCTCAGCTTTGTGAGTTGGATTCTGTCAGCCCTCTATAGTTTTGACTGGTGACATCACCTATCTAGGCTCACCTTTGTGAGTTGGATTCTGTCAGCCCTCTATAATTTTGACTGGTGACATCACACTAGTAGGGTTGTGAGTATGTCCTCTCTAAAAATGGCCACAAAATGATGTTTATGTTCTCATAGGGAGTGGGTTGACATCTTGTTTTATTTTCAAACAATTTGATTGTTTCATCTAAACATAGTACAGCAAGAGCGTAACTCTGACTCTTTTCTGTGTCTTCATTTCTGATTCTGTCCCTTCTTATAGAGTCAGCTTGAAATGGTCTTTGTGAGCTCACACATAAGCCCAATGGATCAAAGTTTAAACTCCACATAAGCCCAATGGATCAAAGTTTAAACTCCACATAAGCCCAATGGATCAAAGTTTAAACTCCACATAAGCCCAATGGATCAAAGTTTAAACTCCAAATGTGGCATATTATCTTGGACCAACATGGCTCTGGAGTTTGCCCAGCCTCAAAGAATGGGCACCAGATATTTTCTGTGGGAATGTAGGGCAGTCTAGGTTGGTGCTGCCCACATCGCTCATATTTGTGTTGTTGGTAATTTTAAAAATCTTAATGGCATTAACACCCAATTCTTCATACGCCATAAAGTGTGGTCATTACTTTCTACAGTTACACCATAATAGATCAAATTTGATACATAACATATATATAGAAGGAATGAGATATGTGTTCTGAAAGAACATTTTATAACAAGACATGGGCAACCTTTTATTTTCTGAGGGCCAGACCTGAAAACTGTGAAGACGCTGCGGGTCAGATACCATCATCTAATGAAGCCATTATATCAATGACCTAATTTGCATTCACAAGCGATGGTAATGTACAAATCTTAGGTAATGGAGTCAATAGTCATTTTCATATCAAGCACAAGGGCTGGTTAAAACAACTTGGTGGGCCGGTTCTGGCCCGCAGGCCATAGGTTGCCCACCTCTGTTTTAGACAAACAATTTCCAGAAAAAAAGTACACATTACATAATTTTATGAGCCAGTATGTCATATGTAACGAATTGAAATGAAATAATAACATACTATTAGAAATGCTGAATAAAACTACGGAAACATCAATTCAAAACTGAAACTGAAAGACCAGTGGTAAATGGAATATTTCTTTCAAGGATAACTAGTAAACTATATTAGCATATTACAAGAATTTTTTTTGGTTATGTGCCAATGTGTGCATGGTTGCTCATTCAGCCAATTGTAATACTTTAGTTCCAGACATAAAATAATGACGGGACTTTTGTTTAAACATGATTTCAAACTGTAACATTTTCTTTAACATGACTTGAACCTGTAACATTTTCCTTAACATGACTTCAACCTGTAACATTTTCTTAAACATGGCTTGAATCTGTAACATTTTCTTTAACATGGCTTGAACCTGTAACATTTTCTTTCTTTTTATAACCACCTATTGTGGGGTTGACTCCAAATTATGAAATGACAAGAAAATGTGAATACCTTAGCTTCAATGTGAATGTATTAGTTTAAATGTGAATGCCTCAACTAAATTGTGAATGTAATAGTTTAAATGTTACCACCTTACTTTAGATGTAAATCTATCTTTCTATTGTCCCTTTGAGCCTAACACAGCGCATAAGGCAGGAATTCTAGGTTCTCTAAGCCTGACGATCTTTGTTATCATGGGTCAAACCAGGACCACATTTCTCTGTTCTTCTCTGTTCACAGACACAATAATGATATCTGTTCTTCTCTGTTCACAGACACAATAATGATATCTGTTCTGAAGAAATGACAGACACAATAATGATATCTGTCCTGAAGAAATGACAGACACAATAATGATGTCTGTCCTGAAGAAATTACAGACACAATAATGATGTCTGTCCTGAAGAAATGACAGACACAATAATGATATCTGTCCTGATGAAATTACAGACACAATAATGATGTCTGTCCTGAAGAAATTACAGACACAATAATGATATCTGTTCTGAAGATATTACAGACACAATAATGATATCTGTCCTGAAGAAATGACAGACACAATAATGATATCTGTTCTGAAGAAATTACAGACACAATAATGATGTCTGTCCTGAAGAAATTACAGACACAATAATGATATCTGTCCTGAAGAAATGACAGACACAATAATGATATCTGTCCTGAAGAAATTGCAGACACAATAATGATATCTGTCCTGAAGAAATGGCAGACACAATAATGATATCTGTCCTGAAGAAATTACAGACACAATAATGATATCTGTCCTGAAGAAATGACAGACACAATAATGATATCTGTTCTGAAGAAATTACAGACACAATAATGATATCTGTTCTGAAGAAATTACAGACACAATAATGATATCTGTCCTGAAGAAATGACAGACACAATAATGATATCTGCCCTGAAGAAATGAGACACAATAATGATATCTGCCCTGAAGAAATGAGACACAATAATGATATCTGTCCTGATGAAATTACAGACACAATAATGATATCTGCCCTGATGAAATGACAGACACAATAATGATATCTGTTCTGAAGAAATTACAGACACAATAATGATGTCTGTCCTGAAGAAATTACAGACACAATAATGACATCTGTCCTGAAGAAATGACAGACACAATAATGATATCTGTCCTGAAGAAATTGCAGACACAATAATGATATCTGTCCTGAAGAAATGGCAGACACAATAATGATATCTGTCCTGAAGAAATTACAGACACAATAATGATATCTGTCCTGAAGAAATGACAGACACAATAATGATATCTGTTCTGAAGAAATTACAGACACAATAATGATATCTGTTCTGAAGAAATTACAGACACAATAATGATATCTGTCCTGAAGAAATGACAGACACAATAATGATATCTGCCCTGAAGAAATGAGACACAATAATGATATCTGCCCTGAAGAAATGAGACACAATAATGATATCTGTCCTGATGAAATTACAGACACAATAATGATATCTGCCCTGATGAAATTACAGACACAATAATGATATCTGTCCTGATGAAATTACAGACACAATAATGATATCTGTCCTGATGAAATTACAGACACAATAATGATATCTGTTCTGAAGAAATTACAGACACAATACAGATATCTGTCCTGAAGAAATTACAGACACAATAATGATATCTGTCCTGAAGAAATTACAGACACAATAATGATATCTGCCCTGAAGAAATTACAGACACAATAATGATATCTGCCTGAAGAAATTACAGACACAATAATTATATCTGTCCTGAAGAAATTACAGACACAATAATGATATCTGTCCTGAAGAAATTACAGACACAATAATGATATCTGCCCTGAAGAAATTACAGACACAATACAGATATCTGTCCTGAAGAAATTACAGACACAATAATGATATCTGCCCTGAAGAAATTCTATCTATCTATTGACCTTTCGAGCCGTAACCGGCCCATAGGGCGTAGACCAAGATACACCTTCTCCTATATGAATTTTTGTTCTAGCAGTTTTCTTTTAAAGATATTTTATCAAATCTCGCCATCTGTCTCTGTTCTGTGCAAGCAGTTCTATCTCATTGAGGGAGCCGATTCCTGCTGCTCTTGCCTCTCTCATCAATGTTCTTCTCAGTGTCTCCCTGGGTCTTCCTCTTTTTCTTTTACCTGTTGTTTCCCATATGAGGGCTTGCTTTGCTATTCGATTATTATCTCTTCTCATCACATGTCCAACGTATGACCATCGTCTTTTCTTTATTACTGAAGATATTAGTGGTTGATTGGCGATTTCTCTAATTTCCTCGTTTGTTTTGAATTCGTTCCATTCTATACCAAGTATTTTCCTTAGACATTTATTTTCGAATGCGTTCAACTTTGTTTCTATATCTCTTGTTGTTTTCCAGCTTTCACACGCATATGTAAGGGTTGATAGTACATTTGATTTGAATAGCCTAAGTTTTGTGTTTGTGCTAATGAGTTTTGATTTCCACAACTTTTCAAGGCTTCTGAAAGACATTGCTGCTTTAGCCAGTCTGATCCTAATTTCTTTGCTCGTATCCCCTTCTCGATGAAGAAATTACAGACACAATAATGATATCTGTCCTGAGGATGTTGTGTTTTCAACAGCAAAAAGTGATAAATTACACCATAATTGAAACAAGTTTTCCTTTTAAGATCTAATTTAATAAAAATGTAAGCACTCTGCAAAAATGAAATAAACTACTAGAACATTCCAATTTTATTTTGATATCACAAATTGGAACCACAGTATCAAATATTTATTTGAAGAAAAAGGGGAATGTATGTTGGTTCTTGACATTTTGATAATCTCACTTTTCCACCTCGAACACTAAAGTATAAATTTGTATTGAAGCAAGCAACTGTGCAAATACATGGCCAAACTTTTAGAAAAAAATAACAAAATAAATAAATGAAAACAATCTTAAGAAAAGAAACAAGAAGTTAATTAAGATCATTAAGAGCTGTCAAGACAAAACTCATTTGATAGATTAGCCAGCCATCCGTGTTGATACAAACAACTGAAGCATATCTAATTGAGAAATAAAATACAAAGAAATCAATGAACACAATCAAGTAAAAAAACAATGATGACATTAATCAAAAATTAATTTCTTGCCACTTGCAATGAAAACTCACATGATTAACCATCCGTGATGACACATCTACAAAAGGTGAAAAGAAGGTAAATAACTCCCATTTAGGCAAAACCCTAAAGGTGGGTATGTAAGGGAGGAAACCTAAGTAAGGGAGGAAACCTAAATATCAAAAGTATTATTTGTTAAATAAAGGTTTTTTAAATGAAAACTTGTAGGCTAATGTGACATCAATAAAACATGATAGAGGAACTTTTTAACACATTCCCTACCTAGTAGTTAAATACTCTGTGGCACGGCCGTTTTCCCAATTTAAAATAAAATTTGAAATAGCCGCAAGAATATAAATGAAAATTGATCTAAAACAGTTTATTCTGAAAATTTGCTCGAGAATTTGGAAAAGAGGTTAAAATAAGAGTATTAGAAGGTTTAAGTGGAGATAATTGTGGAAATGTCAATAAATTAAAAGCTGCAAAAGCTGGCACCTAGGTCTTCCACGTCGGTAACTAGAGCTGCCTCTTGTGGCTCCTAGCACAGAATGTGTTCAAGCACTCGGAGCTCTTGTCCAGTTCACAGAGAACATACATTACCCTGGACTAAGGCGATTATGTCCCACAATGTTATTCCTATCACTGATGCTCCTTCACAGTTTCATACGTGACTGTTAAGTTGTCTAGTATTTTGTGTCATTGCCTTTCTCTGTCCCTCTTTCCTTCTATTTCTTTTGTTGTTATATCTTCAAGCAAAGTGGGACAAGCCCAAACAGACTTCTATTGCTTCAGCCCATTTTTGTGACCCAGTTTACTCAAAGGTCTTCAGTGCTGCAGGTTTGGATCAAGAAAAAAAACTGCTACACCAACGTGGTATATAAGTTAAAGGTCTTGACCCACTCAAGTTTGGATCAAGAAAAAAGAACTACTACATCAACGTGGCATATAAGTTAAAGGTCTTGACCCACTCAGGTTTGGATCAAGAAAAAGAACTACTACATCAATGTGGGGCATAAATCAGCAACTAAGGTCTTGACCCACTCAGGTTTGGGTCAAGAAAAAAGAACTGCTACATCAACGCGAGACATAAATCAGCAACTAAGGTTTTGACCCACTCAGGTTTGGATCAAGAAAAAGAACTACTACATCAATGTGGGACATAAATCAACTAAGGTCTTGACCCACTCAGGTTTGGATCAAGAAAAAGAACTACTACATCAATGTGGGACATAAATCAACTAAGGTCTTGACCCACTCAGGTTTGGATCAAGAAAAAGAAATGCTACATCAATGTGAGACATAAATCAGCAACTAAGGTTTTGACCCACTCAGGTTTGGATCAAGAAAAAGAAATGCTACATCAACGTGAGACATAAATCAGCAACTAAGGTTTGACCCACTCAGGTTTGGATCAAGAAAAAGAAATGCTACATCAACGTGAGACATAAATCAGCAATTAAGGTTTTGACCCACTCAGGTTTAGATCAAGAAAAAGAACTACTACATCAATGTGGGACATAAATCAGCAACTAAGGTTTTGACCCACTCAGGTTTGGATCAAGAAAAAGAAATGCTACATCAACGTGGGACATAAATCAGCAACTAAGGTTTTGACCCACTCAGGTTTGGATCAAGAAAAAGAAATGCTACATCAATGTGAGACATAAATCAGCAACTAAGGTTTTGACCCACTCAGGTTTGGATCAAGAAAAAGAAATGCTACATCAACGTGGGACATAAATCAGCAACTAAGGTTTTGACCCACTCAGGTTTGGATCAAGAAAAAGAAATGCTACATCAACGTGAGACATAAATCAGCAACTAAGGTTTTGACCCACTCAGGTTTGGATCAAGAAAAAGAAATGCTACATCAACGTGAGACATAAATCAGCAACTAAGGTTTTGACCCACTCAGGTTTGGATCAAGAAAAAGAAATGCTACATCAACGTGAGAAATAAATCAGCAACTAAGGTTTTGACCCACTCAG
This sequence comes from Megaustenia siamemsis, assembly GCA_032433765.1. Lineage (NCBI taxonomy): Eukaryota > Metazoa > Mollusca > Gastropoda > Stylommatophora > Ariophantidae > Megaustenia > Megaustenia siamemsis. Next base: position 4,634,149 of record JAVIAB010000107.1, on the reverse strand, counting down.
GTTTGGATCAAGAAAAAAGAACTGCTACATCAATGTGGGACATAAATCAGCAACTAAGGTTTTGACCCACTCAGGTTTGGATCAAGAAAAAAGAACTGCTACATCAATGTGGGACATAAATCAGCAACTAAGGTTTTGACCCACTCAGGTTTGGATCAAGAAAAAAGAACTGCTACATCAATGCGAGACATAAATCAGCAACTAAGGTCTGTTGCTCCAAGATACTGTAGCCAAGGCATGACTCACTGTGCTCATCTCTCACCCCAAATTGCCTGTTGGCTGCGTTTAACTTCTCCAAGGGTCAGGAATATAAACATAACTCAAGGCCAAAGAATCATCACATCCTGAGCCTCTGTGTCTCTGCCATGGTTTCACACACAAGAAAACTGCCATTTGCCTTCTTGTCTCTAGATTCATGAAGTACAGTTCTGGTTCCTTCCAAACACTGACAGCACATATCAAATAGTAGAACATGCAACAAGTGAAGAAATACAAAAGGCTCCCTAACCAGCCCATGCACCAAAGAAAAACCAGCTTTGAAAAAGGAAGACTAAAGAGGAGCATCTTCATGGCATTCTCCAAAGAATTGACAACCAGCGATCCAGCACTGTCCCAAGCAATGCCAAAAGCAGTACGCCCATCCTGTATTTCCCTAAGGGAAATATAAAATACCAGAACTTAAGGAAGACACAACATGAATCATGAAAAAAGGCACCCAAACAGACACAGAGAGAAAGCACATAGCAGAAAAACACACAGACATCTACCCACAATACGCCTGGTCTCACATATACACAGATGTCCCTGCTACAAACGCCACTAGAAATGGAGGAGGTGTGTTCTTGAGGCTGAAAAACCAGGAAGAGATTACCAAATCAATAGTTAATGGGAAATTCTGAAACACCTATAAAGCAGAAACTGAAGCCCTCAAAGATGCTGCAAAACTGGCTATCCAACACAAAAATAATGTGCACAAGAGAGTGATGATACTGACTGACGCACTGTCAGTCCTAACAGCTCTAAAAAACACCAGGAACAGTGAGCTAGATGACTTGAGAACAACCCTAGACCAATTGTGCATAAACTTTCAGAGAGTTGTCATTCAGTGAATACCATCACACTGTAACTTACACGGAAACGAATGCGCAGACAAACTCGCTAAGGAGGAAGGGAGATTACCACAAGAGAACCATTTGGTGAGCTATGATGAAGCCAAATCCATCATCAAAGGCCAGTATTACAAAAAATGGAAATGAGAACACCCAAAGTATAACGAGAGGGACAGATACTTTGAACTATCAAAGAGGGCTCAAGTCATCATACTTCGCCTACACACTAGCCACAACAGAATGAGAAACCACATGTTATCAAACTCAAAATAGGAACTACCAGTCAATGCCACTGTACCCTGGATAACTTGACAACAAAACAGGTTCACAGGATTGCTCCCAGTACAGAGACCTGAGAAGGACAATGTGGCCCACACCCACCTCCCTGGAAGAGAATCTCTACAGGTCAACCAAAACACTGAAACAGACAGCAGCCTTCATAAGAGAGTCTGGAGTTCTAGTCTGAATGAGCCATGATCACAGAAGAATAAAAAGAAATAGCAGAACATAAATTTATACACAAACATTGTTACCAGCCATATATTTAGACCTCGCTTTAAAGTCACCCATCTACTGATCTACACTGCAGCCGATGCCAGGTCTAATAGGTCATGGAAGATGTCATCAGAGTTTACTCGTTATAGACAGGTCTTTCATAAAAATATCAAATTGTAAAAGCTACAATGGCTACACTCCTTAGGAAGGGTTTAAACACAATGTGGCGTGCCATTTTTTGCAATTTTAAAAATAATTTGAAATAACAGCGAGAAAATAAATGAAAAAAATTTATCTAAAACACACGGTTTGTTCAGAAAATCTACTCAGGGAGTCAGAAAATCTGCTCAGGGAGTCAGAAAATAGGCTCAAAAAGAGAATTACAAGGTTTTAGTGTAAATATCAATAGATTAAAAACAACAAAAACTGGCCCCTGGGTTTCTCCCATCAGTTACTAGATTTGCAGAATGTGTCAAATAAAACTTTCACCATTTTCTACATGTTTTAGCTTTCTTAAAACATGCACTGAAATTTAAAAAAAAAAAAAAATGCAGCATATGAAATGCAATTAGTTTTTAAAAAAGTATACATTAAACTGAGGTATTACATTATTATACAAGTGAACAAGCATGGTACATTCTTTCTATATGTTTTATTGCATTAGTTATTCTGTTATGAAAAGTTCAGGTATACTATTTGAGATTTCAATAAATCGAGCAAGAATAAGAGAAAATGTTCAACATTGGTGAAGATGGTGGAAAATTCTCATCATGTACCATACCGGTTGGCGTAGGCGATCATGTCCCTCCACAACCTTCTATCTACAGTGCATCGTATCAGTTCTGTTGTTGACTGTTTTCCATGCCATGACACCAAACTATCCAGTATTTTCTCTCTTTGTCATCCATGATCTCTCTTTCCTTTTATTTTGCCAGTTGTAACCAAGTATTCCAACTTTCTTCCTCTCATGATGTGCTCGAAAAATGTTGATTATTTCTTTCTGATGTTTTTTAGGAGCTACTTTTTTGTGCTGGCCTCTTTGAGAATGTCTTCATTGGTCTTTTTAGCTGTCCCGAGAACTTTCAACATTCTTCTGAGAAATGCCATCTCTGTGGCCTCTAATCATCTTTTCATTTGTTTGTCTACTGTCCATGATTCGCTTCCACAGGTCAGAATTGGTTCTATATAGCACCGATGAACTCTCTTTCTCATTTCTATTGACATAGATTTGTTGCATAAGATATTTTTCATTTTGTAAAATGCTATTTTGGCCTGAGCTATTCTACTTTTTATTTCTGTGGTGCATCTCCCATCTGATGTTATTATTGTGCCCAAGTGTTTCAAACATTGCACTTGTTTCAGATTTGTCCTGTATATTTTTATGCTGTATGATGGTGATGATTGTTTCTTCGATATAACCATTACTTCTGTTTTCTTACTATTCAGACTGAGATTTTTCTTGTTGCTTTCTTTTACTATTATGTCTATCATTTCTTGTAGTTCGTTCTCTGTCTCTGCTATTAAGACTGTGTCATCCGCATATCGCAAATTATTTATATTGTGACCATTGACTTTAATTCCTTTTTTGTCTACTATTGATCTCATAATATGTTCGCTGTAAAGTGAAAACAAATCCGGCAATAGAACACAGCCTTGTCTGACTCCTTGTTTTATAAGTTGAAATTGTCCTGTTTGGTTGTTAATTCGTATAGCTGCTGTTTGTTGCCAGTACATGTTTTTTACGATTCACAGATCCTTGCCATCAATGTTTATGAAAATTCTAGAGTTTAAAGATAATTGTTTTACAAAACATGAAATAAAAGAGTTCAAATAAAATACCCAAACTGAGTGGTCTAGAGGTAAGATGTGGCCTGTGGACAAGTAGGTTCAGGGTTTGAATCCCGTCACAGAAAGTGGGAAATGATCTTTATAAATCAGTAATTTCTTCTAGGCTTTCCCCTCCCTTGGTCTCTGGGTGGTGAGATCCGATGTCTAGCCCTCCTGGATAACAGTAAAAAACAGGAAGCCAGTGGTGCACTTTGCGAATGTTAAAGAACCCTTGGCAGTTGAAAGTTGAAAAGGTTAGATCAAAATGGTTGTCACCTGGGTAAAAATTGTTAAGTGATTAGAAACCTATCCCATGCCAAAGGTCTAGCCCATGCCGAAGGTCTACCCCATGCCGAAGGTCTAGCCCATGCCAAAGGTCTAGCCCATGCCGAAGGTCTACCCCATGCCGAAGGTCTAGCCCATGCCAAAGGTCTAGCCCATGCCAAAGGTCTAGCCCATGCCAAAGGTCTACCCCATGCCGAAGGTCTATCCCATGCCGAAGGTCTACCCCATGCCAAAGGTCTATCCCATGCCGAAGGTCTACCCCATGCCAAAGGTCTATCCCATGCCGAAGGTCTACCCCATGCCAAAGACGGAGGTGTGAAGCTGAAAGGCACAAATGTTGCAATCTTGTTGTAAACTAGCAGTACAACACATCCACGCCCACTTAACAGGTGAACACTTAGCAGAAAAAAACAAGCCAAACTGGCACAAAACATACACTTTGGAGCAGAGTTAACAAATCATTCTTCATCATCTTTCAGTATCATCTCCACATCAAAGGTTGTCTACCATGGAGTGTCATTCCGCTCTGTCTCTTGCTTTAATAGTGAAGGTTGTCATAGGCTGACTTGTCCATCTTAGATGTTACTCATCCATGTTAGTCTTGGTCGGCCTCTTCCTCTTTTACATTGTATTTTCCCTTTCAAGATTTCTTTTAGTAGGCTCCTGTGTCATTTAACACGCCTCAAAAATCTCATTTGTCTTGTTTGAATTGTGTTTAGTAGTTCTCTTTTCATTTTTAGTTGTTTTAAGACTTTATCATTTGTTTTCTTTATTTTCCACCCAATTCTTCTATAAATCCATATTTCAAAGGCTTCAATTTTCTGTTCTGTTTTCTTGTTTAATGTCAATGTTTTGGCAGAGTTAACAAAACATACAAAAATAGAGCTACATTTCACTCTGTCCTTACCGCAAATTCAATTTTCTGTTGAAGGAATTAGACTAGATTTCTTTAATGAGAAAAGTTTCTAGAGTTATTGCTCCACATTTCAAATAATAGTTTTCTCAAATTTTTGAACTCAATAACTAATTAAACAGTACAAGACTTTTCATTAAATTACAGAAAAGAAAATAAAATGAATAAAACTTTAAAATGGACAATATTTGTTTGTCCATGAATGATGTTTATGTTTAATATTATATTTCCTTGTTCCTTGAGCAAAAATTGAAGATCTATATATATATTATGTGCATGTATTAGGAAACAACAGAAATGAAAGCACAAAACAAAATTTACCAAACATGCAAATGTAGTGGTCCTGTACAGTCAACACAAGTCGCATAAATCATACAAAAAGGCAATCACTGGGAGCACATTCTGGTAAAATAAGAGTCAGGCAAAAAACCTAGCCGAAAGTATAAAATGGGGGCACTGATAGCCAAGGGAGACAATCCATTAGAGAGAGAGGGAAAAATTGTTGTTTGTTCACATCTCCCTCTGCCAGCTTTTTCTTCTTTCATTTCCCTGCCAGCCCTAACGGCAGAGACATGCAACTACACCACCATACTTGATAGGTTATCACATTAATAGGGAGGTCATCATGTTGTCAGGTTGCTCTGAATTATGTTACAGATATCACTGTCACATTTCATACATGCCAGACACACAGGATTTTACTAAACAGTCTAATCTCCAGGGTGGTATTTATTTTTCTAAAATTGCTTACAAGATCCATGTATTTGCAAGCATATAAAAAACTTATATATATATATATATATAAAACAAGAAATTACACCAATTTGATAAGTACTTTATGAAAAAAGATAAATGTAATGATTATGTTCCAAGAAGAAATTATTCCTATTGCTTTAGAACAAAAACAACCTAGTGATTTGTATCGTAAAATAATGCTAATGTGGTAATTTATTTACTTTTCATGCTAAGAAGCTAACATCAATGTTTCCTACTTTTGAGATATGAATGAAGTAAACATATGGCACACGATTACACAGACATGGACACTTTGATCTTATCCACAGCTTCCTCTAACATTTCCTATCACCAAGTGCAACATTTGGTGTTTGAGCAAAAAATATTTCAAACTCAAAGTTACTGTGAGGCTTCCAAACTTTCATCCAGTTTATCCTGCACAAGTTTTCAATAAAAGTTTCTTTAGTCTTTGAGTTTTGTACTAACATTTATCACAAACTACTGGACAGGCACACGTTTTCAATAACAGATTTTGTATACTTGAGTTTTGTACTAATATTTATCATAAACTACTGGACAGGCACAAGTTTTCAATAAAAGTTTCTTTAGTCTTTGAATTCTGTAATGACATTTATCATTTCAATAAAAAGTCTTTAGTCTTGTGTTTTGTACTAACATTTATCATAAGCTACTAGACAAGTCTGCACTGCTTCAACATATAACTTCATGAGAATTAAAGAACTTCTTTTATCGTCCAAGAAGATATGAAGTCATCATGTTTCTAATTATGTAAATCTGTCAAAAAGATGTGATAGTTCCGGGTTAAGATATCAGGTTTGGCTAGTTTTAAAAAAAATTATTTAACTTAAAATAAAAAAAAGATTGACTATTTTTTTCACATCTTTCCTTTTTGAAATGATCTCATCAATTTTATCTTAATATGCAGCACAATTAGAACACTGAGGCATGAGGCAACAGCAGCAGACATCAGCTCCCTTGCCGAGATTGAGCAGCTCACCCAGACAGGGATGTGTGGCAAAATACAATGTGGTCCTGTACAAGGTCTGACACATGATAATGGAGATCATCAACACAGCGTACAATCTTAGCCCTGTGCCATCTTTGGCTCAAAATGACAATTGATAGATGTAGTATAACGTAATAACAGCAGCTTAAATAAGTTGTTGTCACTGTCTGCCCACTGGTGACATTCTGATGGTCTCTAAAATATGGCGGCAATCGATCTGTCTACTTGGAAATACTGGAGTCGGGGTGACGTCATTATTTTGAACGGGAAAACCACAAGTATAACTACAAGATGGCATACAGTGTAAGCAATAAATGGTCACTGTTCACTAAAGTAGGTCAATCCTTGGTTTGAGGAAATCTGTACATGGTGAAAATGTACAATCACCAAAACAATTGTAATTTGTAAATTTAAAATGAGAAACACTTTGATATGCATGACATGTTTTAAATGTGCATGGCACCAATATAAAGACCACACAGCTACACCTACATGTATGCACAACTTTAAGGAAAATGTTGTCTTTTCTTGTACAGTTCTGGTTTTTTGTTGTTGTTTCTTACCCCTTTTTCAGCCCTGTATGTGTCTAATGAAACAACTATAAAGTTGGAATACATTTCACAATAGTTGTTTAATTAGATAGCATCCATAATAAAACTTTTCTATCTATCTATCTCTCACTCGCCTGAAGTATTGTCTGTATCTGGAATGTTGTTTCTTGTATACATTTGACTGTTTTTGTAGTTCTTGCAGAGGTCCAAGTAGTTGTGAGACTGCTTCTAAAACTAAAGTTGATACTCTATAAAGATTTGAGACAACCTGTGCAGCTCATAGATACTATTGTTATGATCATCAATGGAAGAATACTGGCAATAAAAGTACAGTTATAAAACTTCTAACAAATAAGACAAAATATAAAGAAGATTCTAGATGGCCTGACACTGTGTCACTGACAAATTTAAGTTGCAGGTCTGATAACCAAAAATTAAAGACAGGAAGTTGAAGAAATTGGTGATATTCTTCAGTTTGTATGGCACAAGGTAATAGTATTTTAGCAAACGAGAAGTTACATTTATTTGTGAATAAATACAACAAGAGAATGTACTTATATTTTACAAACAAATAATATTTAAACATGTTTAATACTCGAAAGAAAAGACAATTTTGGCAAATTAGTTTTGTTCCACTTCTTTCCACTCTAAGAGCACATGTATTAACTAAGCTTAAACTTGGGTAACTTTTTAACAAATGATATGTCATTTTGAAGATGGCAACATTTCAACAAAGCAAACAAATGATATGTCATTTTGAAGATGGCAACATTTCAACAAAGCAAACAAATGATACATTTTGAAGATGGCAACATTTCAACAAAGCAAACAAATGATACATTTTGAAGATGGCAACATTTCAACAAAGCAAACAAATGATACATTTTGAAGATGGCAACATTTCAACAAAGCAAACAAATGATACATTTTGAAGATGGCAACATTTCAACAAAGCAAACAAATGATACATTTTATAACAGGGGCTCTTACTCTCGGTAACATTGAATTAAATAAAAAAAATTAATGTTTTTCAAAGCATTCTTCAAATAATGTGGGAGTGGCTGCGATCAAAACCTGTTGTGTGCCATTCTCTGGTCTCATTTCTGAGAAGAAAAAAAAAACCTGCAAGAGCAACAGCAAAAATAAGATGTCAGTGTTTATTTCATGTTTTTTATTTCACTACTGGCACATTTCTGGGTAATGTGACAGCATTACACCAGTTCTATTCTCCTTTTCTATAAAAATGTCGTACCCATCTATAGCTGGGCAAACCTAGAAGGAGGTGGGCAGAGCAAATACAGCCTCTTGACTTTAGTAGATAGATCATTGACCACTGGTCAATCATGGCTCCCAATTTCTGGTTGTATCATAGGATTATTTCTATCAGGGGTTAAACATGACATGCACACCATATAGTGACAGGAGACTACACAGCCATGTGTTTGTTATCCTCCAGTGCCACGGTAACATCTTGGGAGAACAAAGAAACAGAATATAAATATTGCAATATTTGTTTAAGATGTCAAAGAGACCTTGAAAATGTAAACAGAAGAAGTGGGAGATCTGGCTAGAGACAGGGATTTTTTCAGACAGGCTGTGATGTGTGCAACGTTCTGCAAAGGACATGTGACTGTTGATGATTTGTTTTCTCTCCAAAGCGAAGCAATCACAGTTAAACATAATCCTGTGTAGGGATAGAGGTCATTTAATTTCAATAAAATCCTCTAATGTGGTATTTTTAATGTGAAGACTACACCTATTAAAGTTTTCAGGAATCAGTCACACAGGAAACCAAATGGAATGAGCAGGCATAAATGACTTTCAGCAAAAATTGTGAGTGAGATGCCAGGTTGTCCCTCAAGCTAACAAACACTTTCTCCGCTAAATGTTGTTACCAAAAGTATTTGCTACCAAATAAAAAAAACCAACAGATAGAACACCTCAAATGGTGAGCCAGCTTCAAGCAATTATATTTAAAAAAATACTCCTGTAAGTATTTAACTCTTAGTGTGCGAGGAATCTCTTCAGCAAAAACCCAATAAGCCATCAAAATACTAAACATCTAATGATAAATACTAGGGATAATTGTGGATTTGAGTACATTTTTCAGATATTAATATAAATCCAATATTATCTTGAATGACATCGAGTACATCTATTTCTGAGACACTTTGTATTTTGACAACCTTTCTAGATTACTTGACCAGATATAACGTACGCTGTGAGATAAAGAACATTTTACAGTAACTGTGAAGTGTAAATATCAAAATGTGCCTCATCATTCATTGACATGAGAATTGTTATCATAAAAAAAACTGCTGGTCACAATATAAAGCCACGGTTGTCTTTCATTCCTAGAAAACATCCAGTACCCATTTGAGGATGGGCGACCTAGAAACCATCACCGGGAGTAAACCTAACCTATCGTCCTCAGTACACCAGTTCACTAACCACTGTAGCTCACCAACTTAACCAAATTTAGGACCAAACAGTTGCTGGAGCGGATATGTGGACTTCAATTAAATGGATTCCATGAAGAGAATAGAATAGTTCATTCTCTCTAACAGTCAGTTAGGGTTTGTTTCATCACAGTCAATGTTTATTTGTTTGTGCTTGGATCATCACCATTGCACAACAAACAGACCCATAGGTGCTCTGATAACTCCCCTTGAGAAAATCAATGGAGAATCCTGGCCCATGTGCACGAACTCCGTAGCACTGCCTGGGACCCACAGAACAGTCAATACTCTACATTACCTCTAGCACATAAAACCACCAAGAGAGACCATTTATGTGCTGATGAACCACTTTTTTCTTTGGCCACGAACAGACTATGCAATCAGTCACTGACACTCATCCTTGAAGGCAGCTTAAAACATCTACTTTGTACAGTGTATGAACATCCTTACAGGTGTGCCCCAAGTCTAGCCCATATTATTCATGTCTGTAAATGAATTATGGATACACATTGAAGAAAAAGCTTTATGTTTACTAACACTTCAGTAACAATCTAACAGTCTGGCTCAACAGCTGCTAAAGAAACTGTCACACATTCCTCATGTCAATCATGATTGTCATGGAATTTGCTCAAGTTATATTATCAATCAATTATAGCTGTCAAAAATAATATAAAAATAAAAAAAATTGTTTTTTTTTTAAATGTACATTAATTTATACATTTCTTGGAAACATTTTTTTGCTGAACGTTTGGCTGTCATTAACATTTTTTTTTACTTTCACAAAAAATACATACATGGAAACGACAAAATTCAGTTTTTATTACAGAAATATTCATTCAAAGTTAAAAAATGGAAGTAATTTCACAGAAAATTGTGAATGTAAAGAAGTGTTCCCACACCTGGTGCATCAATATTTCATCTACTAGGTGATATCAGTTATAGTTTTGTATCTCTTTCTCTTATTATATCATTTCTGATTCTGTTGTTTCTGGTCACTTCAAGCACTTTTCTCAGACATCTCATTTCTGTGGTGACAAGCTTTCAAAATATCCAGCCATATTATATAGAACATGCAGATTATAACAACTATGAGCAAAAAAAGGTCATCACATTGAATTCATGTTATTATTTGCTATAATCATTATAAAAGCTAAACACAGAGCGGAATGGTAGCCAACCTTCGCCTTCGGTGCGGAGACGGAACTCAATGATGATGATAATCATTATCATCATCATCAAATCAGACTTTGAACTCCCCACCACACACAACAAATCTTCAACAAACCTTTTCAACCCGAGATTACGATACTGTACAATGAGGTGAGGTTATTATAGGATATGCCTGTTTACCTGGTATTTAGGGATCAACTTTCAGCTGTGTTGATTCTTTCATGAAATCAAAGTTTAACTTCTTGATTCTTTCATGATATCAAGGTTTAACTTCTTGATTCTTTCATGAAATCAAGGTTTAACTTCTTGATTCTTTCATGAAATCAAAGTTTAACTTCTTGATTCTTTGATGAAATCAAAGTTTAACTTCTTGATTCTTTCATGAAATCAAAGTTTAACTTCTTGATTCTTTCATGATATCAAGGTTTGACTTCTTGATTCTTTCATGATATCAAGGTTCACCCAGATTCAACACACTTTGATATGTACAAATTTGTTTCATTAAATTAAGATTCTTCTTCACTCAGATTCTTCTCAAGCACACATTTGTTGTGGGACAGGTGACCTTAACATGAATGAATCGACTTTTTGAACTTGCTGACATTAGAGCATGAGCTCCTTGACCTGATACCCCAACAAAGAATAAGCACATCTGTTTAATTTGTTCTGTTTCTGGGTAGTATATCTCTGATTGTGTGTTTCATATTCTAGAGACAAATGAAAATATTTCTGCTTCAAGTTAGTAAAGGATGGGCACCAAAATTAATATAAATCAAGCAATTAGCAGCAGCAATCAATTTAAAAATTATATTAGGAGTATTGATAACCAGCAAGCTATAGGAGCTGTCACTTATACAATTTGCATCACCTGCACCTTTGTGTTTGCCCAAAGTGCAGTGAGATCAATAATTTAAATAAGTTTTGAATTAGCAACCATGACTTAATAAATATTCACACCAAAACGAGCCCATAGATACCCATCCACTGACCAGCTTACATTAAGAGTTAAGCTCGAGCTCAAATTTGCACCAAATATTGATTACCTAAACAAAGAAAGATTACAATTGGCTTCGAATTTCAACAAATCATCTCCACAATGTAGTACTAAAATATGTTCATTATTACCACGCATGCAATGTTCATATATGTACATAGTTGTTTCAAACTTACCACCATACAAACTTACGACCGGGTCACTAGAACGGTGATCACAATTTGAGTACTGTTCATATAACTCCAAGATGGCTATTTATTTCAATTTTTGTTACACAGTTACCGCACATTATAAAAGGGGCAAGAACTGTGATAGCACACCCTTGTATAATCCAAAGCCTTGATTGTCACTTGTGATTTCCTACAAGCTTGATCTAGAGCTCATCTTGGAAACTTGGGTCAGGGACAACATATCGAGGTCCATTTATCTGAAATCAGACCAACATGGCTCATCTGAGAGTAGAACATTGAGCAGAAGCTAACAAATAAAACTTATCACATTGGGAGCAGCGATAGCTTGCTGGTTAGTGAAATGGACTGCTAAGGACAAGAGGTCAGGTTCGATCCTGATCAATGGCTTCCAGGTTCACCCAGCCTTAAATGGGTACCAGATTTTCTTCTGGGAAAGTAAAGCAGCACAGGCATATCAACCTCACTACCCCAAAAATCATGTGCAGAAGTTCTATAAAAATGGTAGTCACTAACACCATATTCTCTATATGCCATTTGGCGTGGTGGGGCTTTTACTTTTTTTTAAAATATGAGAATTATCATCATTAGGTGCCATGATGATCATATCTCTCCAGATATTTCTGTCATGTTCCTTATAAATTCTTCTGTTGACCAATTTTCATGCCAGACTGTTAAACTGTCTTGTATTTTTTACATCGCTGTCTTCCTCTGTTTCTCTTTTCTTTCAATTTTCCTGTGGTTACAATATTTTAGAGTTAATCTCTTCTCATGACTTCACCAAAGAAGGTAGGCTGCTTTTTTTTTCAAACAAACGATAAAATTTTCTCTTCATGCACAGGCTCCATTATTCCTTTCAGTTGTCCATGGTATTCTCAACATAAACACATCTGTACACTTAAACATAAATTGTAGAGGCTTGACTACCAAATGAGACGATAAGAAACCAAACAAAAATATGTATCAAGCTTTATACAGAGAAAACCGTGGAAGTACATCAGTCATGTTTCTAGAATGGACAAAAGAAGACTTCTGTGCCAAGCCTTCATGTGGAAACCAGGTGGCAAGAGAAAACAAGGAAGATCTAAAGTAAGTCTAAGAAGAAAAATTAATAGGAAAGGCCCATCTATGGGCCAAAAAACAAAACAAGACCTAGTAGTGACTGGTCAGACATGGAGAATAACGGTTTCTGCTACATGTGCCATCTTTGGCCAAGATTTTTACTAATATAATAATAAAACATTGGAATATAACCCATCATCATCATCAAGTACCATACCTACTGGCGTAGGTGATCATGTCTCTCCACAACCTTCGATCATGACATTTATTTATCATTTCTGTTGTTGACCTTCTGTCAAGCCATTCTCTTAAGCTGTCTGGTAAAACCATAGCATCATTTATTCCAAAATAGATCATTATATTGTGGTTAACAATAAAATTGAACATTTGAGTGATCTTAAATTATAACAAAATATTACAGTGCTTTGTTGTATATATTAAAATAGAACATTACAGTATGACACATCAGATAGAACATTACAGTATGACATATTAAATAGAAAATTACATAACACCATATATTACAATAGAACATTACAATATGATATATCAGATAGAACATTACAGAGCACCATATATTACAATAGAATATTACAGAACACCTTATATTACAAAAGAACATTACAGTACACCTTATGTTACAATAGAACACAACAGGTGGAGAAAGCCCCTCTAAATGTTCTTTGGGAGTGAAGAGTTAAACTTTTACCAAACTAGACTACAGCATTTAGGGGTGAGGGGGCCAGTGTACTTTTTCTCTATTATTATCTTCCTAAAATCATCAAGTCAGGCACCCAATTTTCTGTGTCAGCTGGAGAGTATCAGGTTGTGATTGAACCCTTGTTCACAGTGCTATAAAGTCAAGGTGCTACCACTATACTAATGGCTCTCTCTAGAACATAAAAGCACTGATTATATTAGAGTAGAACATAGATAAGTAAATTATGTTGAATAAAACAAATGCAGGAGATGGATGTGTCAGACCGAAAGGTGCAGATGTCAAAGCTTGACGTAAATCAGTGATGCAGTCCATTTTATGTCCATATATCGTCACTTTAAGGGTGGACGATGAAGAGGAGTAGTCATTGGGTGAACATTGAAGACCAGAACATAACAGAACTGCTTATACCAAAACAGAACATAGCTTTTTATACTAGAACAGAATCTAAAAAAATAACTGCTTATACCAGAACAGTACATAACATAACATCTTATACAAGAACATAACATAACTTCTTATACAAGAACATAACATAACTTCTTATACAAGAACATAACATAACATCTTATACAAGAACATAACATAACATCTTATACAAGAACACAACATAACTTCTTATACAAGAACATAACATAACTTCTTATACAAGAACACAACATAACTTCTTATACTAAAAGCGAACACAACATAACTTCTTATACTAAAAGCGAACACAACATAACTTCTTATACTAAAAGCGAACACAACATAACTTCTTATACTAAAAGCGAACACAACATAACTTCTTATACTAAAAGCGAACACAACATAACTTCTTATACAAGAACACAACATAACTTCTTATACAAGAACACAACATAACTGCTTATACTAAAAGCGAACACAACATAACTGCTTATAGTAGGACAGAACTAGTTTGGCTTGATTTTTCTGGATGAGGTAACGTCACTGCAGTCAGAACATTCCCATACCTGCCCCTCTGATCACTAAAATAGCCAGCACAAGGTATTAACACTGATCATCCTTGCCATCAGTTTGAGTGTGATCATCCTTGCCATCAGATTGAGTGTGATCATCCTTGCCATTAGATTGAGTGTGATCATCCTTGCCATCAGATTGAGTGTGATCACCCTTGCCATCAGATTGAGTGTGATCATCCTTGCCATCAGTTTGAGTGTGATCATCCTTGCCATCAGATTGAGTGTGATCACCCTTGCCATCAGATTGAGTGTGATCATCCTTGCCATCAGATTGAGTGTGATCACCCTTGCCATCAGATTGAGTGTGATCATCCTTGCCATCAGATTGAATGTGATCATCCTTGCCATCAGATTGAGTGTGATCACCCTTGCCATCAGATTGAGTGTGATCATCCTTGCCATCAGATTGAGTGTGAACATCCTTGCCATCAGATTGAGTGTGATCATCCTTGCCATCAGATTGAGTGTGATCATCCTTGCCATCAGATTGAGTGTGATCATCCTTGCCATCAGATTGAGTGTGATCATCCTTGCCATCAGATTGAGTGTGATCACCCTTGCCATCAGATTGAGTGTGATCATCCTTGCCATCAGATTGAGTGTGAACATCCTTGCCATCAGATTGAGTGTGAACATCCTTGCCATCAGATTGAGTGTGGCCCATAACAAAGTGATCATCCTTGCCATCAGATTGAGTGTGAACATCCTTCCCATCAGATTGAGTGTGAACATCCTTGCCATCAGATTGAGTGTGGCCCACAGCAAAGTGATCATCCTTGCCATCAGATTGAGTGTGAACATCCTTGCCATCAGATTGAGTGTGAACATCCTTGCCATCAGATTGAGTGTGGCCCACAACAAAGTGATCATCCTTGCCATCAGATTGAGTGTGATCATCCTTGCCATCAGATTGAGTGTGGCCCATAACAAAGTGATCATCCTTGCCATCAGATTGAGTGTGGCCCATAACAAAGTGATCATCCTTGCCATCAGATTGAGTGTGGCCCATAACAAAGTGATCATCCTTGCCATCAGATTGAGTGTGGCCCATAACAAAGTGATCATCCTTGCCATCAGATTGAGTGTGATCATCCTTGCCATCAGATTGAGTGTGATCATCCTTGCCATCAGATTGAGTGTGATCATCCTTGCCATCAGATTGACTGTGATCATCCTTGCCATCAGATTGAGTGTGGCCCACAGCAAAGACTGCACTTCCTGGTTGCAACATCTGGGAAAGGAATTGGGTCAATTTTCTAAATGCCTAATAATTTTGACCCAGCAGCGGCCATTTTTGGCTTACAATTTCTGATTATTTAACTGTCACAGGTTCTTTAATGCATGCGGAGTCAGATGGAAACTCTGGTTTTTTTGTGCTATTTGAGAAGGTTAGTCATCAGATCTCACTACTATGGGTAGTGGTAGGGTAAAGACACAATGAAGAACATAGATTCAAAGTGAAAAATTTCCACTGGATTAGAATCTGGGACTTTCTTTTCTAGAGACCAAAGTCTTACCTCAAGATGATGCAGATCTAGAAAGAACATAATGTGGCTTATGTTAGAATAGAATGAAAATTAAAACGTAAACAGAATCATAACACAACAGATATGCCTCCGGTGGACAAACTTCGAAGATATATGTCCCAGAAAAAGAATCTTCTTCACTTTTTATTTTTGTGAAACAAAACAACTAAAGTATCAGCCGCTACAAGCTGTGATTTCCACAGATGAATGACTGCAGTGAAGCGATTCTGAGAGTAAGTACCTGGATATCATATTCCTGAACAAAATGAGGTACGTCGATCTGGTCTGGGTTCATCTTAGTGAAGAGAAACTGAACACCTTTTAGGTTGTGAACTTTGTTCCTGAGGTCTGATGCTGTGAACGTTGTGAAGAACCAAGTGGCCAGCTACAAGAAAACAAACAAGACCAAAACCAGTTTTAAAAAAGTGCAAATATTCAGCAATATTTTTTTTACAAAATCTAATGTGTAATCTCCCGTGTGTTACAGCGGCCTCATTATGTGGGAAGTAAAGAATAGTGATGCTGTGACCTTCCAGGCATGTCATAAGAGGCGACTAAGGAGGTTGATCGATGGCTTGACAAGCTGTCATTGTAAAACGCATTGTTATGGAAACAGACCATAGATTTTAGAAGCAGTGATCTTTGCAATATGTGCCATTTTGGCACGCAAGGTTTATGTTTTTGCGATTGTGGTTCTGCCCTATGTCCCATCTTCGGCTCGAAAGGACGATAGATAGATAGAATGTGTAATCTAGCAAGAAATTTACACTCTTTCATATGTAAGATAGTTCTCTGCACACAAAAGCTATTGATTACAACGTAGTCCCATGTCTGAGTGTCCGATGGGGAGTGAGACTGACTTTACTGAAAATTATTTTTTCAATAATGATCAACATGATTTAATTATCATAATAATAAGTGTCATGCCTTGTACCATGAAGCATGAGTTGTACCATGAAGCATGAGTTGTTCCATGAAGCACAAATTGTACCATAAAGCACAAGTTGTGCCCAATGGTCCCCCAAGACGATGAAGTCTGTCAGTGGTGTCCGATGGCACCCAAAGTTGATATAATCTATCAGTGGTGCCCAATGGTCCCCCAAGACGATGAAGTCTGTCAGTGGTGTCCAATGGCACCCAAAGTTGATATAATCTATCAGTGGTGCCCAATGGTCCCCCAAGACGATGAAGTCTGTCAGTGGTGTCCAATGGCACCCAAAGTTGATATAATCTATCAGTGGTGTCCGATGGCCCTCCAAGTTGATATAATCTATCAGTGGTGCCCAATGGCCCTCCAAGTTGATATAATCTATCAGTGGTGTCCGATGGCACCCAAAGTTGATATAATCTATCAGTGGTGCCCAATGGCCCTCCAAGTTGATATAATCTATCAGTGGTGCCCGATGGCAACCAAAGTTGATATAATCTATCAGTGGTGCCCAATGGTCCCCCAAGTTGCTGAAGTATGCCAGTGGTGTCCAATGGCCCTCCAAGTTGATATAATCTATCAGTGGTGCCCAATGGCCCTCCAAGTTGATATAATCTATCAGTGGTGCCCGATGGCACCCAAAGTTGATATAATCTATCAGTGGTACCCAATGGTCCTCCAAGTTGATATA
Source organism: Megaustenia siamemsis (assembly GCA_032433765.1). Taxonomy (NCBI): domain Eukaryota; kingdom Metazoa; phylum Mollusca; class Gastropoda; order Stylommatophora; family Ariophantidae; genus Megaustenia; species Megaustenia siamemsis. Next base: position 4,616,488 of record JAVIAB010000107.1, on the reverse strand, counting down.
ATCTATCAGTGGGGCCCAATGGTCCCCCAAGTTGATATAATCTATCAGTGGTGCCCGATGGCACCCAAAGTTGATATAATCTATCAGTGGTACCCAATGGTCCTCCAAGTTGATATAATCTATCAGTGGTGCCCGATGGCACCCAAAGTTGATATAATCTATCAGTGGTACCCAATGGTCCTCCAAGTTGATATAATCTATCAGTGGGGCCCAATGGTCCCCCAAGTTGATAAGTCTGTCAGTGGTGCCCAATGGCCCTCCAAGTTGATGAAGTCTGTCAGTGGTCCCCCAAGTTGATGAAGTCGGTCAGTGGTGCCCAATGATCCCCCAAGTTGATGAAGTCTGTCAGTGGTGCCCAATGGTCCCCCAAGTTGATGAAATCTGTCAGTGGTGCCCAATGGTCTCCCTCCCCCTCCCCAAGTTGATATAATCTGTCAGTGGTGCCCAATAGCCCCCCAAGTTGATGAAATCTGTCAATGGTGCCCAATGGTCCCCCCTCCCCAAGATGATGAAGTCTGTCAGTGGTGCCCAATGCCTCCCCCCAAGTTGATGAAGTTTGTCATTGGTGCCCAATGCCCCCCCATCCAAGTTGATGAAGTCTATCAGTGGTGCCCAATGGCCCTTGATGAAGTCTGTCAGTGGTGCCCAATGGCCCTTGATGAAGTATGTCAGTGGTGCTCAATGGCCCTTGATGAAGTCTGTCAGTGGTGCCCAATGGCCCTTGATGAAGTCTGTCAGTGGTGCCCCATGATGAACCTACAGGGTTATGGGATGAAGAAGAAGGTAGAGCAGGGGAGAAAACCCAACCAAATATCCATGTAGGAAAAGCATGACAGACAACATCCAAAAAAAAAAAATGAAAACTTGGTGCAGACTCAGGGGAGGATAAGCTAGTTAGACTGGTCACTACAAATCTGATGAAGATTAATTCATGAAATAAAAAAATAAGCACTTACTTTTGACCACCATGTTGGATGCACAATGTAAAACTTCTTTAAGTTCTTTTTGTACCTGAAAAGTCAGGAAGGCTACAGTAATTGTGACAGCAAACAACGTAATGGGGTGACAAAGACAATATATTTATATGGTCAAAGGTCTGTAATTGTGACAGCAAAGAACGTAATGGGGTGACAAAGACAATATATTTATATGGTCAAAGGTCTGTAATTGTGACAGCAAAGAACATAATGGGGTGACAAAGACAATATATTTATATGGTCAAAGGTCTGTAATTGTGAATACTTAATTAATTAATTATATACTAAATAATTTTTTTAAAATAAATCAACTCGAAATTGAAGCAGCCATTGAATACATAAAGAAACAACAGATAAATTTGTTCGGCCACATAAAAGACAAAAAGAACTAACTATGACTCAAAGAGCCATAAACAAACGCTACGAAAATGCCAGATTAAGAGGAAAACCGAGAAAGAGATGGATAAAGGGAATACTAGAGTCACCAGGAGGGATAACACCAGAAGAGGCCAACAGAAAAGCAAAGAATCGCAGATTGTATCTCCCCTCGACGCCAACGGCAATAGAGGAAGGAAAGAAGAAGAAGAACTATTGTGTTATTAATTATTTTTAATCTATTAATTTTGTGTTCCTAGTTGAAGGCTATATTGCTGAGACATTAAATCATTTTGCAGGATCATTCTTTACTGTAATGCTGTAAGCATTTATTGTTTTTCTTTTTTTTTTCCCGTTATTCTCCAATAAACATCTTTAAAGCAGCCCCCCTTTTCTAGCACAAACCACCCACACCAGTTCCCAGGGTTGGATATAGCTGATATGTTTAGAACTATAAGAGGCAATGAACGTGCTGCCAGGCTTGCAAATTTGGCTGATATTGACAGCAGAAGGGCAATGGACCCCTCTGCATTCAGAATGCCCTCAGGGATGCTGGGCAAAGAAACAACTCAAAAAATGACCCTGAATATGCAGCAATGAACAAACTTCACGAATATCATGTCACATAGGGAGATGTCAGAGGGGAGCACTACGCAGAAACTACAAGAAGACTTGACAACCAACACAACACCGGTGTTGTTAGTCGTTAAACGTTGGTGGATATTCTTCAGAAGATATCTGAGCACTTATGGACCTGTCCAATGTGCACTGAGGATGATCTGTTAACACAACTAAACTAATTAGACCAGGATGAAATATATGGAAACAATTTAAAGTTGTGCACTGAGGATGATCTGTTAACACAACTAAACTAATTAGACCAGGATGAAATATATGGAAACAATTTAAAGTTGTGCACTGAGGATGATCTGTTAACACAACTAAACTAATTAGACCAGGATGAAATATATGGAAACAATTTAAAGTTGTGCACTGAGGATGATCTGTTAACACAACTAAACTAATTAGACCAGGATGAAATATATGGAAACAATTTAAAGTTGTGCACTGAGGATGATCTGTTAACACAACTAAACTAATTAGACCAGGATGAAATATATGGAAACAATTTAAAGTTGTGCACTGAGGATGATCTGTTAACACAACTAAACTAATTAGACCAGGATGAAATATATGGAAACAATTTAAAGTTGTGCACTGAGGATGATCTGTTAACACAACTAAACTAATTAGACCAGGATGAAATATATGGAAACAATTTAAAGTTGTGCACTGAGGATGATCTGTTAACACAACTAAACTAATTAGACCAGGATGAAATATATGGAAACAATTTAAAGTTGTGCACTGAGGATGATCTGTTAACACAACTAAACTAATTAGACCAGGATGAAATATATGGAAACAATTTAAAGTTGTGCACTGAGGATGATCTGTTAACACAACTAAACTAATTAGACCAGGATGAAATATATGGAAACAATTTAAAGTTGTGCAAATAAACAAAGCTGATAGTCTAAGAATGTTCAACCAAATTATGAAAAGAACAGAACCAAATCTTCACACTTTAGAACCAAATCTTCACACTTTAGAACCAAATCTTCACACTTTAGAACCAAATCTTCACACTTTAGAACCAAATCTTCACACTTTAGAACCAAATCTTCACACTTTAGAACCAAATCTTCACACTTTAGAACCAAATCTTCACACTTTAAAGAGAAAACAACAATGTGTGCTGAACTTGGACTGATATGATGAAGGATTGTTCATCGACCTTACTCTGCTATCCTGATCTTCTGAAGCTGTTGATCAGACATCTCGGTTCGATACTCGCCAGTGTGAATTTTTACTCATGGTTGGGAAAAAAGGTAACCTCCACGGTCAACCCAGCCGCTGGCAGAAATGGGTACCAGGGTAGTACTCTGGGAAGGTGAAGAATGCCGCCTTGCATAATGAGTTTTGAAGCTTGAACCGTCACTATCCAGAAGTCTGTGAACACTGTGAAAACTGGCGTGCTAAGCCGCAGATTTAAGTCTTGTACTTTACCTTACATCTTGGTGAGTCCATACAATTGCAGATATTTCAGGATCTGAAGACCCAAAATTAAATTGTAAGAACTGACCTCTGCCCCTGTGGACAAGCTCCAGAGAACACAAAACATCAACTAAACAATTGTCACCTTTACAGCTCACTGAGAAGCTGATATTATGGCCAGCATAAATGCCTTTGAAATACTAATTTTCCAACTTGCTAGGAGAGATGGAAACCACAGCTCACTTTACTAAGTCTACAGATAATCAATAGGAGAATGCAAACAATGAAATACTAAGTCTACAGATAATCAATAGAAGAATGCAAACAATGAAATACTAAGTCTACAAATAATCAATAGGAGAATGCAAACAATGAAATACTAAGTCTATAGATAATCAATAGGAGAATGCAAACAATGAAATACTAAGTCTACAGATAATCAATAGAAGAATGCAAACAATGAAATACTAAGTCTATAGATAATCAATAGGATAATGCAAACAATGAAATACTAAGTCTATAGATAATCAAAATTATAGAATGTAAACAATGATATACAAAGTCTACAGATAATCAATAGGAGAATGCAAACAATGAAATACTAAGTCTATAGATAAGAAATAGGAGAATGCAAACAATGAAATACTAAGTCTATAGATAATCAATAGGAGAATGCAAACAATGAAATACTAAGTCTACAGATAATCAATAGAAGAATGCAAACAATGAAATACTAAGTAAAAAAAGTAAAGTACCCCCGTCACGCCAAGTGGCGTATAGGGAAATATGGTGTTAGTGACCCTATATTGTACAGACCTTCAGCACATGATTTTTGGGGTAATGTGGTCGGTATTACGCCCGTGCTGCTTTACTTTCCCAGACAAAATCCGGTACCCATTTAAGGCTGGGTGAACCCGGAAGCGTCGGTTGGGATCGAACCCTACCACTTGTCCTTTGTAGTCCAGTTCACTAACCACTGAGCTATCGCGGCTTCCTCAATGAAATACTAAGTCTATAGATAATCAATAGGAGAATGCAAACAATGAAATACTAAGTCTACAGATAATCAATAGGAGAATGCAAACAATGAAATACTAAGTCTACAGATAATCAATAGAAGAATGCAAACAATGAAATACTATGTCTATGGTAATCAATAGGAGAATGCAAACAATGAAATACTAAGTCTATAGATAATCAAAATTATAGAATGTAAACAATGATATACAAAGTCTACAGATAATCAATAGGAGAATGCAAACAATGAAATACAAAGTCTACAGATAATCAATAGAAGAATGCAAACAATGAAATACAAAGTCTACAGATAATCAATAGAAGAATGCAAACAATGAAATACAAAGTCTACAGATAATCAATAGAAGAATGCAAACAATGAAATACAAAGTCTACAGATAATCAATAGAAGAATGCAAACAATGAAATACAAAGTCTATAGATAATCAATAGGAGAATGTAAACAATGAAATACTAAGTCTATAGATAATCAACAGGAGAATGTAAACAATGAAATACAAAGTCTATAGATAACCAATAGGAGAATACAAACAATGAAATAATAGATAACAATCCAAGTTTTGATGATGTCATCGTGCTCTGTGTTGTTCATGTCACTCTGCTGAAGTCACTTTTCTACCTGTTATTCCAGAAAATGACTTTAGTCATGTGGTCTAAAAATACATTTGTACACCAACTCTCCCACTCCACTTGACCGGAAAAAAAATATTTACTTATGTTTCTATAGCATTGGATATGTAACTACTATGTCAGGATATGTCATTACTATGTCAGGATATGTGACTACTATGTCAGGATATGTGACTGCTATGTCAGGATATGTGACTGCTATGTCAGGATATGTGACTGCTATGTCAGGATATATGACTAATATGTCAGGATATGTAACTACTATGTCAGGATATGTGACTACTATGTCAGGATATGTGACTACTATGTCAGGATAAATGACTACTATGTCAGGATATGTAACTAATATGTCAGGATATGTGACTTCTATGTCAGGATATGTGACTACTATGTCAGGATATGTGACTGCTATGTCAGGATAAATGACTGCTATGTCAGGATATGTGACTGCTATGTCAGGATATGTGACTGCTATGTCAGGATATGTGACTACTATGTCAGGATATGTGACTACTATGTCAGGATGAATGACTGCTATGTCAGGATATGTGACTACTATGTCAGGATATGTAACTACTATGTCAGGATAAGTGACTACTGTCAGGATAAATGACTGCTATGTCAGGATATGTGACTACTATGTCAGGATAAGTGACTACTATGTCAGGATATGTGACTATGTCAGGATAAATGACTGCTATGTCAGGATATGTGACTGCTATGTCAGGATATGTGACTACTATGTCATTTGTTCAAAAAGTATAGCAAGTACATAATCTACAGAAACAGCCCAGCTCAGAAAATGAAATCCTCTTTGGAGGACCAAAAGTGAGCCGCAGTTCATCAGATGGTGCCATCTGATGACTGAACAACAAGGAGATGACCAATGAATGTGTGCAAGGGAGGTAATTACTTCAAAAAGTGAACTTGCAGTACAAGACAAAGATTGACAAATTAATCATTACCTCTGATCCAGCAGACTGTAGACCATCTTGAGGTAAGCCATGGTTGGGTGGTTGTATTCTGTTGTCTGCGAGTGGAAGTAAACAACAACATAGTCGCTCTCTACCACTGGATCCATTATCCGCATCAGGTACAAGATGGTCTGGATCCAGAAATGGATGACAAATAATTTAATGAGGAATACCTGAGAGGACATCAAATCTTTGTGAGATAAGAAAATTTGAAACAATCTTCATCATCATTGAGTGCCGTCTCCACATTGAAGGTTGGCTACCACAGAGCACCATTCCGCTCAATCTCTTGTTTTGATAGTGCAGATTGTCATAGGCAGATTTGTCCATCTTTTGATGTTACTTGTCCATGTTAGTCTTGGTCTGCCTCTATTACCTTGTATTTTCCCTTCCAATATTACTTTTAGCAGGCTGTTGTGTCTTTTAACATGGCCCAAAAATCTCATTTGTCTTGTTCTAATTGTGTTTAGTAGTTCTCTTTTCATTTTTAGTTATTTTAAGATTTCATCATTTATTTTTTTTTTTTTCATCCAATTCTTCCTATTCTTCAATAAATCCACATTTCAAAGCCTTCAATTTTCTGTTTTGTTTTCTTGTCTAATGTCCTTGTTTCTATACTACACAGGAATATAGAGATGTTACATTTTGCTATTCTTAGTTTTAGCCCTGCTGTTATTTGTTTTGATGTTAGCATACTTTTCATGGCATTTAAATTGTTTTTCGCCATTCCTATTCTTTTGTTTATTTCAGTTGTACATTTTCCATCACTGGTTATAGTATATCTAAGGTAGTTGTAGCTCTGACCTGTCAAACGAAAGACGAATATGGCAGACCATTGTGAATGAGATTGGAGCCTCATCACTAACATTCTAAAGAAAGCCATGGAGAGGAATTCATACTGTTGTCATAAGAAGGAGCTAAAAATAACTACATGGAATGTTAGGACTTTATACCAAGAAGGAAAATTAGAAAATCTTCTTGTAGAAGCAGAACGATTAAACATAGATATTTTAGGCATATCAGAAACAAAATGAAAAGAAAGTGGATACATACAAGATGAAAAATATACATTTATATATTCAGGTAACACAACAGAACATCAAAGAGGGGTAGGCATACTGAAACAATATATATATATATATCATTGGATATATGTCAATATGGCGGATAGGTGGCAAGAACCATTGAGGCTTAGTCTGAAAAGTGTTCCTTGTTGCAGTTTCCTCATATTCCAAATCTGGCTTGCTGCTGGAGCTACTTAATTTAGTGCTCTTTCGATATTCCGATTGCTTATGATGAATGATGATATCGTATAACGGAAGACAGTTCGGTTGCGTTCCCTTTTGGTGCCACTTGCCATTTGACATAAGCTGTAGCTGCTATGATGGGGACTGTAGCTGCTATGATGGGGACTGTAGCTGCTATGATGGGGACTGTAGCTGCTATGATGGGGACTGTAGCTGCTATGATGGGGACTGTAGCTGCTATGATGGGGACTGTAGCTGCTATGATGGGGACTGTAGCTGCTATGATGGGGACTGTAGCTGCTATGATGGGGACTGTAGCTGCTATGATGGGGACTGTAGCTGCTATGATGGGGACTGTAGCTGCTATGATGGGGACTGTAGCTGCTATGATGGGGACTGTAGCTGCTATGATGGGGACTGTAGCTGCTATGATGGGGACTGTAGCTGCTATGATGGGGACTGTAGCTGCTATGATGGGGACTGTAGCTGCTATGATGGGGACTGTAGCTGCTATGATGGGGACTGTAGCTGCTATGATGGGGACTGTAGCTGCTATGATGGGGACTGTAGCTGCTATGATGGGGACTGTAGCTGCTATGATGGGGACTGTAGCTGCTATGATGGGGACTGTAGCTGCTATGATGGGGACTGTAGCTGCTATGATGGGGACTGTAGCTGCTATGATGGGGACTGTAGCTGCTATGATGGGGACTGTAGCTGCTATGATGGGGACTGTAGCTGCTATGATGGGGACTGTAGCTGCTATGATGGGGACTGTAGCTGCTATGATGGGGACTGTAGCTGCTATGATGGGGACTGTAGCTGCTATGATGGGGACTGTAGCTGCTATGATGGGGACTGTAGCTGCTATGATGGGGACTGTAGCTGCTATGATGGGGACTGTAGCTGCTATGATGGGGACTGTAGCTGCTATGATGGGGACTGTAGCTGCTATGATGGGGACTGTAGCTGCTATGATGGGGACTGTAGCTGCTATGATGGGGACTGTAGCTGCTATGATGGGGACTGTAGCTGCTATGATGGGGACTGTAGCTGCTATGATGGGGACTGTAGCTGCTATGATGGGGACTGTAGCTGCTATGATGGGGACTGTAGCTGCTATGATGGGGACTGTAGCTGCTATGATGGGGACTGTAGCTGCTATGATGGGGACTGTAGCTGCTATGATGGGGACTGTAGCTGCAATGATGGGGACTGTAGCTGCTATGATGGGGACTGTAGCTGCTATGATGGGGACTGTAGCTGCTATGATGGGGACTGTAGCTGCTATGATGGGGACTGTAGCTGCTATGATGGGGACTGTAGCTGCTATGATGGGGACTGTAGCTGCTATGATGGGGACTGTAGCTGCTATGATGGGGACTGTAGCTGCTATGATGGGGACTGTAGCTGCTATGATGGGGACTGTAGCTGCTATGATGGGGACTGTAGCTGCTATGATGGGGACTGTAGCTGCTATGATGGGGACTGTAGCTGCTATGATGGGGACTGTAGCTGCTATGATGGGGACTGTAGCTGCTATGATGGGGACTGTAGCTGCTATGATGGGGACTGTAGCTGCTATGATGGGGACTGTAGCTGCTATGATGGGGACTGTAGCTGCTATGATGGGGACTGTAGCTGCTATGATGGGGACTGTAGCTGCTATGATGGGGACTGTAGCTGCTATGATGGGGACTGTAGCTGCTATGATGGGGACTGTAGCTGCTATGATGGGGACTGTAGCTGCTATGATGGGGACTGTAGCTGCTATGATGGGGACTGTAGCTGCTATGATGGGGACTGTAGCTGCTATGATGGGGACTGTAGCTGCTATGATGGGGACTGTAGCTGCTATGATGGGGACTGTAGCTGCTATGATGGGGACTGTAGCTGCTATGATGGGGACTGTAGCTGCTATGATGGGGACTGTAGCTGCTATGATGGGGACTGTAGCTGCTATGATGGGGACTGTAGCTGCTATGATGGGGACTGTAGCTGCTATGATGGGGACTGTAGCTGCTATGATGGGGACTGTAGCTGCTATGATGGGGACTGTAGCTGCTATGATGGGGACTGTAGCTGCTATGATGGGGACTGTAGCTGCTATGATGGGGACTGTAGCTGCTATGATGGGGACTGTAGCTGCTATGATGGGGACTGTAGCTGCTATGATGGGGACTGTAGCTGCTATGATGGGGACTGTAGCTGCTATGATGGGGACTGTAGCTGCTATGATGGGGACTGTAGCTGCTATGATGGGGACTGTAGCTGCTATGATGGGGACTGCAACTGTCTTTCTATTTTTGGCTCCTTCAATATGATGAGTTTTAATTTGGATGATTCCACTGGCACGGTCGGTTGAGCAATTATGGAGATTTTGATTCGTTTGCATTTGCAGTGATACGGGGCCTTCGACTAACCATAATCATAACCATATATATATATATATATATATATATATATAAGGTGGGACGAGTCTTAAACTTTCTTGAATCTGAATACTGAAAGGTTCTCAAATGCCTCTAATCTCCTGAATCTCAAATCTCTAATATAAGAATAAATAATAAGAAAAAATAGAAAAACAGACAAAGACATGTACTTAAAATTAAAAGTTTTTAATTGAACCAAAATTTGAAGTCTGTGTTTAATGGAAAGCAAATTAAAGAATTGTTTAAAAAAAAAAAGACCATATTTAATAATATAGAAATCAAAATGAGATTTAGCAAATAAAATACATTAAATATTACAACTCTAAAAATGTTAAAGTACTGAGATTCATTTCCATTTTTCTCACCAGAGTTTGATATATTGAAGCAACAATTTCCATTTTTCTCACCAGAGTTTGATATATTGAAGCAACAATTTACATTTTTCTCACCAGAGTTTGATATATTGAAGCAACAATTTACATTTTTCTCACCAGAGTTTGATATATTGAAGCAACAATTTACATTTTTCTCACCAGAGTTTGATATATTGAAGCAACAATTTACATTTTTCTCACCAGAGTTTGATATATAGAAGTAACAATTTACATTTTTCTTCAATAACAAAAGTTTGAAAACCTTTTTTAATAAAAGCAAGTGTGCACGTGTGTGTGTGTGTGTGTATGGGTGGGATTATTTAAAAACTTAAAGTAGATAAACACTAAACATAAAACACAATACTCGGAATACTAAAAACACAATTTACAGCTTTTAATTTATCTATGTTTTCACAATTATTTCTGCTGAAACCTTGTAACTCTTTCTTCCAACATTGTGAGCACATTGTTCCAACAAAATGCATGTTTAAATCAATTTAATTAATTTTCTCGCTGTTATTTCACATTTTTTTAAATTCTGGAAAACAGTGTGGCCACAGTGTGTTGAAACTCTTGGTAGCGAATGCATTAAACCTCTTGGTATCAAATGTGTTATACTTCCAGGTAGTGAATGTATTAAACCTCTTGGTATCAAATGTGTTATACTTCCTGGTAGTGAATGTGTTAAACCTCTTGGTAGGGAATGTGTTCAAGAACCAAATTCAGTTAAAAGTAAAAAAGAGCGGGCCAATATGGCCACTGTCTAGGCAAAACTGTTAATCAATTAAAAATCTGCCCAAAGGGAAGAAGGATGTGTCAGGCTGAAAGGTGCAGACATCACGGCTTGCCTTAAGCTGGTTACACAAGGCATGCATGCCCACTTAATGAACACCGAAGAAGGGGGAACTTTAAGCACCTGTGACCTGAGGTCATAACAACAGGGTCGACGTCCCATCAGAGGACCAAGACCTAACAGTTCTACCTCTTTGTTGGTCTCCCTTGGTAACAGCCTGCATCAAAACAGGTTGGCTAACAGAAACTAGAATCACTGTGTTCCCTGTAATGGTGGCTCTTACTGATATAGATGACCTAGTATTGCAGTACCTCTGGGCTGGTCTAGTAGTTTCCCAACATAGCCTGGGACTAAGCAAACTATACCTTCTCCAGTAAAGGCCAGGAAAGTCAAGAAAGCCATTATGACCCACCCCATTCAATGGGTCAAAGGGCTCCTGCCTATATCGACTCATGGTATTCATTCCAACAACATTTCTAAGAAACTAGACCCACCTGAAAAGTGGATGAGTGCATTAACAACTTCATTGCCATAGTTTATAAAGAAATCATCATCATCAAGTACCGGGCCTGCTGGCGTAGGTGATCATGCCTCTCCACAACTTTCGATCTCGGCAGCTATTTATCATTTCTGTTGTTGACCTTCTGCCAAGCCATTCTCTTAAGCTGTCTGTTATTTTTTCTCTTTGCTTCCTCTATCTCTTCGTCCCTCAATTTTTCCAGTTGTTACAATATATTCCAGTTGTTCTCTTCTCATTACATGGCCAAAAAATGATGACTGTTTCTTCCTAATATTGGAAATTAGCTCTCTTTTTGCTTTGGCCTCTTTCAGAACATTTTCATTACTCTTCTTAGCTGCCCATAGTACTCTCAACATTCTTCTGTAAAACCACATTTCTACAGACTCGTGTGATTTTCTTGTCTGTTGTCCTATTGTCCATGATTCACATCCATATGTTAAGACTGGCTCTACATAACATTTAAGAACGCTTTTTCTTGCTTCTATTGTCAAAAATGGATTGCATAGTATCTTCCTCATTTTTTGGAAAGCTGCTTTTGCCTGAGCCATTCTGCATCTCACCTCTGTTGTACATCTTCAGTCTGAGGTTAACAAAGTTCCCAAATATTTAAATTCATATAAAGAAATATCTACCCATAATTAAATTATTATTAATAACAAAAATAACCACTTTGAATACCTCTGACAATTATACTTTTAAAGGAACAAATAAAATTTAACAATTTTAAAATCAAACACATTTAGGTTAAAATGGCTGTCTAAAGAAGAAAAAAAACAAAAAGAGGTATATGAGCTTTGCTAACCTTTTCTGCATTTGCCTTCTGAGCTGGATAATTTTTTCCCACAAAAACAACAATAGGACGGCCAGTCCTGTCCACACCAGCTCGATAGAGACAATGCAAAGCTGCTATTTCAGTCAGGTCTTCATTTTTAGCCTTCTTAAGCAAGGATTCATACCTGTCAAACAGCAAATATGGTAACAATATTTATAGGTAAGGTAAAATACGAGACTTGAATCAGTGTCTTAGAACACAAGTTTTCACCCATATGTGTGTGCTCAGCCACCTATCCAGAAGTGTTCAGAGACTTCTGGATAGTGTAGCTTCAAGCATCAAGCCTCACGATGCAAGGCTGCATTCCTCACCTTCCCAGAGTACTATCCTGGTACCCATTTCTGTCAGCGGCTGGGTCGACCATGGAGGTATTTTTTTCCAACCACGAGTACAACTCACGCTGCTTCCAGCGGGAATCGAACACAGGTTGTCCGAACATCGGTAAATATATATTTATAGGTATATGGGACAGCAGGGGGCCAAATGGATACAGAAATTTGTCATTCTCTAAAAAGTTGTTTCACAAGCGGAGGGAGTAATTTCTGTCACAGCAGCTTTTTTATAATCTCAAAGTGGCAGGCATTTTAGTTGTAACTGTATCGCTGGCACTAGCTTCAGTTTACTTCTACATTCCACTCATCTTATAATTAATTTTTGATGACAGTGGTTCCAATTTCTGACACCTGTCAAAAATATGAGTTTCTTAGCGAATCAATTCAGAGGAAGAGGTATGTTTACAGCACTCAGAAAAATTGACAAATAATCAACAACAGAAAAATATATGGACCAAAGCAGGATCAAACCCGTACTCAGTGGCACAGCGCCTTGTCATGAAAAGCCAAACGCTAGGGAACACTGCCACTCAGCTAACTAAATTATGAGAAACTATGAGTTTCTTAACTTAACCAACCTTTCCATGGATAGTTGGTCCTAACTCTTCAAATTGTCTGGCTTATGATTCCCAGCCTGGCTCTCTTCTGCTAATTTTCCCATCAAATATTTCTTAGGATTGTGGAGATAAAAGAGTTCCTCTACTATTGCAAGATGAAGATGCACGGAGAAGGAGCCAATTTTAAAGAGCTGAGTAAAAGGTTCCCCCCAAATCTTGCCAGGTGTTTGGGGAGTATGATGTTAGCAACCATATTTTCCCATGACCATGGCACATTTTTAAGTGGTGTATAAACTTAAAATGGGTACACCCATTATAAAAGGCTGGGTAAACCCTGGAGTCTTGTCGGTCCAAAAGAAAATCTGCCACTTCTGGGAATCATACCCGGACCCTTGTGATCAGGAAGTGAATGCCCTAACAGAGGCTCATGCCTATGCCAATTGAAGATCTATATCCATCAACAGAATCATTTAATTTTTGCAGACAACTCAAAATACACTCACAATAAAAGAATCAGACTGCATAAATGGCTATTCAATCAAAAAAAACAAAATCATACCTTCTTCTTGTTTCTATTATTTTTAGCTCGGATGCCACTGTCTGTAGCATTTTAGAAGCTTTCAGTTTGTCTGGGTCCTCCTCCATGTTGGCAAATGGATGGTGTCCAACATCTACAGCCATGGACTGAGCAAACTCTTTATTGAGATCAACAGTTCGGTCAAACTCTGTGACATCTCCTTTCAGAACACAAATGTTGAAATTTCTTCATCAGCAATTTTCAGATGACCAGAGAATACAAACATCAGTGAGCATCTTATATTTCTTATACACAGAGTGCAGGAGATGGAGTTAGATAGGTCATTTACTAAGTACAAAAAATAGCTACAGCTAAAAAAAAAAGAATTGAAGAAATGAAAGTGGCAATAAGAAAGGGTAATTTTGTGAAAAATCTACTCACGGATAGTGCCAAACTGTGAATCTGTTGCTTGCAGAAGATAACAATTGTTGGCATTTGTGACAGCTATGAAAATTGTTGGCATTTGTGACAGCAATGAAAATTGTTGGCATTTGTGACAGCTATGAAAATTGTTTACATTTGTGACAGCTATGAAAATTGTTGGCAATTGTGACAGCTATGAAAATTGTTTACATTTGTGACAGCTATGAAAATTGTTTACATTTGTGACAGCTATGAAAATTGTTTACATTTGTGACAGCTATGAAAATTGTTTACATTTGTGACAGCTATGAAAATTGTTTACATTTGTGACAGCTATGAAAATTATTTACATTTGTGACAGCTATGAAAATTGTTTACATTTGTGACAGCTATGAAAATTCTTTAATACCTGAAAACCTAGTTTATAAATTGTATGCTGGAACTGAAAATGAAAAGAGAACTACTAAATACAATTCAAACAAGACAAATGAAATTTTTAGGCCATGTTAAAAGACACAACTGCCAACTAAAAGTAATCTTGGAAGGGAAAATACAAGGTAAAAGAGGCAGAGGCAGACCAAGACTAATATGGATGAGTAACATCAAAAGATGGACAAGTCAGCCTATGACAACCTGCACCATCAAAGCAAGAGACAGAGCAGAATGGCACTCGACGGCAGCCAACCTTCATTGTGGAGATGGCACTCGATGATGATGATGATGCTGGAAACAAAAAACTGGAACAAAATAATGAAAACTCATTCACAGCCAAAGGACTTCTTTTCAGCTCCCTGTGGAACATAGGTCTTCAACATACACTTTCAGTTCCCTGTGGAACATAGGTCTTCAACATACACTTTCAGTTCCCTGTAGAACATAGGTCTTCAACATACACTTTTAGTTCCCTGTGGAACATAGATCTTCAACATACACTTTTAGTTCCCTGTGGAACATAGGTCTTCAACATACACTTTCAGCTTCCTGTGGAACATAGGTCTTCA
The DNA here is from genome assembly GCA_032433765.1 of Megaustenia siamemsis. Classification (NCBI taxonomy): domain Eukaryota; kingdom Metazoa; phylum Mollusca; class Gastropoda; order Stylommatophora; family Ariophantidae; genus Megaustenia; species Megaustenia siamemsis. Next base: position 4,601,408 of record JAVIAB010000107.1, on the reverse strand, counting down.
ACATACACTTGTAGTTCCCTGTGGAACATAGATCTTCAACAAACATTTTCAGCACCCTGTGGAACATAGGTCTTCAACAAACACTTTCAGCACCCTGTGGAGCATAGGTCTTCAACAAACACTTTCAGCACCCTGTGGAGCATAGGTCTTCAACAAACACTTTCAACTCCCTGTGAAGCATAGGTCTTCAACAAACACTTTCAGCTCCCTATGAAGCATAGGTCTTCAACAAACACTTTCAGCTCCCTGTGGAACATAGGTTTTCAACAATCACTTTCAGCTCCCTGTGGAACATTGGTTTTCAACAAACACTTTCAGCTCCCTGTGGAACATAGCTTTTCAACAATCACTTTCAACTCCCTGTGAAGCATAGGTCTTCAACAAACACTTTCAGCTCCCTATGAAGCATAGGTCTTCAACAAACACTTTCAGCTCCCTGTGGAACATAGGTTTTCAACAATCACTTTCAGCTCCCTGTGGAACATTGGTTTTCAACAAACACTTTCAGCTCCCTGTGGAACATAGCTTTTCAACAAACACTTTCAACTTCCTGTGGAACATAGATCTTCAACAAACACTTTCAGCACTCCGTGGAGCATAGGTTTTCAACAAATACTTTCAGCTCCCTGTGGAACATAGATCTTCAACAAACACTTTCAGCACTCCGTGGAGCATAGGTCTTCAACAAACACTTTCAACTCCCTGTGGAGCATAGGTCTTCAACAAACACTTTCAGCTCCCTGTGTTTTCCCCATCCTCTTCATCTCTGCTTCCACCGTCTAATTCTCTTAGTTGGCTTCCATGCCCTATCCAGTGCCATCATCACATCTCTTTGTCCACTGGCACTTAACTGATACTCTCCCTAATTCTACATTAGTGATTTTGTTCTGTCGTTTCCTGGACCTGGTTTATCAATTATATTTTGAAAATAAAAAAAATAAACAAAAATATATTTAAAAACTCACTCAAAGATGACAGCCCAGGTTTATCAAGAATCCTAATCTGCCGTTCTTTAATTATTGGTTCCCCATCTTCGTTGCCAATATCACTTGGCAAATGGTCAAAAGCTTGCTCCTCTTCATTTGAATCACGTGGGAAATACAAAGGTAAAATTTTGCGATAAACACCCTGAAATGATAAAGATAACAATGTTGGTTGTTGCTGATTGAACTCAAACAAATAATGCCAGAGAGATAAGATCAGAAGTGAAAAATTGCAAGAAATAATTCCTGTCATTGAATACATAAAAAGATAACAGATAAAATAGTGTGGCCACGTGATAAGGCAGAAAGATTAATACACTTGTTTAACAATGAACCATCAACAAATGTCACATGAACACAAGACCCAATGACCAACCATAAAAAGATGGGTTGATGGAACATTATAAACACTAGGAAACATAACAGCAGCAGAGTCAACAAAAGAGCAAAACAAAACTGCTAACTATATCTGCCCTTGATGCTGGAAGGCAAATGAGGAAGGAAAGAAGTAGACGAGTGGCTGTATAAAAGTGTTTTTATTTATCTTACTGTAGTCATGCACTTGTGGCTTTTCCAGAACTGTGTTTAGGATACTATCATCATGTGTCATATCAGCTGACATAAGTGATTATGTCCTTCACAATTTTCTATCCACAGTGCATCATATCAATTCTTTTGTTGACTGTTTTCCATGCCATGACACCAAGCTATCTAGTATTTTCTCTCTTTGTCATCTGTGATCTCTTTTTCTCTGTATTTTGCCAGTTGTAACCAAGTAGTAAGGAAGCCGCGATAGCTCAGTGGTTAGTGAACTGGACTACAAAGGACAAGAGGTAGGATTCGATCCTAACCAACGGCTTCCAGGTTCACCCAGCCTTTAATTGGTGCCGGATTTTATCTGGGAAAGTAAAGCGGCACGGGCGTAATACCGACCACATTACCCCAAAAATCATGTGCTGAAGGTCGGTAAAATTTATGGTCACTAACACCATATTCCCTATATGCCACTTGGCGTGACGGGGTACTAAGAAGAAGAGCCAAGTAGTACTCCAAATTTACTTCTCTCGCGTGCCCGAAAAATATCAATTTTTTTCTTTTTGATGTCTCTTAAGAGCTCCCTTTTTGTGTTGGCCTCTCTGAGAATGTCCTCGTTAATCTTTTTAGCTGTCCAGGGAACTCTCAACATTCTTCTGAGAAATCCAATCTCTGTGGTCTCTAATTATCTTTTCATTTGTTTGTTTACTGTCCATGATTCTCTTCCATAGGTCAAAATTGGCTCTATACAGCACTGATGAACTCTCTTTCTCACTTCTGTAAACAAGATATTTTTCTAGGATACCATGGACAACAAAAAAGAGCAGCGAGGACATTCTAGAAGAAGCTAAATCAAAAAGAAAGAGTACTGCCAACAACAGAAAGTGGCAATGGTAACTTTTGTTGGCTGCCAAGTAATAAGAGGGGAAATGTGGAAAATATTGTGACAACAGGAAAAGCTGGACAAGTAGATAAAAGAAAACAGAGAGAAAGATGCTAAACGGTTTGGGTGAATGGGGGATGGGGAGGAGGAGAGAGAGAGACAAGAACAGAAATGATAAACAGCATGTAGAGATAGATAGTTGTGGAGAGACTTGATCACCTGCACCAGTAGACACTGTCATGATGTAATGATAACACTTGTATATCATAATTACCTAAATGCAGAGAATCTTTACATAGTCAGTTTTATTGCACGTCATAATTACCTAAATACAGAGAATCTTTACATAGTCAGTTTTACTGTACATTATATTCACTTCCCCAAACAATCAACATGACGTTGGTAATCCTCACCATGAAATAGTGCTGCTGTGTACCTGGTTATGGAGTTTAGGGAAACGGTAATAGGCCTCGGCCTTGACAGGAGACGGGATGTATGAACTTTTATTTTCGACTGTAAATTTGCCACAACCTAGACTGTGGTTGAATTGAGTGTATCGCTAAAGTGGGGACCTGACTTAATTTTTTGGGACAGCGATTATTGAGGCATGCTCATTAATTTTAAATCTGCTGATTTGTCATGGACACATTGAGATATGCTTTTTGTGATGGATATTACAGTGACCCAGACGTGTCCATAATGTACGCTATTTGTACAGAGTTTAGCATGTTCAATATTATAGAGTTTTGTGTGGGTCAAATAGAATGCCATTTTCACAGAATGCAACATGTTCTATGGAACATAAGGGGATGGACATTTTGTTGGTTGCTAGAACGGGGGATGAGTGGATATGGGGGTGCCTGGAGTGAAGTCATTCTGCACTAAAGTCAAGGTCAAGGTCACTTCAATAAACAAAAATATATTTATAAATGACCAAACTGACTTACCAAATTTTCCTCGTTGCATGCAAAGATAATGAGGTCAAATGTATCTGGATACTTTTCTAAAAACCGTCGTACAGTTCCTGGAATATAAAAGAGAAAACAATGAAACAACCACTTGAGAAATTCTCTTCTCTGTTGCAGGTTTAAATAGCCACCTTCGACTGCATTTTTGTTCTTTGGAGGAACTTTGGGCAATATAAAGTTTAAGTATAATAAAATATGATAAAGAAGAATTGTAGTTAAACAAACAGAGATGTGGAAGATGCTAATTTTATTAGAACCACTGCTTACGTATTGCTATGTGAGCTCCTTTGTCTGGGGGATAATTTCTCCTCAAAGTATGGGCTGCACCAAGGCCTAAAGTACGTATTTCCAACTCTCTGAAATGTGCCAAATTAGAATAGATGTAATTTATAATTTAGTTAATTAATATAAACTGACATAATTATATGATTATAGTTAACTCTTCCGTACATTTCGCCACATAGTGCACCACTCTCAATTTTATTAGTGTGAACCATCATTCAACTATACTTTTTACATGTCTTGTATCATCTTGGTATCAGTGAAATCTAATACCTTTTCAAGTATCTAAAAATTCATATATAATATGTTATAGAACAAGAAATGTTGTCAAAGAGAGAAAATACTGGTTAGCTTGGTGTCATGGCATGGAAGACAGTCAGCAACAGAATTGATACGATGCACTGTAGATAGAAGATTGTAGAAGGACATGATCGCCTACGCCAACCGGTATAGCAAATGATGATGATGAATATGTTATATAAATATATAGATTAATTCTTAAAACCATGAACAATTTTGTCTCTGAAATCTCTTCCATTGCATTAATAAAAAGCTTCTGTATGGAAAGAGTTAATGTACATAAAATAATATATCCTAAAGTTAAATAATTGAGCATTATTATTTTTATTAAATTAAGAGACTAATTTTAACTATTGGTTACATGGTTACTGAGCTCATGAACACAGGTCTTGCTTCTGTCTTTTCAGTTTAGAAAGGAGACAAATAATAATAAATGAATATTATTATAGAGGGAAACTGATAATCAGCGAATCAATTCAGAGGAAGAGGTATGTTTACAGCACTCAGAAAAATTGACATTTAATCAACAACATAAAAAAATATGGACCAAAGCAGGATCGAACCCGTACTCAGTGGCACAGCACCACTGATTATCGCCTCGGAAGTTTCCCTCTATAATAATATTTATTTATTATTATTTGTCTCCAGTCTAAACCACTGGAAACTACTATTCATGCTGTTTCGTCCTAAATGTTTGTCTGCAACGCAAGTATTCAGCCCTGCCCTATCCGGGAGATACTTGTCTTAACAGGAAAAAATACAGATACTCTATGTATTTCTGAGCTGTGATCGCAGCCTCATGCTATAGTCATGAGAACATCTGCGCGAAAGACATTGCCTACAAAGATAATTTTTTAGTTAGCTGAGTGGCAGTGTTCCCTAGCATTTGGCTTTTCGTGGCAAGGCGCTGTGCCACTGAGTACGGGTTCGATCCTGCTTTGGTCCATATTTTTTTCTGTTGTTGATTATTTGTCAATTTTTCCGAGTGCTGTAAACATACCTCTTCCTCTGAATTGATTCGTTAAGTTTAGAAAGCTGAACCACCAGGTAATTTAGTCTTTAATCTTTAATTCGGACAGACACCACAGCAGTCAGGACATTCCCATATCCACTCTGCCACCTGTTTCAACAACTATTAAAGTGTTTTATACTGATTGTTCCTGACATGTACTGATTGTTCCTGCCATGCATTGACTGTTCCTGTCATGTACTGATTGTTCCTGTCATGCATTGACTGTTCCTGTCTTGTACTGATTGTTCCTGTCATGTATTGATTGTTCCTGTCTTGTATTGACTGTTCCTGCCATGTACTGATTGTTCCTGTCATGTATAGACTGTTCCTGTCTTGTACTGATTGTTCCTGCCATGTATTGATTGTTCCTGTCTTGTATTGATTGTTCCTGCCATGTATTGACTGTTCCTGTCATGTACTGATTGTTCCTGTCTTGCATTGACTGTTCCTGTCATGTATTGACTGTTCCTGTTATGTACTGATTGTTCCTGTCATGTACTGACTGTTCCTGTCATATACTGATTGTTCCTGTCATGTACTGACTGTTCCTGTCATATACTGATTGTTCCTGTCATGCACTGACTGTTCCTGTCATATACTGATTGTTCCTGTCATGTACTGATTGTTCCTGTCATGTATTGACTGTTCCTGTCATGTATTGACTGTTCCTGTCATGTACTGATTGTTCCTGTCATGTATTGACTGTTCCTGTCATGTACTGATTGTTCCTGCCATGCACTGACTGTTCCTGTCATGTACTGATTGTTCCTGCCATGCACTGACTGTTCCTGTCATGTACTGATTGTTCCTGTCATGTACTGATTGTTCCTGTCATGTATTGACTGTTCCTGTCATGTACTGATTGTTCCTGCCATGTATTGATTGTTCCTGTCATGCATTGATTGTTCCTGTCATGCATTGACTGTTCCTGCCATGCATTGACTGTTCCTGCCATGCATTGATTGTTCCTGTCTTGCATTGACTGTTCCTGTCATGCATTGATTGTTCCTGTCATGCATTGACTGTTCCTGCCATGCATTGATTGTTCCTGCCATGCATTGACTGTTCCTGTCTTGCATTGACTGTTCCTGTCATGCATTGACTGTTCCTGTCATGCATTGACTGTTCCTGTCATGCATTGACTGTTCCTGTCATGCATTGACTGTTCCTGTCATGCATTGACTGTTCCTGGCTTGCATTGACTGTTCCTGTCTTGCATTGACTGTTCCTGGCTTGCATTGACTGTTCCTGTCATGCATTGATTGTTCCTGTCATGCATTGATTGTTCCTGTCATGCATTGACTGTTCCTGTCATGCATTGACTGTTCCTGTCATGCATTGACTGTTCCTGTCTTGCATTGACTGTTCCTGTCATGCATTGACTGTTCCTGTCATGCATTGACTGTTCCTGTCATGCATTGACTGTTCCTGGCTTGCATTGACTGTTCCTGTCATGCATTGACTGTTCCTGGCTTGCATTGACTGTTCCTGTCATGCATTGACTGTTCCTGCCATGCATTGATTGTTCCTGCCATGCATTGACTGTTCCTGGCTTGCATTGACTGTTCCTGTCTTGCATTGACTGTTCCTGGCTTGCATTGACTGTTCCTGGCTTGCATTGACTGTTCCTGGCTTGCATTGACTGTTCCTGGCTTGCATTGACTGTTCCTGGCTTGCATTGACTGTTCCTGGCTTGCATTGACTGTTCCTGCCATGCATTGATTGTTCCTGTCATGCATTGACTGTTCCTGCCATGCATTGACTGTTCCTGGCTTGCATTGACTGTTCCTGCCATGCATTGACTGTTCCTGCCATGCATTGATTGTTCCTGTCATGCATTGACTGTTCCTGGCTTGCATTGACTGTTCCTGGCTTGCATTGACTGTTCCTGGCTTGCATTGACTGTTCCTGGCTTGCATTGACTGTTCCTGGCTTGCATTGACTGTTCCTGGCTTGCATTGACTGTTCCTGGCTTGCATTGACTGTTCCTGGCTTGCATTGACTGTTCCTGTCATGCATTGACTGTTCCTGCCATGCATTGATTGTTCCTGCCATGCATTGACTGTTCCTGCCATGCATTGACTGTTCCTGCCATGCATTGACTGTTCCTGCCATGCATTGACTGTTCCTGCCATGCATTGATTGTTCCTGTCATGCATTGACTGTTCCTGGCTTGCATTGACTGTTCCTGCCATGCATTGACTGTTCCTGCCATGCATTGACTGTTCCTGCCATGCATTGACTGTTCCTGCCATGCATTGACTGTTCCTGTCATGTATTGACTGTTCCTGTCATGCATTGACTGTTCCTGTCATGCATTGATTGTTCCTGGCTTGCATTGACTGTTCCTGCCATGCATTGACTGTTCCTGCCATGCATTGACTGTTCCTGCCATGCATTGACTGTTCCTGCCATGCATTGACTGTTCCTGTCATGTATTGACTGTTCCTGTCATGCATTGACTGTTCCTGTCATGCATTGATTGTTCCTGGCTTGCATTGACTGTTCCTGCCATGCATTGACTGTTCCTGCCATGCATTGACTGTTCCTGTCATGCATTGACTGTTCCTGTCATGCATTGACTGTTCCTGTCATGCATTGACTGTTCCTGCCAGTCATTGACTGTTCCTGTCATGCATTGATTGTTCCTGTCATGCATTGACTGTTCCTGGCTTGCATTGACTGTTCCTGCCAGTCATTGATTGTTCCTGTCATGCATTGACTGTTCCTGCCAGTCATTGACTGTTCCTGTCATGCATTGACTGTTCCTGTCATGCATTGACTGTTCCTGCCAGTCATTGATTGTTCCTGTCATGCATTGACTGTTCCTGCCATGCATTGACTGTTCCTGTCATGCATTGACTGTTCCTGTCATGCATTGACTGTTCCTGCCATGCATTGACTGTTCCTGGCTTGCATTGACTGTTCCTGCCATGCATTGACTGTTCCTGTCATGCATTGACTGTTCCTGTCATGCATTGACTGTTCCTGTCATGCATTGACTGTTCCTGGCTTGCATTGACTGTTCCTGCCATGCATTGACTGTTCCTGTCATGCATTGACTGTTCCTGTCATGCATTGACTGTTCCTGCCATGCATTGATTGTTCCTGTCATGCATTGACTGTTCCTGCCATGCATTGACTGTTCCTGTCATGCATTGACTGTTCCTGTCATGCATTGACTGTTCCTGTCATGCATTGACTGTTCCTGCCATGCATTGACTGTTCCTGGCTTGCATTGACTGTTCCTGCCAGTCATTGACTGTTCCTGCCATGCATTGACTGTTCCTGCCATGCATTGACTGTTCCTGTCATGCATTGACTGTTCCTGTCATGCATTGACTGTTCCTGTCATGCATTGACTGTTCCTGTCATGCATTGACTGTTCCTGCCATGCATTGACTGTTCCTGGCTTGCATTGACTGTTCCTGCCAGTCATTGACTGTTCCTGTCATGCATTGACTGTTCCTGGCTTGCATTGACTGTTCCTGTCATGCATTGACTGTTCCTGCCATGCATTGACTGTTCCTGTCATGCATTGACTGTTCCTGCCATGCATTAGGTACTTCGATATCTCTAGAGACGCCTTCACCGGTTGTGACGTCACTTAAGTAAATATAGGTGGCCAGGACGCCGTGTGAAAAAATCTCCGAATTTTTACATCGTATGCAAATCGTTTTCCGATGATGTTTCCGGAAGCTATTTATAGGAAACTTAAGTTGTTTCCTAACAATGAGAGTTCCGTCCGCCTATTTAAAAAGTCGGAAGTGATTTAAAACGATTGTATTTTGTCTTACAACGCATGTTCCAGCTACATACGACGGTCTCATCATATTTTCACCCGAAAAAAAGCATAATGCAGTAAAATAATATGGATATTTAGATTTAGCGTCCATTTTTACATAAGTGTGTGAAATTTCAAAATGATCCGTGTTAGGATGTTGCGGCAATCGCGAAAATTGATGCCCCTGCTCGCTCCATATAAATAACATGGCCGATCGGCGACTATTTCGAATGTTGAACTTTAATTCATTGCAGAAGAAAATCCTGCTAATGAAGCTTTAAATAACAAAGATAACCTGATTCTATAACCACTTCTACATATTTGTGGGAAATTGTAAATGGATCTGTGGGCCCCTATTGAAATTATCGGCATTTGAATGATCTCACCATTATCGAAAATGTTCTCCATTGATGGCATGGCGGCGATCCAGCTGGGATCAAAGACTATGTACTGTTGAACTTTAAGTCATTGCAGGATAAAATCCTGCTAATGAAGCTTTAAATAACAAAGATAACCTGATTCTATAACCACTTCTACATATTTGTGGAAAATTTTAAATGGATATGTGGGCCCCTATTGAAATTATCGGCATTTGAATGATCTCACTATTATCGAAAATTTTCCCCATTGGTTAGCATGGCGGCGATCCAGCAGGGATCAAAGACTATGTCCACTGTTGAACTTTAAGTCATTGCAGAATAAAATCCTGCTAACGTAGGTTTAAATAACAAAGATAACCTGATTCTATAACCACTTCTACATATTTCTGGGAAATTTTAAATGGATCTGTCCCACCCTATTGAAATTATCGGCATTTGAACGACCACGCCATATTATACAAAATTTCCGGTTTTCCCCCATGCTTGGTCTCTTCAACCATCATCAAGTGCCTCTAACTCAGACTCACTCAACGTTTTTTTTTAGTTATTATAGTTAGTTATATTTAATTTAAAATGTAGTATTTCCAGTTGCCTAATATTAATAAATATTCCCAATTATTGAATTGACAGGTTTTTTTTATTTATATACTGTAAACACATATTTTTTTAATGAATAAAAAAAATTAATAATAAAATTATACTTCTTATACACATAAAATAACAATAATAATGATGTGACTTCTTTAGCAGAAATTCAGTATTATTTTTATGTGAATCATAGAAATTTATAATTATTCTTACATAAATTGCAGAGAATTACTGTTATTTTTGACGTAAATTCCTGAAAATTACCGTTACTTTGATATAAATCAATTTAAATGACTTATTTTTGACGCAAATAAAATAAAAAGTATTATTTTTTTTATTGTACACCAAATATAATGATTATTTTGAAATTGTACACCAAATGTAATGATAATAATTTTAATTTAATAAAAAAAAAAATTTGGCTTCTTATTTAAAATTTGGCTTTTTTTGCATGGCCAAACTGGCGCTATGGTTTTTTCTTCTTTGCATCATTAAACACAGAAATAATTCACTTAAAAAATCGTAACTTTTTTTCTAATTGTCGTACAAACATGATTCATGTATCATTGTTTTACTCACTTCGAGGGCTATTTAGCTATACTGGTTTCAATTATTAGAAATATTTTGAAAAAAAAAACAAAGTACCTACATGCATTGACTGTTCCTGTCATGCATTGATTGTTCCTGTCATGCATTGACTGTTCCTGTCTTGCATTGACTGTTCCTGCCATGCATTGACTGTTCCTGTCTTGCATTGATTGTTCCTGTCTTGCATTGACTGTTCCTGTCATGCATTGACTGTTCCTGCCATGTATTGACTGTTCCTGCCATGCATTGACTGTTCCTGTCTTGCATTGACTGTTCCTGTCATGCATTGACTGTTCCTGTCATGCATTGACTGTTCCTGCCATGCATTGACTGTTCCTGGCTTGCATTGACTGTTCCTGTCATGCATTGACTGTTCCTGTCATGCATTGACTGTTCCTGTCATGCATTGACTGTTCCTGTCATGCATTGACTGTTCCTGTCATGCATTGACTGTTCCTGCCATGCATTGACTGTTCCTGGCTTGCATTGACTGTTCCTGTCATGCATTGACTGTTCCTGGCTTGCATTGACTGTTCCTGGCTTGCATTGACTGTTCCTGGCTTGCATTGACTGTTCCTGGCTTGCATTGACTGTTCCTGGCTTGCATTGACTGTTCCTGGCTTGCATTGACTGTTCCTGCCATGCATTGACTGTTCCTGGCTTGCATTGACTGTTCCTGTCATGCATTGACTGTTCCTGGCTTGCATTGACTGTTCCTGGCTTGCATTGACTGTTCCTGGCTTGCATTGACTGTTCCTGGCTTGCATTGACTGTTCCTGTCATGCATTGACTGTTCCTGTCATGCATTGACTGTTCCTGTCATGCATTGACTGTTCCTGGCTTGCATTGACTGTTCCTGGCTTGCATTGACTGTTCCTGTCATGCATTGATTGTTCCTGTCATGCATTGATTGTTCCTGTCATGCATTGATTGTTCCTGTCATGCATTGATTGAGCATGTTTTCTTTTTGGCTGAGGATGCTTTTCCAGCTGACATGTGGGTTATCCTCAACTTCCTTGTTGTCATCCTGTTAGAGATGCTCTTTTAAAGCCCTCACAATGTCACGCAAGTCCATTTTTAAGGTCCCTTGGGCAGACAGACCCTGACCAACATGTCAACGAACTCATGGCCATGAACTCCTGTGTGTCCAGGACAATATATCCAAGTTAGGCTGTTAACATGAGACATGTCTAGTAGGTACACCCACTCCTTGTGGAGTAACTGCCAAATAAATCCCATTATTAGCCCCAGCTCTTAGGTCCAATACCAGGTAGTGACACTTTCTCATGTTTGTGACAAGCTGTTTTGTTCCATTTTTCAGACTTAAATTTCCTAGAAGCACTTGTCCATTTGCAATCATTTTAAAACAGAAAAATGGATGACTAATCATTAATAAGTGTGTGAACTTCTAGCAAGCTGCTGAAACAATTAGCTTGGTCACACTTCACCCAATACTGAAAGCAGATGAGCACCGGTTGGATTGTCAAGATTATTGTGATGCCAACTCTAATAGTAAGGAAATAATAAACAGGCAAACAATCATAACAATTTTTACTTACTTGGATACCTCTGAAATATTTCTGAAAGTTTGTACTAGAATATTTCTGAAAGTTTGTACTAGAATATTTCTGAAAGTTTGTACTAGAATATTTCTGAAAGTTTGTACTAGAATATTTCTGAAAGTTTGTACTAGAATATTTCTGAAAGTTTGTACTAGAATATTTCTGAAAGTTTGTACTAGAATATTTCTGAAAGTTTGTACTAGAATATTTATGAAAGTTTGTACTAGAATATTTCTGAAAGTTTGTACTTACTTGCATATCTGTAGAATGTTTCTGTAACAGCTGAACAAGGCACTTTCAGCAGCTGTCAAGTACTTCATGTTATACCTGGGCCCAACAGTGTGAATGACATAACGCGCTGGCAAATTATGACCTTTACTGACTTTTGCCTCTCCTGTTCTGCACGCTGAAACCGATGAATGAAATCATTGGCTTGTTATAATTTGTTGACTTATACCCCACAAGTGAGGTAATTTGGATGTAGGAAACCTAGTACCCCACTGAAACTAGTACAGACAACAAACACCATTAGAACAGACAAGCTTCAGATTCTTCAGCAGAAATCAGCAAATCAACAAAGCCACAAGGGCCCACTACATCAAGTGATTACGGTTCAAGAGTTTACATAATTTGTGGGCAGGAAGGAAGAAGAAAAACTAAGGAAAGATACTATGAAGGAGGGAGGGGAGGAATGGAGGGAGGGGAGGAAGGAAGGAATAATTTTGTTCCCACATCCAAGGCATCATTCACCATTCTGGAATGATGGTTTACTTTGAACTCTGCCACTGCAGTTGGAGATGCATGAAGGAAGATGTTCAACAAAGAGATGCTGCACACAAGTAATTGGCTGTTGCAGCAGCTTACAACATCACTTAGAACAACACCATTTTTTAGAGAACACAACATGCCCCACTGGTCCTGCACCTTATCTGACTTAAACCTCCATTCTCCAAAACTTCACATTGTTTCCTAAACTGATGTCTAAGGAGTGTTGCTTTGACACTGTAGATGAAACCGTTTGAGATTGTATGTGGCTTTGGACAGCCTTGAGAATAAAAGACTTCCACGCTGGCTTTAAGGGGGCTAGGATAGCTCAGTCATTAGTGAACAGGACTACAAAGGACAAGAGGTTCAGTTTGATCTTGATCGATGGCTCCAGGTTCACCCAGCCTTAAATTGATACCAGATTTTTTTCTGGAAAAGTAAAGTGGCACAGATATAATACCGACCACATTACCCCAAAAATCATGTGTTGAAGGTCTATAAAAATTATGGTCACTAACACCATATTCTTCATATGCCACTTGGTGTATGGGGGCTCTTTATTTTTTACTACGGTGGTTTTAAGGCATGGGTGAGGCACTGGGATCGCTGTGTACGCTCCTAAGGATTATTTCAAATGATATGGTGGCCAAATTTAAATAAGGCAAGCTGTAATTTTTTTTCCAGATATAGTCCAGGAACTTAAAAACAGTCCTGGCCTTTGTTTCTAACTTTTATGGATTTATAAAGTGGGTTTCTAATTTTTCAATCACGAATTCAATATGAATAAATTATGTTAAGCCTCCATATAATTTTTTTCATTTGTCACCAGTGAAATCACATTTGTGGAGGCCAAAGTGCCTGACAGTAGCAGAGCTGAGGTTAAATCCAAGTTAAATAACAGAGCCAGCAAATCACAGCTGATGGCTTGTACCAGGATCGGAACTATCCGGAACCTGCTCCATCTCTTTGTCATGTCTTAAACAGACTAACCAGTCTAGTCTGGCCAGGTGAGTAGGAATTGAGACAGAAGACAACCCTGTACTCAAAAATGTCATGCTGATGATAGATGCGTTGGGCCAAAATGTGCAAATATCTCAGTTCTACTACAATCCACAACACAACGCATACACGCCCAATTAATGTCCTTTTATGAGCAGATGATGAAGAGTTGTATTCTTGTAGTCATCAGGTGAACGCAAACAAGCAAGAAATCACATTTTTTTCTTGTATTGTAATATCCTGGTTGCACCAGTTGGAATTTTTATTTATGATTTCTCTCTGTGGCAACCACCCAACAGCTGGTCTCAGCAGTGAGGCCCGGCTTAGAAACGTCAATTACTCATCACCAGAAAAAAATATTAGTAACTCCGAAGTCAGAGTTATCTGCCTATGCAGGGAGAGATCTCTGTGCACATGGTTGCCAGGAAAAAAACAGATTAATATGCAAAATTCAGTTCCTAGTCTCTAGGGACTTTGACAGAGGTCAAAACTGGAGAACACGCCAGAAAAAAAAAAAGAAATAAACTAATCAATATTTCTTCAAACAAAAATCAAATTTTCTCTACCTTTCAGGTTCTCTTGCACTTCTTTGACCAGGTCATGTCCACCTTGTGTGTACAGCTCATCACTCAGTGTGTTTCTATCATTCATGTACTCATTTGTCGAGTGAGTGATGGCATGGACATTTAGCTTTGTTATATTGCCAGACCTAGAAACGAGATTGATTTCTTACACTATTAATAGCTGGTAATTTCTGATTAAAAACAACAGAAATGATCCACCAAACATTCTACTGACACCCACAAATATATCATTTGTATAAAATATAAAAAAGTTACTGAATTCTATCAACAGAGCAAGCAATTTAATGATCTATTTGGATTTACCGTCCCATGTCTAGTCCATGACCCTCAGAGGTCATTAGAGTTATGTATATCCTGGCTACCTGTACCCCCCGACCCCAAACTCCTGCTGATAAGCACAGTCCAGGAAAGACTGTAACCTCACACTCAACTCTATTGCCAGGTTTGCCAGGTCGCTGTTGTTACACAAGCTTAATGATTCTTCCATTTGTAGACTCTCCCTAAATGACACAAATCTATCTATCGTCCTGTCGAGCCGAAGACAACACATAGGGCAGAACCACAATCTCAAAAACAGAATACTTGCGTGCCAAAATGGGACATATTGCAGAGATCACTGCTTCTAAAATCTATGGTTCTGTTTCCATAACAATACTTTTTACAATGACAGCTTGTCAAGCCATCGATCAACCTCCTTAGTCGCCTCTTACGACATGCTTGGAAGGACACAGTGTCACTATTCTTCACTCATAATGAGGCCCCAGTAACACACAGGAAAAATGATACAAATACTGTCCGTAAATACAATAACATCATTAATGTTATCAGATATAAGCTGTTTCTATGTGCTTTCTCATCGGTAAAGACTCGTTGGTTTCCTTCAAACTCCAACAAATACTTTATGACAATCTTTCCTTATCATTCAGCCTTTCTCTGCACAGAAAAAAAAGTCACCTCTTTATTATATTTGTGAATGTTCAAATTTGGCTTACAAATATCATCTGCATTAAATTAAAAAAACTCCAGAATAGTGAGGAAAAGTGTAAACTAAATACCATAATGCAAAGGTAAACTAAATACCATAATGCAAAAGTAAACTATATACCATAATGCAACAGTAAACTAAATACCATAATGCAACAGTAAACTAAATACCATAATGCAACGGTAAACTAAATACCATAATGCAACAGTGAACTAAATACCATAATGCAAAAGTCAACTAAATACCATAATACAAAAGTAAACTACATACCATAATTAAAAAGTAAACTAAATACCATAATTAAAAAGTAAACTAAATACCATAATTAAAAAGTAAACTAAATACCATAATGCAAAAATAAACTAAATACCATAATGCAAAAAGAAACTAAATACCATAATGCAATTTTAGCATTTATGTCATTTCTCCATGGAAATGGAGATCTTTCCTCATTTGCTAATTGCTCTTTAGGATGCTCCAGGAGTTTGGTAAAATTCCATCGAGTGATCGCTGAGGACTCTACAATGTCATCCCGTTTGCCAAGGGCATCATCCATAATGACCTGAGAAATTATCACAAATTTGTATTCATAACTTTGACAAAACACATGATATTGTCCAAACACAAGATATTGATAAAACCCACAATTTTGATTTTGAAAAAGAGAACATCATCATCATCAAGTACCGGGCCTAGTGGTGTAGGTGATCATGTCTCTCCACAACTTTCGATCTCGGCAGCTATTTATCATTTCTGTTGTTGACCTTCTGCCAAGCCATTCTCTTAAGCTGTCTGTTATTTGTTCTCTTTGCTTCCCTCTATCTCTTCGTCCCTCAATTTTTCCAGTTGTTACAATATATTCAAGTTGTTCTCTTCTCATTACATAGCCAAAATATGATGATTGTTTCTTCCTAACATTGGAAATTAGCTCTCTTTTTGCTTTGATCTCTCTCAGAACCTCTTCATTACTCTTCTTAGCTGTCCATGGTATTCTCAACATTCTTCTGTAAAACCACATTTCTACAAACTCCAGTGACACAAAACAGAAGAGAACAACTGGAATATATTGTAACAACTGGAAAAATTGAGAGACGAAGAGATAGAGAGAAGCAAAGAGAAAAAAATACCAGACAGCTTAAGAGAAAGGCTTGGCAGAAGGTCAACAACAGAAATGATAAATAATTGTTGAGATCGAAAGTTGTGGAGAGACATGATCACCTACGCCAGCAGGCCCAGTACTTGATGATGATGATGACATCTATAATGTAGATTTTCTTACATTTCTCTTATGTGCGCATCTGTTTCTTTTTGTTTTCTGGAGGCCATTTATAGGTCGAAACATCATGGTTTTGTACTGTTCTCCGTTGTAAAGTTGTCACAATACACTGTGCTCAACACATTCCCTGGTTCAGGCTGTTGACTGTTTTGTGTCAAAGAGCATAGGTTTCAATCCTGTATATTGACTTCCGGTCTATATGGTGGATAGGCGACAGGGAACCGTTGAGTCACTGTCTGCAAAATGTTCCTTGTTGCAGTTTTCTCATATTCAAGGTCCGGCTTACTGAGAAATGCTCTGTGCACACCGTGAGCTGAGTTTCATCCAAATGATGTTTCTTTATTCACATTGCTTATGATGAATGATGATATCATATGACGAAGGACAGTTCAGATGCGTTCAATTCGGTACGGAAATTCCTTACGCCTTTTTATGCATGCTGTATCTGCTACGATGAGGACTGCAACTGCCTTTCCTTGTTTGGATATTTGATGAGTTGTTAATTCGGATGATTCTACTCACACGGGCGGTTGAGCAGTTATGGATTTCCATTTGTTTGCAGTGATACCGGGGCTTTTGAATAACCATAACCATATTGTCTTCTGTGTTTCCTGCTGTTGTTTGTACATTTTTCCTGTACAATTTATGCTGAATCGTTTCTTCTTCACTTTTTTTCTCAAATACAATAAGGTTTGTGGTCTGTTTTGAATTGTTATCACTGTACACCTTTTCAAGTGCATGGGATGAACCCTGCTATCAGTCGCCTTATCTCATCAAGCCTTCTGTATAATGTGGTCATCATTACCCTAGTCCACAAAGTCAGGTTTGATTAAACCAGTTTCAATGTTTAACTTCCTGGTTATGTTTAACTTCCTGGTTATGTTTAACTTCCACACATTAACTGAATTTCTGATGATGTAGACTTTATAGTGTTGATGAATTATAGCGGAGCATGTGAAGCTGGTAGATGGCACAGGGAATACATTTATGAAGCTCACAAATGGCACAGAAAGAAGCTGAAAGATGGCACAGGAAAAACAATTTTTCATTTTTGTACAGTCAAATTAGGGACTACGGAACATCTGAAAGATGGAAACAATAACAAAGATGGCACACAATAAACTAATATAATTGCTATAGTTCCTGTATAAAATAGAGAGATAACACTAGAGAAGTTGAACTGTTCTTATTGATACTGGACACTTACAGGTGCTACAGGACTTGTGCTCTATGCTGTGACCTACTAATGAGATCAGAGCACTACACAACGCTGCCCAAGTGATGATCACGTCATACACAAGAACAATAAGAAGAAGAGATCTGTAATTAATTTCCTCAAGCATCATGGATCTGAATGATAATGAAATCTCTATTTTTTATTTATGCTTGAGCTATTAATAGCATTCATATGACTTCCTGTCTTTAACAAACACTTTCCAAGTCGTTCTGTTTTTTTGCCATTCTTTTAAGATCTTTCCATGTCTTCCCCATCATCTTCATCTCTGCTTCTATCTGTCTTCTCCAAGAATTCCTTGGTCTTCCTCTTTGTCTTTTCCCATGGGGATTCCAATAAAGGGCCTGTTGTGTAATCCTCTCAGTTGGCTTCCGTAGTGTGTGTCCTATCCAGCGCCATCATCTTCGCTGTATCTCTTTATTCACTGGTGTTTGACTGGTACATTTCCATAATTCTATGTTAGCGATTTTGTCCTGCCATTTTCATCCTTTTATTCTGCGTAAGCATCCATTAATGAAAGTCTGTATCATCGTGATTGTCAATTTTGTTGTTCTCCATGTTTCACAGCCATATAATAAGACCGCCTTAACATTTGAGTTGAAAATTTTTATTTTTGTATTTAACCTAATTTCTTTGGATTTCCATATGTTTCCCAGTGCAATGAAAGCTTCTCTTGCTTTTGATATCCTTATTTTGGTATCATTTTCTGTTCCTCCCTCTTTATCTATATTACTGCCCAGATATATGTAAGATTGTACTTCTAATAGAGGTATTTCTCCTAGTTTTATTTGGTTATTGCCAACTGTATTAATTCTCATAATGTTGGTCTTATCTCTATTAATCTTCAGTCCTAGCTGTTGTGATCTCTCATCAAGTATGCTCATTTTATCCTGCATCTGTTGATGGCTGTGTGATAGGAGAGCTATGTCATCAACAAAGTCTAAATCATCAAGTTGTTTGGTCAGGGGCCACTGGATTCCATTTCTGTTGTTTTGAGTTATTTTCATAATCCAATCTATGGCCAGAAGAAAGAGAAATGGAGACAGAAGGCATCCTTGCCTTACTCCTGTTCTTATTTCGAATGCTTCTGTAAGCTGTCCTTCATGTACCACACTACATTTTGTTCCTTCATACATTGTTTTTATCAGGTTAATCAACTTTATGGAGATTCTGTAATGACTCAGCAAATTCCAAAGCATTTTTCTGTCTAAACTATCAAATGCCTTTTCGTAATCTATGAATCCAATATAAAGTGGGGATTTTAGTTCTAAACTTTGTTCAACTATTATACGTAGAGTAGTTATTTGATCAGCACATGATCTGTTCTTCGTAAAACCTGCTTGTTCATCTCTCAAATGTTTCTCTACGGCCTCTTTTAGTCTCTCCTGAATGATTCTGCTTAATATTTTTCCTGGCACTGATAGTAGCATAATTCCCCTATAATTTGTGCACTCCTGTAAACTTCCTTTCTTTGGTAGATTGATCATATAACCTTCTTTCCAGTCTTTAGGTATTTCTTCCCTCTCCCAAATTTTATCTAATAGATTATGTAGCATCTTGTAGAGGTGTTAATATCTGCTTTGATGGCTTCCGAAGGAATTTCATCTGGTCCTGTGGCTTTACCATTTTTTAATAGTTTGATGGCTTTTATATTTACTGGTATGTATGTTTGAATCAGGGAGCCGCGATAGCTCAGTGGTCAGAGAACTGGACTACAAAGGACAAGAGGTAGGGTTCGATTCCAACCGACGGCTTCCGGGTTCACCCAGCCTTAAATGGGTACCGGATTTTTTTCTGGGAAAGTAAAGCGGCACAGGCGTAATACCGACCACATTACCCCAAAAATCATGTGCCAAAGGTCTGTAAAATTTATGGTCACTAACACCATATTCCCTATTCGCCACTTGGCATGACGGGGTAATTTACTTTTTATTTTTTACTTATGTGTGAATCAGAGAAGAGAGAGAGATCTTAGAAGAAGGCTTCTTATACAAAGGTTAACGGAATCAATTACTTATAAAGCTGATATGACAACGATCTTTAATATGGTGACTAAACCAGGACTGTGCCCCCCCCCCCCCCCCCCCCGTTATAAAATAATGTAAAATAAAACTGTAGTTTTTTTTTAAACAAAAGAGTAGGTATGGCAAAAAGTAATTTTAATGCCATTAAAAGTATACTAACATTAAAACAAATAACACCAGGGCTAAAACTAAGAATAGCAAAATGTTACATCTCAATATTCCTGTATGGTGCAGAAACATGGACATTAGACAAGAAAACAGAACAGAAAATTGAAGTCTTACAAATGTAGATTAAAGAAGAATAGGTAGAATTGGATGGAAAGAAAAGAAAACAAACGATGAAGTTTTAAAGCAACTAAAAATGAAAAAAAAACTACTAAACACAATTAGAACAAGACAAATTACATTTTTGGGACATGTTAAAAGATATAACAGCCTAATAAAAGTAATATTGGAAGGGAAAATACAAGGTAAAAGAGGCAGACCAAGACTAACATGGACGAGTAACATCAAGTCAGCCTATGACAATCTGCACCATCAAAGCAAGAGACAGAGTGGAATGGTGCTCCATGGTAGCCAACCTTCGATGCGGAGATGGCACTCGATGATGATGGTGCTAGTAACCATATTTTTCCATGACCACTGCACATGTTTGGGTGATGTGATCGGTATTAAACCAGGCCACCTTGACTTCCCAGACTAACTACCAATTTGTAGAGGCTGAGTGAACCTGGGAGCCTTGTCAGTCCGAAGAAAAAAATCCATCACTGTTCGGGATTGAACCCGGACTGGAATACACTGTATCACTGAGATTCAATGAATCAATTATTGAATTTTGTCAAATTTATTTTGAATTATAAAATTTTAATCATCCAATCATGATTGATTGAATATCTTACTTCATTTATATTCAAAGAACTAATAATAATCATATAAATTAATAATATTCTTGAATAATGAATGAGTATTCATTTCCGGTTGTATCTAAGATGGAGGAATTATTTTTCTCTGGCTATAGAACTGTTGATCAGAGGTTTAACAAGCTGCTATTGTAAAAACGATCTTGTTAATCAAACGTAGAACTGGGGTTAAACAAGGATGTATTTTATTGCCCTTGTTATTTGGAGTTGTTATGGACTTCATAATGAAGAAATGCTGCACTGGTAATAAAGGCATCAAATGGGTTCAAGGAGACCATTTGGAGGACCTCGACTTTGCTGATGACATAGTTCTCATCAGCAGTCAGATAAAAATGATGCAGGAAAACACAAATGAACTATCATCAATAGCCAGCAAAATTGGGCTTGAGATCAATCATGAAGAGACTACAGTCATGACAAGCTTAATTCCAACAGACGACAAAATATACATGGAAAACAAACCAGTGGAAGAGATAGATCACTTTATCTATCTTGGAAGTCACATTGATCGAGAAGGGGATACAAGCAAAGAAATTAGAATCAGAATAGCTAAAGCAGCAATGTCTGTCAGAAGCCTTGAAAAGTTGTGGAAATCAAAACTCATCAGCACAAACACAAAACTTAGGCTATTCAAATCAAATGTACTATCAACCCTTACGTATGCGTGTGAAAGCTGGAAAACAACAAGAGATATAGAAACAAAGTTGAACGCATTCGAAAATAAATGTCTAAGGAAAATACTTGGTATAGCGTAGAATGAATTCAAAACAAACGAGGAAATTAGAGAAATCGCCAATCAACCACTAATATCTTCAGTAATAAAGAAAAGACGATGGTCACATGTTGGACATGTGATGAGAAGAGATAATAACCGAATAGCAAAGCAAGCCCTCATATGGGAAACAACAGGTAAGAGAAAAAGAGGAAGACCCAGAGAGACGCTGAGAAGAACTTTAATGAGAGAGGCAAGAGCAGCAGGAATCGGCTGAGACAGAGCTGCTTGCACAGAACAGAGACAAATGGCGAGATTTGATAAAATATCTTTAAAAGAATTGAAAACTGCTAGAACAGAAATTCAGATAAGAGAAGGAGTATCTTGGTCTACGCCCTATGGGCCGGCTACGGCTCGAAAGGTCAATAGATAGATTACTTAGGTACTTTGATAAATTGAAACTGGTAACTTCCGGGAGCTATGAAATGCTAAATTCAATTTTTTTCTACATCACCAGCATTTTAGGAAATTGGCCGAAATTGGTTAAACGGACACACACTTTAGCGCATTTTCCCGGAGATGTCACATGACTTGTGTTACTATTTATAATGCCAGGTGAAAGGTTAGAAAATACCCTACTGTCGGGTGAAAGAATTATTCGAATACTCATAGCCGTTTTCAGGATATTCATGTTTGAATGCGTTATTTATACATTTTAATTATTTTTTTCCACAATTAGACTAATTGTAAGGCTGTTTAAGGACAAAAACACAGATTTTTTTTCAATTCAGCAAAATTTAAACATAAGCTTGCAAACATTTGACTGAAGTCTGCTTGAGTTCACAGTCATGTCGAAATAATAATTTAAAAGGCAAAGGAGCATCTCCATGGGTAGAAATCACGTCGCACGCCATATATGATTTATATGATAGTCAAATATCATAACAGTCTGCTTTTTAAAAATTGTATCAAAGTACCTAGATTACTATCATCTTATTCATTATTATCATTGAAACTAATAAAATTGATTCAATTAAAATTTATGTGACACAAATGATTGAATCAAATTAAATTATCGATATGAATTCAGAATTATATATAATGATTATTAATTAATAATGTATTATAGAGATTGTCATTACTATTAATTATTATTAATATATAAAATTAAATATATGATTCATTCATTCTCTCATTCTTCTGATTCAAGTATTTGTTATATAGTATATAATATATAGTATTAAGTATTTCAAGCAATTTCAAGATATTTTTTGATCGGTGATCGTCATTCATTATAATATTGCTACTCTGTCATGGTAAAGCTAAACGTCTTCAAGCACCCGTAATTAATTAAACAATACAAACAAACGTAAGTGTCTTGCACGAAATCAACATAAACCGCTCCTGTACACATCAAGTAAACAGCAAAACCGCCGAGATGAAACAACTAGCCCATCAACAAGCCTTCCACCATTTTGGCAACAAAATCATGTGACCAGCTCGGCTATCAAGGGCAACCACTTGTGATGGCTCATCATCATCATCGAGTGCCTTCTCCACAACGAAGGTTGGCTACCATGGATCGCCATTCTACTCTGTTTTTTGCTTTGATGGTGCAGGCTGTCATAGATTGACTTGTCCATCTTTTGATGTTACTCGTCCATGTTAGTCTTGGTCTGCCTCTGCCTCTTTTACCTTGTATTTTCCCTTCCAATATTACTTTTAATAGGCTGTTGTGGCTGGACAGCTAAAAAGACCAATGAGGAAGTTCTCAAAGAGGCCAACACAAAAAGGGAGCTCTTAAAAAAACAGCAGAAAGAAGCAATCAACATTTTTCGGGCACATCATGAGAAGAGGAAAGTTGGAATACTTGGTTACAACTGGCAAAATAAAAGGAAAGAGAGATCGCGGGCGACAGAGAGAAAATACTGGATAGCTTGGTGTCATGGCATGGAAAACAGTCAACAACAGAACTGATACGATGCACTGTGGATAGAAGATTGTGGAGGGACATGATCGCCTACTCCAACCAGTATGGCACATGATGATAATGGTGTGGCTTTTATTTTAACATGCCCCAAAAATTTCATTTGTCTTGTCTTAATACTTAATTGTATTTAGTAGTTCTCTTTTTATTTTCAGCTGTTTTAAAACTTCATCGTTTGTTTTCTTTTCTTTCCATCCAATTCTACCTATTCTTCTATAAATCCACATTTCAAAGGCTTCAATTTTCTGTTCTGTTTTCTTGTCTAATCTCAATGTTTCTGCACTATACAGGAATATTGAGAAGATGTAACATTTTGCTATTCTTAGTTTTAGCCCTGGTGTTATTTGTTTTGTTGTTAGTATATTTTTCATGGCATTAAAATTACTTTTTGCCATACCTATTCTTTTGTTTATTTCAGTTTTGTATTTTCCATCATTGGTTATAGTATGTCCCAGGTAGTTGTAACTCTGGACTGTCTCCAGATGTATTCCCTCAACTGTGATATTTAATTGTAGGTCTTGAGAATTTTCTTTGTTTATGATCATAGTTTTAGTCTTTTTTACATTCATATCTAGACCATATTTTTTGCCTGTTATGTTTATCACATTAAGCAACTGTTGTCGATCTTTAGGATTTTCTGCTAGTAGTACAGTATCATCAGCATATCTTAGGTTATTGATTATCTTTCCATTAATGTTTAGGCCTGGCATCTCTGAGATGTTTTTAAAGATTTGCTCAGTGTATAGATTGAACAAGCTTGGTGATCGGATGTATCATTGTCTTACTCCTCTTTTTATGTCCATGGGTGTAGAGTTCTCCTTGTTATATTTTATTATTGCTGTTTGCCCCCAGTACAAATTACATATTAGTCGTATGTCTGTGTCGTCTAGATTTATATCCTTTGGGCAGTCTATAAGTTGGTTATGGTGTATTCTATCGAAACTTTGGTGTAGTCTATGAAGCAGGCATATATTGGTTTGCTTACTTCTATGCACTTTTCAATCAATGTTCTCATATGGCTTCTTTTGTGCCACTGTTTTTCCTGAATCCAAATTTTTGCTCATCTAATTCAGTATTGATTTTATTCTGAATCCTTCCCTGTATAACTTTTAGTAAAAAAAATTTTTACCTGGCTCATTAGGCTTATTGTTCTGAAATCACTGCATTCAACTGCACCATTCTTTTTAGGCAATGCAATGAAAGTTGAAGTTTTTAGTTCGTTTGGTATATATCCTGTATGGTATATGTCGTTGCATATGTCTGTGATCACTTCGATACCAAAATCTTCTAGAGCCTGTATCATCTCTATCTGTATATTGTCAGGTCCTGCTGCCTTTCCCTTTTTCATTGTTTTTATAGCTTTTTCTACTTCAGATTTCAGGATTTTATAGTTGTATGTACATTTTATGTCTAGCTTTTTGTCCCTTTCGTCATGAAATGATTCTGTTATATATTCTTGCTATCTATCTATTATATCTTTGTTGTCTGTTAGCACCCTTCCCTCTTTGTTTGCAATACATCAGTTTCCTGCAGCTGTTTTGTCTTTATTAGACATTCTCTTTATTTCTGTGTGCATCTCTCTTAAGTTTTGTTTACTTTCCATAGTTTCGACTTCCAGACATCTTTGGTTGAGCCAGTCTTCTTTTGCCTTTTTGCACATTCTCCATGTGATGGCTATCGGGTGGGAAAATTCAACAAAATTATTAATAGGTTTCAGAATCCAGCTCACTGTGCTGTTGTTTGTTGTTCCAGCTGAAGGCCTTCTTACCCGAGCGTCATTATACTTTTTTCTTTCCCACCTACGTAAAGCTGCTACCATACATTTTTCCCCTTTAAAAAAAAAATACTTGCATTATTATCATCAGCTTTACTTTGCTTCGCATTTATATGCAGCTTGATGTATCTTTATGCCTTTACCCCATCTCAACAATCCGGGCTGCCTCAGAGGTGTTTAGTCAATTTCAGCAGATTAAATATATTATATATACTGATGGTTCTAGCAGATTGATGTTTAAAAACATTTGCTGTTCCCAATCCCCGAAGTTTTCTTCGTGTAAATTGTACGATTATTCAATGCTGATTTTACCTAGCTCTGTTTGTTTACCTCGTACAACGTACATAATCAATGTTCCCATGTTAGTGTCTTCGAAGGCAGATATAATCTCTCTCTCCTCGCCCTGGTTTCTGTCTGCCCAAATTCGCACAAGTTGTTGAAGATTTGATAACAACTAAACCAGCAAACCTCGTTTATATACACAGTGTCTCATTTATCCATTAAAAATTGTTGAGAGTATGAACTAATTGACATGACAGCATGTCTCACAAATGTCGTACCACTCTAGAATTACTGCTACAATTTCCAACAACCATCTACATTAGGCTACGTTTAAAAAAAAAATCTACAAATACATTAACTATTATGTCTTTTATTTCCTCTCCCTGTCAATGGGCCAAGGTTTTTGCCACACAAAATACTAGTTTTATTTTACGTTATTTTATAACGGGGGGGGGGGGGGGGGGGCACAGTCCTGGTATAGTCACCATATTAAAGATCGTTGTCATATCAGCTTTATAAGTAATCGATTCCATTAACCTTTGTATAAGAAGCCTTCTTCTATGATCTTTCTCTCTCTCTCTCTCTCTCTCTCTCTCTCTCTCTCTCTCTCTCTCTCTCTCTCTCTCTTCTCTGATTCACACATACCTACCAGTAAATGTAAAAACATAATTCTTCTAATTGCTATTAGTTAAACTACTTGATTTCAAGATCTGTCGTTCTGATACGTCATGGTCTACATTTTATGTCGAGTTTAAATAAGTTTTTTTTTTGCAGATTATCATTTTCCTCCCGAGACTGCATCGATCACTCTCTTTCTCTCTCTCTCTCTCTCTCTCTCTCTCTCTCTCTCTCTCTCTCTCTCTCTCTCTTTCTCTCTCTGTCATCAACTGTGATATCTTTTGTGAGCCTCAACATTACACTTTTGATTATAGTTTTTTTTTTTAATATACAATATTGTTTGTGTTTGTCATTTGTTCCTTCTCAATTTTTAAAACTCTATCAAACTGGAGTAAGTTGCGTTGAGTCTTGGTTTGCAGAAAGCTACATTACTTAGAACTGTTGACCAAACACATCCAACTATTGACCAAACACATCCAACTGTTGACCAAACACATCCAACTGTTGACCAAACACATCCAACTGTTGACCAAACACATCCAACTGTTGACCAAACACATACAACTGTTGACCAAACACATCCAACTGTTGACCAAACACATCCATTGATGTGTTTGGTCGAATATTATTATTATCAATGTTCTATGTTATATATGTATCAACGTATGTTATAATAGAGTAAAAGATTGCCGGCCGGTGCCGTATTCATAGCGTATTTCTGCGAAAAGGGGGCGTGTTCTCTGATGGCACGTTAGACTGTCGGCTGTGGTTAGACTGTCACTTTGCTGTCGTTGGATCAAAAGTAAAATTTGAAAGCAAGAAAAATAGCAGCATTTATTAAAAAGTATATGCAAAACAAAGAATTTCGTGACTGGTTATGCAGGTAATGATGCACTTTCTATTATTTATAATAAAACACAAAACGATCTCACAAAACAATTGTTGGCTTGCTTTTATTTTTTTATTTATTTAAACTACTTTTACATAGTTTTTAATTTAAGATTAGGCCTACAAGTTGAAGTTACTGCCAGTGCCAGTTATCGCTGTCTTCGAGTTATGACCAATGGATAATAAATAATTATAAATGATTAGAGAGCATCTTTTGATCGCGATTGTCTGTCACCATTCTCTTTTTCTGATAGAGTAGTAGGTCAGTAGGTTCTCAGATGTGAGATAGTTAATAATGAGACAAATTTGTTTTATGTTCAAGTGTATACTGAACTGTATGATACAGCCAGGGCATATGCATATATATATATATATATATATATATATATATATATATATGTGTGTATGATTTCTATGTATGTATGGTATGTGTATGTAGTATACTTTGTTTTTATATTAATATCTGCATTGATTGATAATCAGTTGAAAAGGTCGATGTTTTGTCCTTCTAGAATTTTAGTTTTTTTTTTTTACGTGCAGATCGATCACCTCATAATAGCCTGGATGCCATCCATTGTAACTGTTCTATCTCAATGGTGCTGCTTTTTTTTTTATTCTGTTCGAAATTCACAGTATCCTCTGTAGTTCCTTTCTTGTTTTAGATTGCGCGCAGAAAAATTGTCCCATGTGATAGCAACTAACTATTTTATCAGCCCTTACTCATGAACAAAAAAGAACACATAAGATAAGAACTGTCAGGAGCAAAAAGAACATATAAAATATGAACTGACAGGAACAAACGTGTGTGTGCAGAAAGGAAATTAAATAAC
This sequence comes from Megaustenia siamemsis, assembly GCA_032433765.1. Lineage (NCBI taxonomy): Eukaryota > Metazoa > Mollusca > Gastropoda > Stylommatophora > Ariophantidae > Megaustenia > Megaustenia siamemsis. Next base: position 4,573,666 of record JAVIAB010000107.1, on the reverse strand, counting down.
TTCAAAGTTTTATTTTAATTGTTAATAAAACATTATATTTAAAGAACGAAAAGAAAGAACTACCACATTCTAAGTATGGGACAACCAGAGCACAGCTTTAGTTCCATATTGTTCCTGATCATCAACCCATTTGTGGACAATGTGGTCAGCACTATGCCAGGCAGACTCTCTTCTCCAGAGATAATCTCTGGTATCCATCTAAGACTGGGTGAAGGTGCTGGTCTGTGAACCTCCCCTCTCACTAATCCTAAACACTGCTCTACATGGCCTCCAGCTTATTTAAGATTTGCAGTTCATTTCTTTCCTTTATATTTCCATCAAATATGAAAATCGTTAGAGGCCATAGAAGTCTGGTTCTACAGAAGAGTGTCAAGAATCTTGTGAGCAGCTAAAACAGAGTCAAAGTTTCTAAACAATAGTGAAGGCTAAAAGAAAGTTTGCTACCAACATCAGGGGGAGACAATAATTATATTTTTTTTGCCATGAAAGTAAAAAGGAACAACTGGAATATGATAACTGGAAACAGTAAAAGAACAGAAGTTGAGAGATACCAGACAGTTGATGGGGAATAGTTTGGTATAAAGTTAACAAGAGAATTGATAAACAGCTGTAGAGTCGAAAGTTATGGTAAAAAAAGTAAAGGTTCCCTCCCTGCTGTGCTAGGTGTATGGGGAAACATGGTGTTAGTGATCATATTTTTCCATGACCACAGCACATGTTTGGCTGATGTGGTTGGTATCATGCCAGGCTATCTTTACTTCCCAGAAAATTCTCTGGTACTCTTTTTTTTAAAAGCTTGAGCAATGAAGCCTTGCCGGTCCAGAAAAAAATCTGCCACTTCTGGGAATTGAATCCAGGCCCTTATGTTCAGAAAGCAAGCACACTAAGCACCTAGCCACCAAGACAGACAGTAGTGGAGAGACAGGATGTTGTGGTTAATGCCCTCATCTGTGAAAACTCTAAAATCACTGATATTCTTATCTACACAGAATGTAATGTTAATGGAATGCTTGTGCATTTCTTGGAAAAACTCCAGTGGTAGAACCATCCAGAAACATAGTGGCACTTACACAATCTAGTACGATGATGGCTGTGACAGAAGCTTTTACTTGGTTAGCGTTACAAGATTACACACATGCCTGTGTGCTGAGTAAATTGATGAGCTTCGATGAGGGGAGAAAATAGTACAGTCACTGTTACCTGCCATGCAAATCGCAAAAGGCGACTAAGGAGATTTGGAGTTGTCACCTATGCAGTTGAGTAGGACATGCACAGAATGATCTTGTCAATGGAATTTACTGATGCATTTAGGGACATGCTGTGACAAGTGGTGGAGCGGATATGGTGAGTTTCTGACTGCAACGAAACTGGTTCCAGGGATAGAATAGAATTGATGATTTTGATTCACAAAATCCAGACTGTCTCAATCCACAAGTAATAGTTGGAGAGATACAGAGGTCAAAGATCTGCATTGTTACCTTCTTTTTTGTCCCTAGTCACGCTAGTGGTGAAAGCAATGACAGAGCAGACAGATTGGCTGGTTCAGCGATCATATCAGATGGACAGCCAATGTATTACGCAGATATCTTTAACAACTTCAGAGAGATGGACAGAATGATGTACTTTGAAATAAGTGAAACCACATAACTGTGTGAACTTGGAGTGAAGATTGGCATAGTCAAAACAAAATAATATTCTGGACAAATGAAAGGAATTGTCAATCAACACTGAACTATCGGTTAGTTGCTGTGTGCTAATGAACATATTAAGGAGAAGATTTGGAACACATGTGGATATGTCTAGAGTTCAGTGATGATGATCCTAACATAGCATAACTTGACATAACATGACAAGACATGATATAACATAACATAATGGTATAACATAACATGATATAGCATAAATAATCACAATCTAATCATTTGATATCACCATTTCTTTTTCCATTTGCTGTGCATGAACTTCATCTTGTCTGCTTGCACCCATCAGCACAGTAAGTTTGTAAAGTTGTGAATGTTTAATTTGGAAGTGAGATTTATTCAAAATAGATTATAGGCCCAGCATCTATACTATACCAATACACATTTTTCATGGGACATCCGTTCAATATGGCAGATAGGTGATAGGGAGCCATTAAGGCACTGTCTGAAAAGTGTTCCTTGTTGCAGTTTCCTCATATTCCAAGTCCGGCTTGCTGCTGGAGCTACTGAGTAGTGCTCTGTGCACACTGTGAACTGTGTGTTTCATCTTGATGGTGTTTCTATATTTAGATTGCTTAAGATGAATGATGATATTGTATGATGAAGGACAGTTCAGATGCCTTCACTGTTGGTGCTATATAATACGCCTTATGTCTTTTGATGTATGCTGTGTTTGCTACGATGGGGACTGCAGCTGCCTTTCTTTGTTTGGATATTCGATGAGATGTTAATTCGGATGATTCCACTGGCACGGGCGTTTGAGCAATTATGGATTTCCATTTGTTTGCAGTGTTACCAGGGCCTTCCAATAACCATAACATTTTCCATGCCTTAGATAGAGCAAGGAAAAAGCAACTCTTTCAAAGAAACTCCTTTTAGCATGGTTAAATAGCTTTCTATTTCAGGAGATAAATCAATTTGTCGTGGTAGACCACTGATGGGTGAACACAGCAAGATGACCTTTCCACAATACAGGTCAAGGTTTATGGAGATTATGTGTCGCAAAGGCCTCCAAATCTCACTTTTGGTCTCTTTGGTTCATTCCAAAGGGATATTGTTGTCACAATAGTTTTGTGCTACATTTGGTACCTACCTTGTGCATAATTAAATGAAGACTAAAATAAATCATTTGCTACTGCCATCCATTCAATAAAATGTTGTCTTGCAATCTAAGCACACTCATTAGCACAAACACAAAACTTAGGCTATTCAAATCAAATGTACTATCAACCCTTACGTATGCGTGTGAAAGCTGGAAAACAACAAGAGATATAGAAACAAAGTTGAACGCATTCGAAAATAAATGTCTAAGGAAAATACTTGGTATAGAATGGAACGAATTCAAAACAAACGAGGAAATTAGAGAAATCGCCAATCAACCACTAATATCTTCAGTAATAAAGAAAAGACGATGGTCATACGTTGGACATGTGATGAGAAGAGATAATAATCGAATAGCAAAGCAAGCCCTCATATGGGAAACAACAGGTAAAAGAAAAAGAGGAAGACCCAGGGAGACACTGAGAAGAACATTGATGAGAGAGGCAAGAGCAGCAGGAATCGGCTCCCTCAATGAGATAGAACTGCTTGCACAGAACAGAGACAGATGGCGAGATTTGATAAAATATCTTTAAAAGAAAACTGCTAGAACAAAAAATTCATATAGGAGAAGGTGTATCTTGGTCTACGCCCTATGGGCCGGTTACGGCTCGAAAGGTCAATAGATAGATAGAATCTAAGCACAATGTCTCAAGCTGTTCATGGAACAGACAAATGTTTATTTCTTCTGAAACAATAACAACACACCATTATCAAGATTAAACTTTTAGAAATTTACCTTCAAAGAGAAAAAATAATTGATATTGTTTATCAAATTAATAAATTAATCTATCTATCTATCTAATGTCCTTTCGAGCCGAAGATGGCACATAGGGCAGAACCACAATCTCAAAAACAGAAACCTTGCGTACCAAAGTGGCACATATTGCAGAGATCACTGTTCTAAAATATATGGCGCTGTTTCCATAACAATGCTTTTTACAATGACAGCTTGTCAAGCCATCGATCAACCTCCTTAGTCGCCTCTTATGACATGCCTGGAAGGTCACAGTGTCACTATTCTTTACTCATAATGAGGCCCCGGTAACACACGGGAAAATAAATTAATGCTTGCTCAATAAAAATGTCATAGGAAACTAAGCAACATGAAAACAATAGTCAGTACTCCCATCAATGTCATAGGAAACTAAGCAACATGAAAACAATAGTCAGTACTCCCATCAATGTCATAGGAAACTAAGCAACATGAAACAATAGTCAGTACTCCCATCAATGTCATAGGAAACTAAGCAACATGAAAACAATAGTCAGTACTCCCATCAATGTCATAGGAAACTAAGCAACACGAAAACAATAGTCAGTACTCCCATCAATGTCATAGGAAACTAAGCAACATGAAAACAATAGTCAGTACTCCCATCAATGTCATAGGAAACTAAGCAACATGAAAACAATAGTCAGTACTCCCATCAATGTCATAGGAAACTAAGCAACATGAAAACAATAGTCAGTACTCCCATCAATGTCATAGGAAACTAAGCAACATGAAAACAATAGTCAGTACTCCCATTAATGTCATAGGAAACTAAGCAACATGAAAACAATAGTCAGTACTCCCATCAATGTCATAGGAAACTAAGCAACATGAAAACAATAGTCAGTACTACCATCAATGTCATTTTATAATCATTAATGAAAGCACTTCATCTAAGACAAATATAGAAAACAATGAATTCTGATATTTTCACTTGAAAGTCATGTTGTATATTAAATGTAAGTTATCTGAAAATAAATGAACACAAACATTTTATTTCACTTTCAGCATTTCTGGGGCCCAGGTAAGTTTTTTCATTATTAAATTTCTTGTGTAATTTTTGGTTATTTGAAATAGCCTGTATATTTTATTGCAGTATGAAAATGCTAGCAGGGGACATAATTAACAAATATTTTGGTACTTAATTTTGTATTAAAACTGTACATTATAATTTGTTATAATAAACAACTGAAAGAAAATAGAGATAAATTGTTATAATTTAAAAAAAAATTAATTTATTGATCACAATTTTTTTTCTTAGTTGTAAACTGGATGCTGCCATTGGCTGCATTAAGTGACCTGAGAAAGAATCCAGAAATCATCAGTGGAAAAATGACTATAGGTAATAACAGTGTGTTTATATCAGTGGAATAGTGTGGGTTGCCAGTTCTCGGGGCTAGGTTAGTATGTAGGTTGCCAAATGTCCAGGTGAAGACAAATATTGTGTCCCCAAACCTGCTATTTAATTTATTTATTTTTACTCAATTTCTAGTTTTCTTTTAAAATTGTGCATCCAGGCTTAAGTTTAGTTGACAGGTCATCATCATTGCACAAAGGACAAATCTATAGGTGCTGAGATCTTTTCTGAAGAAAATCTGTCAACGTGTAGCGAATAACATTATTGGTGTTGTGTTGGTTGATAATCTTCTTTGGATTCCTGCATAACGCTTGTATCTGGCATCTCCCACCTTGACATGATATTCGTGAAGTCTGTTAATGGCTGCAGATTTGGGGTCAGTTTTTGAGTCTTTGTTTTTTTCCCCTGCATCCCAGAGGGCATTCATAAAGTCAGTTCAATTGCCCTTCCGCATTCACCATCAGCCAAACTGGCAATTATGTCAGCCCGTTCATTACCTCTTGCACCCATGTGCACTGGCATAAAAATGAAGCTGAAACCTTTTAGAATAGTCTACCTCAGAGATTGTAACCACTATCATTTCACAGTGTGCACCATTTCTCTTTTAAAAAATATTTTAATTAAAAATGTGTTTATTTTCAATTTTTAGCTTTGTAAACATTTTAATATTTTGATTAGTTCTGTAGGACTAATTGTAATCAGCTCCCTCAATAAGAAAGAGTTGCTTGCACAGAACAAAGACAAATGGCGAGATTTGATAAAATATCTTTACAGGGATTGAAAACTGCTAGAATAAAAATTTAGATAAGAGAAAGAGTATCTGAGTCTATGCCCTATGGACCGGCTACAGCTCGAAAGGTCAATAGATAGATAGGACTAATTGATAAATATGTGATAAACTAATTACTAAATACACAAACAAATTACTACCTGTCATGTTTATGTAAGAAGAGTCTATAATGACATACATAATCATGGACAATAGAAACCAAACTTCCACATTCTTGTCACAGCAGTAAAAATGTTATTTCAGAATATTCCAGAACCATGAACAACTAAAACTAAGCAGATAAACGACACTCAAGCAGATGAAAAAATTATAACAGTGGTGGCAACAAACACAAGATAAGAAGCACAATTATTTGGACTAAAGCATGAGAAAGAATTAAAGGATTGGTAAAAGGATCCCTAACATGTAAACAACATTATGGCTGTACTGGATGTGTGGCCTTTACTTCATAGAAATACCCTTGCATAGCCCAGAAATGGGGCAACAGCTGTAAAAGACACTTTTAGACACTTCTGTCTTTAATTCCATGTATTTCACAGATGTAAAAGACACTTTTAGACACTTCCATCTTTAATTCCATATATTTCACAGATGTAAAAGACACTTTTAGACACTTCCATCTTTAATTTAATATATTTCACAGCTTTAAAAGACACTTTTAGACACTTTCATCTTTAATTCCATGTATTTCACAGCTGTAAAAGACACTTTTAGACACTTCCATCTTTAATCCCATGTATTTCACAGCTGTAAAAGACACTTTTAGACACTTCCATCTTTAATTCCATGTATTTCACAGCTGTAAAAGACACTTTTAGACACTTCCATCTTTAATTCCTTGTATTTCACAGCTGTAAAAGACACATTTAGACACTTTCATCTTTAATCCCATGTATTTCACAGCTGTAAAAGACACTTTTAGACACTTCCATCTTTAATTCCTTGTATTTCACAGCTGTAAAAGACACATTTAGACACTTTCATCTTTAATTCCATGTATTTCACAGCTGTAAAAGACACTTTTAGACACTTCCATCTTTAATTCCATGTATTTCACAGCTGTAAAAAACATATTTAGACATTTCCATCTTTAATTTAATATATTTCACAGCTTTAAAAGACACTTTTAGACACTTCCATCTTTAATTCCATGTATTTCACAGCTGTAAAAAACACATTTAGACATTTTCATCTTTAATTCTATGTATTTCACAGCTGTAAAAGACACTTTTAGACACTTTCATCTTTAATTCCTTGTATTTCACAGCTGTAAAAAACACATTTAGACATTTCCATCTTTAATTTAATATATTTCACAGCTGTAAAAGACACTTTTAGACACTTTCATCTTTAATTCCATGTATTTCACAGCTGTAAAAGACACTTTTAGACAGTTCCATCTTTAATTCCATGTATTTCACAGCTGTAAAAGACACTTTTAGACACTTCCATCTTTAATTCTATGTATTTCACAGCTGTAAAAGACACTTTTAGACACTTCCATCTTTAATTCCATGTATTTCACAGCTGTAAAAGACACTTTTAGACAGTTCCATCTTTAATTCCATGTATTTCACAGCTGTAAAAGACACCTTTAGACACTTCCATCTTTAATTTCACACATGTCACAGCTGTTCATTGGTTATATTTTAGTAGCATGTGGTACATGTTCTCAGCTCCAAATAATTGACTTGATTATAATTCTGCTCTAGTACATTAAACATTATCATAAGAAACATTATGATATAAGTGTGTGCAATATTTGTGGTTAAAATATGATTAGTTTACATCAGAAATTGTCAAATTTTGAAATATTTCTGCTCATAAACTTTATTAAAAACAACAGAGATAGAATCAAGATACAACAAAGCTTGTCAAATTGTCTGACAACTATCATCACTATTGTCCAACAAAGGAAATAAGTCTAAAGGCAAAATGGGCACTCTACAATATAATCTTCATCCCAATGTTGTGTTACCAATGCCAGTCATGGACTCTAGATGCAAGAACAATAAGAAAAATAACCTCTACTGAGATGAAATGTGTCAGATGAATGATAAGAAACAGTCTGAGAGATAAGATCAGAAATGAAGAACTGAGAAAAAAGCTAGGAATAGCCCTCACCACAGAATATATAAAGAAACAACAGATAAAATGGTTTGGCCACATGACAAGGCAGAAAGATAAAAACACAACACAACACAACTAGCCCTCAATAAATGTTGTGAGAATATCAGACCCAAGGGTCAACCACGAAAAAGATGTATTGATGGAATATTAGAAGCACTAGGAAACATAACAGCAGCAGAGGCGAACAGAAGAGCAAAAGACCGCAAATTATATCTCCCCTCGATGCTGAAAGGCAGATGAGGAAGGAAAAAAGAAGAAGAAGAAACTTTATTGGACTAAAATATCATAAAAATTAAACTATTCTAGAATATTCATATTTTTGTACAGTGTCACAAGTTCTAAAAGAGGCCAAAGCAAAAAGAGAGTTAATATCCAATATTAGGAAGAAACAATAATAATTTTTTGGCCGTGTATTAGAAGGGAACAGCTGGAATATATTGTGACAACTGGAAAATTGAGGGATGAAGAGATAGAGGGAAGCAAAAAGAAAAGATACCAGACAGCTTAAGAGCATGGCTTTGGTAGAAGGTCAACAACAGAAATGATTAATAACTGTCATGATCGAAAGTTGTGGAGAGACATGATCACCTACACCAGCAGGTATGATACTTGATGATGATGATGATGTTACAAATGTGAACCACTCCAGTAAAATATCAGTTTTAAGAATGAGGGGAATGTAATTTCCTCAGGACATCTTCATTCATAAATGTAAATACATTTTTTGTGATGATAGCTAAAATACTTTATGACTGAAGCAAACAACTGTCATGTAATGATATCATGTGATATTTAATGATAGCTAAAATACTTTGTGACTGAAGTAAACAACTGTCATGTAATGATATCATGTGATATTTAATGATAGCTAAAATACTACTTTGAGACTGAAGCAAACAACTGTGATGTAATGATATCATGTGATATTTAATGATAGCTAAAATACTACTTTGAGACTGAAGCAAACAACTGTGATGTAATGATATCATGTGATATTTAAAAATAGTTTACCCAAGGAGATTATGAGTTACTGTTGTCATCACCAGCCTTGTCAATCTACTCACTTCTGTTCATGAGATTTTCCTGGAAAGTGATACCTCGCAACCTCTTACTCATGTCCTGCCATGTCACAAATGAAGTAGCACAACTAACACAAGGTGCCAGATTTATCAACTACCAGTAAGTTTTATTTCCAGTAACAAAAACAGACTTCTCAACATATTTTATCTCTACAAAATTATTGTTTATCACTCAGTTGATTTTATTTCAATGTTTCCTCAAGTTGGGAACTTTTTCATTTAGAATGATTAATTTATAATTCATTTTTTAAAAATAAATATATAACTATTAGTTATAACAATATTAGTTATAACAATATTAGTTATAACAATCAGGTATTGTTAATTTTTCTTCTTCAATAATTTGTATTAATGAATTGCATTTTAATGGGGTTTTTTCATCTTCCATTCCAGTGCATCTGTTTTCATAATGTGTTTGTTTGTTTGTGCTTCCCAGTTAATTCATTTATATTTGAGTGCCAGCAGTATGTAATTCTCATTTATGAGTAATGAATGTAATTCTCATTTATAAGTACTGAATGTAATCTTCATGTATGAGTACTGAATATAATCCTCATGTCTGAGTACTGAATATAATCCTCATGTCTGAGTACTGAATATAATCCTCATGTCTGAGTACTGAATGTAATCCTCATGTCTGAGTACTGAATGTAATCCTCATGTATGAGTACTGAATATAATCCTCATGTCTAAGTACTGAATATAATCCTCATGTCTGAGTACTGAATATAATCCTCATGTCTGAGTACTGAATGTAATCCTCATGTATGAGTACTGAATATAATCCTCATGTCTAAGTACTGAATATAATCCTCATGTCTGAGTACTGAATGTAATCCTCATGTCTGAGTACTGAATATAATCCTCATGTCTGAGTACTGAATGTAATCCTCATGTCTAAGTACTGAATATAATCCTCATGTCTGAGTACTGAATATAATCCTCATGTATGAGTACTGAATATAATCCTCATGTATGAGTACTGAATATAATCCTCATGTCTAAGTACTGAATATAATCCTCATGTCTGAGTACTGAATATAATCCTCATGTCTGAGTACTGAATGTAATCCTCATGTCTGAGTACTGAATATAATCCTCATGTCTGAGTACTGAATATAATCCTCATGTCTGAGTACTGAATGTAATCCTCATGTATGAGTACTGAATATAATCCTCATGTATGAGTACTGAATGTAATCCTCATGTCTAAGTACTGAATGTAATCCTCATGTATGAGTATTGATTTAATGTTAAGGTGCTTCAGGTTTTATTTAATTTGTAGGGTAGTTATGGCAGTTCATTAGACCACATACTGAAGATGGTCATTCCAGTTCATTTTCTGTATTTTCTTAGGTTTTTTATGACTGTTTCCCAGCAACTTTTGTGATGTCTCTGTTTCCCATTCTGTCATCTGTTTCCCATTCTGCCATCTCTATTTCCCATTTTGTCCTCTTTTCTGTCAGAAATACAAACTAAAATCCTTGAAATTGTGAAGATTTATAGAAAAAATGAGAGATGTTAGATGAGCATAGAAGAAAACATATAAAGTGTTGAAACAAGGGTAAACAAAGATGGAATTATTTAACACAATTCCATTGAGACATTTGTTGACACAAAGAGACACAATAGCTCACTCAAAGTTTCTTGGAAGGGAAAATACAAGGTAAATAAAGTAGAGCAAAGACTAAAGTGGGCTAGAACATCAAGTAGTGGATGGGAGAATCAATGACAGAGTGGAAGCATCAGGATAAGAGACAGAGTGAAATAGCACTTCATGGTAGCCAACCTTTACTGTGGTGGTGCCACAAGATGTTGGGGATGAATGGTTCTGACCCAAATATTGTAGAACCTTTCTTATGTCTTAGACAATGTCCATACTTGACAATCATGACAGAAGGATGGCAGAAATATGATGTCTATCAATCGCTGTTTTGTTACTATTTAATTTTCTGTAGTGATGACAGACGATTTGCCATATGGTACCTTACTTCAGTTTCTATATCAAATCTTCCATCCTGTATGAAAATACTTCCCAGGTCCTTGAATTCTAAGACCTGGTCAAGTCTGAAACCTTTGACATGGCTGTTGTAACTTATCTTAAAACCATAAGGCCATCCTTCTCATTAACCCCAATCATAATATTGGATAGTTTCACAAACAGCAAGTCTGTCTCCCATACCGTTACTATGGTGAACCTAGACCTGGCTTCTACTTCTACCTTTCAGTTCCTTGTGGAGCATAGGTCTTCAACAAACACTTTCAGCTGTCTGTAGAGCACAGGTCCTCAACAAACACTTTAGGCTCCAGTGGAGCATAGGTCTTAAACAGACACTTTCAGCTCCCTGTGGCACATAGGTCATCAACAAACACTTTTAGCTCCCTGTGGATCATAGTCTTCAACAAATACTTTCAGCTATCTATGGAGCATAGGTCTCCAACAAACGCTTTCCAAGCTGTTCTGTTTCTTGCCATTCTTTCAAGATCATTCTATGTCTTCCCCATCATCTTCATCTCTGCTTCCACCTTTCTTCTCCAAGAATATTTTGGTTTTCCTCTTTGTCTCTTCCCCTGGACATTCCAGAGAAGGGGGTGTCATGTACTACTCTCAGTTGGCTTCCATAGTGTATGTCCTATCCAGCGCCATTATTTTTCTTGTATCTCTTCACCCATGGGTTTTTGACTGGTACTTTCCCATAATTCTACATTAATGATTTTGTCCAGCCATTTCCATCCTTTTATTTTGTGCAAGCATTCATTAATGATGGTCTGTATCTTTATGATTGTCATTTTTGTTGTTCTCCATGTTTCACAGCCATATAATAGCACTGATTTAGCATTGGATTGAACATTTTTATTTTTGTATTTATCCTAATTTCTTTGTATTTCCATATGTTTCCTAGTGCAATGAAGGCTCCACATGCTTTTTATATCCTTATTTTGGTATCATTCTCTGTTCCTCCTTGATTGTCTATATTACTGCCCTGATATATGTAAGATTTTTAGACATGGCTTAGTGTACTCTTTTCTTGTTCTTCTTCTTTCCTTCCTCATTTGTCTTTCAACATTGAGGGGAGATATAATTTGCACTCCTTTGATCTTCTGTTTGCCTCTGCTGCTGTTATGTTTCCTAGTGTTCCTAATATTCCATCATTCATCTTTTTTGTGATTAGCCCTTGAGTCTGGTGTTCTCGCAACGTTTATTGAAGGCTTGTTTTCTTGTTCTGTAACTAAAAATATATAATAGTCTTTTAGATATATATTCCATTTCCATGATTGGCTTTGTTCTCTTTGGTTGTGTTTTAAATCCCACAACATGTTTTTCTTTCTCTTCATTTAAAATCAACCCTATTTCAGCTCTCAGTTTACATGAATTTCTAGTCGGTACTGTCTTTTCTGTGCATCTACTAACCCTAATATGTCTATCTTTTTAATTATATATTTTATTCTCTGATTTTCCTTTTCGCTTGTTTCATAAACATTTAATGCTGCTATTTTAGTTGTATTTTTTTTTTGTCTTTTGATGTCTTTTATAATAAACAATAGTCTATTTATTTGCTAATTTTTTACCAATCAAATTAATTGTAAATACAATTTCTGTTGTTACTTATCTTCAGCTACTTAATGAGTGAGGATGAACGAGAAAAGCAGCATCAGAGGTTTATCGATGAAGAGCTTGGCAAACACCCATAAAATTTCTCTGAAGTATATCAAATTCAGCACCCACCTCCATACACAGATCAAGAAATGCAGAAACGAAGTGGAGGGTTTTGATAATAATCTAAAAGTCAAAACTGATATTTATTTAAGATACGGTAGATTAAGATATGGTAGACTCAAACATAAATGTAAATGTTGAAAGCATTGTCCCTAAACAAGTTTGTTGTAGACAGTCCCTGAGACAATTTTTATAATTTTTAAAGACTGTGTCTCCAAGACACTTTGTAACAATTGGAAAGACTGTGTCTATGAGACACCGCACAAATAAGCAAGAATAAAAGATTATGATTTCATAGACTGAAATGGATGTTTAAAGCTAGTCAGTGTAAAGCTAATCAGTGTAAAGCTAGTCAATGTAAAGCTAGTCAATGTAAAGCTAGTCAATGTGAAGCTAGTCAATGTGAAGCTAGTCAATGTAAAGCTAGTCAGTGTAAAGCTAGTCAATGTGAAGCTAGTCAATGTAAAGCTAATCAATGTGAAGCTAGTCAATGTAAAGCTAGTCAGTGTAAAGCTAGTCAATGTAAAGCTAGTCAATGTGAAGCTAGTCAATGTAAAGCTAGTCAATGTGAAGCTAGTCAATGTAAAGCTAGTCAATGTGAAGCTAGTCAATGTAAAGCTAGTCAGTGTAAAGCTAGTCAATGTAAAGCTAGTCAATGTGAAGCTAATCAATGTAAAGCTAGTCAATGTGAAGCTAGTCAATGTAAAGCTAGTCAATGTAAAGCTAGTCAATGTAAAGCTAGTCAATGTGAAGCTAGTCAATGTGAAGCTAGTCAGTGTAAAGCTAGTCAATGTAAAGCTAGTCAATATAAAGCTAGTCAATGTGAAGCTAGTCAGTGTAAAGCTAGTCAATGTAAAGCTAGTCAATGTAAAGCTAGTCAATGTAAAGCTAGTCAATGTAAAGCTAGTCAATGTAAAGCTAGTCAGTGTGAAGCTATCAATGTAAAGCTAGTCAATATAAAGCTAGTCAATGTGAAGCTAGTCAGTGTAAAGCTAGTCAGTGTAAAGCTAGTCAGTGTAAAGCTAATCAGTGTAAAGCTAGTCAATGTGAAGCTAGTCAATGTAAAGCTAGTCAAAGTAGACATTGATGTCATTAAATTTGTAACTGACACCCATGATTAACATCACCTTCTTCTGACCTCGTAATATGCATCTTCTTATAATAAAAGAGAGAAAATATTTGTGCAATGTGGACCCATCATGTCCACCAGCATCTAGCCTGAATGGTCATGACTCATAGCTGGCTGCTTATGTTAGGATCAATGAACTAAAGCTCACACTACTTCCCTGTGGTAGGCCCCACTAATTAGCCTGACCAAGATCTTACAGTATCTGCCCGTGGTTGGCCCCATGGTCTAGTCTGACCAGGCAAGCAGGGAACAAAGAAGGAAGACAACCTAGTGGCCAAGAAATATGCCAAACCAGGCAACCCTACTTTCTTATTTAAGGGTGGTTAGACCTAGTAACATAGATCAAGAAGGTGAAACAAAGAAGGAGATCAGAAGCAGGATAGCAAAAGCTGCAGCGAATTTAAAAAATCGGGACAAAATATGGAAATCAAAAATACTAAGCAAGAAAAACTAAACTTAAAATACACAACTCAAACATATTATCAACACTTACCTAACACATGAAAGCTGGAAAACAACAAAAGAGATTAAGAGAAAACTAAATGCTTTTGAAGAGAAATGCCTAAGAAGAATACTCTGTATACAATTGGGATGAATTCAAGGCTAATATAGAGATAAAGAAATGGCTAAGCAACAAATGATCTCATCTACAATTAGAAAGAGAAGATGGACATATGTTGAACATGTGCTGAGAAGAGACAACAAGAGAATTCCAAAACAGGTTCTTTGATGGGAAACATCAGGATACAGGAAAAGAGGAAGTCCTAGAGAGACACTGAACAGAACACTTACAAGAGAATCAAAATTGACAGGCATAGACTCATTAGATAAGATCCAACATCTCACCAAGAATAGAGATGAATGGTGAGAAACACAACAAGCCCTATGTGACGTCTAGTGGTGCTGGAAGGATCAAGAAACCAAGGAGCTATCAACGTGGTCCTTAGTCGAGTTCATTTATGAAATAGCTTCGACTACCTGGGACAGAGATGAGAAACAAATTAACTGTCAAGTGAGAGAAGAATTCAGTTTCAATTATTTGTATATTTTTCATCCATGACATTTCATCTACACATTAAGCAGTTATTAAGTTCAGTTCACATATTTTTTATTTACAAACCATGTTGTTTAGAAAGTAATCAGCCTGTTGTTATAACAGTGAAAAGTAATTGTTTGGTTTCTTCATCATCATCATTAAGTGCCATCTCCGCATTGATGGTTGGCTATCACGGAGTGCCATTGCACTCTGTCTCTTGCACTGATAGTGCAGATTGTCATAGACTAACTTGTCCATCTTTTGATATTACTTGCCCATGTTAGTCTTGGTCTGCCTCTGCCTCTTTTACCTTGTATTTTCCCTTCCAAGGTTACTTTTAGCAGAGTTCTGTGTCTTTTAACATGCCCCAAAAATCTCATCTGTCTTGTTTGAATTGTGTTTAGTAGTTATCTTTTCATTTTTAGTTATTTTAAGATTTCATCATTTATTTTCTTTTCTTTTCATCCAATTCTTCATATTCTTCTATAAATCCACATTTCAAATGCTTCAATTTTCTGTTCTGTTTTCTTGTCTAATGTCCATGTTTCTGCACCATCCAGGAATGTTGAGAAGATATAATATTTTGCTATTCTTAGTTTTAGCCCTGGTGTTATTTGTTTTGATGTTAGTATATTTTTCATGCATTAAATTTGCTTTTTGCCATTCCTATTCTTTTGTTTATTTCAGTTTTACTTTTTCCATCACTGGTTATAGTATGTCTAAGGTAGTTGTAACTCTGAACTGTCTCCAGGTCTGTTCCCTCCACTTTGATGTGGTTAATGCTTGTGTTAAAAATTGCCACTGTCATCATTGAATGTGTTAACTGACATTTTGTCAAAAGTTAAAAAGTCCACAAAGAAGGAGCATCATAGTCCTGGTGGACATTCCACTTAAGAAAAGGAAAAACTTGATCCTAACCCAGGAAGAGAATATTTGAAACTGGTAAACAACTGCAGGTAGGGAAGACATGAAACTAGTAAGACCACCGTCTCAGAGACAACTGTAAACAACTGCAGGTAGGGAAGACAT
Organism: Megaustenia siamemsis; assembly: GCA_032433765.1. Classification (NCBI taxonomy): domain Eukaryota; kingdom Metazoa; phylum Mollusca; class Gastropoda; order Stylommatophora; family Ariophantidae; genus Megaustenia; species Megaustenia siamemsis. The sequence continues at coordinate 4,557,825 of JAVIAB010000107.1, read as the reverse complement.
GAAACTAGTAAGACCACCGTCTCAGAGACAACTGTAAACAACTGCAGGTAGGGAAGACATGAAACTAGTAAGACCACCGTCTCAGAGACAACTGTAAACAACTGCAGGTAGGGAAGACATGAAACTAGTAAGACCACCGTCTCAGAGACAACTGTAAACAACTGCAGGTAGGGAAGACATGAAACTAGTAAGACCACCGTCTCAGAGACAACTGTAAACAATTGGTGACTTACAGGAAGGTCAAGGAATCTTAAGGTAATGAAAGCAGTCCTGAAATAATGTATGCTGGAGATAATTGCATGGGGCCGCAAGGTGTCAAATACTGTGCAATGCAATTCTCTGATAAGCAGCAACAACAAAAAAAAAGTAAGAAAAAGTATGTGTTAATGATTTGTACTTTATATACATCACAATGTTTCTTACAATATTTATCACTTATATCATACTTTCATATACATTTTTAAATAAAAATGAATGAGATTGCATTTCTTGTTTTTACGTTACCAGAAAGTACATTCTTCTATCTATCTATTGACCTTTTGAGCCATAGCCGGCCCATAGGGCATAGACCCAGACACTCTTTCTCTTATCTACATAGGGCCTGGACCCAGATACTCTTTCTCTTATCTACATAGGGCATAGACCCAGATACTCTTTCTCTTATCTACATAGGGCATAGACCCAGATACTCTTTCTCTTATCTACATAGGGCATAGACCCAGATACTCTTTCTCTTATCTACATAGGGCGTAGACCCAGACACTCTTTCTCTTATCTACATAGGGCATAGACCCAGATACTCTTTCTCTTATCTAAATTTTTATTTTAGCAGTTCTCAATCCTTCTAAAGATATTTTATCAAATCTCGCCATATGTCTCTGTTCTGTGCAAGCAACTCTATATCATTGAGGGAGCCGATTCCTGCTGCTCTTGCCTCTCTAATCAATGTTCTTCTCAGTGTCTCTCTGGGTCAGCCTCCTTTCCTCTTACCTGTTGTTTCCCACATGAGAGCTTGCTTTGTTATTCGGTTATTATCTCTCCTCATCACATGTCCAACATATGACCATCGTCTTTTCCTGATTACATTCTTACTTCACGAATATTCAACTAATTGATGTAACAGTAAAATTCATTGGGATTGCTTTTTCTAAGTTTTTTGTTGTTAGGATCATCATCACTGCACACCAAATGATTCCATAGGTGCTCCGATATCCTCCTCGAGAATCTCCAGAAAATTTGAGGAGAATCCTGGCCCACATGCACGAACTCCGTAGCACAGCCTGGGATCCACAGTGTGGGTATGTTTCTGCTGATAATTGTGTCAAGGTAGCGGCCATATTTATGACCTACTCCTTTTAAATTTTAACTGCCAAGGGCTCTTTAACGTGTGCAAGTGTACACGGGACCTCCTGTTTGTTACCATTATCTGAGAGGGCTAGCTATCAGATCTCACCAGCCAAGTGATCAGGTGACGTCATCAAGAAATCACGGATTAATCTTTCCTATTTTTGTAAAATCACCGTAACTTCTGGTGGGCTTTGAACCAGGGTCTCTCCTGGTCTGAGGCCGATGTCGTACATCTAGACTACCCAGCCACCTAGGTTTCTACATGAGTATCACTAAAAGAGAAGTACGATGATGACCGACAATAGTGAGAAGTGATGAGTAATTTCTTTTTTTTAATGTGGGATCACAGCAATGAAATGTGATGAACAATTAACAATAAGTTTTTAAAAATTAAAATTAATGAACAATTAACAATAAGATAACAAAATAAAATTAATGAACAATTAACAATAAGATAACAAAATAAAATTATGAACAATTAACAATAAGTTTTTAAAAATTAAAATTAATGAACAATTAACAATAAGATAACAAAATAAAATTATGAACAATTAACAATAAGTTTTTAAAAATTAAAATTAATGAACAATTAACAATAAGATAACAAAATAAAATTATGAACAATTAACAATAAGTTTTTAAAAATTAAAATTAATGAACAATTAACAAAAAACAAAACAATAAAGAATGAGAAATGACTTTCGGTTATGGTGATGAGAAATTAAAATAGAAATGAAGGTTTAGTCTGTGAGGAATTGTGTTAGTTTCAGAAGCATTCCATCTCTCTCACTCTCTCTCTCACTTTTTTATCACTCTCTGTCATTCTCTCTCACTTTCTTTCTAACTCTCTCTCTCTCTCTCACTTTCTTTCTAACTCTCTCTCTCTCTCTCTCTCTCACTTTCTTTCTAACTCTCTCTCTCTCCTCTCTCTCTCTCTCTCTATCTATCTACTTTTCACCTTCCTAAAATATTATTTACGTTTTTCCCATCACACTGATGATTTTGATGATATTGGTGTTTCTGCCTCCAGATTTACTGTTGCCACTCTTATGTAAATCACCAAGCCAAGTTTGAGATCTGTGTGCGACACCTCAACCACTTCACCTTCTAGCCCCTGCTTGCATTTCCCTGATTTACACAAGTTAGCTACTTCTCTAAATAATTGTTATCTCCATGTTGAACCAATTTCTTGTCAGCTGTCACGCCTGTCAGTCAGGTCGAAAAACAGGAAGAGTTAGATCCTCATATTAGGAAGTGCTAGATATCTTTATTAGAAATGAAGATGATAAGTCTTCTTTCCTTCCTCATTTGCTTTTCAGTGTCAAAGGGAGATATAATTTGCGGTTTTTTGCTCTTCTGTTGGCCTCTGTTGCTGTTATGTTTCCTAGTGTTTCTAATATTCCATCAATCCATCTTTGCTCTTCTGTTGGCCTCTGTCGCTGTTATGTTTCCTAGTGTTTTTATTTTTCCATCAATCCATCTTTGCTCTTCTGTTGGCCTCTGTCGCTGTTATGTTTCCTAGTGTTTTTATTATTCCACCAATCCATCTTTGTTCTTTTGTTGGCCTCTGTTGCTGTTATGTTTCCTAGTGTTTTTATTATTCCACCAATCCATCTTTTTCGTGACCCTTGGGTCTGTTGCCCTCGTAGTAATAGGAAACTTTATACAGAACTTCGCAGTAGGGGGTAATCTGATCATCAGAAGAAACCCCCTTCTAGCAAGTGTTTCGGCCCTTTAGCTTCTTGACACTCAACGGGAGGTGGGTCAGCCTGGGTCATGACTCCCAGGTGTCGACCTCCTGCAACATCGAACTCTAAAGCTTACAATATATTCAGCATAAAATAACTACCCTTATGCTACATAACACTTCTGGTTGAATCTACGGTCTATACCCGCTCGTGTTCTCGCAACATTTATTGAAGGCTCGCTGTGCTGTGTTTTTAGTTTTCTGCCTTATCACGTGACCAAACCATTTTATTTGTGAATGTCTTTATGTACTCTTAGACGGGAATTATTCCTAGCTTTTCCTCAGTTTTTCATTTATGATCTTATCTATTAGGCTGATGATAAGTGACAACAATAAAAGTGGGTATATGTAGGATATATATGTCAATAAAAATGAGAAAGAGAGTTCATCGGTGCTATATAGAACCAATTCTGACCTATGGAAGCGAATCATGGACAATAGACAAACAAATGAAAAGACGATTAGAGGCCACAGAGATGGGATTTCTCAGAAGAATATTGAAAGTTCCCTGGACAGATAAAAAGACCAATGAGGAAGTTCTCAAAGAGACCAAACACAAAAAGGGAGCTCTTAAAAAACATCAGAAAGAAGCAATCAACATTTTTCGGGCACATCATGAGAAGAGAAAAGTTGGAATGCTTGGTTACAACTGGCAAAATAAAAGGAAAGAGAGATCGCGGACGACAAAGAGAGAAAATACTGGATAGTTTGGTGTCATGGCACGTAAAACAGTCAACAACAGAACTGATACGATGCACTGTAGATAGAAGATTGTGGAGGGACATGATCGCCTACGCCAACCGGTATGATGATATGTAGGATAAGAAATCTTTAAACAATATCAATATTTTTAGAACGAAAATCGTATTTTTGGTTTCTGGTATGCTGTCACTAAGTATGCAATGTCATCCTAAAATTGCATCGCCAGTGTTACTAAAAATACTGGTCCTGTTACATTCAAAGTTCTTAGAACATCATTCTTTAGCTCTTTCTGCTGTTTAAACCATATTTTGCTGTAGGTATGCTTGTACGTGTAGCATAACGATGTGAAGGTTGATAATCCACCCAGGCTTTAGATAGGAAATTAAACGCCCTTGAAAACAAATGTCTACGTAGGATCTCAAACATAAGGGGTTAAGGCAAAGAAGTGCAAATGAATGCATAAAAATGCGAAGCTGCAGTAAAGCTGAATTGTGAGGCAAAATTGAACAAAATAGAAATAAAGGTATTGTAAAAGCTTTACGTGGTTAGTAGACGACACAGATTTGAATGACGTTTCGGCTCAATAGGTCTTCAGCAGGAACAGACAAACAACAACACACACAGATATGTAAGTAAATAAAACTAATCCTACATAGCTAAATAGTAATGAAACATCCTCAAACATAAGCTTGAAAGAATACATTTCAGAGGAACATATAAGAGATACTCTAAACAAGAATACGAGTGTTGATCTTTATAAGAAGAAGATGTTGGAAATACATCTGTCATGTGCTGAGAATGAATGAATAAAGACTTCTCCGTCAGGCATGTGGAAACTATCTGGTAAAACAAAGCAAGGCATGAAAAGAAACTCACTAAACAGAACAATTACAAGAGAAGACTCAATCATAGGACTCAGAAACAACAAAGAACTACAAGGACCAGCAGAAAATCATAAATCGTGGAGAGCTATGACTTCCGCCCTATGTGCCGTATTCGGGACCCGAGAGGAAGATGAAATAAATGTGTGATACTTCACTGCTGCCAACCATAATAATAATGACAAGTGACAGGAATGTTAGATTATGGGGAAAAAAAGTAAACATTTCGACATGACAACAATGCCCAGTAGCAATAATGAATACCGGTAAGCAACATAAAGGTGATGTTATGACAGACTATTTTTTAGCGTTAATAGTTTTCTGTCTCTTCTTTCTTTCAGAGGTGAAGTCACAATCCATACATGCGCCACCTAGTAACTGCACTCGGCTACTCACTTACTGCCCTTTCTTGAAGGGGCGTTGTCCCTCAGCTACTATATAGACATAACCACACACTTTCTCCTATTTTTTGCTCTTGTCGCCTTTCATTGTTTCTTAGTTCAAAACTTCATCTCCGTCTGTTTTTTTCCCTGATTTTTTGGGTTGTGTTTCTTGAATAATCATATGTTTATCCAGTGATATCATACATGAGGTTTAAATTACGTTAAACGACAATCTTATATGTGATTTATCTATTATATTTATCACTCTTAATATATGGACATGAAGCATGGACAATAGGGCAACAGACAAGAAAATCACTGGTGGCTGTAGAAATGTGGTTTTGCACAAAAATGTTGAGAATACAATGGACAGATAAGAAGAACAATGAAAATGTTCTGAAAGAGGTCAAAGCAAAAGGAGAGCTAATTTACAATATTAGGAAGAAACAATCATCATTTTTTGGCCATGTAATGAGAAGAGAACAACTGGAATATAGTGTGACAACTGGGAAAATTGAGGGACAATGAGATAAAGAGATAAAGGAAAGCAAAGAGAAAAGATACCAGACAGTTTAAGAGAATGGCTTGGCCGTCTGAGAAGGCCAACAACAGAAAAGGTAAATAACCGTCGAGATCGAAAGTTGTGGAGTAACATGATCACCTCCACCAGCAGGCATGACACTTGATGATGATGAAGACCTATTATAAAATACAAAAATATATATATATATACATTTCTATTGCTGTCTTTAACAGTTCCCCACCAAGCACCAAATGTCAATATTATTAGAATATAATTTGGTTATTTCACAATCATTATTGTGCAGTTGTCTCCTTTTAACGGACACGCAGAATGTGACATTTATTGTTACAAATATATCAATGATATCGGTATTGATCTGTGTGGAATTCACTCTTCCCAGATAATGTTAATGTTATCAATTTCAAAAAAAGTTCATAACTAAAACTGCTTGTCATTGTGACTGACCAGCGGCGTCCATAAATAGAGCTCGCCTGGGGAATGGAGTGACTTGCCCTTGCTAGATCTTGCGACATTATAATGGGACTTGCTTTAAAATGACGTCACCTATATTAGGTTACTAACAGAAATTATATAATTGTGTTGGGGTAGCTCTAGAAGTGATATAATTGTGTTGAGACATCTCTAAGAGTGATATAATTGTGTTGGGGCAGCTCTAGGAGTGATATAATTGTGTTGGGGCAGCTCTACAAGTGATATAATTGTGTTGAGACAGCTCTACAAGTGATATAATTGTGTTGGGGGAGCTCTAGGAGTGATATAATTGTGTTGGGGCAGCTCTAGGAGTGATATAATTGTGCTGGGGCAGCTCTAGAAGTGATATAATTGTGTTGGGGCAGCTCTAGGAGTGATATAATTGTGTTGGGGCAGCTCTAGAAATGATATAATTGTGTTGGGGTAGCTCTAGGAGTGATATAATTGTGCTGGGGCAGCTCTAGGAGTGATATAATTGTGTTGGGGCAGCTCTAGGAGTGATATAGTTGTGTTGGGGCAGCTCTAGGAGTGATATAATTGTGTTGGGGCAGCTCTAGAAGTGATATAATTATGTTTGGGCAGCTCTAGAAGTGATATAATTGTGTTGGGGCAGCTCTACAAGTGATATAATTGTGTTGGGGCAGCTCTAGAAGTGATATAATTATGTTTGGGCAGCTCTATAAGTGATATAATTGAGTTGGGGCAGCTCTAGAAGTGATATAATTGTGTTGGGGCAGCTCTAAGAGTGATATAATTGTGTAGGCGCAGCTCTAGAAGTGATATAATTGTGTTGGGGCAGCTCTAGAAGTGATATAATTGTGTTGGGGCAGCTCTAGAAGTGATATAATTGTGTAGGCGCAGCTCTAGAAGTGATATAATTGTGTTGGGGCAGCTCTAGAAGTGATATAATTGTGTTGGGGCAGCTCTAGGAGTGATATAATTGTGTAGGCGCAGCTCTAGAAGTGATATAATTGTGTTGGGGCAGCTCTAGAAGTGATATAATTGTGTTGGGGCAGCTCTAAGCGTGATATAATTGTGTAGGCGCAGCTCTAGAAGTGATATAATTGTGTTGGAGCAGCTCTAGAAGTGGTATAATTGTGTTGGGGCAGCTCTAGAAGTGACATAATTGTGTTGGGGCAGCTCTAGGAGGGATATAATTGTGTTGGGGCAGCTCTAGGAGTGATATAATTGTGTTGGGGCAGCTCTAGGAGTGATATAATTGTGTAAGCGCAGCTCTAGGAGTGATATAATTGTGTAAGCGCAGCTCACAATAATGTGAATAATGAATATTCTTCATGTCTTTCCACAATTTCATGTCTTCACAATTTTTGTATTTTAAATATCCGGGTAGCACGTTAACACAAGACAATAACCAAGAGACAGAGATAGATATAAGGTGTAACAAAGCATGCCAAGTTATAGGCTAAGTATCAACATTATTGAAAAACAAAGCAATAACTACGGAAGCAAAAAGGGCAATATACAAATCAATTTTTCTACCAACTCTGTGCTATCAGTGCCAGAATTGGGCGCTGGACTCTAGAACAATAAGAAAGATAACGACCACCGAAATGAAATGAGTCAGAAGAATGACAGGAAACAGCTTAAGGGACAGAGTAAGAAACACTGACCGAGAAAGAAACTTGAAATTGAACCAGCCATCGAATACATAAAGAAACAACAGATAAATTGGTTCGGCCACATAACAAGACAAAAAGAACTAGCTATGACTCAAAGAGCCATAAACATACGCTACGAAAACGCCAGATTAAGAGGAAGACCGAGAAAGAGATGGATAAAGGGAATACTAGAGTCACTAGGAGGTATAACACCAAAATAGGCCAACAGAAGAGCAAGGAATCGCAGATTGTATCTCCCCTCGACGTCAAAGGCAATGAAGGAAAGATAGAAGAAGCAGATGAAGAATTGTGTATGATCCTTTTGTAGACTCACCGACATGCCATACTCTCAAGATGTCTGGTGCCTTCCCACTCTTTCGTCCCCGTTTTCTCTCTTTCAATGCATTTTGCCCAAATCACTTTTGAGAAACCTTAATCAAACTGCCTGCCTATTCAACATAGCATTTAAAATGAATACAGTTAGATACATGACATATCTGTATATTTAAATTACTGATTAAACATTATAAAATACAAGAGTATGAAACTATGATAATTAGTCAGATTATGGGAGCGGCTGAAGGAACTAAAATCTTTCGCTTCCCGAAAGTTCGACGTAGGAATCTAATTACGGTAAGTGACCTAACCGTCCCTGTAACATTGGACAGCTTGTTCATGTAAGTCACAATACGTTTTTAGCGTTTGTTTCTTGGTTTTGTAAGAAATCATTTAAAAATTGTACCTTTAAAGAAAAAGATTGTGCCCTTTTGCTGCAATTGTATATGTGCACGCCTATGCAAGTGATAACACTTGTTTGATACTTGACCGATGTTGACTACAAAAATAGCAACAATCGTCGTGATATGAAGTGTTATCAGCACTTGATAAACGTACATCCTCACTAGAGGTTAACAACTTCATTATTGATAGCAACAAACTTCACAAATATTTGTAACATTATTTTAAAGCATATTGTTATTATTACAGGATATCTCACTCACTAGGTCAATGGAATTATGTGGAGAAATAGATCTCATCGGTGTTATATAGAGCCAATTCTGACCTATGGAAATGAATCATGGACAATAGACAAAAACATGAAAAGACGATTAGAGGCCACATAGATGGGATTTGTTTAGAAGAATATCGACAGTTCCCATCACAGTTAAAAGACCAAAGACATTCTCAAAGAGGCCAACACAGAAAGGGAGCTCCAAAGAAACATTAAAAAAAGACACAATCGATATTTATCGGGGACAACCTGAGAAGTGGAAAGTTGGAATACTTGGTTACAACTTGCAAAATACAGGGAAAGAGAGATTGCGGACGACAAAAAGAGAGAAGACACTAGATAGCTTTGAGTCATGGCATGGAAAACAGTCAACAACAGAATTGACAAGGTGTACTGTGAATAGAAAATTGTGGAATGACATGATTGTCGGCGACAACCTGTATGGCACATGATGATCTCACTCGTTACGGAACCCAGCACGTCCTCATTTATTATTTCCCATTTAGGACGCAAATTGTTGTCGCTGTCAGCGCATGTTGTGTTGTCGTAACGTTCCGCACACATTTCTTTGCTGTACCTTCAATAGTAGTAAAGCCATTACAGAAATTGTGGGCTGCATGGCGGGTGGGACCACGGCCAGCTATATAGACGGCCAGCAGGCAGGAAATAAAATAGGAAAACACCCCAACTAGCGTGACGCGTTCAGCTTTGCGAGCAGGGGCGGGTGTAGGCACAGTGACGTCAGCCGTCTATAGCTCCTATAGCTGAAAACGTCACGCTATTTGGGATATTTTCCTATTTTATGTTCTATATAGATGGCTCTAGTGGGTCATCCTATAGTTTTATTATTTAAAGAATTGTGAGCCTTAGACAAATCTACGGAAATCCTAAACCCAGAAAGTGGATTTGTCAAATGTCACTGACATCATCATCATGTTACTTACTTTGTGGCAATGATTGCCAATGTATTACCTCAGTCATTTGTTTATTTTCTAACTTTACAAAACCTAACATCATGTTTGGTTTTGCTCTCTTCCATTCCATCCTATCTTATCTACTTCCTTCGGTTGCTCCTGCTGTCTATTTTTTTCCCCTTAAAAACATTGTTCAAGTTTTAATTGAAGAAAGTCAGCGTCTTCTTGTTATTTCGTTTATCAGGTTTGTCTTTATGCGAGCTGTGAGTCAGCGGCTACGTGTGTTCACATAGAAAACATGTATCATGTCTATCTGTCCGTTTCTCTGTCTGTCTGTCTGCCTGCCTGACTGCCCGTCCGCCAGCCAGTCCGTCCTTCCGTTCGTCCGTCCATCTGTCTGTATGTCTGTCTGTCTGCCCGTCCGCCAGCCAGTCCGTCCCTCCGTCCGTCCGCCCGTCCATCTGTCTGTATGTCTGTCTGCCCGGCTGTCAGTCCGTCCGTCTGTCTGTATGTCTGTCTGTCTGCCCGGCTGTCAGTCCGTCCGTCTGCCCGGCTGCCAGTCCGTCCGTCTGTCTGTCTGTATGTCTGTCTGCCCGGCTGCCAGTCTGTCTGTCTATACTGTCTGTGAATGCTGTCTGTGAATGCTGTCTGTGAATGCTGTCTGTGAATGCTGTCTGTGAATGCTGTCTGTCTATACTGTCTGTGAATGCTGTCTGTGAATGCTGTCTGTGAATGCTGTCTGTGAATGCTGTCTGTGAATGCTGTCTGTGAATGCTGTCTGTGAATGCTGTCTGTGAATGCTGTCTGTGAATGCTGTCCATTAACAAAGTGTGCTCTGTAAAAAAAAGAAAAACAGACATCGTCATGCCAGCTGGCGTAAACGATCACGTCCCTCCACAACTATCTGTCCCCGCTGTTATTTACACCCCCCCCCCCCCCAAGTACTTAAACTCTGCTTTATTTTAGCTCTGTTTCACTGCATTTCTGCTTACATCGATTCCCCCTACAAAATCCACTATATATTCCAACCGTTCCTCTTTTAGCCTGCCTAAAGATAAAGCACGTTTAGTACTAAATTCATAATCAATCTGCTTAGCGATTCTTTTGGTCTGCCTTGTTTTCTTTTACCAGGTGGTTTCCACATGAATGCCTGATGGGGAAGTCTGTCTTCATTCATTCTCAGCACCCTTGACTGATGTATTTCCAACACCTTCGTCTCGTACAGTTCGACACATATTCTTGTTTAGATTCATCTCTTATCTGTTCGTTTGAATAGTAATCTTTTCAGCAAATGTTTGAGATCCTACTTGGACATTTGTTTTCAAAGACATTTAATTTCTTATCTAAAGTCTGAGTGGATTTCCAACTTTCACATCCATATGTTAGCACATGTATCACATCCACATGTTAGCACATGTATCACATCCATGTGTAAGCACTGGTATCACATCCATATGTAAGCACTGGTATCACATCCATATGTAAGCACTGGTATCACATCCATATGTTAGCACTGGTATCACATCCATATGTTAGCACTGGTATCACATCCATATGTTAGCACTGGTATCACATCCATATGTTAGCACTGGTATCACATCCATATGTTAGCACTGGTATCACATCCATATGTAAGCACTGGTATCACATCCATATGTAAGCACTGGTATCACATCCATATGTAAGCACTGGTATCACATCCATATGTTAGCACTGGTATCACATCCATATGTAAGCACTGGTATCACATCCATATGTAAGCACTGGTATCACATCCATATGTAAGCACTGGTATCACATCCATATGTTAGCACTGGTATCACATCCATATGTTAGCACTGGTATCACATCCATATGTAAGCACTGGTATCACATCCATATGTAAGCACTAGTATCACATCCATATGTTAGCACTGGTATCACATCCATATGTAAGCACTGGTATCACATCCATATGTAAGCACTGGTATCACATCCATATGTTAGCACTGGTATCACATCCATATGTAAGCACTGGTATCACATCCATATGTAAGCACTGGTATCACATCCATATGTAAGCACTGGTATCACATCCATATGTTAGCACTGGTATCACATCCATATGTAAGCACTGGTATCACATCCATATGTAAGCACTGGTATCACATCCATATGTAAGCACTGGTATCACATCCATATGTTAGCACTGGTATCACACATGTATTGAATAGTCTATGGTTTGTTCATTTACTGAGAACTTTGAATCCTAGTCAATTCTTCAACAATTATTACTTTCAAAATGAGCCATATAAAAACACGATGACATATTTTGAGGTAACGAAAAGACATCGTTATATATTTGTGATTGAAATGAATCCTTGTCTTGTACAATCGTGCAATCATCTGTAGAAACTGCAGTTATTTTATTGTCAGAAAGAAGCATTTCCACTATCGCAAACAGACAAGTGATGACATTGTAAACAGAGAAAAAATGTTACAATAATATTAACGGGTAAATCATATATCACGGATATAATAAAGCAAGAAAAATAGGATAAAGTGACGGACTGGGATACAGAAAATGGAAGCATTTGGAATGAGGATTTATCATCATCATCCTCGAGTGCCATCTCCGCAACGAAGTTTGGCTACCATGGAGCGCCATTCTACTCTGTCTCATGTTTTGATGGTGCAGGTTGTCATAGCCTGATTAGTCCATCTTTTGATGTTACTAGTCCATGTTAGTCTTGGTCTGCCTCTGCCTCTTTTACCTTGTATTTTCCCCTCCATGATCACTTTTAGTAGGCTGTTGTGTCTTTTAACATGGCCCAAAATTCGTATTTGTTCTGTTTGAATTGTGTTTAGTAGTTCTCTTTTCATTTTTAGTTGTTTTAAGACTTAATCGTTTGTCTTCTTTTCTTTCTATCCTATTCTACCTATTCTTCTATATATCCACATTTCAAAGGCTTCAATTCTCTGTTTTATTTTCTTGTCTAATGTACATGTTTCTGCACCATATAGGAATGTTAAGAACATTCTGCTATTCTTAGTTTTAGTCCTGGTGTTATTTGTTTTGATGTTAGTATATTTTTAATTACATCAAAATTACTTTTTGCCATTCCTATTCTTTTGTTTATTTCAGTTTTACATTTTCCATCACTAGTTATAGTATGTCCCAGGTAGTTGTAGCTCTGAACTGTCTCCAGATGTATTCCTTCAACTTTAATATTTATTTGTAGGTCTTCAGAATTTTTTTTTTGTTTATGATCATAATTTGGGGTGTCCGGTTAACGCAATCGATAGGCGGTTGGCTTACCACGGCAACAGCCGGGGTTCGTACCCTGACGAGGACACCTGGGTTTTACTAATTCCCTAAAAATTAGTGGGAGCCGCGATAGCTCAGTGGTTAGTGAACTGGACTACTACGGACAAGGGGTAGGGTTCGATCCCAACCGACGGCTCCGGGTTCACCCAGCCTTAAATGGGTAATGGATTTTTTCTGGGAAAGTAAAGCAGCACGGGCGTAATACCGACCACATTACCCCAAAAATCATGTGCTGAAGGTCTGTAAAATATAGGGTCACTAACACCATATTTCCCTATACGCCACAGTAGTATACAAGGGTCCATTTGAATATTATTTGGCCCGTAAATTAACAAAGATATATAGTGTTGTGCGCAGCGCACCACATGTACATGAGAGACAGGGGGAGTTAACCATGCCATTTCGTGTCGGGATGTTGACCTCTAGGCCAGGTGACCCCGGAAGTGCGCTGTTTATGTCTGGTGTGTGCTGACTTTGGAGCGCTTGGTGTACTTGAGCGATAGTGATAGGTTAGTAGATTATACAACATCAATGAAAAACGATCAATATAAGACAGAAGACAAAGATATATTTTATTCTTTTATTATCTCAATAGGTGTATAACATACATTGATATTATATAACATTACAAAAATATTCAGTACAGTGAGTCAATATATAGTACAAGGATAACATTTATTTATAGATAGGTAGTTGGATGTCTGCTTAGCGTTGTGTCATAAATGAATCATAAGGGGTGAAACTGTTAGAGATTCCTGGTTAGGCTAAGCTGGTAGTGTAAAGAGTTAAATATCTAGAGGCGTAGTCGAGACGTTATCATCAGCTACCTTTCTTTTTATATAGAAATAGGAAAGAGCATTTCTTGTTTGACTGTAGGAAAATATAGAATTATTTAAGACTTTGAAACCTACATTTTTTCCACCCTTGGCCTTTTGCGTGGCGAGAACCTCTAAAAACATATCTTTATCTAATTTGTTGTGTTGCTTGCTTAGCCCTTTACAACTGATTTTATCGTAATCCCCACTACAATGGTACGTCTTACTACATAAGCTAACAAGAGCTGTCCCTTCGTACTCTAGTTTAAAAAGCCCAGGCGTTCGTTTGGTGTACGCTTTAATACCCTTACAGTTTATACATTCTGTTTTGCTAGTATGTTCATCGCAGCAATGGGTGTATGGAGGTCGCCTAGTGTGTAATAAGGGCTGTATAGGGGTCGGCTAGTATGTCGTGATGGGTGTACGGAGGTCGTCTAGTGTGTCATATTGGGTGTATAGAGGGCGTTTAGTGTGTCATGATGGTTGTATAGGGGTCGTCTAGTGTGTCATGATGGTTGTATAGGGGTCGTCTTGTGTGTCATGATGGTTGTATAGGGGTCGTCTAGTGTGCCGTGATGGGTGTACGGAGGTCGTCTAGTGTGTCATATTGGGTGTATAGAGGGCGTTTAGTGTGTCATGATGGTTGTATAGGGATCGTCTAGTGTGTCATGATGGTTGTATAGGGGTCGTCTAGTGTGCCGTGATGGGTCAATGGAGGTCGGCTAGTATGTCGTGATGGGTGTACGGAGGTCGTCTAGTGTGTCATATTGGGTGTATAGAGGGCGTTTAGTGTGTCATGTTGGTTGTATAGGGGTCGTCTAGTGTGTCATGATGGTTGTATAGGGGTCGTCTAGTGTGCCATGATGGGTACATGGAGGTCGGCTAGTATGTCGTGATGGGTGTACGGAGGTCGTCTAGTGGGGTATGATGGTTGTATGGAGGTCGTCTAGTGTGTCATATTGGGTGTATAGAGGGCGTTTAGTGTGTCATGATGGTTGTATAGGGGTCGTTTAGTGTATCGTGAGGGGTGTATGGAGGTCGTCTACTGTGTCGTGAGGGGTGTATGGAGGTCATCTGGTGTGGTATGTAGGGTGTATGGAGGTCATCTAGTGTGATATAAGGCTGTATGCCGGGCGTCTAGTGTGACATGAGGGATGTATACCGGTCGCCTAGTGTGGTATGTGTGGTGTATGGCGGTTGTCTGGTATATCATACTTTAATCAACCAATAAGAAAAATGAAGGAACATTACATTCAACATTACTTATCTTAACTACTTTACATCAATACAGTTGAATAACGTGTTATCGTTAAGTCTTACCATACTTTAAGAGAAAACATTCAAACTTACAGCGTAAAATATAGTCTCAATCATCTACACCGAATATAACCTGTTATCGATAAGCCTTAACATACTTTAAGAGAAAACAAGCCAACTTACGGTGCAAAACTCCGCTAGTGTGAACAGTAACTTTCCTTGAATCAATCAAACTTATAACGCCGTCTAGTTTAAATATAACCTGGTAAGAAATGAATAAATTAGCCAATCAGCGAGTGACTATGCCATCATCGCTTGATATCGGGATTAACCAATCAGAGAAGAGTATTAACATAGGAGGCGTGGCGAAGAAATGGCTGACAGGTGGATTAACCAATCAGAAAAGCGCGTTAGCCCAAGCGTAGGTAGTGGCTGTCGGGTCAGCAGTGGGGGAAAAATGCGGGGTGGTGGGTTACTTGAACTCGTTTTGACCCCTGAGGCAATTCCAGAAGAGTTCTATGACCTCATTTTGACCACTGAAGGCTTTAATACCAAGGTTTCCCACTTCAACGAACGACATACATCATTAAAGGTGATTACTTCAGCTCTTAGACTTTGGAGTTCCATATCTTTATCACTTCAACGAATGACAGACAACAGTAAAGATGATCATTTCAGGTAAGAAAACTTAGTTCCAAACCCTAAAATTTTGGTTCATACTCACAAAGTTGAACACAAACTCTACAAATTTAGGCCCAAAGTTGTAATTGTTAGACACGGCAGTCGTAAATGTTATATGCAAAGTCCAAAAGTTTGTCAAAAAGATAACCTAAACTCAAAATAGTTAGACACAAAGCCCAACAATTTATATGCAAAGTCTAAAAAAGTTACTCTAAAAGACAACTAATGTAATACTTAACCCCAAAATTTCGTCACATAACCAAACAGTTGAACTCAAAACCCTAAAAATTTAGTCCCAAAGTGATACTAGTTCGACACAAAAGTCGTAAATGTTATATACAAAGTCTAAAAGTTTGTCAAAAAGACAACCCAAACTCAAAATAGTTAGACACAAAACCCAACAATTTATAGGCAAAGTCCAAAAAGTTACTCCAAAAGACAACTAATGTAACTCTTAATCCCAAAATTTCGGCTCATATGCACAAAGTTGAACACGAACTCTACAAATTTAGTCCCAAAGTCGTAATTGTTAGACACGAAAGTCGTAAATGTTATATTCAAATCCAAAAGTTTGTTAAAAAGACAACCCAAACTCAAAATAGTTAGACACAAAACCCAACAATTTATAGGCAAAGTCCAAAAAGTTACTCCAAAAGACAACTAATGTAACACTTAACCCCAAAATTGCGTCTCATAACCAAACAGTTGAACTCAAAACCATAAAAATTTAGTCCCAAAGTGATACTAGTTCGACACAAAAGTCGTAAATATTATATACAAAGTCTAAAAGTTTGTCAAAAAGACAACCCAAACTCAGAATAGTTAGACACACTTTATGAGGGGACGCCCATGAAACTGTTAAAAATAGTAAATTTAACCTAGTGGCATACCCCAGATGTTATATTAAGCATCCCCATAGCAAAATTTTACTAAAAAACCACTTTTATGAGTGTTGCCCCCTTGCTCATTTTTGGCGGTTACGCCCATGAAACTATTAGAAATAGTAAATTTACACTCTAGGGTTACTCCAAACTTTACATTAGACACCCCCATAGCAAAAATTTGCTTAAAAGTCACTTTTATGGTTCTTACTCCCCTTGAGCCTTTATGAGGGGACGCCCATGAAACTGTTAAAAATAGTAAATTTAACCTCTAGGCTTACCCCAAACTTTATATTTAGCATCCCCGTATCAAGAAGTTACATAAAAACAACTTTTGAAATTACTACCCCTGTACCCATTTTTGGCGGTTACGCCCATGAAACTGTTAAAAATAGTCAATTTAACATCTAGACATACCCCAAACTTTATAATAAACATCCCCGTATCAAGAATTTACATAAAAACAACTTTTGAAATTACTACCCCTGTACCCATTTTTGGCGGTTACGCCCCTGAAACTGTTAAAAATAGTAAATTTAACATATAGACATACCCCAAACTTTATATTAAGCATCTCCGTATCAAGAATTTACATAAAAACAACTTTTGAAATTACTACCCCTGTACCCATTTTTGGCGGTAACGCCCATGAAACTGTTAAAAATAGTCAATTTAACATCTAGACATACCACAAACTTTATATTAAGCATCCCCGTATCAAGAATTTCCATAAAAACAACTTTTGAAATTACTACCCCTGTACCCATTTTTGACGGTTACGCCCATGAAACTGTTAAAAATAGTCAATTTAACATCTAGACATACTCCAAACTTCATTTTAGTCATCCCCATATCAAGAATTTACATAAAAACAACTTTTAAAATTACTACCCCTGTACCCATTTTTGGCGGTTACGCCCCTGAAACTGTTAAAAATAGTAAATTTAACATATAGACATACCCCAAACTTTATATTAAGCATCTCCGTATCAAGAATTTACATAAAAACAACTTTTGAAATTACTACCCCTGTACCCATTTTTGGCGGTAACGCCCATGAAACTGTTAAAAATAGTCAATTTAACATCTAGACATACCACAAACTTTATATTAAGCATCCCCGTATCAAGAATTTCCATAAAAACAACTTTTGAAATTACTACCCCTGTACCCATTTTTGACGGTTACGCCCATGAAACTGTTAAAAATAGTCAATTTAACATCTAGACATACTCCAAACTTCATTTTAGTCATCCCCATATCAAGAATTTACATAAAAACAACTTTTAAAATTACTACCCCTGTACCCATTTTTGGCGGTTACGCCCCTGAAACTGTTAAAAATAGTAAATTTAACATATAGACATACCCCAAACTTTATATTAAGCATCTCCGTATCAAGAATTTACATAAAAACAACTTTTGAAATTACTACCCCTGTACCCATTTTTGGCGGTAACGCCCATGAAACTGTTAAAAATGGTCAATTTAACATCTAGACATACCACAAACTTTATATTAAGCATCCCCGTATCAAGAATTTCCATAAAAACAACTTTTGAAATTACTACCCCTGTACCCATTTTTGACGGTTACGCCCATGAAACTGTTAAAAATAGTCAATTTAACATCTAGACATACTCCAAACTTCATTTTAGTCATCCCCATATCAAGAATTTACATAAAAACAACTTTTAAAATTACTACCCCTGTACCCATTTTTGGCGGTTACGCCCATGAAATCGATAAAAAAAATTGAAGTTTAACCTATTGGCATACATCAAACATAATATGTGACACGCCCATGTATCAAATTTGCCTAAAAAATCAACCAAAAATTAGTAGTATACAATGTCAATTAGGGACCCCAAAAGTGCGTTCAAACGCGCATAAATCCTTATATAAATACTCTACACGCACATCAACGCACATTTTTTGGTGCGGTTTTTCCTTATATGAGAGTCTTCATTTTTTCTTATATGAGAGTCTAATCCTAATTGACATTGTATACTACTAATTTTTGGTTGATTTTTTAGGCAAATTTGATACATGGGCGTGTCACATATTATGTTTGATGTATGCCAATAGGTTAAACTTCAATTTTTTTTATCGATTTCATGGGCGTAACCGCCAAAAATGGGTACAGGGGTAGTAATTTTAAAAGTTGTTTTTATGTAAATTCTTGATATGGGGATGACTAAAATGAAGTTTGGAGTATGTCTAGATGTTAAATTGACTATTTTTAACAGTTTCATGGGCGTAACCGTCAAAAATGGGTACAGGGGTAGTAATTTCAAAAGTTGTTTTTATGGAAATTCTTGATACGGGGATGCTTAATATAAAGTTTGTGGTATGTCTAGATGTTAAATTGACCATTTTTAACAGTTTCATGGGCGTTACCGCCAAAAATGGGTACAGGGGTAGTAATTTCAAAAGTTGTTTTTATGTAAATTCTTGATACGGAGATGCTTAATATAAAGTTTGGGGTATGTCTATATGTTAAATTTACTATTTTTAACAGTTTCAGGGGCGTAACCGCCAAAAATGGGTACAGGGGTAGTAATTTTAAAAGTTGTTTTTATGTAAATTCTTGATATGGGGATGACTAAAATGAAGTTTGGAGTATGTCTAGATGTTAAATTGACTATTTTTAACAGTTTCATGGGCGTAACCGTCAAAAATGGGTACAGGGGTAGTAATTTCAAAAGTTGTTTTTATGGAAATTCTTGATACGGGGATGCTTAATATAAAGTTTGTGGTATGTCTAGATGTTAAATTGACTATTTTTAACAGTTTCATGGGCGTTACCGCCAAAAATGGGTACAGGGGTAGTAATTTCAAAAGTTGTTTTTATGTAAATTCTTGATACGGAGAT
Organism: Megaustenia siamemsis; assembly: GCA_032433765.1. NCBI lineage: Eukaryota > Metazoa > Mollusca > Gastropoda > Stylommatophora > Ariophantidae > Megaustenia > Megaustenia siamemsis. Next base: position 4,538,389 of record JAVIAB010000107.1, on the reverse strand, counting down.
GCTTAATATAAAGTTTGGGGTATGTCTATATGTTAAATTTACTATTTTTAACAGTTTCAGGGGCGTAACCGCCAAAAATGGGTACAGGGGTAGTAATTTCAAAAGTTGTTTTTATGTAAATTCTTGATACGGGGATGTTTATTATAAAGTTTGGGGTATGTCTAGATGTTAAATTGACTATTTTTAACAGTTTCATGGGCGTAACCGCCAAAAATGGGTACAGGGGTAGTAATTTCAAAAGTTGTTTTTATGTAACTTCTTGATACGGGGATGCTAAATATAAAGTTTGGGGTAAGCCTAGAGGTTAAATTTACTATTTTTAACAGTTTCATGGGCGTCCCCTCATAAAGGCTCAAGGGGAGTAAGAACCATAAAAGTGACTTTTAAGCAAATTTTTGCTATGGGGGTGTCTAATGTAAAGTTTGGAGTAACCCTAGAGTGTAAATTTACTATTTCTAATAGTTTCATGGGCGTAACCGCCAAAAATGAGCAAGGGGGCAACACTCATAAAAGTGGTTTTTTAGTAAAATTTTGCTATGGGGATGCTTAATATAACATCTGGGGTATGCCACTAGGTTAAATTTACTATTTTTAACAGTTTCATGGGCGTCCCCTCATAAAGTGTGTCTAACTATTCTGAGTTTGGGTTGTCTTTTTGACAAACTTTTAGACTTTGTATATAATATTTACGACTTTTGTGTCGAACTAGTATCACTTTGGGACTAAATTTTTATGGTTTTGAGTTCAACTGTTTGGTTATGAGACGCAATTTTGGGGTTAAGTGTTACATTAGTTGTCTTTTGGAGTAACTTTTTGGACTTTGCCTATAAATTGTTGGGTTTTGTGTCTAACTATTTTGAGTTTGGGTTGTCTTTTTAACAAACTTTTGGATTTGAATATAACATTTACGACTTTCGTGTCTAACAATTACGACTTTGGGACTAAATTTGTAGAGTTCGTGTTCAACTTTGTGCATATGAGCCGAAATTTTGGGATTAAGAGTTACATTAGTTGTCTTTTGGAGTAACTTTTTGGACTTTGCCTATAAATTGTTGGGTTTTGTGTCTAACTATTTTGAGTTTGGGTTGTCTTTTTGACAAACTTTTAGACTTTGTATATAACATTTACGACTTTTGTGTCGAACTAGTATCACTTTGGGACTAAATTTTTAGGGTTTTGAGTTCAACTGTTTGGTTATGTGACGAAATTTTGGGGTTAAGTATTACATTAGTTGTCTTTTAGAGTAACTTTTTTAGACTTTGCATATAAATTGTTGGGCTTTGTGTCTAACTATTTTGAGTTTAGGTTATCTTTTTGACAAACTTTTGGACTTTGCATATAACATTTACGACTGCCGTGTCTAACAATTACAACTTTGGGCCTAAATTTGTAGAGTTTGTGTTCAACTTTGTGAGTATGAACCAAAATTTTAGGGTTTGGAACTAAGTTTTCTTACCTGAAATGATCATCTTTACTGTTGTCTGTCATTCGTTGAAGTGATAAAGATATGGAACTCCAAAGTCTAAGAGCTGAAGTAATCACCTTTAATGATGTATGTCGTTCGTTGAAGTGGGAAACCTTGGTATTAAAGCCTTCAGTGGTCAAAATGAGGTCATAGAACTCTTCTGGAATTGCCTCAGGGGTCAAAACGAGTTCAAGTAACCCACCACCCCGCATTTTTCCCCCACTGCTGACCCGACAGCCACTACCTACGCTTGGGCTAACGCGCTTTTCTGATTGGTTAATCCACCTGTCAGCCATTTCTTCGCCACGCCTCCTATGTTAATACTCTTCTCTGATTGGTTAATCCCGATATCAAGCGATGATGGCATAGTCACTCGCTGATTGGCTAATTTATTCATTTCTTACCAGGTTATATTTAAACTAGACGGCGTTATAAGTTTGATTGATTCAAGGAAAGTTACTGTTCACACTAGCGGAGTTTTGCACCGTAAGTTGGCTTGTTTTCTCTTAAAGTATGTTAAGGCTTATCGATAACAGGTTATATTCGGTGTAGATGATTGAGACTATATTTTACGCTGTAAGTTTGAATGTTTTCTCTTAAAGTATGGTAAGACTTAACGATAACACGTTATTCAACTGTATTGATGTAAAGTAGTTAAGATAAGTAATGTTGAATGTAATGTTCCTTCATTTTTCTTATTGGTTGATTAAAGTATGATATACCAGACAACCGCCATACACCACACATACCACACTAGGCGACCGGTATACATCCCTCATGTCACACTAGACGCCCGGCATACAGCCTTATATCACACTAGATGACCTCCATACACCCTACATACCACACCAGATGACCTCCATACACCCCTCACGACACAGTAGACGACCTCCATACACCCCTCACGATACACTAAACGACCCCTATACAACCATCATGACACACTAAACGCCCTCTATACACCCAATATGACACACTAGACGACCTCCATACAACCATCATACCCCACTAGACGACCTCCGTACACCCATCACGACATACTAGCCGACCTCCATGTACCCATCATGGCACACTAGACGACCCCTATACAACCATCATGACACACTAGACGACCCCTATACAACCAACATGACACACTAAACGCCCTCTATACACCCAATATGACACACTAGACGACCTCCGTACACCCATCACGACATACTAGCCGACCTCCATTGACCCATCACGGCACACTAGACGACCCCTATACAACCATCATGACACACTAGACGATCCCTATACAACCATCATGACACACTAAACGCCCTCTATACACCCAATATGACACACTAGACGACCTCCGTACACCCATCACGGCACACTAGACGACCCCTATACAACCATCATGACACACAAGACGACCCCTATACAACCATCATGACACACTAGACGACCCCTATACAACCATCATGACACACTAAACGCCCTCTATACACCCAATATGACACACTAGACGACCTCCGTACACCCATCACGACATACTAGCCGACCCCTATACAGCCCTTATTACACACTAGGCGACCTCCATACACCCATTGCTGCGATGAACATACTAGCAAAACAGAATGTATAAACTGTAAGGGTATTAAAGCGTACACCAAACGAACGCCTGGGCTTTTTAAACTAGAGTACGAAGGGACAGCTCTTGTTAGCTTATGTAGTAAGACGTACCATTGTAGTGGGGATTACGATAAAATCAGTTGTAAAGGGCTAAGCAAGCAACACAACAAATTAGATAAAGATATGTTTTTAGAGGTTCTCGCCACGCAAAAGGCCAAGGGTGGAAAAAATGTAGGTTTCAAAGTCTTAAATAATTCTATATTTTCCTACAGTCAAACAAGAAATGCTCTTTCCTATTTCTATATAAAAAGAAAGGTAGCTGATGATAACGTCTCGACTACGCCTCTAGATATTTAACTCTTTACACTACCAGCTTAGCCTAACCAGGAATCTCTAACAGTTTCACCCCTTATGATTCATTTATGACATAACGCTAAGCAGACATCCAACTACCTATCTATAAATAAATGTTATCCTTGTACTATATATTGACTCACTGTACTGAATATTTTTGTAATGTTATATAATATCAATGTATGTTATACACCTATTGAGATAATAAAAGAATAAAATATATCTTTGTCTTCTGTCTTATATTGATCGTTTTTCATTGATGTTGTATAATCTACTAACCTATCACTATCGCTCAAGTACACCAAGCGCTCCAAAGTCAGCACACACCAGACATAAACAGCGCACTTCCGGGGTCACCTGGCCTAGAGGTCAACATCCCGACACGAAATGGCATGGTTAACTCCCCCTGTCTCTCATGTACATGTGGTGCGCTGCGCACCACACTATATATCTTTGTTAATTTACGGGCCAAATAATATTCAAATGGACCCTTGTATACTACTCGCCACTTGGCGTGACGGGGGGTACTTTACTTTTTTTTTTTTATGATCATAATTTAAAGTCTTTTTGATATTCATATCTAGTCCATATTTTTTGCTTGTCGTGTTTATTTCATTAAGTAATTGTTGTAGATCTTTAGGATTTTCTGCTAGTAGAACAGTATCATCAGTATATCTTAGGTTATTGATTATCTTTCCATTAATTTGTAGGCCTGGCATCTCTGTGATGTTTTTAAAGATGTGCTCAGTGTATAGATTGAACAAGCTTGGTGATAGGATGCATCCCTGTCTTACTCCTCTTTTTATATCATTGGGTGTAGAGTTCTCTTTGTTATATTTTATTATTGCTGTTTGCTCACAGTACAAATTACATATTAGTCGTATGTCAATGTTATCTAGGTGTATCTCTTTTAGGCATTCTTTAACTTGTTTGTGGTGTACTCTATCAAAAGCTTTGGTGTAGTCTATGAAGCAGGCATATATTGGTTTGTTTACTTCTGTGTACTTTTCGATTAATGTTCTCATGCAGAATATGGCTTCTTTTGTCCCACTATTTTTCCCTAAATCCAAATTGCTGCTCATCTAATTCAGTATTATAATTATTCTGAATCCTTCCTTGTATAACTTTTTGCAAGATTTTTGTTACATGGCTCATTAGGCTTGCTGTTATGAATGTTGTTTTTAGTTCATTTGGTATGTATTCTGTATGGTATATGTCGTGGATGATGATGTGCCATCATATATGTGGATTTATTGAAGAAAGGAAAGAAATGGATGCAAAGAAAACAAATTATGAAGACAATGGGAGGTATATCGTTCATAGATGGCAGTCAGAAAGTGGAAGAGTTGCGATTTTTATTGATGATTTCTCTCTGCGGCAACCACCTCTGGTCTCAGCAGCGAGACCCGGCTTGAAACGTCAATTACTCATCGACGGAAAAAAACGTGAGTACCTCCAAATTCGGAGTTATCTGCGTGTGGAGCGGGACCCATGTGCACACGGCTTCCAGGGAAAAATGGATTAACACGCAAAATTCAGTTCCTGGTCTCTAGGGACTTCATCAGAGTTGAAAGCTGGCGAACACAACAACAACAACAACAACAACAACAACAGAAAGAGGAAGAAGAAATTAAAAAAAAACAGTAGAAAAAATGGTTTGGTTACAGCTTTACGTAAATAATGGACACCACAAAATTAAACGACGTTGCGGCTCATTATGCCTTCAGCAGGAACAATAAACATCACATACATAGACATGTAAGTAAACAAAATTAACGTTACACGACGAACTAATAATTAGATATCAGAACAAAGTCATCGAGTAAATAGTCTAAAATTAAAATTAATTTATTAGAGTAAACATGCAGAACGATATACAAACATGGAGTAGCAGCAGCGGTATTGTACTAGGTCAAACTAGTAAAGGTCAGACTACTACTACAATCAGAAATACGAGGACATAAAGATGGGTTGTCGCCCATGCCGCTTAAAATAGAAATGATTGGTGCTCATTCACAAATAAAGGGAGGTAAGAACACTTTAGTTACAACAGAAGAAGGTTAAGACAAGAAAATAGTAGAATCAGAGGAAATATCTATCTATTGTCCTTTCGAGCCGAAGATGGCACATAGGGCAGAACCACGATTTTAAAAACAGAAACCTTGCGTGCCAAAGTGGCACATATTGCAGAGATCACTGCTAGAGGAAATATGGCGCTCAGAAAAACAAAATGCTCTGAAGAAAAAAATAACACCATGTGGGTTTTTGACACTTTCCAAATGCAACAGGTTAAGAATGGAAGCGATATTTAAAGAAAGGAGACAAAAAATACATGAATATTATAATAGCGGGAAACTTGCGAGCGATAAATCAGCGAATTATTTCAGGGGGAGATGTATGTTTACAATTCAGGGAAAAAGTTAATAAACATCCAAGAACATAACAAATAAATAACAATAAACAGCCAGAAGCGGGGTCGAACCCGTACTCCTCGACATAGCGCCTTACCACAGGAAACAAACGCTAGAGCACACGCCGAGCTAAGCAACTTTAAAAAGTAGCTATCATTGGCGATGTCTTTCACGTGATCCTTCTTCGTGCTGTCTATCGTTATTTGTGTTTTCTTTTCTCTTTGTGATGATTTTCTCTTTCTGATTGTTTGTGATTTTTTCCCGAATGTTTGGGGGCATATCTCTTCCCCTGAGATGATTCGCCGATTAAACAAAGGCACTTCACGTCATCAGTTTCTCATTTCTTCAATCAGAACTGGACTTTGACGTCTCCTGAATGACGTTTCAACAATTTAGAGTGGCCAATTCATTTCTCACTGCCTCTGGCACGCATTGCCAGGCGATGCCAAATCTACAGGGAGCAGACGTCAAGGCGTCACTTCCTTTGGCGAAAACGAGGTAGCTCTCGGCAGATTCATCAGGCGATGAAGACCCACATTCCTCGCCCTCGATGTATGTTCGGGACACGGTGATGAGACCACCATTCTGTCCTCTCGTACCTTTAATGTATTCGTCAACGGCAAAGTCGGCAGAAGTGCTTACGATCTGTGGATACATGTGGATATTAGGTGAATATCATAGTTTAATAAATGTACATGGATAATACACGATAACTAAGTGGATATTAGGTGAATATCATAGTTTAATAAATGTACATGGATAATGCGCGATAACTAAGTGGATATTAGGTGAATATCATAGTTTAATAAATGTACATGGATAATACACGATAACTAAGTGGATATTAGGTGAATATCATAGTTTAATAAATGTACATGGATAATACACGATAACTAAGTGGATATTAGGTGAATATCATAGTTTAATAAATGTACATGGATAATACACGATAACTAAGTGGATATTAGGTGAATATCATAGTTTAATAAATGTACATGGATAATACACGATAACTAAGTGGATATTAGGTGAATATCATAGTTTAATAAATGTACATGGATAATACGTGAATACTAAGTGGATAACATGAAAATAATATTTTGATAATGTGTGGATAACATGTGGATAATATGTGGATAATGTATGGGTTACCTGCGGATAAAATGTGGATAATACGTGGGTGACATGTGGATAATGTGTCGATAATATCTAGATAATTAGTGGATAATGTGTTGATAATAGCTAGATAATTAGTGGATAATGTGTTGATAATAGTGGATAATATGTAGATAACATGTTAATAATATGTAGATCATATCAGGACAATATGTTGATAACACGTGGATAATATGTGGATATGTGGAAAGTAGTAGATAATAAGTAAACAACGTGTGGATAATATGTAAATAACATGTGTATAATAAGTGGATAATATAAATATAGCAGCAATATTATAAGAATAATTGTAGATGCTGAAAGGACTTGAAAAAGTCGCAGTGGCTGAGTTGCTAAAGCCCTCGCTACTGATTACAACGATCAAGGTCCAGTTACCGGGTGTATTGACATTTTTTTTTCCCAGAGTGACTCAGTTTTTGGGTTCACCTAACCTCTGAAATCACCTCAGTGCAAAATAAAGACAAGTGGCTCAGGCAAAAGCAGCTTTCCAAAAAATGAGGAAAATACTATGCAATCCATTTTTGACAATAGAAACTAGAAAAAGAGTTCTTAAATGTTACGTAGAGCCAGTCTTAACATATGGATGTGAATCATGGACAATAGGACAACAGACAAGAAAATCACTGGAGTCTGTAGAAATGTGGTTTCACAGAAGAATGTTGAGAATACCATGGACAGCTAAGAAGAGTAATGAAGAGGTTCTGAAAGAGGTCAAAGCAAAAAGAGAGCTAATTTCAAATATTAGGAAGAAACAATCATCATTTTTTTGGCCATGTAATGAGAAGAGAACAACTGGAATATATTGTAACAACTGGGAAAATTGAGGGACGAAGAGATAGAGGGAAGCAAAGAGAAAAAATACACCAGCTTATTAAGAGAATGGCTTGGCAGAAGGTCAACAACAGAAATGATAAATAGCTGTCGAGATTGATAGTTGTGGAGAGACATGATCACCTATGCCATCAAGCCCGGTACTTGATGATGATGATGATGATGAACCTCTGAAAATAGGTACCAGAGTTGGGAAAGTAGTCCGGCCAGTGGGGATGCTGACTAAATTACTAATATAATGTGCTGGTTGGGCAATAGGGGCATTAACAACATTGCCCAGTACAAGTCTTAAGGTGAGCTCTTACATAATGTACTTGACCTTAAATAAAGGACCATTATTGCTGTACAGGGCAGTGCTATGGACACGTCTTGGTCTCTTGCCTAACTACACAGGAAATAGGTCAAAGGTCGTGCTACGAAGTGCCTACACGTGGGCAAGGATTCTCTTCGGGATTTCTCGAGAGGGTAATATATGAGCATCTATGTTTTCTTCCGGTGTGCTGTGATTATGTTTCTAATACAAACATACAGGTTAGAGGGCGCGAGTGAAATAGTGATAATGTTAGAGTAGGGTGACCATTTTTTTCCCATTGTTTTCGGGGACATTTGTCATATTTTTTACATTTCAGAGGATTTTTTTGCTTATTTCTGAGACTGTCCCACAAAAAAAATCGGGGACGAACGATATATATATATATATATATGTGTGTGTGTGTGTATACATATATATATTTATTTATTTATATTTTTATAATATGTGTGGGCGGGTGTGTGACTGTGTGTGCGCAAGAAATTGTATTGTTTTTATGCAACAGACGTCCACTGATCACAAATATAAAACACGACTGCACTGTACTGTCATTACACTCGGACTGATTTGAAAATTGGCCGGGAAAGATACTTTGGCGGGAGATGTCCGGAAAGGCAGGGGTGGGGGGAGAGAGAGTGTCTGCTTTTTAAAAAAATGAAACCCATCCCAATAGAAGTGAGTGATGGGAATAAAAGTGACGTACACCGCGCTTCAAGAGTTCAAAGAGCTATCTCCGACACAACGCGTCCAAGTCTTCTCTTTTATCTTCTTGCTAATGCCGCTCAGTCTGGGATAAAGAAACACAACTCAGTAACGTCCTGAGTCCTAGTGATTATTTTAAAAGTGGGCCAATTCCGTGTATGAACATTTATTTACTCACCGAAATCGGGGACAAATTTCTTTCGGGGACAACTTATACATTCCGGGGACTGTCCCCGGAAATCGGGGACGAATGGTCACCCTATGCTAGAGAGAATGGTAGGGTAAGAAAGGAGAAAGAAAGAAAGACAGACAGAAAGAAAGAAAGAGGAAAGAAAGAAAGAAAGAGATCAACATAAAAGCGATTCAGTAGTACCCGAACCGCCAGTCTTCACTCTCTTTTCCTAGCTACACAGCTGGGTAGCGGGTATAAGTCAAGTACCCCCGTCACGCCAAGTGGCGTATAGGGAAATATGGTGTTAGAGACTATATTTTACAGACCTTCGGCACATAATTTTTGGGGTAATGTGGTCGGTATTATCCCTGTGCCGCTTTACTTTCCCAGAAAAAAATCCGGTACCCATTAACGGCTAGGTGAACCCGGAAGCCGTGGGTTGAGGGTATACTCATATATTTTAAACGTCTATCAATAATTATGTATTTGTTTTCCTATATTGCTATATGTTATGTTTTGTATTTACCGTCTTGTGGTCCTCGGTCAAGGCTAGAGCTGATTTGCCACTCCTGGGACTGCCCCTAAACACCACGTCAGAACTACAAAACTCAGCTCGGAAATCAAATGATTCTATTCCCTGTGGACAGGCCAACACAGCGTCCATGGCGACAGTTATAGCCAAACAGGCAACCAGCAATAGTTTATTCATTTCAACTGAAATACATAATTTAATATGTTGTTTTGATTTGGACATCTAATAACAAAACCCAGCTTTTGCTAGGTTTCTTTCAATGACGGCCTTCTTCATCTTCTTCCTATCAGCTCCCTGTGGGACATAGGACTTCAACAAACACTATCCAAGCCGTTCTGTTTCTTGCCATTCTTTTAAGATCATCCCATATCTTTCCCATCATCTCCATCTCTGCTTCCACCTGTCTTCTCCAAGAATATTGTGGTCTTCCTCCTAGTCTATTCCCCTGGGGATTCCAAAAAAGGGCCTGTCGTGTAATACTCTCAGTTGGCTTCCGCAATGTGTGTCCTATCCAGCGCAATATGTCTTCATTGTGTCTCTTTGTCCACTGGTATTTGACTGTTACTTTTCCCATAATTCTACGTTAGCGATTTAGCCCAGCCATTTCCATCCTTTTATTCTGTGCAAACATCAATTAATGAAGGTCTGTATCTTCGTGCTTGTCATTTTTATTTTTCTCCATGTTTTACAGCCATATAATAGGATTGATTTAACATTGGAGTTAATTTATAGACTCACTGATCTGACACAATTAAAGCAGTTAGGCCCTATTTCTCCTCGTTTTTTTTTTCTTTTTCGTTGAGCAATATTACTTTCTCTAATATCACACGATGATAACATCAACACAAACAGTTACAACGGAAATAACACTTGTCATTGCTCCAGCGGATCAAACAACACAAACAGTTACAACGGAAATAACACTTGACACTGCTCCAGCGGATTAAACAACACAAACAGTTACAACGGAAATAACACTTGACACTGCTCCAGCAGATCAAACAACACAAACAGTTACAACAGAAATAACACTTGACACTGCTCCAGCGGATCAAACAACAAAAACTTATCAATTAGCGCCAATCATCATCATTAAGTGCCGTCTCCGCATCGAAGGTTGTCTACCATGGCGTGCCATTCCGCTCTGTCGCTTGCTTTGATAGTGCAGGTTGTCATAAGCTGACTTGTCCATCTTTTGATGTTACTCGTCCATGTTAGCCTTGGTCTGCCTCTGCCTCTTTCACCTTGTATTTTCCCTTCCAAAATTACCTTTAGTTGGCTGTTGTGTCTTTTAATATGTTCCAAAAATCTTTTTTTGTCTAATTTGAATTGTGTTTAGAAGTTCTCTTTTCATCTTTTAGTTGGTTTAAGACTTCATCGTTTGTTTTCTTTTCTTTCAATAAAAATTCTTCCTATTCTTCTATATATTCACATTTCAAAGGCTTCAATTTTCTATTCTGTTTTCTTGTCTTATGTCCATGTTTCTGCACCATCCAGGAATGTTGAGACAATATAACATTTTGCTATTCTTAGTTTTAGCCCTGATGTTATTTGTTTTGATGTTAGTATATATTTTTTTTTTTACATTAAAATGAATTTTTGCCATTCCTATTCCTTTGTTTCTTTCAGTTTTACATTTTACATCATTGGTTATAGTATGTCCAAGGTAGTTGTAGGTCTGGACTGTCTCCATTCCTGGAAACATTACAATATTGTGGTAACAGCAGCTGCACAGGCTAACAACCAGATGCACCAGTTACAAACCATCAGAAAAAAACAGACAATCAAATCAATCAGAAGACCACAAGCCTCAAATCAAGACGTCTACCATAATATGAATAGATGGCAACAAGTTATTATATGTCTCAGAACAGGAGACACTCGACTACACAGTCACATGTATACACAATTTAAAATCGGCACCCCAGCCACATGTACATGTGGACAGACACCCCAGCCACATGTACATGTCGACAGACACCCCAGAAGACATATTTCAAGGCTGTACTAATGTAGTAGATTGAGGAAAATCCATTGGCTCATAGATACAACACTACAGACAAAACTATATGGGCCACTGCAAGAATTTACCACACAAAAAAAAAACAAACTGTAAAATGTGTACAAGAAACGCCATTGGGATTGAGATACATTTGCTCAGGTGAACGAAGGAAGAAGAATTAACGTAAACAAAGTTGAAAGGCGTCCTGTCTGTGTCTGCATTAGGCTAACCAAAGTCAAATCATGGAGAGAGTTCTCTAAGGACACAAGCATACAATTGAACAATGAGAAATGGGGGACGTCAGAAATGGTACTAAGAATACAAGAACAGATAAAGTGTCAGAAGAAAATTCACGGACACCGCTGTACCAGTGCAGACCTTGACTCCAGCCTCCTTAGTTCTTTCTTAGGACATGTGTGGCAAGTGAATGTGGCTCTGTTCTTGTCTCATAGACTGTAGTAGGGCCCGGTAGCCACTAGGACGTGACAGGTGACAGTGGCTCTGTTCTTGTCTCACAGACTGTAGTAGGGCCCTGTAGCCACAAGGACGTGACAGGTGACAGTGGCTCTGTTCTTGTCTCATAGACTGTAGTAGGGCCCTGTAGCCACAAGGACGTGACATGTGACAGTGGCTCTGTTCTTGTCTCATAGACTGTAGTAGGGCCCTGGTAGCCACAAGGACGTGACAGGTGACAGTGGCTCTGTTCTTGTCTCACAGACTGTTGTAGGGCCCTGGTAGCCACAAAGACGTGACAGGTGACAGTGGCTCTGTTCTTGTCTCATAGACTGTAGTAGGGCCCTGTAGCCACAAGGACATGACAGGTGACAGTGGCTCTGTTCTTGTCTCATAGACTGTAGTAGGGCCCTGGTAGCCACAAGGACGTGACAGGTGACAGTGGCTCTGTTCTTGTCTCATTGACTGTAGTAGGTCCCTGGTAGCCATAAGGACGTGACAGGTGACAGTGGCTCTGTTCTTGTCTCACAGACTGTAGTAGGGCCATGTAGCCACAAGGATGTGACAGGTGACAGTGGCTCTGTTCTTGTCTCATAGACTGTAGTAGGGCCCTGGTAGCCACAAGGACGTGACAGGTAACAGTGGCTCTGTTCTTGTCTCATTCACTATAGTAGGGCCCTGTTAGCCACAAGGACGTGACAGATGACAATGGCTCTGTTCTTGTCTCACAGACTGTAGTAGGGCCCTGGTAGCCACAATGACGTGGCATGTGACAGTGGCTCTGTTCATGTCTCACAGACTGTAGTAGGGCCCTGGTAGCCACAAGGACGTGGCAGGTGACAGTGGCTCTGTTCTTGTCTCACAGACTGTAGTAGGGCCCTGGTATCCATAAGGACGTGACAGGTGACAGTGGTTCTGTTCTTGTCTTCCCTGACTGTGGTAGGGCACTGGTAGCCACGCCTGCCAGTATTTTCCTCATTTTATCAAGTTTTGAAATAGCGCGTATTATGTCCCGCTTATTCAGATAAAATGCCCTGTCTTACTCACCTTATTTTATGTTTTTTTCCCGTTTTGTAACCGCAAGACCAATCAGCTTGCAGCACGAGCATTTCACGTGCAATCCCAGACTGCAGGGCGAAATGGATAGACAGAAGCAAAGAAAGTCATTAAATAAATTCAGATCTATACCTCAAGCTACACAACTAGAGACTACCAGAAAGTTGTTTTCTCTGCGCCACCCACAGTACAAGCATTAGAGCGCAGTGTGACAGCAACTCAAGCTACACAACTAGAGACTACCAGAAAGTTGTTTTCTCTGCGCCACACACAGTACAAGCATTAGAGCGCAGTGTGACAGCAACTCAAGCTACACAACTAGAGACTACCAGAAAGTTGTTTTCTCTGCGCCACACACAGTACAAGCATTAGAACGCAGTGTGACAGCAACTCAAGCTACACAACTAGAGACTACCAGAAAGTTGTTTTCTCTGCGCCACCCACGGTACAAGCATTAAAACACAGTGTGACAGCAACTCAAGCTACACAACTAGAGACTACCAGAAAGTTGTTTTCTCTGCGCCACCCACGGTACAAGCATTAAAACACAGTGTGACAGCAACTCAAGCTACACAACTAGAGACTACCAGAAAGTTGTTTTCTCTGCACCACACACAGTACAAGCATTAGAGCGCAGTGTGACAGCAACTCAAGCTACACAACTACGTCTTCCTTGCTCCCTGTAATGCCACATTCAGAATGGTAAAGGAGGATCAAAGGGAACTCTTTTAATAGCATAAGGGCAGTCTGATCATCAGAAGTGGTCCCGTGGAACAAAGACCTCGACCTCTAACACGTCGTCCTCCTGATGCATTATAGGCCTGGAAAATTATCTTGACGGCATTTTCCCAGTACTGGGATCTTGGACTTATAGGACCGGAGAATTAAGGACACTTGTCCAACGAAGTCGCTGCAAGGTGTCCAGATATGAGTTGTTATTTCACTCCTCGAGAGAACAAAAATGTTGACCAGATTCTCCTGGTTTTGAGGATGACGAGTTATTGATTTGGTCTGGGCGTCCTGGCGAAAAGTCGTAACCGAATTTATTGAGAGATGAAACTATCAGTTTGGTTCGAACGGTAGCCTGCATCAAGCTTTCTGATGAGCGGTAGCCTGTATCAAGCTTTCTGATGAACGGTAGACTGTATCAAGCTTTCTGATGAACGGTAGCTTGTATCAAGCTTTCTGATGAACGGTAGACTGTATCAAGCTTTCTGATGAACGGTCGCCTGTATCAAGCTTTCTGATGAACGGTAGACTGTATCAAGCTTTCTGATGAGCGGTAGCCTGTATCAAGCTTTCTGATGAGCGGTAGCCTGTATCAAGCTTTCTGATGAGCGGTAACTTGTATCAAGCTTTCTGATGAGCGGTAACTTGTATCAAGCTTTCTGATGAACGGTAGACTGTATCAAGCTTTCTGATGCAATCTTCACTTCACATCTTCCTACAAACACCAGTCACAGCTTGGCTCTACTTGAACGCTCTGGGTTTGATTAAATATGGCGCTCGGAGCCCTACTTGTCTTGATTAAATATGGCGCTCGGAGCCCTACTTGTCTTGAGTGATTGCTTGTTTGTGTTCGTCAGCCTTGTATCGTTAGCCAAGTCCCGGGGTACTGCATTTTGCGTGAATATCACCTGTTCCTATTTTCCACACCGGCAGCCATATGCTCAGGTGTCCCCCGCCTTACAGGCAGATATTTTCCGACTTCAGAATTACTCTCATATTTGTTATCGTCGAAAGTTTTTACGTTTTGGGTAGACTGTTTCCTATTAATTTTGCCCAAACAGCGCCCATTTTTATGGCTTACTCTTTTCGATTTCCAACTGCCAAGGATTCTTTAACGTGCGCAGAGAGCATAAGGAACCTTCAATTTCTCGCCGTTATCCGCGAGGGCTAGACATTAGATCTCACTACCCTGAGAGGACTAGACATTAGATCTCACTACCATGAGAGGACTAGACATTAGATCTCACTACCCTGAGAGGACTAGACATTAGATCTCACTACCATGAGAGGACTAGACATTAGATCTCACTACCTTGAGAGGGCTAGACATTAGATCTCACTACCATGAGAGGACTTAACATTAGATCTCACTACCCTGAGAGGACTAGACATTAGATCTCACTACCATGAGAGGACTAGACATTAGATCTCACTACCCTGAGAGGGCTAGACATTAGATCTCACTACCATGAGAGGACTAGACATTAGATCTCACTACCCTGAGAGGGCTAGACATTAGATCTTACTACCTTGAGAGGGCTAGACATTAGATCTCACTACCCAGAGAGGACTAGACATTAGATCTCACTACCCAGAGAGGACTAGACATCGGATCTCACTACCCAGAGAGGACTAGACATTGGATCGCACTATCCAGAGAGGGCTAGACATTGGATCTTACTACCCAGAGAGGGCTAGACATTGGATCTCACTATCCAGAAAGGACTAGACATTGGATCTCACTACTCAGAGAGGGCTAGACATTGTATCTCACTATCCAGAGAGAGCTAGACATTGTATCTCACTATCCAGAGAGGGCTAGACATTGTATCTCACTATCCAGAGAGGGCTAGACATTGTATCTCACTATCCAGAGAGAGCTAGACATTGGATCTCACTATCCAGAGAGGGCTAGACATTGTATCTCACTATCCAGAGAGGGCTAGACATTGTATCTCACTATCCAGAGAGGGCTAGACATTGTATCTCACTATCCAGAGACCAGTGGAGGGTAAAGACATGGATTCGGTTTTGTTTATTTTTATTTATTTCCCACTGCCTGTGATGGGAATCAAATCTGGGACCTTCTTGCCTATAGGCTGACGTCTTAACTCTACACCGCCCAGCCACCTCTAATTGACTTGATTGTTGTCTTGGGAGTTTTGCCTTCCTCTTGACGCACACGACTCGCTCAACCTCAGATAATGATAATTAGACTTTGTATAAGTCAAAATAATTATAGAAATAACTTGACACATCCAATGACTTTAATGGTCATGTGGCATATAAATAATATTCCTCCCACGAACATTCACGTGATCACCTTGACCAGCCCTGCAAACGTGTGTCACGTGAGATAACCACAGCAACACATCGGATATTGTTATATGTTTGCTGATACTCAAGAGATACTCTAACGGTCACCTACATTTCAAGTTTAAAAATAATGAAGGTATTTCTGAAAGCGAAACAAATTATGTAAGCTCAATTATAAAACTAAATATAAACAAGAATGTATTCAATTAATACAAATTGACGCAAATATAATCAATCCTTCATAAAGAACATTATTTATTTATTCAGATAACCATGTTTCTCTACACTGAATAATATACTTTACCTGGAATCAATCTTTCAGGAGGCAACCGAAATTAACCACTGAAGGAGAAGAATGTGGGCTGTGTAAATCTGTTGAGTTCAGGACGCTACAGTTGAAGACCAGGATATGAATCTCTTTATATAGGAATGGACTACAACAAAATTGAGCACTTAAGCTAACCGTGTGTGTTTTGAAGTAATCAGCGCCACTTTTTTTTGGTCAAAATAGAAGCATGGGTTCCGTTTGTTTTTGCCCAAAAACAGTCAAATCAGAGTAAAATGCTGGCTGATTGACGTTGATAAATTGTTGCAGATATTTATTTTGTTGCATATCCTAGTTGATAATTGTTAACTTGATTTTTTTTAAAGGACAGGCTGGTAGCCCTTAACTACTTATGAGTCATCAACAATCAGTGGCGTAGCAAGAAAAGGGTAGGGTTTGGCCTCTAATCCCCAATGGTGAAGACACAGTTGTTAGTTTCCCACTAAATGGTAGCACTTTGGAGCACGATCGAGTTCCCCGTGTGTTGTTTTGTTGTTGTTGTTGTTGTTGTTGTTGTTGTTGTTGCGTTCGCCAGCTTTCAACTCTGACGAAGTCCCTAGAGACCAGGAACTGAATTTTGCGTATTAATCCATTTTTCCCTGGAAGCCGTGTGCACATGGGTCCCTCGCCGCACAGGCAGATAACTCCGACTTCGGAGGTACTCATGTTTTTTTTCCGTCGATGAGTAACTGACGTTTCAAGCCGGGCCTCGCTGCTGAGACCAGGGGTGGTTGCCGCAGAGAAAAATCATAAATAAAAATCCCAACCAGTGGAGCCGAGATTTGAACCCACAACCTCTTTGTCCCGAGGCCCGCGTCCTGCCGCGAGACCAACTAGTCAACCATGGAACTTGGAATATGAGGAAACTGCAACAAGGAACACTTTTCATGCATAGCCTGCAATGGTTCCTGTCGCCTATCCATCATATACCAGAAGTTGACGTCCTCCCGAAAGTGATGATCGTCATATTTCTTTAAAAATGTGTAGCGCTTGATGATGTTAGGCCATCGTTGTTGACTCCAATTCCGAACATATAAACACACAGTTAGTCGTCAGATTATTCCCGTCGCACATCAAACAACAGACCGTAAGATTAGCGTACGGCCAGTCTAGGGATTTACGATGAGCCATTACGATGATGTATCACACATAACAATGTAAGTACAGCAATGACGCGCCCTTTAGATTCTTGATTGCTCTAGTGAATGTAGCCTACGACGAACAGAACACGGTGCAAATTCCCTAAAGAGATAAAACTGCGACTGACGAAGCATTTCACATTAATAAGTAACATGTAAATAACTTGTGTCAAGCAAATCCAACAACGGTCATGAAAAGCACCAATGTGACGTATAGCGCAGAACAAGCCTAGACGATGGAAGGTCACATTTACAACACTTGATTTGTCGAAAATGGAATATCGCCGGCGTACGACATTGTTTTATCAGCGCAGATGTAATAGGTAGATCATTATCTTGACTTTAACGCATAGGAGTTCAATGGAGAACTGAAATTAATCAGACATCGAATGCACTTTTTGCAGCGATCGAGAGAACGTGGACTAGATCCGCCTTCGTAGAAACGGAATAATCGTGTGTGTAACAAAGAACCACTTAACTCAACTTCTTTAGCTGCAACCTTCAAACGTAACTGACTTGTGTTGCTGAAAACCAACGCCAACTATATCTCAAGCTCGCCAGCTGCGAGGGATCACCCAAAGTTTGTGACGTTTTCAGCATTGCGAGTAGAGGCGGTTGTGGGTAAAATGACATGAGTGGCCTATAGATCTTATAGCTGGAGATGTCAAAAGCTTTGTGTGTTTCGGGAAAACCCTCACAGTCCGCGAGCTTGATATGTTGTTGGGAATAATAGAACAAAGAAGTATCTGTTAGCACTCGGAAAAATTGACAGACAAACAAAAAGAGAAAAAAACGAAGAACAATATATGGTCCGAAGCGGGATCGAACTTGTACTCCCTGGCACCGCGCCTTGCCACGAGAAGCCGAACGCTTGGCACACTGCCACGCAGCCAACTAAAAAATTTGCTATTGTAGCAGTGTCTTACACGAAGGCGTTCTCAATGACTATAGCATAGGGTAACGATCACAGACCGGAAATAAATTGTATATTTGTACTTTCCTATTAATGCAAGTATCTCCCAGTAGGGCTGAATACTTGTGTTGCAGACTAACATTTATTGGACGAAATAGAACAAATAGTAGTGTCTGTCAATTTTTCCGAGTGCTAACACATACTTCTTTGTTCTATTATTGCCTATTATCGCCTCGGAAGTTCCCTATATAATAATATTTATTTATTATATGTAGTTGGCGTTGCTCACAACGATCGGGAATTCCCACTTGAATAAGAACTGTTGAACTTTAAAAAATGTGGACAAATCTTGTCACAACTTTAAAACATGTGGTGTAATCTTGTCACAACTTTAAAACATGTGGTGTAATCTTGTCACAACTTTAAAACATGTGGTGTAATCTTGTCACAACTTTAAAACATGTGGTGTAATCTTGTCACAACTTTAAAACATGTGGTGTAATCTTGCCACAACTTTAAAACATGTGGTGTAATCTTGTCACAACTTTAAAACATGTGGTGTAATTTTGTCACGACTTTAAAACATGTGGTGTAATCTTGTCACAACTTTAAAACATGTGGTGTAATCTTGCCACAACTTTAAAACATGTGGTGTAATCTTGTCACAACTTCAAAACATGTGGTGTAATCTTGTCACAACTTTAAAACATGTGGTGTAATCTTGTCACAACTTTAAAACATGTGGTGTAATCTTGTCACAACTTTAAAACATGTGGTGTAATCTTGCCACAACTTTAAAACATGTGGTGTAATCTTGTCACAACTTTAAAACATGTGGTGTAATCTTGTCACAACTTTAAAACATGTGGTGTAATCGTGTCACAACTTTAAAACATGTGGTGTAATCTTGTCACAACTTTAAAACATGTGGTGTAATCTTGTCACAACTTTAAAACATGTGGTGTAATCTTGTCACAACTTTAAAACATGTGGTGTAATCTTGCCACAACTTTAAAACATGTGGTGTAATCTTGTCACAACTTTAAAACATGTGGTGTAATCTTGCCACAACTTTAAAACATGTGGTGTAATCTTGTCACAACTTTAAAACATGTGGTGTAATCTTGTCACAACTTTAAAACATGTGGTGTAATCTTGTCACAACTTTAAAACATTTTGTGTAATCTTGCCACAACTTTAAAACATGTGGTGTAATCTTGTCACAACTTTAAAACATGTGGTGTAATCTTGTCACAACTTTAAAACATGTGGTGTAATCTTGTCACAACTTTAAAACATGTGGTGTAATCTTGTCACAACTTTAAAACATGTGGTGTAATCTTGCCACAACTTTAAAACATGTGGTGTAATCTTGTCACAACTTTAAAACATGTGGTGTAATCTTGTCACGACTTTAAAACATGTGGTGTAATCTTGCCACAACTTTAAAACATGTGGTGTAATCTTGTCACAACTTCAAAACATGTGGTGTAATCTTGTCACAACTTTAAAACATGTGGTGTAATCTTGTCACAACTTTAAAACATGTGGTGTAATCTTGTCACAACTTTAAAACATGTGGTGTAATCTTGCCACAACTTTAAAACATGTGGTGTAATCTTGTCACAACTTTAAAACATGTGGTGTAATCTTGTCACAACTTTAAAACATGTGGTGTAATCGTGTCACAACTTTAAAACATGTGGTGTAATCTTGTCACAACTTTAAAACATGTGGTGTAATCTTGTCACAACTTTAAAACATGTGGTGTAATCTTGTCACAACTTTAAAACATGTGGTGTAATCTTGCCACAACTTTAAAACATGTGGTGTAATCTTGTCACAACTTTAAAACATGTGGTGTAATCTTGCCACAACTTTAAAACATGTGGTGTAATCTTGTCACAACTTTAAAACATGTGGTGTAATCTTGTCACAACTTTAAAACATGTGGTGTAATCTTGTCACAACTTTAAAACATTTTGTGTAATCTTGCCACAACTTAAAACATGTGGTGTAATCTTGTCACAACTTTAAAACATGTGGTGTAATCTTGTCACAACTTTAAAACATGTGGTGTAATCTTGTCACAACTTTAAAACATGTGGTGTAATCTTGTCACGACTTTAAAACATGTGGTGTAATCTTGTCACAACTTTAAAACATGTGGTGTAATCTTGTCACAACTTTAAAACATGTGGTGTAATCTTGTCACGACTTTAAAAAATGTGGTTTAATCTTGTCACAATTTTAAAACATATGGTGTAATCTTGTCACAACTTTAAAAAAATGTGGTTTAATCTTGTCACAATTTTAAAACATTTGGATCTGACGGACATCTTAAATGGCCTACGAGATGTGGGAAGGGCACAGGACTTGGACAACCATGGTTTAATCTTGTCACGAGAAAACTCAGTTTAGATTAGTTCCCATGAATTGTTGCAAGTTTTGTATAAAATATATTAGCTCTTATATACCTGCGTTAGTGATGTTTACATAGATTCGTTCTTAAAGCGTGTATTTTCGAAGTTAGATCAGGTGTAAGACAGGGGTGCGTACTATCCCCCCTACTGTTTATTACATACATGGACCATATATGCAAGCTAGCCAACCCATCAGAGACAGAGGAGATCAACGAGCTTCTATTTGCAGACGACCAGGCACTAATACATGAAACAATAGAAGACCTACAAGAACACTTAAACAAACTCAACATCTTAGGAACAAAATACAACATGAAAATCAACATCAACAAAACAGAAGTCATGAATGTCGCCAAAAATAAACAGAACATCAACATAACTATAGAAGGCAGACAACTAAAACAAGTAGAGGAATTCAAATACCTAGGAAGTCTAATGACAAACGACAATTCCCAAACAGCAGAGATATAATCAAGATGCAACAAAGCTTGTCAAATCATCGGACAGTTATCACCACTATTGTCCAACAAGGAAATAACTCTGGAGGCAAAACGAGCACAATACAATACAATCTTCATCCCAACGTTGTGTTACCAATGCCAGACCTGGACCCTAGATGCAAGAACAATAAGTAAAATAACCTCTACAGAGATGAAATGTGTTAGACGAATGACAGGAAACAGTCTGAGAGATAAGATCAGAAATGAAGAACTGAGAAAAAAGCTAGGAACAGCCCCAGCCATAGAATATATAAGGAAACAACAGATAAAATGGTTTGGCCACGTGACAAGGCAGAAAGAACAAAACACAACACAACGAGCCTTCAACAAACGTTATGAGAACACCAGACCCAAGGGTCGACCACGAAAAAGATGGATCGATGGAATATTAGAAGCACTAGGAAACATAACAGCAGGAGAGGCGAACAGAAGAGCAAAAGACCGCAAATTATATCTCCCCTCGACGCTGAAAGGCAGATGAGGAAGGAAAGAAGAAGAGGTGGAAGAAGAGTTATGTTTCCTCTTCTTCTACTTTTTTCTTCTATCCTTCCTCCATTGCCGTTGGCGTCGAGGGGAGATACAATCTGTGATTATTTGCTCTTCTGTTGGTCTCTGCTGATGTTATCCCTCCTAGTGACTCTAGTATTCCCTTTATCCATCTCTTTCTCGGTCTTCCTCTTAATCTGGCGTTTTCGTAGCGTTTATTTAAGGCTCTTTGAGTCATAGTTAGTTCTTTTTGTCTTGTTATGTGGCCGAACCAATTTATCTGTTGTTTCTTTATCTTTTGTTATGTTTAAGCGGATGAATACTTATATGTTAATGCTAGTGTTGTATATGAAGCAGCTTTTAGTTCTTATACTCTTATGTGAGTGGCGTTTAATTAGATTAGTACTAATAAGTTTGTTTTAATTATCTTGAAGTAGATTAATTCTGATTAGTTTGTGTTTAGCTTTATTTAAATATGAGCCGCGATAGCTCAGTGGTTAGTGAACTGGACTACAAAGGACATGGGGTAGGGTTCGATCCCAACCGACGGCTTCCGGGTTCACCCAGCCTTAAATGGGTACCGGATTTTTTTCTGGGAAAGTAAACAGCACGGGCGTAACACCGACCACATTACCCCAAAAATCATGTGCTGAAGATCTGTAAAATATAGGGTCACTAACACCATATTTCCTTATACGCCACTTGGCGTGACGGGGGTACTTTACTTTTTTTTATATTTAAATATATTAGTTCTTATAAGTTTGATTTAATGAAGTTTAAGTGAATTAGTTCATATAGGCTTTCAATTATTTTAATAGTTCATCATCATCAAGTGCCATGCCTGCTGGCGTAGGTGATCATGTCTCTCCACAACTTTTGATCGCGACAGTTATTTATCATTTCTGTTGTTGACCTTTTGCCTAGCCATTCTCTTAAGCTGTCTGGTATCTTTTCTCTTTGCTTCCCTCTACCTCTTCGTCCCTCAAAATTTTTTCCAGTTGTTACAATATATTCCAGTTGTTCTCTTCTCATTACATGGCCAAAAAATTATGATTGTCTCTTCCTAACATTGGAAATTAGCTCTCTTTTTGCTTTGACCTCTCTCAGAACATCTTCATTACTCTTCTTAGCTGTCCATGGTACTCTCAACATTCTTCTGTAAAACCACATTTCTACAGACTCCAGTGATCTTCATGTCTGTTGTCCTATTGTCCATGATTCGCATCCATATGTCAAGACTGGCTCTACGTAACATTTAAGAACTCTCTTTCTTGTTTCTATTGTCAAAAATGGATTGCATAGTATCTTCCTCATTTTTTTGGAAAGCTGCCTTTTGCCTGAGCCATTCTGCATCTCACCTCTGTTGTACATCTTCCGTCTGAGGTTAACAAAGTTCCCAAATATTTAAACTCATTTACCTGTTTTAATATTGTTCCACTTGTCTTTATTTTGCACTGAGGTGATGTCTTTTTCTTCGTTGTTACCATTACCTCTGTCTTTTTGCTATTAAGGCTGAGTCCTTTATTTTTGCTTTCTTTCACTATATTGTCCAACATTTCTTGTAACTCATTTAATATTATGGTAATATTATTTAATTATATTTAATATTATATTTATTATTATTATTATTATTATTAATTTTAATAGTTTGTTACCTTCAAATGTATGTAAAAAAAAGTAAAGTACCCCCCGTCACGCCAAGTGGCGTATAGGGAAATATGGTGTTAGTGACCCTATATTTTACAGACCTTCAGCACATGATTTTTGGGGTAATGTGGTCGGTATTACGCCCGTGCTGCTTTTACTTTCCCAGAAAAAATCCGGTACCCATTTAAGGCTGGGTGAACCCGGAGCCGTCGGTTGGGATCGAACCCTACCCCTTGTCCGTAGTAGTCCAGTTCACTAACCACTGAGCTATCGCGGCTCCTACTAATTTTTAGGGAATTAGTAAAACCCAGGTGTCCTCGCCAGGATTACGAACCCCGGCTGTTGCCGTGGTAAGCCAACCGCCTATCGATTGCGCTAACCGGACACCCTTTCAAATGTATGTGGGAGGGGATATTGTTACTCTATAAAGTATTTGAATATGTAAAAACAAAAAATAGTAATAAAGGGGAAATAGCAAAAGTAGGTGCTTTTCCCAGCTTTCTAAGTAATCTGTATCCGCTTTTGAAATTTTGTTCTTAACGAACGTGGATGTTTTCCGTTAGATTAAGTCTACAAATTACAGTTGGGGTGATATTTATGTTGGCACAAACTGTGTTCCATCAGAAAATCCGTCTCTGCAAAATCGGGATTTCCCGTTGAGTTAATTAAAGACAGTTTATCTTTGTTTTCCGGGTTGGATGGAATAATGGCGACAAAATGAACAAACAAGTCTGAATCTGTGAGATAATTATTGTATGACCTTTGATGGTTGGAACAGAAACAGGGATTTGTCGTAGACTCTTGGCTTAATTGCGACATTTGTAAATAGCACTTCTGTCACGTTTCTCTGATTCACGTGGTTTGTTGTAATATCGCTGAAGTCAACATTTTCTATCTGGGAGGTAACGCTCACCACTAGTGGGCGGCTTCAGATACACGAGGGCAGCAGATCAGAAAATCTTGTTGTATTTAAAGCAACAAAATCTGAAAACATAGATCGATAGGTCAAGTCAAGCGCACGAATAGATCAAGAGGATTGCATCAACATAGGTTGAAATATCAGCAACAAGAAGAAAAAGTAAAAACCTACCCAAAATCATGAAACAGCTGTGCAACCATCCAATCTCAGCTAGCATCCCTATCAATGAGAAAACCCGCAGGTTATGGTTACAACAAATAATGAACAGAAGCAGAGAAAGACAGAACATTTTATAGAAATATATTACATAGACCTCTACCGTAATATGATTCTAGTGCAGATAAAGAAACAATTGTATCTCCATGAGATGCATCATGTCGGAGGTTCACAGTTGAAGAAACAATTGTATCTCCATGAGATGCATCATATCTGAGGTTCACAGTTGAAGAAACAATTGTATCTCCATGAGATGCATCATATCGGAGGTTCACAGTTGAAGAAACAATTGTATCTCCATGAGATGCATCATGTCGGAGGTTCACAGTTGAAGAAACAATTGTATCTCCATGAGATGCATCATGTCGGAGGTTCACAGTTGAAGAAACAATTGTATCTCCATGAGATGCATCATGTCGGAGGTTCACAGTTGAAGAAACAATTGTATCTCCATGAGATGCATCATATCGGAGGTTCACAGTTGAAGAAACAATTATATCTCCATGAGATGCATCATATCGGAGGTTCACAGTTGAAGAAACAATTGTATATACAATGAGATGCATCATGTCGGAGGTTCACAGTTGAAGAAACAATTGTATCTCCATGAGATGCATCATATCGGAGGTTCACAGTTGAAGAAACAATTGTATTTCCATGAGATGCATCATGTCGGAGGTTCACAGTTGAAGAAACAATTGTATCTCCATGAGATGCATCATATCGGAGGTTCACAGTTGAAGAAACAATTGTATCTCCATGAGATGCATCATATACAAGTCGCATGTCTGTGTTAGTCACCTCTAATGACTCAGGCAGATGGTGCTCGTAAACCTGGGAGGGCCGACCATCTAAGGGCAGAATCCCCCTACATAAAAGATCATCTGTTGCCTTGCAGGAAGATTGGGGACAATCAAAGGCTAAGGAAAGCAAACCTAAAAAAATGCTGGCTGAAATCGGATGCACTGGGCCACTGGCGCAGAACACAGTGCAACGTTTTAACGGGTACTCAATCGGAGTGGATCTAACAGGCTTAAAGAGACAGCTGTCTTCGTATGAGAGTCTGAACGTCCTACTCTGATTGAGTCCTGATCGCAGAGAGAGAGAGAGAGAGAGAGAGAGAGAGAGAGAGAGAGAGAGAGAGAGAGATGCTTCATGTCGGAGGTTGACAGTTGAAGAAAGTAATCACTTCAATAAGAAACTAAAGAACTACAAAGCAGCAGCTGGAGGTGATGAAATCTCAGGGAATGATGCAGGCAGGAGATGATACCACAGTTGCTGACGTCATTGAATCAATTCTAGAACACCGCATCTGCTCCTCAACAACTGAAAGATGTCGTCACATAAAGTTCCACGAGAAAGGAAACCTCTCAGATGCTAACACTTGGAGTGGACTTCCTTCATTATCAGCGCCAGAAACGTGTTCGCTTCTTGTTGCTAGCACAAAGTTAAGTCAATGGACAAACAAACTTAGAGAAGAACAAGTTGTCTCAACTCTTTCCGTACACAAGTTTTTTTATCAATGCAATGGACAAGATTTCAGAGACAGCATTTTTCATCGTTTTAAGAATCAATCTACATATTTATATTTATTTAACATATAACATATTATATATGGATGTTTAGATAATTGAACAAGGTATTAGGTTTCACCAATACAGCGACGATACAAGACTTATTAAAATAGAATATGGTTTGATGATGGTTCATACCAATCAAATTGAGAGTGACGCCCAGTGCGGCAAAACGTATGGAAAGAGTTCAGATCATATCGATCATGTATCGATCAAATATTTTATACTTGAACCGTCATCGAAGAACACCAGTCACTACTAACTGTAAACGATGTGGATTAAAAAACAAACATTTGAAAATTTACACTTTGGGAAATACTCAAAACTGACAGATTCCAGCAAACATTTGAAAACTTACACTTTGGGAAATACTCAAAACTGACAGATTCCAGCAAACATTTGAAAACTTACACTTTGGGAAATACTCAAAACTGACAGATTCCAGCAAACATTTGAAAACTTACACTTTGGGAAATACTCAAAATTGACAGATTCCAGCAAACATTTGAAAACTTACACTTTGGGAAATACTCAAAACTGACAGATTCCAGCAAACATTTGAAAACTTACACTTTGGGAAATACTCAAAATTGACAGATTCCAGCAAACATTTGAAAACTTACACTTTGGGAAATACTCATAATTGACACATTCCAGCCACAATTTGATAACGTTATTAAAGCTCTCTACTCTGGCTGTTTGTTGCGTCTAAACAAAGGCTGACAACTCTAACTGGTTCCTTGCAGAACCTGGAGTTAAACGAGCTTGTGTTATGTCATCAATATTATTGTGGACATCAGTGGCACGTGGACAAGTGACATGCAGTTAGGCAACAAGTGAACAAGTGACAAGCAAGTAGGCAACAAGTGGACAAGTGACAAGCAAGTAGGCAACAAGTGAACAAGTGACAAGCAAGTAATCAACAAGTGGACAAGTGACATGCAGTTAGGCAACAAAGTGGACAAGTGACAAGCAAGTAATCAACAAGTGGACAAGTGACATGCAGTTAGGCAACAAGTGAACAAGTGACAAGCAAGTAATCAACAAGTGGACAAGTGACATGCAGTTAGGCAACAAAGTGGACAAGTGACAAGCAAGTAATCAACAAGTGGACAAGTGACATGCAGTTAGGCAACAAGTGAACAAGTGACAAGCAAGTAATCAACAAGTGGACAAGTGACATGCAGTTAGGCAACAAGTGAACAAGTGACAAGCAAGTAATCAACAAGTGGACAAGTGACATGCAGTTAGGCAACAAGTGAACAAGTGACAAGCAAGTAATCAACAAGTGGACAAGTGACATGCAGTTAGGCAACAAAGTGGACAAGTGACAAGCAAGTAGGCAACAAGTGGATAAGTGACATGTAGTTAGGCAACAAGTGGACAAGTGAGAAGTAATTAGGCAACAAGTGGACAAGTGACAAGCAAGTAGGCAACAAGTGGACAAGTGACATGCAGTTAGGCAACAAGTGGACAAGTGACAAGCAAGTAGGCAACAAGTGAACAAGTGACAAGCAAGTAATCAACAAGTGGACAAGTGACATGCAGTTAGGCAACAAAGTGGACAAGTGACAAGCAAGTAGGCAACAAGTGGATAAGTGACATGTAGTTAGGCAACAAGTGGACAAGTGAGAAGTAATTAGGCAACAAGTGGACAAGTGACAAGCAAGTAGGCAACAAGTGGACAAGTGACAAGCAAGTAGGCAACAAGTGGAAAAGTGACAAGCAAGTAGGCAACAAGTGGACAAGTGACAAGCAAGTAGGCAACAAGTGGACAAGTGACAAGCAAGTAGGCAACAAGTGGATAAATGACATGTAGTTAGGCAACAAGTGGACAAGTGACAAGCAAGTAGGCAACAAGTGGATAAGTGACATGTAGTTAGGCAAAAAGTGGACAAGTGACAAGTAATTAGGCAACAAGTGGACAAGTGACAAGCAAGTAGGCAACAAGTGGATAAGTGACATGTAGTTAGGTAACAAGTGGACAAGTGACAAGCAAGTAGGCAACAAAGTGGACAAGTGACAAGCAAGTAGGCAACAAGTGGATAAGTGACATGTAGTTAGGCAACAAGTGGACAAGTGACAAGTAATTAGGCAACAAGTGGACAAGTGACAAGCAAGTAGGCAACAAGTGGACAAGTGACAAGCAAGTAGGCAACAAGTGGAAAAGTGACAAGCAAGTAGGCAACAAGTGGACAAGTGACAAGCAAGTAGGCAACAAGTGGACAAGTGACAAGTAATTAGGCAACAAGTGGACAAGTGACAAGTAATTAGGCAACAAGCGGACAAGTGACAAGTAATTAGGCAACAAGTGGACAAGTGACAAGTAATTAGGCAACAAGTGGACAAGTGACAAGTAATTAGGCAACAAGTGGACAAGTGACAAGTAAATAGGCAACAAGTGGACAAGTGGCAAGCAAGTAGGCAACAAGTGGACAAGTGACAAGCAAGTAATCAACAAGTGGACAAGTGACATGCAGTTAGGCAACAAAGTGGACAAGTGACAAGCAAGTAGGCAACAAGTGGACAAGTGACAAGCAAGTAATCAACAAGTGGACAAGTGACATGCAGTTAGGCAACAAAGTGGACAAGTGACAAGCAAGTAGGCAACAAGTGGATAAGTGACATGTAGTTAGGCAACAAGTGGACAAGTGACAAGCAAGTAGGCAACAAGTGGATAAGTGACATGTAGTTAGGCAACAAGTGGACAAGTGACAAGCAAGTAGGCAACAAGTGGATAAGTGACAAGTAATTAGGCAACGAGTGGACAAGTGACAAGTAATTAGGCAACAAGTGGACAAGTGACAAGCAAGTAGGCAACAAGTGGACAAGTGACAAGCAAGAAGGCAACAAGTGGATAAGTGACATGTAGTTAGGCAACAAGTGGACAAGTGGCAAGCAAGTAGGCAACAAGTGGACAAGTGACAAGCAAGTAGGCAACAAGTGGATAAGTGACATGTAGTTAGGCAACAAGTGGACAAGTGGCAAGCAAGTAGGCAACAAGTGGACAAGTGACAAGCAAGTAATCAACAAGTGGACAAGTGACATGCAGTTAGGCAACAAAGTGGACAAGTGACAAGCAAGTAGGCAACAAGTGGATAAGTGACATGTAGTTAGGCAACAAGTGGACAAGTGACAAGTAATTAGACAACAAGTGGACAAGTGACAAGCAAGTAGGCAACAATTGGACAAGTGACAAGCAAGTAGGCAACAAGTGGAAAAGTGACAAGCAAGTAGGCAACAAGTGGACAAGTGACAAGCAAGTAGGCAACAAGTGGACAAGTGACAAGCAAGTAGGCAACAAGTGGATAAGTGACATGTAGTTAGGCAACAAGTGGACAAGTGACAAGCAAGAAGGCAACAAGTGGATAAGTGACATGTAGTTAGGCAACAAGTGGACAAGTGGCAAGCAAGTAGGCAACAGGTGGACAAGTGACAAGCAAGTAGGCAACAAGTGGATAAGTGACATGTAGTTAGGCAACAAGTGAACAAGTGGCAAGCAAGTAGGCAACAAGTGGACAAGTGACATGTAGTTAGGCAACAAGTGGACAAGTGACAAGCAAGTAGGCAACAAGTGGAAAAGTGACAAGCAAGTAGGCAACAAATGGACACGTGACAAGCAAGTAGGCAACAAGTGGACAAGTGACAAGCAAGTAGGCAACAAGTGGAAAAGTGGCAAGCAAGTAGACAACAAGTGGACAAGTGACAAGCAAGTAGGCAACAAGTGGACAAGTGACAAGTAATTAGGCAACAAGTGGACAAGTGACAAGTAATTAGGCAACAAGCGGACAAGTGACAAGTAATTAGGCAACAAGTGGACAAGTGACAAGTAATTAGGCAACAAGTGGACAAGTGACAAGTAATTAGGCAACAAGTGGACAAGTGACAAGTAATTAGGCAACAAGTGGACAAGTGACAAGTAATTAGGCAACAAGTGGACAAGTGACAAGTAATTAGGCAACAAGTGGATAAGTGACAAGTAATTAGGCAACAAGTGGACAAGTGACAGGTAATTAGGCAACAAGTGGACAAGTGGCAAGCAAGTAGGCAACAGGTGGACAAGTGACAAGCAAGTAGGCAACAAGTGGATAAGTGACATGTAGTTAGGCAACAAGTGGACAAGTGGCAAGCAAGTAGGCAACAAGTGGACAAGTGACATGTAGTTAGGCAACAAGTGGACAAGTGACAAGCAAGTAGGCAACAAGTGGAAAAGTGACAAGCAAGTAGGCAACAAATGGACACGTGACAAGCAAGTAGGCAACAAGTGGACAAGTGACAAGCAAGTAGGCAACAAGTGGAAAAGTGACAAGCAAGTAGACAACAAGTGGACAAGTGACAAGCAAGTAGGCAACAAGTGGACAAGTGACAAGTAATTAGGCAACAAGTGGACAAGTGACAAGTAATTAGGCAACAAGCGGACAAGTGACAAGTAATTAGGCAACAAGTGGACAAGTGACAAGTAATTAGGCAACAAGTGGACAAGTGACAAGTAATTAGGCAACAAGTGGACAAGTGACAAGTAATTAGGCAACAAGTGGACAAGTGGCAAGCAAGTAGGCAACAAGTGGACAAGTGACAAGCAAGTAATCAACAAGTGGACAAGTGACATGCAGTTAGGCAACAAAGTGGACAAGTGACAAGCAAGTAGGCAACAAGTGGACAAGTGACAAGCAAGTAATCAACAAGTGGACAAGTGACAAGCAAGTAGGCAACAAGTGGACAAATGACAAGCAAGTAGGCAACAAGTGGATAAACACAATCTTAGAAAACCTCGATGTCGCAGATGAACTTGTCATTTGAGATCAACATAGAGAGACGCCCAAAACAAATTTAGATCGACTCCATCACTTTTCATGAAAAATAGGCCTCCAGATCAACAAAAATTCAAGGATGTTACCAACACACCCACTGACATAAACTCACGGATGTTACCAACACAACCACTGACATAAACTCATAGATGTTACCAACACAACCACTGACATAAACTAACAGATGTTACCAACACAACCACTGACATAAACTCACGGATGTTACCAACACAACCACTGACATAAACTCACGGATGTTACCAACACAACTACTGACATAAACTCACGGATGTTACCAACACAACCACTGACATAAACTCACAGATGTTACCAACACAACTACTGACATAAAATCATAGATGTTACCAACACACCCACTGACATAAACTCACGGATGTTACCAACACAACCACTGACATAAACTCATAGATGTTACCAACACAACCATTGACATAAACTCACAGATGTTACTAACACAACCACTGAGATAAACTCACGGATGTTACCAACACAACAGTTGATGTCAGACCACGAGTTGATGTCAGACCACGAGTTGATGTCAGGCCACGAGTTGATGTCAGGCACGAGTTGATGTCAGACCACGAGTTGATGTCAGGCACGAGTTGATGTCAGACCACGAGTTGATGTCAGACCACGAGTTGATGTCAGACCGTGAGTTGATGTCAGGCCACGAGTTGATGTCAGGCCACGAGTTGATGTCAGACCACGAGTTGATGTCAGGCACGAGTTGATGTCAGACCACGAGTTGATGTCAGACCACGAGTTGATGTCAGGCCACGAGTTGATGTCAGACCGTGAGTTGATGACAGTCCACGAGTTGCTGTCAGATCACAAGTTGATGTCGGACCGTGAGTTGATTTCAGGCCACGAGTTGATGTCAGGCCACGAGTTGATATCAAACCATGAGTTGATGTCAGACACGAGTTGATGTCAGACCACGAGTTGATGTCAGGCCACGAGTTGATATCAAACCATGAGTTGATGTCAGGCACGAGTTGATGTCAGACCACGAGTTGATGTCAGACCACGAGTTGATGTTAGGCCACAAGTTGATGTCAAGCCACAAGTTGATGTCAGACCACGAGTTGATGGGTAATCGTGAGTTGATGTCAGGCCACGAGTTGATGTTAGGCCACAAGTTGATGTCAAGCCACAAGTTGATGTCAGACCACGAGTTGATACGGGGTAAGGTGCGCTTTTACTCACAGATGTGGCGGACCGTAATGGCTTTCATGACATTTCCGGCTCTTACTGGAGAAGTTTGAGTTCGTCTATCCCTGGCTATGCAGGGAAACTACTAGTCCAGCCCGGACGTATGTTCAATACTCGGTCTCCTATATCAGTAAGAGCCACCACTACATGGAACACAGCGATCCAAACTTCTGTTAGATAGCCTGTTTTGACGTAGGCTTAATACTAGGTCTTCTATATCAGTAAGAGCCACCACTACAGGGAACACAGCGATCCAAGCTTCAGTTAGACAGCATGTTTTGACGTAGGCTCAATACTAGGTCTCGTATATCAGTAAGAGCCACCACTTAAGGGAACACGGCGATCCTAGCTTCAAGTAGCCGCACTTGGTTGCTATTTCCTTTTCGTTTTGACCTCGGTTTACACACAGGATAGATAATTTTGTTTTCTTTAACACATTTCGATTGTTTTTGTTTTGGTTGTTTCGTTATTACTTTTGTGTGTTTTTTTTTTTGTTTGTTTGTTCCTGCTGAAGGTCTATTGGGCCGAAACGTTTAGTCTGTGTCGTCCACTTATCACGTAAAGCTTCTTACATACCATTTTTTTTCTATTTTTTAATTTTTCTTGAAGTAGCCAGCCTGTTTTAATGTAGACTATTACGCCTGGGAGTAGTAGATGTATACGTGTGGACTGACAGACATTGATAAGTCATAGATGATGAAGATATACGAGTTATGGCCAATACAATAAATATCTCATGTAGTTGGAAACGAGTGGTAGGGTCTAACATACACCCCCAACAAAGTATAGTAACAGCTTTACAGAAAAAGGACAATACAAAACTTTTGACGTTTCGGCCTTCATGAAGCTTCCTTGTTCCCTGCTCCCAGCCTTACCATAACATTGCCTTTATTTACCTGTTCCC
Organism: Megaustenia siamemsis; assembly: GCA_032433765.1. Lineage (NCBI taxonomy): Eukaryota > Metazoa > Mollusca > Gastropoda > Stylommatophora > Ariophantidae > Megaustenia > Megaustenia siamemsis. Next base: position 4,505,191 of record JAVIAB010000107.1, on the reverse strand, counting down.
TGCTCCCAGCCTTACCATAACATTGCCTTTATTTGCCTGTTCCCTGCTCCCAGCCTTACCATAACATTGCCTGTTCCCTGCTCCCAGCCTTACCATAACATTGCCTGTTCCCTGCTCCCAGCCTTACCATAACATTGCCTGTTGCCTGCTCCCAGCCTTACCATAACATTGCCTGTTCCCTGCTCCCAGCCTTACCATAACATTGCCTTTATTTGTCTGTTCCCTGCTTCCAGCCTTACCATAACATTGCCTGTTCCCTGCTCCCAGCCTTACCATAACATTGCCTGTTGCCTGCTCCCAGCCTTACTATAACATTGCCTGTTCCCTGCTCCCAGCCTTACCATAACATTGCCTTTATTTGCCTGTTCCCTGCTCCCAGCCTTACCATAACATTGCCTGTTCCCTGCTCCCATCCTTACCATAACATTGCCTGTTCCCTGCTCCCAGCCTTATCATAACATTGCCTGTTCCCTGCTCCCAGCCTTACCATAACATTGCCTGTTAATGCTCCCAGCCTTACCATAACATTGCCTGTTCCCTGCTCCCAGCCTTACCATAACATTGCCTGTTGCCTTCTCCCAGCCTTACTATAACATTGCCTGTTCCCTGCTCCCAGCCTTACCATAACATTGCCTTTATTTGCCTGTTCCCTGCTCCCAGCCTTACCATAACATTGCCTGTTCCCTGCTCCCAGCCTTACCATAACATTGCCTGTTGCCTGCTCCCAGCCTTACCATAACATTGCCTGTTCCCTGCTCCCAGCCTTACCATAACATTGCCTGTTGCCTGCTCCCAGCCTTACCATAACATTGCCTGTTGCCTGCTCCCAGCCTTACCATAACATTGCCTGTTGCCTGCTCCCAGCCTTACCATAACATTGCCTGTTGCCTGCTCCAGCCTTACCATAACATTGCCTGTTGCCTGCTCCCAGCCTTACCATAACATTGCCTGTTGCCTGCTCCCAGCCTTACCATAACATTGCCTGTTGCCTGCTCCAGCCTTACCATAACATTGCCTGTTCCCTGCTCCCAGCCTTACCATAACATTGCCTGTTGCCTGCTCCCAGCCTTACCATAACATTGCCTGTTGCCTGCTCCCAGCCTTACCATAACATTGCCTGTTGCCTGCTCCCAGCCTTACCATAACATTGCCTGTTGCCTGCTCCCAGCCTTACCATAACATTGCCTGTTGCCTGCTCCCAGCCTTACCATAACATTGCCTGTTGCCTGCTCCCAGCCTTACCATAACATTGCCTGTTCCCTGCTCCCAGCCTTACCATAACATTGCCTGTTCCCTGCTCCCAGCCTTACAATAACATTACCTGTTCCCTGCTCCCAGCCTTACCATAACATTGCCTTTATTTGCCTGTTGCCTGCTCCCAGCCTTACCATAACATTGCCTGTTCCCTGCTCCCAGCCTTACCATAACATTGCCTGTTGCCTGCTCCCAGCCTTACCATAACATTGCCTGTTGCCTGCTCCCAGCCTTACCATAACATTGCCTGTTGCCTGCTCCCAGCCTTACCATAACATTGCCTGTTGCCTGCTCCCAGCCTTACCATAACATTGCCTGTTCCCTGCTCCCAGCCTTACCATAACATTGCCTGTTCCCTGCTCCCAGCCTTACCGTAACATTGCCTGTTCCCTGCTCCCAGCCTTACCATAACATTGCCTGTTCCCTGCTCCCAGCCTTACCATAACATTGCCTGTTCCCTGCTCCCAGCCTTACCATAACATTGCCTGTTCCCTGCTCCCAGCCTTACCATAACATTGCCTTTATTTGCCTGTTCCCTGCTCCCAGCCTTACCATAACATTGCCTGTTGCCTGCTCCCAGCCTTACCATAACATTGCCTGTTGCCTCATGTTGCAACTCATAAGTTCAACTTGTTGTCATCGTCTTGTAGACGACAGAAATCTTCTACCAACAAAAGATTGATTCTAGTTGTTGATGTAAGTATAAATCTATACATAAGAGTTTCCTCTTATAAACCTATACATAGCTATGAGTTTCCTCTTTTAAACCTATACATAGCTATGAGTTTCCTCTTATAAACCTATACATAGCTATGAGTTTCCTCTTATAAACCTATACATAGCTATGAGTTTCCTCTTATAAATCTATACATAGCTATGAGTTTCCTCTTATAAACCTATACATAGCTATGAGTTTCCTCTTATAAACCTATACATAGCTATGAGTTTCCTCTTATAAACCTATACATAGCTATGAGTTTCCTCTTATAAATCTATACATAGCTATGAGTTTCCTCTTATAAATCTATACATAGCTATGAGTTTCCTCCTACAAACCTATACATAGCTATGAGTTTCCTCAATGCTGTTTCTCTCACACGATTGAAGATGTCATGATAGCGTTTCGAGTGAAGCGAGCACAAAATGAACTTTGGAAATACACCAGAAAAGAAAGCCAACCAAACAATACATTAATGTCGCGAGAAGAGGAAAATTGGAAAATATTTTAACAGGAACGAAAGAAGGAAATATAAACAAAAAAGAAGACAACGGCAAAGGCATACAAGGCAGCTTAACAGGCTTGGACGGAAAGAAATGAATTGACAATGATCATCAATTTCTTCTTCTCCTTCTTTCCTTCCTCATCTGCCTTTCAGCGTCGAGGGGAGATATAATTTGCGGTCTTTTGCTCTTCTGTTCGCCTCTGCTGCTGTAATGTTTCCTAGCGCTTCTAATATTCCATCGATCCATCTTTTTCGTGGTCGACCATTGGGTTTGGTGTTCTCACAACGTTTGTTGAAGACTCGTTGTGTTGTGTTTTGTTCTTTCTGCCTTGTCACGTGGCCGAACCATTTTATCTGTTGTTTCCTTATATATTCTGTGGCGGGGGCTATTCCTAGCTTTTTTCTGAGTTCCTCATTTCTGATCTTATCTCTCGGACTGTTTCCTGATCATCAACAACCGGAATATATGGAGAGACATGATTGTCTAAACAAATCAGCATGGCACGTGATGATGATATTCGTGGTTATAATGATAATAACCATATTCACGTCAAAATACCCAAGATTTAGTTATCAACATCAGACTGGAGGATCTAGTTAAATTAAAGATGAGTTCGATTAAATGTAATGTTCTATGATGTGATATCACCTTAGGCTTGTTTAGCTCGATGCCAAGTCTAAAGACTTTCATATTTGTACACTTTCACTCGCAACTTCCACTCAATCACTTACGTCACTTCCTAGCGCCCTTGCCTATAACAGCATCCAACACATTTACTAAGATGGTTCTCAAGTTGTCTGAAAGATGACTGCCAGGATTATCGGGTCTGAATGTTGCGTGCAGGCAACGAAACATGGGCCACGTGACAACCAAGAATGTAAGTGAGGATCGGGAGGTTGGGGGGGGGGGGGGAATGTCAAGTCATCTCGGGCTCCAAACATCACGCTGAAATCATCAAAGTGCTGTCAAATTTATCAGGACTGTGACTAGATGTGACATGTATCTGTGACTAGATGTGACATATATCTGTGACTAGATGTGACATGTATCTGTGATTAGATGTGACATGTATCTGTGATTAGATGTGACATGTATCTGTGATTAGATGTGACATATATCTGTGACTAGATGTGACATATATCTGTGACTAGATGTGACATGTATCTGTGACTAGATGTGACATGTATCTGTGACTAGATGTGACATGTATCTGTGATTAGATGTGACATGTATCTGTGACTAGATGTGACATATATCTGTGACTAGATGTGACATGTAACTGTGATTAGATGTGACATGTATCTGTGATTAGATGTGACATGTATTTGTGAGTAGATGGGGAATATGTCTATGGCTAGATTTGACAGGTATATGTGACTAAATGTGATATGTATCTGTGTCTAGATGTGACAAGTATAAGTGACTCTAAACCACTTAAAAAATATATATAACACCAGAAGCAATGACGTGTACACATGTTGCTAGAATCTAAACCACTTTAATAAAAATAACACCAGAAACAATGACGTGTACACATGTTGCTAGAATCTAAACCACTTTAATAAAAATAACACCAGAAACAATGACGTGTACACATGCCGCTAGAATCTAAACAACTTTAATAAAAATAACACTATAGCTTGTTTCATAACTCGTGCCCAACTTTTAAAATCGATAGCTTTTTAACCGTTTGTTGTAAGTTGTTCAAAATTTGCATGTAAAGTTATAATGATTAGAACCCAACAGGGAATTAATTTCATTAAAAAAAAAACATTTGGTTATTATTGTTGCTTATTTGATTTATATAAATTTATAACGACCCATTGATGTAGTCAAAACTTAATGTTTACAGTATTTTAGGGTAAAAATAGCGAGTAAAAATCCATACACGGTAAAATTGACGTGTTTGCACGCTTTCACCGTGTTTTTTTGACACAATTAGACACTTGTAAAAAACACGAGAAATTGTGTGTTCCATTTCCGTTAATTCAGAGGTGAGACGTGGAACAATAACATTTATCATGAGTCTTAAAATGAAATTCTGCAGTTTACAAAACATCGCAATAAAAATGTATGACTATTTTTGCAAAGAGGCTAAACGAGGAAGATTATTTCATTCTTTAGAAAACCCTGAGAATAGGACAAGACACATTTTGGATTTATCTAAACGGTCATTTAATCGCTGGATTCAAGCACGTGACCGTCAATGTTCAAAATATACAAAATCACAAGGAAGAGCAAAAATGTTGGATAATTTCGACAGTGAACTTATTAGAAGTGAAATTCGCAAAATGTTGGGTATGAATGAAACTGTTACAATAAGAAAATTAAAAGTATCGCTGAAAAAGAACAACAGTATTGAAATATCAAAGTCTACATTATGGAGTAATGTGAGAGCTGCAGGCTTTACATTCAGAAAGTATTCCAATGGACGAAACATCATTTGTGAGAAGCCACATATAGTAGTCATGAGAAGCAAGTACTTACGTGAAGTAAAAGAGGTGCGCAAACAAGGTTATGATATTGTGTACTTGGATGAAACATGGATCAATGCTCACCACACTAACCAAAGGGAATGGCAGTCATCAGATGGAAAGATTAAGAGATTAATACCTAGCAGCAAAGGACAGCGCTTGATAATTGCTCATGCAGGTAGTCGACAACATGGACTAATACAGAATGCAGAGCTCATTTTTCTTTCAAAATCCATAGACAATCGGGATTATCACTCTGAGATGAATGGTCACATATTTAGACATTGGATTGAAAATTCTGTTCTCCCATCACTAGATCGACCATCTTGCCTAATAATGGACAATGCAGCGTACCACAACATTGTTGCACTTGAAGATAAAGTCCCGACGTCATCCAGTACAAAAGATGCTATTAAGATATGGCTCACAAAGGAGCACATACAATTTAATAACATGTACTTAAAACCTGAATTACTATCTCTAGTAAAGCAAAAACAAAGGACAAAGATTTTTCAAATAGATAAGATTATCCAAGAGCACGGTCATATAAGTTTGAGGCTGCCACCTTACCATGCTCATTTAAATCCAATAGAACTAATCTGGGCAAAATTAAAAGGACAAGTGGCAGATGAAAATACAACATTCAAAATATGCGATGTAAAGACTCTTGCTAATCTCGCTTTATTAAATATAGACAAAGATTATTGGGCTAAATGTGAAGACCACGTCTTAAAACAGGAAGAGGAATATTGGAAAAATGATGGTTTGTGGAATGTTCAACCCCAAACAGTTATTAATCTTTTAGACTCGTCTGATTCAGAATGAAAGTATATAGCCCCCACAATGTTGGCCCCTATATTACCTTAAATTAGTTCAACAAACGGTCCTTTTCAGTACCACACAACTATGAAAATTGGACATACAGGTATACCTTGATATTATCGTCCGTCCTCCAATTGAGAAGACAATAATTCTCCTGGCGTTTTGTCTTATTCAGTTATTTCCCCATTACGGCCAGGCCTTTACCTAGTGAAAATTAATCATAGACCAGCAACTACGTTAATTTCTATTATTTAGGGGTTCACAATTTACAATTTTGACAAACATCAAAGAAATTCGCCGCTTTAAGTAAACTGCAGCTGCAAGATATTTGTTAAATATACATTTAAAGGGTCTTTTGCATTCTAATAATATTTGGAAAATTTTAACAGTTTTTAACAAACGGTTACTGAGTAATAGCGTTTTGAAGTTGGGCACGTGATTTGAAACGAGCTATAGAAGCAATAACGTGTACACATCCGGCTACTATCCAGACCACAACTATTTTAAAAAAAATTGAAATCCCAGACTACATAATTGTTGTTAACCCTAGTTTTCGTCAAAATAACGAAATGTCAGCAGTCCCTGCAACATGAGACACACCAACAAGATGCCATCTTACAAATAAAGCAATAACTGCCTCTGAAACGACACGTCTTTACTGCCTCATAATTTCACGAAAGCTCAAGTCTGATCCAACATGACTAAATTGTCACTTTTTAAAAAATGCTCCAACTGATGAGTCATACTTATGTCATAACCTTGAACCATACACCGAATTATGTAGTCAATGACGTATTTCCAGCAGTCCTTGACCTCCTGTATGAACTCCTCTCCTAGCTCCATCTCCCACACTTCTAGAAGACAGTTGCTATAGAAACGGAAGTACTCAGGGTGGTACCCTTCTATCGCAGCATGCCGCGCTCCCAGCGCCACCAGGTGAGGCTGTATCATTTCCGGTTTCTCCATGTGATCCACGACGCATTCTAAAACTTTCATGAACTTCTGGGCATGCTCGCGAAATATTGGGTGCTGATGAAGGTTGTCTATTTCGTTGAATCTGTTGACAAATAAATAACAAATATGTCAATGATATCATATTTAAATCTTGTCTTAACTGCATGCTTCGTGAAACACTACAGGAAAAGAAAATACAAGGCGGTGTTCAAATGTAACGGTGCCAAGTGGATTTACGTAGAAGGCATGATGATGTCACTTCTGACGTAAGCACACATCCTCGGTCGATCAATGAGCGGTTATTAAGTTCCTAACATTAACATCCGCTACAAAGACATGCTCGACAACCTGCATACAGCCATCAAGAATAAGAGACCCGGCATGCTTTCGCGTGGTGGGATTCTTTTGCAAGACAATGCTCGCCCACATCTCACGAACATCGTGCAGGAAGTGTTAGCAAGGAAACGGTTGGAAGTTCTGCAACACTCAGCCTACAGCCTCGATCTGTCACCATGTGACTTTCATTCGTTCGGACCCTTAAAAAATAATTTCTAAAGGACAACGATTCACTCCAATGCAGACATCATGGACTCGGTGACAAAATGGTTCAATGAGCAACCAACATCATTTCTCTCGGGCGAGCTCCACCATCTACGTAAACAATAGGATGTCTGTCTAAATGTCTATGGTGACAAGCTGGTCTACCCAAACAGTGGGATGTATGTCTAAATGCCTATGATGACAACCTGGTCTACCCAAGCAGTGGGGTGTATGTCTAAATGCCTATGATGACAACCTGGTCTACCCAAACAGTGGGATGTATGTCTAAATGTCTATGGTGACAAACTGGTCTACCTAAACAGTGGGATGTCTGTCTATATGCCTATGGTGACATTTTCTAAAGAACCTTGGTGAGTACATGCTTCAAAACAGTTGTTTTATTTATTTTGTCGCCCCTGCTGATGTACCTTATATATGTTTGTAACAAAGCCATTGGGACGGGTTTCATTTGAACACGCCTCGTAAATTTTCAGTTTTTTTTTTAAATAAAGCACGCACTGTCTGATAAAATGCACCAAATTTAAAAGTAAAATTAAAGTTAACAAATTAGTTAAGCTGCGATTTGTTTATTTATGCTTTCTTTAATTACGTTGTAAATAGTCAAACACGAGACTAGATCAGCTGCTACAAATCAGTAAGTGACAAGATCTATTGCTACAAATCAGTAAGTGACAAGATCAGTTGCTACAAATCAGTAAGTGACAAGATCAGTTGCTACAAATCAGTAAGAGACTAGATCAGTTGCTACAAATCAGTAAGAGACAAGATCAGTTGCTACAAATCAGTAAGAGACTAGATCAGTTGCTACAAATCAGTAAGAGACTAGATCAGTTGCTACAAATCAGTAAGTGACAAGATCAGTTGCTACAAATCAGTAAGTGACAAGATCAGTTGCTACAAATCAGTAAGAGACTAGATCAGTTGCTACAAATCAGTAAGAGACAAGATCAGTTGCTACAAATCAGTAAGAGACAAGATCAGTTGCTACAAATCAGTAAGAGACTAGATCAGTTGCTACAAATCAGTAAGAGACTAGATCAGCTGCTACAAATCAGTAAGATACTAGATCAGCTGTTACAAATCAGTAAAAGACTAGATCTTTTGCTACAAATCAGTAAGAGACTAGATCAGTTGCTACGAATCAGTAAGAGACTAGATCAGTTGCTACAAATCAGTAAGAGACTAGATCAGCTGTTACAAATCAGTAAAAGACTAGATCTTTTGCTACAAATCAGTAAGAGACTAGATCAGTTGCTACGAATCAGTAAGAGACTAGATCAGTTGCTACAAATCAGTAAGAGACTAGATCAGCTGTTACAAATCAGTAAGTGACAAGATCAGTTGCTATAAATCAGTAAGTGACAAGATCTGTTGCTACAAATCAGTAAGAGACTAGATATGTTGCTACAAATCAGTAAGTGACAAGATCAGCTGCTACAAATCAGTAAGAGACTAGATCAGCTGCTACAAATCAGTAAGAGACTAGATCAGCTGCTACAAATCAGTAAGTGACAAGATCAGCTGCTACAAATCAGTAAGAGACTAGATCAGCTGTTACAAATCAGTAAGAGACTAGATTAGCTGTTACAAATCAGTAAGAGACTAGATCAGCTGCTACAAATCAGTAAGAGACTAGATCAGTTGCTACAAATCAGTAAGAGACTAGATCAGCTGTTACAAATCAGTAAGAGACTAGATCAGTTGCTACAAATCAGTAAGAGACTAGATCAGCTGCTATAAATCAGTAAGAGACTAGATCAGTTGCTACAAATCAGTAAGAGACTAGATCAGTTGCTACAAATCAGTAAGAGACTAGATCAGCTGTTACAAATCAGTAAGTGACAAGATCAGCTGCTACAAATCAGTAAGAGACTAGATCAGCTGCTACAAATCAGTAAGAGACTAGATCAGCTGTTACAAATGAGTAAGAGACTAGATCAGCTGTTACAAATCAGTAAGAGACTAGATCAGCTGTTACAAATCAGTAAGTGACTAGATCAGCTGCTACAAATCAGTAAGTGACAAGATCAGTTGCTACAAATCAGTAAGAGACTAGATCAGTTGCTACAAATCAGTAAGAGACTAGATCAGTTGCTACAAATCAGTAAGAGACTAGATCAGTTGCTACAAATCAGTAAGACTCTAGATCAGCTGTTACAAATCAGTAAGAGACTAGATCAGCTGTTACAAATCAGTAAGAGACTAGATCAGCTGCTACAAATCAGTAAGAGACTAGATCAGCTGCTACAAATCAGTAAGAGACTAGATCAGTTGCTACAAATCAGTAAGAGACTAGATCAGTTGCTACAAATCAGTAAGAGATTAGATCAGCTGCTACAAATCAGTAAGTGACAAGATCAGCTGTTACAAATCAGTAAGAGACAAGATCAGTTGCTACAAATCAGTAAGAGACTAGATCTGTTGCTACAAATCAGTAAGAGACTAGATCAGCTGCTACAAATCAGTAAGAGACTAGATCAGCTGTTACAAATCAGTAAGAGACTAGATCAGCTGTTACAAATCAGTAAGAGACTAGATCAGCTGTTACAAATCAGTAAGAGACTAGAGATCAGCTGTTACAAATCAGTAAGCGACTAGATCAGCTGCTACAAATCGTAAGTGACAAGATCAGCTGCTACAAATCAGTAAGAGACTAGATCCGCTGCTACAAATCAGTTAGTGACAAGATCAGCTGCTACAAATCAGTAAGAGACTAGATCAGCTGTTACAAATCAGTAAGAGACTAGATCAGCTGTTACAAATCAGTAAGAGACTAGATCAGCTGTTACAAATCAGTAAGAGACTAGATCAGCTGTTACAAATCAGTAAGTGACAAGATCAGTTGCTACAAATCAGTAACAGACTAGATCAGCTGTTACAAATCAGTAAGTGACAAGATCAGTTGCTACAAATCAGTAAGAGACTAGATCAGCTGTTACAAATCAGTAAGAGACTTGATCAGTTGCTACAAATCAGTAAGTGACAAGATCAGTTGCTACAAATCAGTAAGAAACTAGATCAGCTGTTACAAATCAGTAAGAGACTAGATCAGCTGCTACAAATCAGTAAGAGACTAGATCAGCTACTACAAATCAGTAAGAGACTAGATCAGTTGCTACAAATCAGTAAGAGACTAGATCAGCTGCTACAAATCAGTAAGTGACAAGATCAGCTGTTACAAATCAGTAAGAGACTAGATCAGTTGCTACAAATCAGAAAGTGACAAGATCAGTTGCTACAAATCAGTAAGAGACTAGATCTGTTGCTACAAATCAGTAAGAGACTAGATCAGTTGCTACAAATCAGTAAGAGACAAGATCTACTTCTACAAATCAGTAAGAGACTTGATCAGTTGCTACAAATCAGTAAGAGACTAGATCAGCTGCTATAAATCAGTAAGAGACTAGATCAGCTGCTACAAATCAGTAAGTGACAAGATCAGCTGCTACAAATCAGTAAGTGACAAGATCAGCTGCTACAAATCAGTAAGTGACAAGATCAGTTGCTATAAATCAGTAAGTGACAAGATCAGTTGCTACAAATCAGTAAGAGACTAGATCAGCTGTTACAAATCAGTAAGAGACTAGATCAGCTGTTACAAATCAGTAAGAGACTAGATCAGCTGTTACAAATCAGTAAGAGACTAGAGATCAGCTGTTACAAATCAGTAAGCGACTAGATCAGCTGCTACAAATCGTAAGTGACAAGATCAGCTGCTACAAATCAGTAAGAGACTAGATCCGCTGCTACAAATCAGTAAGTGACAAGATCAGCTGTTACAAATCAGTAAGAGACTAGATCAGCTGTTACAAATCAGTAAGAGACTTGATCAGCTGTTACAAATCAGTAAGAGACTAGATCAGCTGTTACAAATCAGTAAGAGACTAGATCAGCTGTTACAAATCAGTAAGTGACAAGATCAGTTGCTACAAATCAGTAAGAGACTAGATCAGCTGTTACAAATCAGTAAGTGACAAGATCAGTTGCTACAAATCAGTAAGAGACTAGATCAGCTGCTACAAATCAGTAAGTGACAAGATCAGTTGCTATAAATCAGTAAGTGACAAGATCAGTTGCTACAAATCAGTAAGAGACTAGATCTTTTGCTACAAATCAGTAAGTGACAAGATCAGTTGCTACAAATCAGTAAGAGACTAGATCAGCTGCTACAAATCAGTAAGAGACTAGATCAGCTGCTACAAATCAGTAAGTGACAAGATCAGCTGCTACAAATCAGTAAGTGACAAGATCAGCTGTTACAAATCAGTAAGAGACTAGATCAGTTGCTACAAATCAGTAAGTGACAAGATCAGTTGCTACAAATCAGTAAGAGACTAGATCTGTTGCTACAAATCAGTAAGAGACTAGATCAGCTGCTACAAATCAGTAAGTGACAAGATCAGCTGCTACAAATCAGTAAGTGACAAGATCAGCTGCTACAAATCAGTAAGAGACTAGATCAGCTGTTACAAATCAGTAAGAGACTAGATCAGCTGCTACAAATCAGTAAGAGACTAGATCAGCTGTTACAAATCAGTAAGAGACTAGATCAGTTGCTACAAATCAGTAAGAGACTAGATCAGCTGCTACAAATCAGTAAGAGACTAGATCAGTTGCTAAAAATCAGTAAGAGACAAGATCTACTTCTACAAATCAGTAAGAGACTAGATCAGCTGCTACAAATCAGTAATAGACTAGATCAGCTGTTACAAATCAGTAAGAGACTAGATCAGCTGTTACAAATCAGTAAGAGACTAGATCAGCTGTTACAAATCAGTAAGAGACTAGATCAGCTGTTACAAATCAGTAAGAGACTAGATCAGTTGCTACAAATCAGTAAGAGACTAGATCAGCTGCTACAAATCAGTAAGAGACAAGATCTACTTCTACAAATCAGTAAGAGACTAGATCAGTTGCTACAAATCAGTAAGAGACTAGATCAGCTGCTATAAATCAGTAAGAGACTAGATCAGCTGCTACAAATCAGTAAGTGACAAGATCAGCTGCTACAAATCAGTAAGTGACAAGATCAGCTGCTACAAATCAGTAAGTGACAAGATCAGTTGCTACAAATCAGTAAGTGACAAGATCAGCTGCTACAAATCAGTAAGTGACAAGATCAGTTGCTATAAATCAGTAAGTGACAAGATCAGTTGCTACAAATCAGTAAGAGACTAGATCATTTGCTACAAATCAGTAAGTGACAAGATCAGTTGCTACAAATCAGTAAGAGACTAGATCAGCTGCTACAAATCAGTAAGAGACTAGATCAGCTGCTACAAATCAGTAAGTGACAAGATCAGCTGCTACAAATCAGTAAGAGACTAGATCAGCTGTTACAAATCAGTAAGAGACTAGATCAACTGTTACAAATCAGTAAGAGACTAGATCAGCTGCTACAAATCAGTAAGAGACTAGATCAGTTGCTACAAATCAGTAAGAGACTAGATCAGCTGTTACAAATCAGTAAGAGACTAGATCAGTTGCTACAAATCAGTGAGAGACTAGATCAGCTGCTATAAATCAGTAAGAGACTAGATCATCTGTTACAAATCAGTAAGTGACAAGATCAGTTGCTACAAATCAGTAAGTGACAAGATCAGTTGCTACAAATCAGTAAGAGACTAGATCATCTGCTACAAATCAGTAAGAGACTAGATCAGCTATTACAAATCAGTAAGAGACTAGATCAGCTGTTACAAATCAGTAAGAGACTAGATCAGCTGTTACAAGTCAGTAAGAGACTAGATCAGCTGTTACAAATCAGTAAGAGACAAGATCAGTTGCTACAAATCAGTAAGAGACTAGATCAGTTGCTACAAATCAGTAAGAGACTAGATCAGTTGCTACAAATCAGTAAGACACTAGATCAGCTGTTACAAATCAGTAAGAGACTAGATCAGCTGTTACAAATCAGTAAGAGACTAGATCAGCTGCTACAAATCAGTAAGAGACTAGATCAGCTGGTACAAATCAGTAAGAGACTAGATCAGTTGCTACAAATCAGTAAGAGACTAGATCAGTTGCTACAAATCAGTTAGTGACAAGATCAGTTGCTACAAATCAGTAAGTGACAAGATCAGCTGTTACAAATCAGTAAGAGACAAGATCAGTTGCTACAAATCAGTAATAGACTAGATCTGTTGCTACAAATCAGTAAGAGACTAGATCAGTTGCTACAAATCAGTAAGAGACAAGATCAGCTGCTACAAATCAGTTAAGAGACTAGATCAGCTGCTACAAATCAATAAGAAACTAGAACAGTTGCTACAAATCAGTAAGAGACTAGATTAGCTGCTACAAATCAGTAAGAGACTAGATCAGTTGCTACAAATCAGTAAGAGACTAGATCAGTTGCTACAAATCAGTAAGAGACAAGATCAGCTGCTACAAATCAGTAAGAGACTAGATCAGCTGTTACAAATCAGTAAGAGACTAGATCAGCTGTTACAAATCAGTAAGAGACTAGATCAGCTGTTACAAATCAGTAAGAGACTAGATCAGCTGTTACAAATCAGTAAGAGACTAGATCAGCTGTTACAAATCAGTAAGCGACTAGATCAGCTGCTACAAATCGTAAGTGACAAGATCAGCTGCTACAAATCAGTAAGAGACTAGATCCGCTGCTACAAATCAGTAAGTGACAAGATCAGCTGCTACAAATCAGTAAGAGACTAGATCAGCTGTTGCAAATCAGTAAGAGACTAGATCAGCTGTTACAAATCAGTAAGAGACTAGATCAGCTGTTACAAATCAGTAAGAGACTAGATCAGCTGTTACAAATCAGTAAGTGACAAGATCAGTTGCTACAAATCAGTAAGAGACTAGATCAGCTGTTACAAATCAGTAAGTGACAAGATCAGCTGCTACAAATCAGTAAGAGACTAGATCAGCTGCTACAAATCAGTAAGTGACAAGATCAGTTGCTACAAATCAGTAAGTGACAAGATCAGTTGCTACAAATCAGTAAGAGACTAGATCAGCTGTTACAAATCAGTAAGAGACTTGATCAGTTGCTACAAATCAGTAAGTGACAAGATCAGTTGCTACAAATCAGTTAGAAACTAGATCAGCTGTTACAAATCAGTAAGAGACTAGATCAGTTGCTATAAATCAGTAAGAGACTAGATCAGCTACTACAAATCAGTAAGAGACTAGATCAGTTGCTACAAATCAGTAAGAGACTAGATCAGCTGCTACAAATCAGTAAGAGACAAGATCAGCTGTTACAAATCAGTAAGAGACTAGATCAGTTGCTACAAATCAGTAAGTGACAAGATCAGTTGCTACAAATCAGTAAGAGACTAGATCTGTTGCTACAAATCAGTAAGAGACTAGATCAGTTGCTACAAATCAGTAAGAGACAAGATCAGCTGCTACAAATCAGTAAGAGACTAGATCAGCTGCTACAAATCAGTAAGAGACTAGATCAGTTGCTACAAATCAGTAAGAGACTAGATTAGCTGCTACAAATCAGTAAGAGACTAGATCAGTTGCTACAAATCAGTAAGAGACTAGATCTGTTGCTACAAATCAGTAAGAGACAAGATCAGCTGCTACAAATCAGTAAGAGACTAGATCAGCTGTTACAAATCAGTAAGAGACTAGATCAGCTGTTACAAATCAGTAAGAGACTAGATCAGCTGTTACAAATCAGTAAGAGACTAGATCCGCTGCTACAAATCAGTAAGTGACAAGATCAGCTGTTACAAATCAGTAAGAGACTAGATCAGCTGTTACAAATCAGTAAGAGACTTGATCAGCTGTTACAAATCAGTAAGAGACTAGATCAGCTGTTACAAATCAGTAAGAGACTAGATCAGCTGTTACAAATCAGTAAGTGACAAGATCAGTTGCTACAAATCAGTAAGAGACTAGATCAGCTGTTACAAATCAGTAAGTGACAAGATCAGTTGCTACAAATCAGTAAGAGACTAGATCAGCTGCTACAAATCAGTAAGTGACAAGATCAGTTGCTATAAATCAGTAAGTGACAAGATCAGTTGCTACAAATCAGTAAGAGACTAGATCTTTTGCTACAAATCAGTAAGTGACAAGATCAGTTGCTACAAATCAGTAAGAGACTAGATCAGCTGCTACAAATCAGTAAGAGACTAGATCAGCTGCTACAAATCAGTAAGTGACAAGATCAGCTGCTACAAATCAGTAAGTGACAAGATCAGCTGTTACAAATCAGTAAGAGACTAGATCAGTTGCTACAAATCAGTAAGTGACAAGATCAGTTGCTACAAATCAGTAAGAGACTAGATCTGTTGCTACAAATCAGTAAGAGACTAGATCAGCTGCTACAAATCAGTAAGTGACAAGATCAGCTGCTACAAATCAGTAAGTGACAAGATCAGCTGCTACAAATCAGTAAGAGACTAGATCAGCTGTTACAAATCAGTAAGAGACTAGATCAGCTGCTACAAATCAGTAAGAGACTAGATCAGCTGTTACAAATCAGTAAGAGACTAGATCAGTTGCTACAAATCAGTAAGAGACTAGATCAGCTGCTACAAATCAGTAAGAGACTAGATCAGTTGCTAAAAATCAGTAAGAGACAAGATCTACTTCTACAAATCAGTAAGAGACTAGATCAGCTGCTACAAATCAGTAATAGACTAGATCAGCTGTTACAAATCAGTAAGAGACTAGATCAGCTGTTACAAATCAGTAAGAGACTAGATCAGCTGTTACAAATCAGTAAGAGACTAGATCAGCTGTTACAAATCAGTAAGAGACTAGATCAGTTGCTACAAATCAGTAAGAGACTAGATCAGCTGCTACAAATCAGTAAGAGACAAGATCTACTTCTACAAATCAGTAAGAGACTAGATCAGTTGCTACAAATCAGTAAGAGACTAGATCAGCTGCTATAAATCAGTAAGAGACTAGATCAGCTGCTACAAATCAGTAAGTGACAAGATCTGTTGCTACAAATCAGTAAGAGACTAGATCAGTTGCTACAAATCAGTAAGAGACAAGATCAGCTGCTACAAATCAGTTAAGAGACTAGATCAGCTGCTACAAATCAATAAGAAACTAGAACAGTTGCTACAAATCAGTAAGAGACTAGATTAGCTGCTACAAATCAGTAAGAGACTAGATCAGTTGCTACAAATCAGTAAGAGACTAGATCAGTTGCTACAAATCAGTAAGAGACAAGATCAGCTGCTACAAATCAGTAAGAGACTAGATCAGCTGTTACAAATCAGTAAGAGACTAGATCAGCTGTTACAAATCAGTAAGAGACTAGATCAGCTGTTACAAATCAGTAAGAGACTAGATCAGCTGTTACAAATCAGTAAGAGACTAGATCAGCTGTTACAAATCAGTAAGCGACTAGATCAGCTGCTACAAATCGTAAGTGACAAGATCAGCTGCTACAAATCAGTAAGAGACTAGATCCGCTGCTACAAATCAGTAAGTGACAAGATCAGCTGCTACAAATCAGTAAGAGACTAGATCAGCTGTTGCAAATCAGTAAGAGACTAGATCAGCTGTTACAAATCAGTAAGAGGCTAGATCAGCTGTTACAAATCAGTAAGAGACTAGATCAGCTGTTACAAATCAGTAAGTGACAAGATCAGTTGCTACAAATCAGTAAGAGACTAGATCAGCTGTTACAAATCAGTAAGTGACAAGATCAGCTGCTACAAATCAGTAAGAGACTAGATCAGCTGCTACAAATCAGTAAGTGACAAGATCAGTTGCTACAAATCAGTAAGTGACAAGATCAGTTGCTACAAATCAGTAAGAGACTAGATCAGCTGTTACAAATCAGTAAGAGACTTGATCAGTTGCTACAAATCAGTAAGTGACAAGATCAGTTGCTACAAATCAGTTAGAAACTAGATCAGCTGTTACAAATCAGTAAGAGACTAGATCAGTTGCTATAAATCAGTAAGAGACTAGATCAGCTACTACAAATCAGTAAGAGACTAGATCAGTTGCTACAAATCAGTAAGAGACTAGATCAGCTGCTACAAATCAGTAAGAGACAAGATCAGCTGTTACAAATCAGTAAGAGACTAGATCAGTTGCTACAAATCAGTAAGTGACAAGATCAGTTGCTACAAATCAGTAAGAGACTAGATCTGTTGCTACAAATCAGTAAGAGACTAGATCAGTTGCTACAAATCAGTAAGAGACAAGATCAGCTGCTACAAATCAGTAAGAGACTAGATCAGCTGCTACAAATCAGTAAGAGACTAGATCAGTTGCTACAAATCAGTAAGAGACTAGATTAGCTGCTACAAATCAGTAAGAGACTAGATCAGTTGCTACAAATCAGTAAGAGACTAGATCTGTTGCTACAAATCAGTAAGAGACAAGATCAGCTGCTACAAATCAGTAAGAGACTAGATCAGCTGTTACAAATCAGTAAGAGACTAGATCAGCTGTTACAAATCAGTAAGAGACTAGATCAGCTGTTACAAATCAGTAAGAGACTAGATCCGCTGCTACAAATCAGTAAGTGACAAGATCAGCTGTTACAAATCAGTAAGAGACTAGATCAGCTGTTACAAATCAGTAAGAGACTTGATCAGCTGTTACAAATCAGTAAGAGACTAGATCAGCTGTTACAAATCAGTAAGAGACTAGATCAGCTGTTACAAATCAGTAAGTGACAAGATCAGTTGCTACAAATCAGTAAGAGACTAGATCAGCTGTTACAAATCAGTAAGTGACAAGATCAGTTGCTACAAATCAGTAAGAGACTAGATCAGCTGCTACAAATCAGTAAGTGACAAGATCAGTTGCTATAAATCAGTAAGTGACAAGATCAGTTGCTACAAATCAGTAAGAGACTAGATCTTTTGCTACAAATCAGTAAGTGACAAGATCAGTTGCTACAAATCAGTAAGAGACTAGATCAGCTGCTACAAATCAGTAAGAGACTAGATCAGCTGCTACAAATCAGTAAGTGACAAGATCAGCTGCTACAAATCAGTAAGTGACAAGATCAGCTGTTACAAATCAGTAAGAGACTAGATCAGTTGCTACAAATCAGTAAGTGACAAGATCAGTTGCTACAAATCAGTAAGAGACTAGATCTGTTGCTACAAATCAGTAAGAGACTAGATCAGCTGCTACAAATCAGTAAGTGACAAGATCAGCTGCTACAAATCAGTAAGTGACAAGATCAGCTGCTACAAATCAGTAAGAGACTAGATCAGCTGTTACAAATCAGTAAGAGACTAGATCAGCTGCTACAAATCAGTAAGAGACTAGATCAGCTGTTACAAATCAGTAAGAGACTAGATCAGTTGCTACAAATCAGTAAGAGACTAGATCAGCTGCTACAAATCAGTAAGAGACTAGATCAGTTGCTAAAAATCAGTAAGAGACAAGATCTACTTCTACAAATCAGTAAGAGACTAGATCAGCTGCTACAAATCAGTAATAGACTAGATCAGCTGTTACAAATCAGTAAGAGACTAGATCAGCTGTTACAAATCAGTAAGAGACTAGATCAGCTGTTACAAATCAGTAAGAGACTAGATCAGCTGTTACAAATCAGTAAGAGACTAGATCAGTTGCTACAAATCAGTAAGAGACTAGATCAGCTGCTACAAATCAGTAAGAGACAAGATCTACTTCTACAAATCAGTAAGAGACTAGATCAGTTGCTACAAATCAGTAAGAGACTAGATCAGCTGCTATAAATCAGTAAGAGACTAGATCAGCTGCTACAAATCAGTAAGTGACAAGATCAGCTGCTACAAATCAGTAAGTGACAAGATCAGCTGCTACAAATCAGTAAGTGACAAGATCAGTTGCTACAAATCAGTAAGTGACAAGATCAGCTGCTACAAATCAGTAAGTGACAAGATCAGTTGCTATAAATCAGTAAGTGACAAGATCAGTTGCTACAAATCAGTAAGAGACTAGATCATTTGCTACAAATCAGTAAGTGACAAGATCAGTTGCTACAAATCAGTAAGAGACTAGATCAGCTGCTACAAATCAGTAAGAGACTAGATCAGCTGCTACAAATCAGTAAGTGACAAGATCAGCTGCTACAAATCAGTAAGAGACTAGATCAGCTGTTACAAATCAGTAAGAGACTAGATCAACTGTTACAAATCAGTAAGAGACTAGATCAGCTGCTACAAATCAGTAAGAGACTAGATCAGTTGCTACAAATCAGTAAGAGACTAGATCAGCTGTTACAAATCAGTAAGAGACTAGATCAGTTGCTACAAATCAGTGAGAGACTAGATCAGCTGCTATAAATCAGTAAGAGACTAGATCATCTGTTACAAATCAGTAAGTGACAAGATCAGTTGCTACAAATCAGTAAGTGACAAGATCAGTTGCTACAAATCAGTAAGAGACTAGATCATCTGCTACAAATCAGTAAGAGACTAGATCAGCTATTACAAATCAGTAAGATACTAGATCAGCTGTTACAAATCAGTAAGAGACTAGATCAGCTGTTACAAGTCAGTAAGAGACTAGATCAGCTGTTACAAATCAGTAAGAGACAAGATCAGTTGCTACAAATCAGTAAGAGACTAGATCAGTTGCTACAAATCAGTAAGAGACTAGATCAGTTGCTACAAATCAGTAAGACACTAGATCAGCTGTTACAAATCAGTAAGAGACTAGATCAGCTGTTACAAATCAGTAAGAGACTAGATCAGCTGCTACAAATCAGTAAGAGACTAGATCAGCTGGTACAAATCAGTAAGAGACAAGATCAGTTGCTACAAATCAGTAAGAGACTAGATCAGTTGCTACAAATCAGTTAGTGACAAGATCAGTTGCTACAAATCAGTAAGTGACAAGATCAGCTGTTACAAATCAGTAAGAGACAAGATCAGTTGCTACAAATCAGTAATAGACTAGATCAGCTGCTACAAATCAATAAGAAACTAGAACAGTTGCTACAAATCAGTAAGAGACTAGATTAGCTGCTACAAATCAGTAAGAGACTAGATCAGTTGCTACAAATCAGTAAGAGACTAGATCAGTTGCTACAAATCAGTAAGAGACAAGATCAGCTGCTACAAATCAGTAAGAGACTAGATCAGCTGTTACAAATCAGTAAGAGACTAGATCAGCTGTTACAAATCAGTAAGAGACTAGATCAGCTGTTACAAATCAGTAAGAGACTAGATCAGCTGTTACAAATCAGTAAGAGACTAGATCAGCTGTTACAAATCAGTAAGCGACTAGATCAGCTGCTACAAATCGTAAGTGACAAGATCAGCTGCTACAAATCAGTAAGAGACTAGATCCGCTGCTACAAATCAGTAAGTGACAAGATCAGCTGCTACAAATCAGTAAGAGACTAGATCAGCTGTTGCAAATCAGTAAGAGACTAGATCAGCTGTTACAAATCAGTAAGAGACTAGATCAGCTGTTACAAATCAGTAAGAGACTAGATCAGCTGTTACAAATCAGTAAGTGACAAGATCAGTTGCTACAAATCAGTAAGAGACTAGATCAGCTGTTACAAATCAGTAAGTGACAAGATCAGCTGCTACAAATCAGTAAGAGACTAGATCAGCTGCTACAAATCAGTAAGTGACAAGATCAGTTGCTACAAATCAGTAAGTGACAAGATCAGTTGCTACAAATCAGTAAGAGACTAGATCAGCTGTTACAAATCAGTAAGAGACTTGATCAGTTGCTACAAATCAGTAAGTGACAAGATCAGTTGCTACAAATCAGTTAGAAACTAGATCAGCTGTTACAAATCAGTAAGAGACTAGATCAGTTGCTATAAATCAGTAAGAGACTAGATCAGCTACTACAAATCAGTAAGAGACTAGATCAGTTGCTACAAATCAGTAAGAGACTAGATCAGCTGTTACAAATCAGTAAGAGACTAGATCAGCTGTTACAAATCAGTAAGAGACTAGATCCGCTGCTACAAATCAGTAAGTGACAAGATCAGCTGTTACAAATCAGTAAGAGACTAGATCAGCTGTTACAAATCAGTAAGAGACTTGATCAGCTGTTACAAATCAGTAAGAGACTAGATCAGCTGTTACAAATCAGTAAGAGACTAGATCAGCTGTTACAAATCAGTAAGTGACAAGATCAGTTGCTACAAATCAGTAAGAGACTAGATCAGCTGTTACAAATCAGTAAGTGACAAGATCAGTTGCTACAAATCAGTAAGAGACTAGATCAGCTGCTACAAATCAGTAAGTGACAAGATCAGTTGCTATAAATCAGTAAGTGACAAGATCAGTTGCTACAAATCAGTAAGAGACTAGATCTTTTGCTACAAATCAGTAAGTGACAAGATCAGTTGCTACAAATCAGTAAGAGACTAGATCAGCTGCTACAAATCAGTAAGAGACTAGATCAGCTGCTACAAATCAGTAAGTGACAAGATCAGCTGCTACAAATCAGTAAGTGACAAGATCAGCTGTTACAAATCAGTAAGAGACTAGATCAGTTGCTACAAATCAGTAAGTGACAAGATCAGTTGCTACAAATCAGTAAGAGACTAGATCTGTTGCTACAAATCAGTAAGAGACTAGATCAGCTGCTACAAATCAGTAAGTGACAAGATCAGCTGCTACAAATCAGTAAGTGACAAGATCAGCTGCTACAAATCAGTAAGAGACTAGATCAGCTGTTACAAATCAGTAAGAGACTAGATCAGCTGCTACAAATCAGTAAGAGACTAGATCAGCTGTTACAAATCAGTAAGAGACTAGATCAGTTGCTACAAATCAGTAAGAGACAAGATCTACTTCTACAAATCAGTAAGAGACTAGATCAGCTGCTACAAATCAGTAATAGACTAGATCAGCTGTTACAAATCAGTAAGAGACTAGATCAGCTGTTACAAATCAGTAAGAGACTAGATCAGCTGTTACAAATCAGTAAGAGACTAGATCAGCTGTTACAAATCAGTAAGAGACTAGATCAGTTGCTACAAATCAGTAAGAGACTAGATCAGCTGCTACAAATCAGTAAGAGACAAGATCTACTTCTACAAATCAGTAAGAGACTAGATCAGTTGCTACAAATCAGTAAGAGACTAGATCAGCTGCTATAAATCAGTAAGAGACTAGATCAGCTGCTACAAATCAGTAAGTGACAAGATCAGCTGCTACAAATCAGTAAGTGACAAGATCAGCTGCTGCAAATCAGTAAGTGACAAGATCAGTTGCTACAAATCAGTAAGTGACAAGATCAGCTGCTACAAATCAGTAAGTGACAAGATCAGTTGCTATAAATCAGTAAGTGACAAGATCAGTTGCTACAAATCAGTAAGAGACTAGATCATTTGCTACAAATCAGTAAGTGACAAGATCAGTTGCTACAAATCAGTAAGAGACTAGATCAGCTGCTACAAATCAGTAAGAGACTAGATCAGCTGCTACAAATCAGTAAGTGACAAGATCAGCTGCTACAAATCAGTAAGAGACTAGATCAGCTGTTACAAATCAGTAAGAGACTAGATCAACTGTTACAAATCAGTAAGAGACTAGATCAGCTGCTACAAATCAGTAAGAGACTAGATCAGTTGCTACAAATCAGTAAGAGACTAGATCAGCTGTTACAAATCAGTAAGAGACTAGATCAGTTGCTACAAATCAGTGAGAGACTAGATCAGCTGCTATAAATCAGTAAGAGACTAGATCATCTGTTACAAATCAGTAAGTGACAAGATCAGTTGCTACAAATCAGTAAGTGACAAGATCAGTTGCTACAAATCAGTAAGAGACTAGATCATCTGCTACAAATCAGTAAGAGACTAGATCAGCTATTACAAATCAGTAAGAGACTAGATCAGCTGTTACAAATCAGTAAGAGACTAGATCAGCTGTTACAAGTCAGTAAGAGACTAGATCAGCTGTTACAAATCAGTAAGAGACAAGATCAGTTGCTACAAATCAGTAAGAGACTAGATCAGTTGCTACAAATCAGTAAGAGACTAGATCAGTTGCTACAAATCAGTAAGACACTAGATCAGCTGTTACAAATCAGTAAGAGACTAGATCAGCTGTTACAAATCAGTAAGAGACTAGATCAGCTGCTACAAATCAGTAAGAGACTAGATCAGCTGGTACAAATCAGTAAGAGACTAGATCAGTTGCTACAAATCAGTAAGAGACTAGATCAGTTGCTACAAATCAGTTAGTGACAAGATCAGTTGCTACAAATCAGTAAGTGACAAGATCAGCTGTTACAAATCAGTAAGAGACAAGATCAGTTGCTACAAATCAGTAATAGACTAGATCTGTTGCTACAAATCAGTAAGAGACTAGATCAGTTGCTACAAATCAGTAAGAGACAAGATCAGCTGCTACAAATCAGTTAAGAGACTAGATCAGCTGCTACAAATCAATAAGAAACTAGAACAGTTGCTACAAATCAGTAAGAGACTAGATTAGCTGCTACAAATCAGTAAGAGACTAGATCAGTTGCTACAAATCAGTAAGAGACTAGATCAGTTGCTACAAATCAGTAAGAGACAAGATCAGCTGCTACAAATCAGTAAGAGACTAGATCAGCTGTTACAAATCAGTAAGAGACTAGATCAGCTGTTACAAATCAGTAAGAGACTAGATCAGCTGTTACAAATCAGTAAGAGACTAGATCAGCTGTTACAAATCAGTAAGAGACTAGATCAGCTGTTACAAATCAGTAAGCGACTAGATCAGCTGCTACAAATCGTAAGTGACAAGATCAGCTGCTACAAATCAGTAAGAGACTAGATCCGCTGCTACAAATCAGTAAGTGACAAGATCAGCTGCTACAAATCAGTAAGAGACTAGATCAGCTGTTGCAAATCAGTAAGAGACTAGATCAGCTGTTACAAATCAGTAAGAGACTAGATCAGCTGTTACAAATCAGTAAGAGACTAGATCAGCTGTTACAAATCAGTAAGTGACAAGATCAGTTGCTACAAATCAGTAAGAGACTAGATCAGCTGTTACAAATCAGTAAGTGACAAGATCAGCTGCTACAAATCAGTAAGAGACTAGATCAGCTGCTACAAATCAGTAAGTGACAAGATCAGTTGCTACAAATCAGTAAGTGACAAGATCAGTTGCTACAAATCAGTAAGAGACTAGATCAGCTGTTACAAATCAGTAAGAGACTTGATCAGTTGCTACAAATCAGTAAGTGACAAGATCAGTTGCTACAAATCAGTTAGAAACTAGATCAGCTGTTACAAATCAGTAAGAGACTAGATCAGTTGCTATAAATCAGTAAGAGACTAGATCAGCTACTACAAATCAGTAAGAGACTAGATCAGTTGCTACAAATCAGTAAGAGACTAGATCAGCTGCTACAAATCAGTAAGAGACAAGATCAGCTGTTACAAATCAGTAAGAGACTAGATCAGTTGCTACAAATCAGTAAGTGACAAGATCAGTTGCTACAAATCAGTAAGAGACTAGATCTGTTGCTACAAATCAGTAAGAGACTAGATCAGTTGCTACAAATCAGTAAGAGACAAGATCAGCTGCTACAAATCAGTAAGAGACTAGATCAGCTGCTACAAATCAGTAAGAGACTAGATCAGTTGCTACAAATCAGTAAGAGACTAGATTAGCTGCTACAAATCAGTAAGAGACTAGATCAGTTGCTACAAATCAGTAAGAGACTAGATCTGTTGCTACAAATCAGTAAGAGACAAGATCAGCTGCTACAAATCAGTAAGAGACTAGATCAGCTGTTACAAATCAGTAAGAGACTAGATCAGCTTTTACAAATCAGTAAGAGACTAGATCAGCTGTTACAAATCAGTAAGAGACTAGATCAGCTGTTACAAATCAGTAAGAGACTAGATCAGCTGTTACAAATCAGTAAGCGACTAGATCAGCTGCTACAAATCGTAAGTGACAAGATCAGCTGCTACAAATCAGTAAGAGACTAGATCCGCTGCTACAAATCAGTAAGTGACAAGATCAGCTGCTACAAATCAGTAAGAGACTAGATCAGCTGTTACAAATCAGTAAGAGACTAGATCAGCTGTTACAAATCAGTAAGAGACTAGATCAGCTGTTACAAATCAGTAAGAGACTAGATCAGCTGTTACAAATCAGTAAGTGACAAGATCAGTTGCTACAAATCAGTAAGAGACTAGATCAGCTTTTACAAATCAGTAAGTGACAAGATCAGCTGCTACAAATCAGTAAGAGACTAGATCAGCTGCTACAAATCAGTAAGTGACAAGATCAGCTGCTACAAATCAGTAAGAGACTAGATCAGCTGCTACAAATCAGTAAGTGACAAGATCAGTTGCTACAAATCAGTAAGTGACAAGATCAGTTGCTACAAATCAGTAAGTGACAAGATCAGTTGCTACAAATCAGTAAGAAACTAGATCAGCTGTTACAAATCAATAAGAGACTAGATCAGTTTCCTACAAATCAGTAAGAGACTAGATCAGCTACTACAAATCAGTAAGAGACTAGATCAGTTGCTACAAATCAGTAAGAGACTAGATCAGCTACTACAAATCAGTAAGAGACTAGATCAGTTGCTACAAATCAGTAAGAGACTAGATCAGCTGCTACAAATCAGTAAGTGACAAGATCAGCTGTTACAAATCAGTAAGAGACTAGATCAGTTGCTACAAATCAGTAAGTGACAAGATCAGTTGCTACAAATCAGTAAGAGACTAGATCTGTTGCTACAAATCAGTAAGAGACTAGATCAGCTGTTACAAATCAGTAAGAGACAAGATCAGCTGCTACAAATCAGTAAGAGACTAGATCAGCTGCTACAAATCAGTAAGAGACTAGATCAGTTGCTACAAATCAGTAAGAGACTAGATCAGCTGCTACAAATCAGTAAGAGACAAGATCAGTTGCTACAAATCAGTAAGAGACTAGATCAGTTGCTACAAATCAGTAAGAGACAAGATCAGCTGCTACAAATCAGTAAGAGACAAGATCAGCTGCTACAAATCAGTAAGAGACTAGATCAGCTGTTACAAATCAGTAAGAGACTAGATCAGTTGCTACAAATCAGTAAGAGACTAGATCAGTTGCTACAAATCAGTAAGAGACTAGATCAGCTGTTACAAATCAGTAAGAGACTAGATCAGCTGTTACAAATCAGTAAGAGACAATATTAGTTGTAAGAAATCAGTACGACACAAGATCAGTTGTTAGAAATCAGTAAGAGACAAGATCAGTTGTTAGAAATCAGTAAAAGACAAGATCAGTTGTTAGAAATCAGTAAGAGACAAGATCAGTTGTTAGAAATCAGTAAAAGACAAGATCAGTTGTTAGAAATCAGTAAGAGACAAGATCAGTTGTTAGAAATCAGTAAGAGACAAGATCAGTTGTTAGAAATCAGTAAGAGACAAGATTAGTTGTAAGAAATCAGTAAGTGTGAGTAAGAGACAAAATGATTTGCTAGAAATCAATTGACGTTATCATCTACTACTAAAACCTTCAAGCAACACCAAATGCGAGATGTTACTAAGCAACAGTCAAAGCTATACTTAACCACTTTGATGACATCAATTCGTCATGAGAATGTAATTTTAAAAAAACAAAAACGAGCACTTTATTTACCCAAAAGTGTCGAACAACTTCCGGGCAGAGGGCGCTTCTCTAAAGATCCTCACGAAGACCTCGATCCCAACTCTGACACAATCACGTGACAATAGAGGCCATGTACTCTTGATGGTGTCGATCTGTGTGTCCGAGAACTCGACTCCATCATCGTCGGACACTTCTGGGATGACAACGTTATATTTGGCAAGGTCACAGCCCATTGGATGACGATGTCCCAGCCCTGAAGTCACGTGTTCAACTCATCACAAGTATTTCTAGTTTTTGATTGGTGGACGCTCTGTTCTATGTTAATATTTCAGTCTACGTCACACAATCTATGAGTTACTGTTCTTTTTGAAACGGCGCTCATCCGTTTCTTTCAAGAATTGCGAATGCCAAGCAGACTTCATACAGTGCTGCATTCATTCATTGAGTGCTGTCTCCACATCGAAGGTTGGCTACCATGGAGCGCCATTTTACTCTCTCTCTCTCTCTCTTTTGTCTTGATGACACGTTGCCATTGCACCTAGCCACATTTTGACGTTATATGTCCGCTTTAGTCTTGGTCTATCTCTCCTTCCAAGATGAATTTTAGAAGGGTTTTATGCCTCGTCACATGTCCCCATATGTTTGCAGTGTTGCACACATGCTCAATAGCCAGAGATTGACCTCTTGGCCCGTTGAAGACGTCACACTATGGGAGATCAGCGAAGATCTCAAGGCCACAAACCTAATGGTGACATTCGCTAGCCTGGACGTGTAGTTTAATGCTGATCATTGCAGAAAGACGAAGAGATACACAGACCAGATTCTGAATCTCGGTTCTAGGATACAAGAAATATCGACAGTCAACTTCTCATCATCTCTTGTATCTTCTTCGTTGTCACATATTTCTAAGATACTTATACGTCACATCTGCCTGTCTGCGCACTGTATTTTCGAATCGAATTCATCACGTAGGGTAAAAATTGTTGACTCCATGCCCGACGATCTTTGTTATTAGGTTTCAGACCTTGCACAGGACCAGAATTGTATCTGCCCACACGTCTCTGTTCCTGGCGAGCCGCCCAAAATCGGCAAGGGAGCTGGTGAGCGCTGTTGTTGCCTCTCGCGTCAATGTTCTTTTTAGTATTTCTAGATCGGCCTCTTTTCCTTTAACCCCCTGGTTATATCCCATTTACACTGTCCAATATCCCAGTGTTATATCCCACTTACTCTGTCCAATATCCCAGTGTTATATCCCAGTTACACTGTCCAATATCCCAGTGTTATATCCCATTTACACTGTCCAATATCCCAGTGTTATATCCCACTTACACTGTCCAATATCCCAGTGTTATATCCCATTTACACTGTCCAATATCCCAGTGTTATATCCCACTTACACTGTCCAATATCCCAGTGTTATATCCCACAAACTCTGTCCAATATCCCAGTGTTATATCCCACAAACTCTGTCCAATATCCCAGTGTTATATCCCACTTACACTGTCCAATATCCCAGTGTTATATCCCACTTACTCTGTCCAATATCCCAGTGTTATATCCCATTTACACTGTCCAATATCCCAGTGTTATATCCCACTTACACTGTCCAATATCCCAGTGTTATATCCCACAAACTCTGTCCAATATCCCAGTGTTATATCCCACATACTCTGTCCAATATCCCTGTGTTATATCCCACTTACTCTGTCCAATGTCCCAGTGTTATATCCCACTTACTCTGTCCATTGTCCCAGTGTTATATCCCACTTACTCTGTCCAATATCCCAGTGTTATATCCCACTTACTCTGTCCAATATCCCAGTGTTATATCCCACTTACTCTGTCCAATATCCCAGTGTTATATCCCACTTACTTTGTCCATTGTCCCAGTGTTATATCCCACTTACTCTGTCCAATATCCCAGTGTTATATCCCACTTACTTTGTCCATTGTCCCAGTGTTATATCCCACTTACTTTGTCCAATATCCCAGTGTTATATCCCACTTACTCTGTCCAATATCCCAGTGTTATATCCCACTTACTCTGTCCATTGTCCCAGTGTTATATCCCACTTACTCTGTCCAATATCCCAGTGTTATATCCCACTTACTCTGTCCAATATCCCAGTGTTATATCCCACATACTCTGTCCAATATCCCAGTGTTATATCCCACTTACTCTGTTCAATATCCCAGTGTTATATCCCACTTACTCTGTCCAATATCCCAGTGTTATATCCCACTTACTTTGTCCAATATCCCAGTACAAGCAGTTACACTGCCCATCTGTCATCGTATTGGATACATCTCTCTTGTTATTTCTTGCGCAAAAATGATCTGAATGTTTGGAAACCCTCTTCCTACCAGTAGCGAGGCTTCTACATAAACTGTTGGTGATAAGAGAGTCATAGCTGATAGGTCACATCATAGTCAGAGAACCAGAGCTGACTAACCTCACTCAACTTTCAAGTAGTGATCACGAAAATTATATATTTCTGAACAAATAAGAAGGAATTGAAAAGTGAAGGAAAACCCGGTTGCAATAATATACTCAAGCAAAGTCGGGTGTACCAGTCTAAAAAGCAAAATGTGGAGCTTGGATGCAGATTTCTCACAACGTCAAAAGCTTCATATTTAGATGAAACGAAGAAGTGGGCGGAGCTTGGGCCGATGTAGCGCCTTCAAAATGAACACACGATTGTGGGCTTCATAACTGTAGATATGTTACCATGGCAACCAAACAATGGCTAAGTTTTCTGTCTAGTTGGATTTTAACAAAATCAATCGATTGAACTGCATTAGGAGAACCTGAAATATATAGATTAGCATGAGGACATTTCACATTATAAACATGAACAATATAAAAACATAAACAAAATAAAAACATGAACAAAATAAAAACATGAACAAAATAAAAACATGAACAAAATAAAAGCATGGACAAGACAAAAGAATGAACAAAATAAAAGCATGGACAGGATAAAAGAATGAAAAATGTAAAAGAATGTGGAAAAAATAACAAGATAAAAACATTAACAACGTTATTAAAGAATATAAACACGGTGCAAGCAAGAATAAAATAACAATAAAAACAAAATAAAATAGATGAAGAAAGAAAAAAATGTGAACAAAATACAAATTATATAAACAAAGTAAATAAATATGAAAAAAGTAAAGAAATTTTAACAAAATAAAAAAAAATATGTACAAAAATAAAAAGAATATGAACAAAGTAAAAAAAAATATTAAGAAAATAATAAAAATATGAACAAAGTAAAAAAAAATGTGAACAAAATTAAAAACATGAACAAAGTGAACAAAAAATGTGAACAAAATTAAAAACATGAACAAAGTGAAAATGCATATGAAATTAAAACGAGATGCAAATATGCATTATAGTTAGCACTTTCTATCCTGATTTGGGAATGAGCTATCAGTGACAGCCCCTGTCGTAACCTATCTCATACGTCACCATGCGACGGTGATCTACTACACGGGGAACTATCGGAAAGTTCCCGGACAATTATCACTGTCAGCAAGCATTTGAAAACATTGGCGCGAAAATCTGAAGGTTAATGCTGCCAGGTGTGATTAGCCTGTGAGTCGGTGAAAATGATGATTCTACAGCTTATGTCCTACCGTGTGTAGGGGCCGCACTGCGATCAGTGGTTTCATAGTTGAGATAACTAGAGCGACATATTTGAATGAAACAGCCGATAAGTTCCCTAGCAGTTCTGGCACTGATTGTGGCCTGACTTTGGACAAAGCGGGCATCGCCAAGTTTGTTCTTCATTCCTTAAGAGAAGAGGAGGAGGATGGGTGGGACTATAATGTATATATTGAGAGATTGAGGAGGTGAATGGGTGGGACAATGATGTATATATTGAGAGTTTGAGGAGGTGAATGGGTGGGACAAGGATGTATATATTGAGAGACTGAGGAGGTGAATGGGTGGGACAAGGATGTATATATTGAGAGATTGAGGAGGTGAATGGGTGGGACAATGATGTATATATTGAGAGATTGAGGAGGTGAATGGGTGGGACAATGATGTATATATTGAGAGATTGAGGAGGTGAATGGGTGGGACAATGATGTATATATTGAGAGATTGAGGAGGTGAATGGGTGGGACAATGATGTATATATTGAGAGATTGAGGAGGTGAATGGGTGGGACAATGATGTATATATTGAGAGATTGAGGAGGTGAATGGGTGGGACAATGATGTATACATTGAGAGATTGAGGAGATTAATGGGTGGGACAATGATGTATATATTGAGAGATTGAGTTGATTAATGGGTGGGACAAGGATGTATATATTGAGAGACTGAGGAGATTAATGGGTGGGACAATGATGTATATATTGAGAGATTGAGGAGATTAATGGGTGGGACAATGATGTATATATTGAGTGATTGAGGAGGTGAATGGGTGGGACAATGATGTATATATTGAGAGATTGAGGAGATTAATGGGTGGGACAATGATGTATATATTGAGAGATTGAGTTGATTAATGGGTGGGACAAGGATGTATATATTGAGAGACTGAGGAGGTGAATGGGTGGGACAATGATGTATATATTGAGAGATTGAGGAGGTGAATGGGTGGGACAATGATGTATACATTGAGAGATTGAGGAGATTAATGGGTGAGACAATGATGTATATATTGAGAGATTGAGGAGATTAATGGGTGGGACAATGATGTATATATTGAGTGATTGAGGAGGTGAATGGGTGGACAATGATGTATATATTGAGGGAATGAGGAGGTGAATGAGTGGGACAATGATGTATATATTGAGTGATTGAGGAGGTGAATGGGTGGACAATGATGTATATATTGAGGGAATGAGGAGGTGAATGAGTGGGACAATGATGTATATATTGAGAGATTGAGGAGGAGAATGGGTGGGACAATGATGTATATATTGAGGGAATGAGGAGGTGAATGGGTGGGACAATGATGTATATATTGAGAGACTGAGGAGGAGAATGGGTGGGACAATGATGTATATATTGAGAGACTGAGGAGGAGAATGGGTGGGACAATGATGTATATATTGAGAGACTGAGGAGGAGAATGGGTGGGACAATGATGTATATATTGAGAGACTGAGGAGGAGAATGGGTGGGACAATGATGTATATATTGAGAGACTGAGGAGGAGAATGGGTGGGACAATGATGTATATATTGAGAGACTGAGGAGGAGAATGGGTGGGACAATGATGTATATATTGAGGGAATGAGGAGGTGAATGGGTGGGACAATGATGTATATATTGAGAGACTGAGGAGGAGAATAGGTGGGACAATGATGTATATATTGAGAGATTGAGGAGGTGAATTGGTGGGACAAGGATGTATATATTGAGAGATTGAGGAGGTGAATTGGTGGGACAAGGATGTATATATTGAGGGAATGAGGAGGTGAATAGGTGGGACAATGATGTATATATTGAGTGAATGAGGAGGTGAATGGGTGGACAATGATGTATACATTGAGAGATTGAGGAGATTAATGGGTGGGACAATGATGTATACATTGAGAGATTGAGGAGATTAATGGGTGGGACAATGATGTATATATTGAGAGATTGAGGAGGTGAATGGGTGGGACAAGGATGTATATATTGAGGGAATGAGGAGGTGAATGGGTGGGACAATGATGTATATATTGAGAGATTGAGGCGATTAATGGGTGGGACAAGGATGTATATATTGAGAGATTGAGGAGGTGAATGGGTGGGACGATGATGTATATATTGAGAGACTGAGGAGGTGAATGGGTGGGACAATGATGTATATATTGAGAGATTGAGGAGATTAATGGGTGGGACAATGATGTATATATTGAGAGATTGAGGAGGTGAATGGGTGGGACAATGATGTATATATTGAGAGATTGAGGAGATTAATGGGTGGGACAATGATGTATATATTGAGAGATTGAGTTGATTAATGGGTGGGACAAGGATGTATATATTGAGAGACTGAGGAGGTGAATGGGTGGGACAATGATGTATATATTGAGAGATTGAGGAGGTGAATGGGTGGGACAATGATGTATATATTGAGTGAATGAGGAGAATGGGTGGAACAATGATGTATATATTGAGTGAATGAGGAGGTGAATGGGTGGGACGATGATGTATATATTGAGTGAATGAGGAGGTGAATGGGTGGGACAATGATGTATATATTGAGTGAATGAGGAGAATGGGTGGGACAATGATGTATATATTGAGTGAATGAGGAGAATTGGTGAGACAATGATGTATATATTGAGTGAATGAGGAGAATGGATGGGACAATGATGTATATAATGAGTAAATGAGGAGTGTAAAGTTGGATAAGAGGTCTGGTCGATCAGGTGAGCTTAGTGGGAAAAGCAGATATCTACAATCAACACCTTACAGATATAACTAGTGTGCATACGCTTTGTGAAATGATGGGGTGTGTGGCGGAGCGGATATGGGGGTGCCCTGACTGCAGTAAAGCTGATTCCGTGAATAGAATAGAAGAGAATAGGATAGAATAGAATATTTTGAATCAAATGTTGCGTGACGCTTGGCAAACCTGCTACGTAAACTTAAAAAAAATGGCTTCTTGAAGCCCTTGTCGAGTATTCTTTAGGTCGAACACAGGTCTTTGCTTGGGACACCCGTGTCAAGGCCGGTCGAGAGTCTGTTCATAGAAGAGAAATGTTCAGCCTGTCGTTCTGTTCACAGACACCTCTACTTACGATTCTCGTTAAGGTCACCAGCTCCACAGCGGGCAGCAAGACTCCATGCGCCCACGTCGAATCTGTGTAGACTTCGTGGTCAGCGAGCGTGCCCCAAGAATAGTTGTCTCAACAGAAGAAGCCAGGGCTCCATTTCGGTGCAACACTCGATCTGACCGCAGTCCAGCTCATAGCACATATGCAGTCGAACACAGATCACACATCTCGTCCAAGGGGAAAGCCGGGCCTAGTATCGTGCCACACCAATCAACGGTATGTCGCCTACAGCACGAATCTCCGCTCGCTGGCGCCAAAACTATGCCGACTTCGTGATCGGATAAAAGCGATCGAACCACCGTTGTCAATTTAAAAGAAAATCCAGACCAGAAAGAATAAATTAAAACCATTTGATATATTGAGCCCCTCAACTCCCACCTCTATACGCCACTGCCCATCGACACAGCTTCTTGCTTCTTAATACATTTATGGTTGGTATATAGAAGGAGGGACTAATGAATGGATGAGTTAGTAGATTTATGGTTACGTGGGTTGGTATATAGAGGGACCAATGAAAGGGTGAGTTAATACATTTATGGTTACGTGGGTTGGTATATAGAGGGACCAATGAAAGGGTGAGTTAATACATTTATGGTTACGTGGGTTGGTAAATAGAGGGACTAATGAATGGATGAGTTAATAGATTTATGGTTACGTGGGTTGGTAAATAGAGGGACTAATGAATGGATGAGTTAATAGATTTATGGTTACGTGGGTTGGTAAATAGAGGGACCAATGAAAGGGTGAGTTAATACATTTATGATTACGTGGGTTGGTAAATAGAGGGACCAATGAAAGGGTGAGTTAATAGATTTATGGTTGCGTGGGTTGGTAAATAGAGGGACCAATGAAAGGGTGAGTTAGTAGATTTATGGTTGCGTGGGTTGGTATATAGAAGGAGGGACTAATGAATGGATGAGTTAGTAGATTTATGGTTATGTGGGTTGGTAAATAGAGGGACTAATGAATGGATGAGTTAGTATATTTATGGTTGCGTGGGTTGGTAAATAGAGGGACCAATGAAAGGATGAGTTAATAGATTTATGGTTGCGTGGGTTGGTAAATAGAGGGACCAATGAAAGGATGAGTTAATAGATTTATGGTTGCGTGTGTTGGTATATAGAAGGAGGGACTAATGAATGGATGAGTTAGTCGATTTATGGTTGCGTGGGTTGGTAAATAGAGGGACTAATGAATGGATGAGTTAATAGATTTATGGTTGCGTGGGTTGGTAAATAGAGGGACCAATGAAAGGGTGAGTTAGTAGATTTATGGTTGCGTGGGTTGGTAAATAGAGGGACCAATGAAAGGATGAGTTAATAGATTTATGGTTGCGTGTGTTGGTAAATAGAGGGACCAATGAAAGGATGAGTTAATAGATGTACGGTTGCGTGGGTTGATATGTAGAGGGACTAATGAATGGATGGGCACGCAGGGATGTATAAACGTGAAAGCAAATGTATCTAAATGAAAACAGTCGCACAACAACTGTGCTCGTGTCATGCAGCTCTTTCCTCAAAATTCCCACTGCATTAATCTACAATAATCACTAACCGATGTAAGGACGAGGTCATAAAAAAATTCGCGAGTGCAGCAATCGGTTCTTTTGTCTCCTGAATTAACCTCAACAATAGATGATCCAATTAAATTAAATAAATGTCGTTGTGATCGAGTTGGTCTCGCCATTGTTAATCATGAATAGTTTCTTATTATTCTTCCCAGAATTCATCGGGTTCATATACCCACGCTCAACAGCAGTGGTTCTCCAAGTCTAGTTCACCTGGAGCAGAAGGCCTACCCGCTTGTCGCTAAATACGACAGCGTTGATGAGTAATTGGATATCAACAAAATAATCATGTTGATCTCTTCTTTGTTTGTGTTGATGTATACGGGATCTTCATAATTTTCACTGGACCCTGATACAGAAATGATATGTTTAATGAAAGGGCTTGGAATGACCGAAATGACAATTAGAAAGGATGGCATAAGAGAAAGAGTGGGCATTGAACCAATCTTCAGCTACATACAGAAACAACAAATAAATTGGTTTGCCAATCTAGAAAGAATGCCATGCGATTCTTTACCATACAAAGAATCTATTAAAAGAGGAGAATGGAGAATAGCAAGAGGCTGACTAAGAGTTAGACAACGTCAAAGAAAAACTACAGCAAACTCAAATTTACAAAACGTTAAGTCGCCAAAAGGTCAAGAACCAGAACTTTGTATCTTTCTTGACACCCGAACGGGTACACGAGGAAATGAAGAAGAAGAAGAAAGACTTTTTTCCCTAACACTTAGATCTCCTGATTATATATCAGCATAGAGCACGAACTCCATATAGTACTTTATTGTCTTCTATTATTCTTCATTAATGTCTTACTCGCAAAAGGGGAACCTTAACTGGTTACGTCACAATATTAAGGTTGCAAGCAGGCCTATGTCTAAAGACGGTCATGGCTAAAATAAATATTCTATTTGAGTAAAGAGATTCGATTGCACTGAAACACACTCTGAAAGGAGCCTCGGTGGCTGAATGGTTAGTGTGCTCGCCTTGGTGGCTGAGTGGTTAGTGTGCTCGCGTTGGTGGCTGAGTGGTTAGTGTGCTCGCTTCCTGACCAGAATAGTCCGGGTTCAATCCCCAGCAGTGGCGGATTTTTTTTCTGACTGACAAGGTTTCGGGGTTCACCCAGCCTCTAAAAATGGGTACCAGAGATTTTTCTGGGAAGTGAAAGGCGGCCTGGCGTGATACCGACTACATCACCCAAAAATGTGCTGTGGTAATAGAAAAATATGGTCACTAACACCATATTCCCCATACGACTAGCAAGCCGTGGAGGGAACCTTTACTGTTTTATTTTACACTCTGAAAGTGGTCATTAACAACTAGTGACGCACACATTTGTTTTTGTGAAATACTTTAGCGCAATCATTGTAGATTCTGAATGTTGTTGAGCTTTCCTAATGAAAGTAACTAGCATTTTCAATACAGACTTTTCTATTATTCCAGCATTTTTGGCTGTGTAATTGTCAAGGCATTATACGTCAGTGGTTTGTCATTGCCTTCTGATGGTATGCGTGGTCCTAATGAAGGTAATCCCACGAGTCGCGATTGATCAAAAAAATAGAACCGCGATCAGTGTGACTTGTTCCCTGGACCCGAAGGTTGCAATAACCGAGTTCACTTCCTGAAAGCTACCGACGCCTACGTCATGGAAGTACCGTTGGAAATGTCATATATATATACGTCTCCTGGTTACAGGATAAATTAAAATACTATAGCCACGTCAAAGGACACAGCTGGCTGGAAAGAACAATAATGGAAGGATTGGTTC
The DNA here is from genome assembly GCA_032433765.1 of Megaustenia siamemsis. Classification (NCBI taxonomy): domain Eukaryota; kingdom Metazoa; phylum Mollusca; class Gastropoda; order Stylommatophora; family Ariophantidae; genus Megaustenia; species Megaustenia siamemsis. The sequence continues at coordinate 4,468,295 of JAVIAB010000107.1, read as the reverse complement.
CTGAGCCGCATCAGGGGCAGACCAAGAAAAAGGTGGTTTTAAGATATCAAGGAGGCCTTGGACATGACAATAGAAGAAGTGGGAAATATGGCTAGAGACGGAGATTCTTTCAGACAGGCTGTGGTGAATGCAATGTTCTGTGGGAGATATGGCTAGAGACGGAGATTCTTTCAGACAGGCTGTGGTGAATGCAATGTTCTGTGGGAGATATGACTAGAGACGGAGATTCTTTCAGACAGGCTGTGGTGAATGCAATGTTCTGTGGGAGATTGGTTAGAGACAGAGATTCTTTCAGACAGGCTGTGGTGAATGCAATGTTCTGTGGGAGATATGGCTAGAGACAGAGATTCTTTCAGACAGGCTGTGCTGTGGTGAATGCAATGTTCTGTGGGAGATATGGCTAGAGACGGAGATTCTTTCAGACAGGCTGTGGTGAATGCAATGTTCTGTGGGAGATATGGCTAGAGACAGAGATTCTTTCAGACGGGATATTCTTTCAGAGATCGTGGATGACAAAGAGAGAAAATACTGGATAGCTTCTTGTCATGGAAAACAGTCAACAACAGAACTGATACGATGCACTGTAGATAGAAGATTGTGGAAGGACATGATCGCCTACGTCAACCGGTATGGCACATGATGATGATAAGATAGAAATATGTGTTTCGGTGCTATTAAAACCTGAAAGGTTTATTGAAATGAGTTTCAGACCGTACGTGATAGAAAAAGAAAATTATGATGATACTAAATATTCTTACAACACTAAATAATAATACTATTTATAATATTATTATATATATATAATATTTATAACAAAGGGGAATAACAAAATATGAATGGCCCGCATCTTTGAGTGACACAGAAATACTTGTATGGATGAACTTTTGTTGTGCTAAATATAAATATGTAGTTTATGGTTCGAGAGAAAAAATATAGCTAGAGGATAATTGATAATAATGGACACAACTTGCAACAAAATTTATAATTATGAACACAACTTGCAACATAATTTATAATTATGAACACAACTTGCAACATAATTTATAATTATGAACACAACTTGCAACATAATTTATAATTATGAACACAACTTGCAACATAATTTATAATTATGAACACAACTTGCAACATAATTTATAATTATGAACACAACTTGCAACATAATTTATAATTATGAACACAACTTGCAACATACTTTATAATTATGAACACAACTTGCAACATAATTTATAATTATGAACACAACTTGCAACATAATTTATAATTATGAACACAATATGCAACATAATTTATAATAATAAAATCAACATGCAACATAATTTATAATTATGAACACAATTTGCAACATTGTTTATAGTTATGAAAACAATTTGCAACATAATTTATAATAATTAAAACAATTTGCAACACAATTTATAATTATGAAATCTTCAACTAGCAACACAATTTATAGTTTTAAAAAAAAAACATAAACTTGCAAAATAATAAATAATTATGAAAATGCCAACTTGCAACATAATTTATAAATATGAAAACACCAACTTGCAACATAATTCATAAATATGAAAACACCAACTTGCAACATAATTTATAATTACGAAAACACCAACTTGCGACACAATTAATAATTATGAAAAAACCAACTTGCAACACAATTAATAATTATGAAAAAACCAACTTGCAACACAATTAATAATTATGAAAACACCAATTTGCAACACAATTAATAATTATGAAAACACCAACTTGCAACACAATTAATAATTATGAAAACACCAACTTGCAACACAATTAATAATTATGAAAACACCAACTTGCAACACAATTAATAATTATCAAAACACCAGCTTGCAACACAATTTATCATTATGAAAACACCAGCTTGCAACACAATTTATCATTATGAAAACACCAGCTTGCAACACAATTTATCATTATGAAATCACATCAGATCAACACGGAATCGATTATACAACTGATAATAATTTGCGCGGGTCGAAAATCTACCTGGTCAGGTGAGTTCGTCACGGGACATTCCACGCGGAATCGTTGAACCTATTGTGTGTGAGTGTTCCTGATGGTAGCAGTATGAGATCAGTGCATCTACTGATGCTCACAATTGTATCGGATTTTTGTTTTTTATTCGCCAACATTAAGCAGAGGGCCTCACCGGATTTATATATGTTGACAAATATCATAATCATCATCAAGTACCATGCCTACTGGCGTAGATGATCATGTCTTTCTACAACTTTCGATCTCGACAGTTATTTATCATTTCTGTTGTTGACTTTCTGCCAAGCCATTCTCTTAAGCTGTCTTAATCTTTTCTCTTTGCTAGCCTCTGTCTCTTCATCTCTCAATTTTTCCAGTTGTTACAATATATTCCAGTTGTTCTCTTCTCATTACATGGCCAAAAATGATGATTGTTTCTTCCTAATATTGGAAATTAGCTCTCTTTTTGCTTTGGCCTCTTTCAAAACGTCTTCATTACTCTTCTTAGCTGCCCATGGTTTTCAAAACAATCTAATGTAAAACCACATTTCTACGGTCTCCAGTGATTTTCTTGTCTGTTGTCCTATTGTCCATCATTCACATCCATATGTTAAAACTGGCTCTACATAACATTTAAGAGAATGGCTCATCATACATCCCTAGAACTGCCGTACGCTAATCTTACGGTTTGTTGTTTGTTGTTTGATGTGCGACGGGGATAATTTGACAACTAACTGTGTGTCTATATGTTCGGAATTAGAGTCAACAATGATGGCCTGACATCATCAAGCGCTATACATTTTTTTTTTAAAATACGACAATCATCATTTTCAAGAGGACGTGAACTTCCGGTAAATTGTGGATAGGCGGCGGGAACAATTGAAGGCTATGCATGAAAAGTGTTCCTTGTTGCAGTTTCCTCATATTCCAAGTCCGGCTTATTGCAGGAGCTACTGAGTTAAGTGCTCTGTGCACACCGTCAGCTGTGTGTCTCATCCGTTTTGATCATGTTTCGATAGTCCAATTGTTTACGATGAATGATGATATCGTATGACAGGGAACAGTTGGCTGTGTTCACTTTCTGCGCGGTTTCGCCTCATGTCTTTTGGCGTGTGCTGAGACTGCTACGATGGGGACTATAGTTACCTTTCTTTGTTTGGGAGATGGGATATTAATTCGGATGATTACACAGGCGCGGGCGGTTGAGCAATTATGGAATTTAATTTGTTTGCAGTGATGCCGGAGCGAACCACAGGTTGATTAAATCAGTCTGTTGTGTCATAACTACCCCCAAGCTGATGAAGTCAGTCAGTGGTGTCACAACTACCCCCAAGCTGATGAAGTCAGTCAGTGGTGTCACAACTACCCCCAGGTTGATGAAGTCAGTTAGTGGTGTCACAACTACCCCTAGGTTGATGAAGTCAGTCAATGGTGTCACAACTACCCACAGGCTGATGAAGTCAGTCAGTGGTGTCACAACTACCCCCAGGTTGATGAAGTCAGTCAGTGGTATCATAACTACCCCCAGGTTGATGAAGTCAGTCAGTGGTGTCACAACTACCCCCAGGTTGATGAAGTCAGTCAGTGGTGTCACAACTACCCCCAGGTTGATGAAGTCAGTCAGTGGTATCATAACTACCCCCAGGTTGATGAAGTCAGTCAGTGGTGTCACAACTACCCACAGGCTGATGAAGTCAGTCAGTGGTGTCACAACTACCCACAGGCTGATGAAGTCAGTCAGTGGTGTCACAACTACCCCCAGGTTGATGAAGTCAGTCAGTGGTGTCATATGAACCCCAGGTTGACGCAGTCAGTGGTGTCATAACGACCACCAGTTTGTTGAAGTCATTCAGTGGTGCAGTTGAAGGAATACATCTGGAGACAGTTCAGAACTACAACTACCTGGGGGTCACTATAACCAGTGATGGAAAATGTACAAATGAAATATACAAAAGAATAGGTATGGCAAAAAGTAATTTTAATGCCATGAAAAATATACTAACATCAAAACAAATAACACTAGGGCTAAAACTAAGAATAGCAAAATGTTATATATTCTCAATATTCCAACAGAAAATTGAAGCTTTTGAAATGTGGATTTATAGAATAGGTAGAATTGGATGAAAAGAAAAAAAAATAAACGATGAAGTTTTAAAACAACTAAAAGTGAAAAGAGAACTACTAAACACAATTAGAACAAGACAAATGAAATTTTTGGGACATGTTAAAAGACACAACAGCCTAATAAAGTAATATTGGAAGGGAAAATACAAGGTAAAGGAGGCAGACCAAGACTAACATGGACGAGTAGCATCAAAAGATGGACAAGTCAACCTCTGACAATCTGCACCATCAAAGCAAGAGACAGAATGGAATGGCGCTCCATGGTGGCCAACCTTCGATGCGGAGACGGCACTCAATGATGATGATGATGATGATGATGATGATGATGATGATGGAGAACCGATTCCTCTTCTACGGGGCTCTATATATGTCCCTAAATTTAACATTAGCAAACCGGCGCTTGTTGTTGTTGTTGGAAGTATCGAGCGGTTCTGTCTTCGTGAGGCATAGACAATCATTGAACAATCAACTGAATACTAGGGGGCCATAGTCGTTTATTAGAGGAAAGTTTAGAACTGGAAGGACAGAGACGAATAGATGAACGGAAATTGTCGGCAACACACGAAGAGATGCCATAGCTCGCGTCAGAGGGGGGCAAAGAGAGGGAGAGAAGTGTTGTCAGAAGAAGGGCGTTGGAACAATTATGACAATAGATAAAATACAGGGAAAGCGTGGTCATGGATGACAGAGAGAGAGAGAGAGAGAGAGAGAGAGAGAGAGAGAGAGAGTAAGAAAGAGAAAGTAGTGGACAGCATGACAAAAAGTTGTTGTTCTTGTAGAAATGACCATCACCCTAAACTGTGGCATCATCCATTAGGGCTACATTCTCTTGTCTTATTACACCGGAAGTTCTAAGCACAGAGAACACACTCCGTAGTGCCGGCTAGAACCATTCTCTTGTTTTATTACACCGGAAGTTCTAAGCACAGAGAACACACTCCGTAGTACCCGCTAGAACCATTCTCTTGTTTTATTACACCGGAAGTTCTAAGCACAGAGAACACACTTCGTAGTGCCCGCTAGAACCATTCTCTTTCAAACTGAAGCCATGACTCGAACAATGTCACTGACGCCATGACTCGAACAATGTCACTGACGTCGAAAAGAAAGCAAATTTATTTCTTCTATTAATCGTAAAAGAATAGTGACACTGTGACCTTCCAAGCATGTCGTAAGAGGCGACTAAGGAGGTTGATCGATGGCTTGACAAGCTGTCATTGTAAAAACTATTGTTATGGAAACAGAGCCATAGATTTTAGAGGCTGTGATCTCTGCAATATGTGCCATTTTGGCACGCAAGGTTTCTGTTTTTGAGATTCTGGTTCTGCCCTATGTGCCGTCTTCGGCTCGAAAGGACAATAGATTAATCGTAAGAGTCTTCCTCCCAAATAAACCAACTGGTCTCCCACTGGCATTGTGTCTGTTCTATTTTCTGCTAAAATAAAATAACTCATAAGAACGTCATCCTCTTATTAGAAAAGAATGGTCCCTGTTTAGGTCTGGATCTGTTCCGATAATTATTTTATTATTGACACTCTCGCGGACAAAGTCAGTAAGCCTATTAAGCTGTCAAGTTGTCTGTTTCAAAATAAGCGGATGTTGGTGGTGGCTTTTATAACTATCCTCAGTGGTTACCAAGTTGTCAACGACAGGGAGCATCTTCGGAGGGCAGAAGGGAGATCTGAACGTCCAATGGTGACTTGATCGTTCTTCTTCGTCCTCTTCATTTTGATATCATTAGAACATTCTGGGAGATGAAGAGATGATCTCTCACGCAGTGGCGTAGCTCGGGAGGGTGGGGGGGGGGGGGGCTGGCTGTTGCCCCGACACATAAAAATAAAACTTTTTGGGCAGCGCAGTTTCAAAAGAGGGAGCCGCGATAGTTCAGCGGTTAGTGAACTCGACTACAAAGGACAAGGTGTAGGGTTCGATCCCAACCGACGGCTTCCGGTTCACCCAGCCTTAAATGGGTACCAGATTTTTTTCTGGGAAAGTAAAGCGGCACAGGCGTAATACCGACCACATTACCCCAAAAATCATGTGCCGAAGGTCTGTAAAAATTATAGTCACTAACACCATATTCCCTATACGTCACTTGGCGTGACGGGGCTCTTTACTTTTGCTTACAGTTTCAAAAGAGGGAAGTAATAATAAACACACAAAAGTAGGCGAAGGACGAAAAACAGTAATTTATGGACACATTTTAAAAAGTAGGTTAAAGACACAATAAAAAAAAAGAGTAGGTTAGGAACACAACAAAAAAAACATTAGATCAAAGACACAACAAAAATAATTAGTTAGGGGACAACAAAAACATTAGATTAAAGACACAACAAAAATAATTAGTTAGGGGACAACAAAAACATTACGTTAGAGACGCAATACTTTCTTACCTTTGACGATTCTCTAAGTCTGGCCCTCTGGTCCTGGCCTTGGCTATAACCAGTACCGCGGTCAACCTTAAGTTGGCTACCGCTACACTAGACCATTAGGTAAAGAGGACAACGTAAAATAATCCGCTAACGAGACATAGAAGAAAACAAATTAATTTGTTTCACCTGTTGGTAGATGTAAAACATGAAGGCAAATTCGCTGATGAGAGTCCTTCCAGGGCGTGAAAACTAATAACAGGAAAACAAAGAAGAAACACGATTAAAACGATGTCATTCTTATCAACCAAGACGACGTTTGCTCAGCGTCTCTCCGATCATGGTTTCTCCTCCGCTAAAAATAATATTCGATGAGATGAAAAATGCCATAAGAAGTTACAACATCGACCGTGCCGGATTCACACCCCATGTTTGCAGTACTGACAGTTCAGAGGAATGGAGTTCCCAGCACGGCATATCGTTAACACCTATTATCAGCTACCGACCCGCCCCACCGTGCCGAGTTACTTCATCATAAGAAACAGTCATGTGAGTATAAAAAGAAAGTCATGCAGAGTATGCAGCCATTTTTAGGCTGCTGCCACCACGAAGAGGACATCAATGTGTTAGGTTAAAGCTAAGGCAGTCGTGTTCGACCGGGTACAGACCGTAGATGTGACCAGAAGTGTTGCGAAGAATAAGTGTAGTTATTTTTATGTTGAATATATTGTAAACTTTAGAGTTCGACACAGCAGGAGGTCGACGTCTGGGAGTCATGACCCAGGCGGGTCCACTTCTCCTAGAGTGTCAAGAAGCTAAAAGGCCGAAACACTTGCTCGACGGCGGATCTCTTCTGCTGCTCAGATTGTCTCCTGCTCCGAAGCTCTGTATAAAGAGTTTGTATTATTGTATTCTTTTAAAAAATCCTCCATTTTGGTATAGACTAGCAACAAGAGCTCTCCAACTGTTTTCTTACTTTCTGTCTCCTCTAATCTTCTCCATGTGTAATCCATCTTTGTTATCTCCGTATCAATGATTCTTCTCAGTGTTTCTCCACATCTTCCCTCATTTCCTTTTTCCCTGTGGATTCCAGGTGAGAATTTGTCTGGTAATGCTTGTAGTTGGCTTTCGAAAAATATATTTTATTCATAAACCCCGTATTTTTCTTATAATTTCATCCAGTGTGAGTTCATTTGTTCTTTGTCACAACTTATCTTTTCTAATGGTCTACAGTCATCTCATCTGAAGTATCTTCCTTAAGTCGCTGTTAATAAACGAATGCAGTTTCCTTGCATTGTAAGATGATGAATGTCCATGTTTCTATTGGTGAAGCTTATACAGACTGACTGTTCCTGTAAGGTGTTGACACATCCGCTTTTCCCACTAAACACTCCGGATCGATCAGATCCCTTCTCCACCTTTAGACTCCTCACTTTCTAAATACATTCATCATTGTCCCACTCATTTTTCTTCTCATCTCTTCAGGAATGAAGAACGAACTTGGCGATGTTCTTTGTGGTCAGAGTAAGGCCGTGTTTCTGAATTATGCAATAGGGTTGTCGATGTGACATATCTTTTGAGCTATCTAAGTTTGGCTGCTAAGAACGGTCCCTTGCTATCCTAGATAGCCTTCATCTGCACAAAAGCCATCCTCTGCCCCCTCTCTTGCTAGTTGAGAACCACTGCCTTAAGTCTCCAGAAGGAGAGAACATTTGTTAGAAATAATTTTCCTGACCAGAAACAGATTGTTTTAACAAAAATTGTGTTAGTAAAATAAAGCTAAAACAGATGCATGAAACTGTTTCTACAACAATAGTAGTCTCCATCAGTTATAATTGACTATGGATTTTGCAGCACCTTTAAGAAATGTTATTTTGTTCTTTTCTTCCGCCGTGTATTCTCTTTTTTCTATGAATCTCTCTACTTCTTGCTTGAGTTGGAGCTTTAGAATGTGTTCCAGAGATTGCGGTCTGTAGCTATGTCTTCTCAGGCTGCAGGGATTATGTTCAGAGTCTTCATGTCACGTTTACATACGTCTGTAAGTCAAAGTTTCTGGTGCCCCCTAGTTCTTTTGCCATCTGCTAGTTGTCCATAAAGTATATCTTTTGTTATGTGGCCATCTTTCATACGATGTACGTAGCATATGTTGGACATGTGATGAGTAGAGACAACAAGAGATTTCTAAAACAGGCAACTATGGGAAATAGGATACAGAAAAGGAGAAAGACCTAAAGAGACACTAAAAAGAACAATTATAAGAGTAGCAACGTTGGCTTGCATAGACTCATTAGATGAGATCGAACATCTTGCCCAGAATAGAGATGGGTTGTGAAAAACACTACAAACCCAATGTGACGTCAAACAACGCGGGAAGAATCAAGAAGTGGCCAAGGCAGCGTAGCATACGTTGTCAGAGCAGCGTGTAGATGTTCGGGAGGCCTGTGCGAGTGATCTAAAACATACAATAACACATGAGACTTACACAATAGAGACAAACACACCAGGATGTATACACAGCTGACACGCTGAAGTGTGTTGTAATTCAGTTCAAATGACAACGCCGTGTGTCAAATGTAACGTTAATGTTGAGAGCTGTTGATAGAAATAGTGAAGTAAGGAAGTTACAACTAACGTGACGTAATTGCTGTGTCTGTGTGTACAGGCGGAGGCTGACCCGTAGAGAAATAGAGAATAAATGTCCAACGTGCAAGAGGATAACAGAACTATCGATGATGTCGAAACATTAAGACATGGATAAATAATAGAGAATTGTGTGAAGATAAACAAGAAATGTGAGGATAGGAAAAAGATTAGAGAAAAAAGATGACAAGAAAAAAAGGAAGGACTAGAATAAAGTTATGATGAAGATGATTGAGTAGAAGAGGGTGGAGGAGAGAGTGAATAAATAAAAGATGAGGGAAAATATGAAGAATGTGCTGTAGGAGAAGAAGAAGAGTAATGAAAGATAGCGATTATATAGTAGATGAAAGTCGCAATGATGAAATGGCTGCGATGCTGAAGTGGCGAGACCTAGTCCTGGACTTAACAAAGTACTTGACGTCTCAGACAACAGTATTATCTGCACTTAGTCTGATGCTGGACATGTTGGCCTCTGGGCGCCAGCATCACACACACACACAGTCACTCACACACAGTCACTCGCACACAGTCACTCACACACAGTCACTCGCCGCGTGCGTGCTTTGATCATCACTATTTTTCTCTCAAATTATCTCTCTTCTTATTTATCTTGTCTTTTCGCTGTTATTTCCCGCTCTCTCTTTCTCTCTCTCTCTCTCTTTCTCTCTCTCTCTCTCTCTCTTTCTCTCTCTTTCTCTCCCTCTCTCTTTCTCTTCTTTTTAATTGCCATCTTTTCCCTCATCTACCTTTTTCTCTCTCTTTTTACTGTCCCTTTCATGTCTACTTTCTCCATCTCTATCTCTTACACACACTCGTTATATCGCTTCTTTCCTATCTCTTATTTTGCATTCTTTCTTCTCTTGTCATTGCCTTTTCTCACTCATCTCTATAGCTTCCATTCTCTCTAAATCTGTCTTCTATTTATGTCTCGCCTCTCCATTTCTCTCACTACATCCGACAAAAACCGCCCCTTCCCCGCTACTTACTCCTCTAATTCTCTTCAACTCCAGCCTGTTCACCAACCTGCCTGTTTATCGAATGGAGACAATAATAAATGAAGGCGGAGGGAGGCTTCCAAGGCGATAGATCAGCGAATCGTTTCAGGGGAAGCGGTGTGTTTACAGCACTCGGAAAACAATCACAAACAATCACAAACAATCACAAACAATCAACAACAGAAAAAAAAAGAATAGATGATCCAAAGCAGGATGGAACCCTCGACACAGCGCATTGCCACGAGAACCCCTCGCTAGAGCACACGGCCAACTCATTACCGAGTTGTGATCGTAACCCTATGCTATTGTCATGAGTACACCTGTGATCGTAACCCTATGCTATAGTCACGAATACACCTGTGATCGTAACCCTATGCTATAGTCATGAGTACACCTGTGATCGTAACCCTATGCTATAGTCATGAGTACACATATGATCGTAACCCTATGCTATAGTCATGAGTACACATATGATCGTAACCCTATGCTATAGTCATGAGTACACCTGTGATCGTAACCCTATGCTATAGTCACGAGTACACCTGTGATCGTAACCCTATGCTATAGTCATGAGTACACATATGATCGTAACCCTATACTATAGTCACGAGTACACCTGTGATCGTAACCCTATGCTATAGTCACGAGTACACCTGTGATCGTAACCCTATGCTATAGTCACGAGTACACATGTGATCGTAACCCTATGCTATAGTCACGAGTACACCTGTGATCGTAACCCTATGCTATAGTCACGAGTACACTTGTGATCGTAACCCTATACTATAGTCACGAGTACACCTGTGATCGTAACCCTATGCTATAGTCACGAGTACACCTGTGATCGTAACCCTATGCTATAGTCACGAGTACACCTGTGTTCGTAACCCTATGCTATAGTCACGAGTACACCTGTGATCGTAACCCTATGCTATAGTCACGAGTATACCTGTGATCGTAACCCTATGCTATAGTCATGAGTTCACCTGCATGAAAGACATCGCCTTGGTAGTTATCTCTTTTTAGGTAGCTGAGATGGCCATGTGCTCTAGCGTTTGGTTCTCGTGATAAAGCGCTGTGCCGAGGTTTATAGGTTCGATCCTGCTTCCAATCATCTATTGTTCTTTCTTTTTTTCTGTTGTTGTTTATTTATTATTGTTTCCAAGTGTTGTAAACATACCTCTTCCCCTGAAAGGATTCTCTGTCTATCGATTGTCTGTCTGTTTTTCTATCAAAGAAGTATTCATATATTCAATATAACCTACCACACTCTCTTCCAGCCGGTGAAAGGTGCACACATATTTGTCCAGAGACAATGGCACCCCACATAGCCATACAAACTCTCAACACACAAGAGGTCCCAAGTCCAGAAACTGTCATCCTCACCGATGAAGTCAGTCACACAAACAATGTCAAGCCGGAAATAGGACAGACTCATTCAAGAAATAAAGAACAACATTGAGTTATTTGCGGGTCATCATCATTGCACTCCGAACATGTCCATAGGTGCTCAGATCCCCTCCTCAGCAATTCCCTCAGTGTCCAGCGACTGAAGACTCCAGTTCTATGTTGGTTGATAAGTCTTCTTACACGGCCACTAAGTTTCTCATTTCTGGCTGTGCCCATCTTAACTCCCATTTCCATCATCCGAAGAAGTGACGTGGATCTGTGTTTGTCGAAGTCCTGTGCTCTTCCCACATCTCGGAGGGCATTGATGATGTCCGCCCGATCCATTGGTTGCCCGTCCTCAACGACTGCACAGCTAGCCAGGGTGTCCGCTCTTTCATTTCCCCGAACTCCCGCATGTCCAGGGACATAGACAAAGGTGACCTTACGTATTTTGGATTTCTGCAACGACTCTACCCATTGCATGCGTACAGAGCCCGCCCCCACTTTTTTTATCATGCTCATCGAATCACTCAGTATACATGCGTGGGTGTAGTCTTGTGACTCTAACCATTTGAATGCCTTGGTCACTGCCATCACCTCCATTGTCATGCTACTCGTGGTCACGACGTATGCACCACTGTCTTCGTAGACTATTCTGCCAGCCGAGCGTGCTGTAACTGCCCATGCACTTCTTTGGTGTCGTCTTACAGATCCGTCTGTATAGATGACTGCATCTTTCTCATCGGTGTTATCGCAGATGAGACCGTTGACCTCAGCATTAACCACGACCGGGATGATAAAGAACAACATATGGTCGCTCATCTGGTTAGAGTCACAAGACTACACGCACGCCTGTACACTGAGTGATTCGATGAGCATGATACAGCGGAGGCGGGATCTGTACGTATGCAATGGTAGAGCCACAAGACTACACCCACGCCTGTAAACTGAGTGATTCGATGAGCGTGATACAGCGGAGGCGGGATCTGTACGTATGCAATGGTAGAGCCACAAGACTACACCCACGCCTGTAAACTGAGTGATTCGATGAGCGTGATACAGCGGAGGCGGGATCTGTACGTATGCAATGGTATAGTCACTGCAGAAGTCAAACAAACGTAAGGTCACCTATGCATACGTCTCAGGACATGCGGGAGTACGGGGAAATGAAAAAGCGGACAGGTTGGCTAGCTGCGCTACTGTTGAGGACGGTCAACCAATGGATCGGGCGGACATCATCAATGCCCTCCGAGAAGTGGGAAGGACACAGGACTTCGACAACCATGAGTCAACGTCACTCCTTCGGATGAAAGAGATGAGAGTTAAGATGGGCACAGCCAGAAACGAGAAACTTAGTGGGCGTGTAAGAAGACTTATCAACCAACACAGAACTGGAGTCGTCAGTCGCTGGACACTTCGAGACTTGATGAGGAGGGGATCTGAGCACCTATGGACATGTTCGGAGTGTAATTATGGTGACCCACTAATAACTCAATATGACCGCTGTCAGAAAAGACAGAACTAGGTCTGCATTGATAACGACAACGCAAATGATCTCACAAAAGCAGATGAGGCCCTTCAACGGTCGAACCATCCACAAAGAAATCAAAACAATCATGAAATGCACTAGGAAAACAGAACGGAGATAGATACATGGAACATATGAACCATAGCACGACGGCTTGAACAAACACAGTAGACATGAGCAGACCAAGATAGTGAGACTCAAAACAGGTCGCAGTGGCCTTAGTGCTCACATACACATGATATGACTCAGTGACTTTGCAACTTGCGACTGTGTTACATCCAAACCGCTGAGCATATCCTACAGGACTGCAGCACTCTCAACGCCACAAGAACACAAATATGGCCCACAGAAACAAGCCTGCATGACTATAGTTCGTTTCAAATCATGTGCCCAACTTCAAAACGCTATTACGCAGTAAACATTTGTTAAAAACTGTTGAAATTTTCCAAATGTTATTAGAATGCAAAAGACCCTTTAAATGTATATTTAACAAATATCTTGCAGCTGCAGTTTTCTTAAAGCGGCGAATTTCTTTGATGTTTGTCACAATTGTAAATTGTTATAACTATGGGCAACCGGTGGATGGGCAACCGATGGTGACATCAAACGAACCGTCTTGTTCCAGTCCTGGTCTAAATGTCTAGCAATAGCTGAACGTTGAAGATTACACATATTTACATAGACCACGTCTTCAAGATCTCGTTAATATTTCGCTTCTGTTGATAAATCAATAATTTAACTTTCGAAAGAATCAAATCACCGTCACAGATCCCCTTAACAAGCTATAAAGTTAGTCATACAAATGTCGTCACACACACACACTACTAGTGAAGTTAGAGCTTTAGGCACGATTTAATTAAATCTTAACTTACAAGTTCAAAAACAAATTCAGCGCCCTGGGCTTCATCTGTAAGCCTAAAAGCGAGACAACGTTTTAATCTTCTTCTTTTTATTATCTTCGTCATCATCTTCTACTTTGATTTATTTCTTTTCCTCTTCTCGACAGCTACATTTCATAAAGCCACAAAATCAGATCAAAATAATTGTAATAAAAAAATAAATAAATAAAAAAGCGTATGACTGGTAAATGATAGATATATTTCTGTAGGAAGCTGTGTCATCTAGAGGTAAGACGTCGGTCTCAGAACAGGAAGGGTTCAAAGTTCATCACAGGCGGCGCTGATTTTCAAAAATTGGAAACATTAATCCGTGGTTTCTTTGTGACGTCGCCAACCCTGATCTCTTGGTAGTGCCAATATCTATCCCTCTCGGATAGTGACAATAAACAGGAGGTCCCGTGTGCATTCGCGCACGTTAAAGAAATTAAAATCGAAAAGAGGAGGCCATTAATATGGTCGTTGCCCGGGCAAAATTATAAACAAAAACCTGCCCATGCTGTGGATCCCAGGTCGTGCTACGGAGTTTGTGCACGTGGGCAAGGATTTTCTCGAGGGAGATATCTGGGCACCTATGTAGTCGTCCGGTGTGCAGGAATGATGATTCTAACAACAAACAAACAAAGTGTTGTATTTAGTCAACAAGGAACCAACGTTCAATACAAAGATAAATCTGGTTTGCTCAACTCTGGACTTCGTGCTTCTGTAACATACACAAGGTATAAGTCAGAACGGAGAGAGAAGGGTGCAGAAATGGAGAGTCCAAAAAAATACGACCCTGTTCTGTTTTTTTTCTTTAATACTTCATTTAGAAATAAAATGTTCTCGGTTCTTTTCTCATATAAAATATTCTTGGTCTTTTCTCATATAAAATATTCTCGGTTCTTTTCTCATATAAAATATTCTCGGTTCTTTTCTCATATAAAATATTCTCGGTTCTTTTCTCATATAAAATATTCTCGGTTCTTTTCTCATATAAAAACGCCAATTGCTTTTTCTTGTGGTTTTTTTTAGGAGCTCCTTTTGTGTTGGCCTCTTTGGGAATTTTCTCGTTGGTCTTTTTAGCTGTTCAGCATTCTTTTGAGAAATCTCATCTCTGTGCCCCCTAATCGTCTTTTCATTTGTTTGTCTACTGGCCATGATTCGCTTCCATAGATTAGAATTGGCTATATATAGCACCGATGAACTCTCTTTCTCACTTCTATTGATATAGATTAGATGCGACCGATTCCAACAACATTTCTTGAAAAGCTACTTTGGCCTGAGCTATTCTGCTTTTTATTTCTGTGGTGCATCATTCGATTAAGTGCCAAGTACTCTATAACAAACGCTGTGTGTCAAGTACTCTATAACAAACTCTGTGTGTCAAGTACTCTATAACAAACTCTATGTGTCAAGTACTCTATAACATACTCTGTGTGTCAAGTACTCTATAACAAACTCTGTGTGTCAAGTACTCTATAACAAACTCTATGTGTCAAGTACTCTATAACATACTCTGTGTGTCAAGTACTCCATAACATACTCTGTGTCAAGTACTCTATAACAAACTCTGTGTGTCAAGTACTCTATAACATACTCTGTGTCAAGTACTCTATAACAAACTCTACGTGTCAAGTACTCTATAACAAACTCTATGTGTCAAGTGCTCTATAACAAACTTTATGTGTCAAGTACTCTATAACAAACTCTATGTGTCAAGTACTCTATAACAAACTCTTTGTGTCAAGTACTCTATAACAAACTCTATGTGTCAAGTATTCTATAACTCTTTGTGTCAAGTACTCTATAACAAACTTTATGTGTCAAGTACTCTATAACAAACTCTATGTGTCAAGTATTCTATAACTCTTTGTGTCAAGTACTCTATAACAAACTTTATGTGTCAAGTACTCTATAACAAACTTTATGTGTCAAGTACTCTATAACAAACTCTATGTGTCAAGTACTCTATAACAAACTTTATGTGTCAAGTACTCTATAACAAACTCTATGTGTCAAGTACTCTATAACAAACTCTATGTGTCAAGTACTCTATAACAAACTCTATGTGTCAAGTATTCTATAACAAACTCTGTGTGTCAAGTACTCTATAACTCTTTGTGTCAAGTACTCTATAACAAACTTTATGTGTCAAGTACTCTATAACAAACTCTATGTGTCAAGTACTCTATAACAAACTCTATGTGTCAAGTATTCTATAACAAACTCTGTGTGTCAAGTACTCTATAACTCTTTGTGTCAAGTACTCTATAACAAACTCTATGTGTCAAGTATGCTATAACAAACTCTATGTGTCAAGTACTCTATAACAAACTCTGTGTGCCAAGTACTCTATAATAAACTCTATGTGTCAAGTACTCTATAACAAACTCTATGTGTCAAGTACTCTATAACAAACTCTATGTGTCAAGTACTCTATAACAAACTCTGTGTGTCAAGTACTCTATATAACAAACTCTATATGTCAAGTACTCTATAGCAAACTCTATGTGTCAAGTATGCTATAACAAACTCTGTGTGTCAAGTACGCTATAACAAACTCTGTGTGTCAAGTACTCTATATAACAAACTCTATGTGTCAAGTATGCTATAACAAACTCTATGTGTCAAGTACTCTATAATAAACTCTATGTGTCAAGTACTCTATAACAAACTCTGTGTGTCAAGTACTCTATATAACAAACTCTATATGTCAAGTACTCTATAACAAACTCTATGTGTCAAGTACGCTATAACAAACTCTGTGTGTCAAGTACTCTATATAACAAACTCTATGTGTCAAGTACTCTATAACAAACTCTGTGTGTCAAGTACTCTATAACAAACTCTGTGTGTCAAGTACTCTATAACAAACTCTGTGTGTCAAGTACTCTATAACAAACTCTGTGTGTCAAGTACTCTATAACAAACTCTGTGTGTCAAGTACTCTATAACAAACTCTGTGTGTCAAGTACTCTATAACAAACTCTGTGTGTCAAGTACTCTATATAACAAACTCTATATGTCAAGTACTCTATAACAAACTCTATGTGTCAAGTACGCTATAACAAACTCTGTGTGTCAAGTACTCTATATAACAAACTCTATGTGTCAAGTACTCTATAACAAACTCTGTGTGTCAAGTACTCTATAACAAACTCTATGTGTCAAGTACTCTATAACAAACTCTATGTGTCAAGTACTCTATAACAAACTCTATGTGTCAAGTACGCTATAACAAACTCTATGTGTCAAGTACTCTATAACAAACTCTATGTGTCAAGTACTCTATAACAAACTCTGTGTGTCAAGTACTCTATAACAAACTCTATGTGTCAAGTACTCTATAACAAACTCTATGTGTCAAGTACGCTATAACAAACTCTGTGTGTCAAGTACGCTATAACAAACTCTATGTGTCAAGTACGCTATAACAAACTCTATGTGTCAAGTACGCTATAACAAACTCTGTGTGTCAAGTACGCTATAACAAACTCTATGTGTCAAGTACGCTATAACAAACTCTATGTGTCAAGTACTCTATAACAAACTCTATGTGTCAAGTACTCTATAACAAACTCTATGTGTCAAGTACGCTATAACAAACTCTGTGTGTCAAGTACTCTATAACAAACTCTGTGTGTCAAGTACGCTATAACAAACTCTATGTGTCAAGTACTCTATAACAAACTCTATGTGTCAAGTACTCTATAACAAGCTCTATGTGTCAAGTACGCTATAACAAACTCTGTGTGTCAAGTACTCTATAACAAACTCTGTGTGTCAAGTACGCTATAACAAACTCTATGTGTCAAGTACTCTATAACAAACTCTATGTGTCAAGTACTCTATAACAAACTCTATGTGTCAAGTACGCTATAACAAACTCTATGTGTCAAGTACTCTATAACAAACTCTGTGTGTCAAGTACGCTATAACAAACTCTATGTGTCAAGTACTCTATAACAAACTCTATGTGTCAAGTACGCTATAACAAACTCTATGTGTCAAGTACGCTATAACAAACTCTATGTGTCAAGTACTCTATAACAAACTCTATGTGTCAAGTACGCTATAACAAACTCTATGTGTCAAGTATTCTATAACAAACTCTATGTGTCAAGTACTCTATAACAAACTCTATGTGTCAAGTACGCTATAACAAACTCTATGTGTCAAGTACTCTATAACAAACTCTATGTGTCAAGTACGCTATAACAAACTCTATGTGTCAAGTACTCTATAACAAACTCTATGTGTCAAGTACGCTATAACAAACTCTGTGTGTCAAGTACTCTATTTAACAAACTCTATGTGTCAAGTACTCTATTTAACAAACTCTATGTGTCAAGTACTATATTTAACAAACTCTATGTGTCAAGTACTCTATATAACAAACTCTATGTGTCAAGTACTCTATTTAACAAACTCTATGTGTCAAGTACTCTATTTAACAAACTCTATGTGTCAAGTACTCTATTTAACAAACTCTATGTGTCAAGTACTCTATAACAAACTCTGTGTCAAGTAATCTATAACAAACTCTGTGTGTCAAGTACGCTATAACAAACTCTACGTGTAAAAATCTGTCTAATGTATAACCACCGTCACGCTTTACGCGACAATGATCGACTTGTCTATGAGTTGAATGTGACAATGATCGACTTGTCTATGAGTTGAATGTGACAATGCAGAAACAATTAATGGAAGTGCAATGTCTGGTCTGTCGTTAACTGTAAGTAGGGCATTATGGTCACGTGTCATCCTTGTTGCCAGAATATAATGGATTGGCTGATGTCAACTTTGTTTGGGCAACGAACATGTTAACAGGACTGTAATGTGCGCAGCGATCGTCATAAATTCAATACAAAAAAAAAAAAAAGCTTATGATGACGAATCGATAGCACTAATACTCCAAGCACAAACATAGGATTATGTAGCCTTTGAGGGATTTCCAGATGGTTTCTAACAGGGAGATGTCGATCTTCTATAGAAACTGTCAGATACGATTTGGAGATGTGGTTTCTCTTGTGGCTGACTTTGAGCAATTTAGAATGACGTCATGGGACGCACCAAGATGGACGTACCCTGCGTCCAAGCCATGTAAACAATGTTGATTTTCCTTGCCTTCAACGGTTTATCTCATTCTATTAGAGAATTTCATGCTATCTGTTACCACAGCGAGTTGGTGGATTTTTTAAAAAATGTAATCACGGGTTTGATAATAAATGTGTGTACACAGTTCGTTAACCATCGCTGAAGATCAAGTCTTTCTTCTTTGGCTTCCTTAGCAACTTTGGAAGCTAGTGACCTAACTTGTGCAGCTTGTTAGTTTGGGACGAATTGTACGTTACAATGTCACTGCTATAATGACTTAGTTTGTGACAAAACTACAGGGACATGCCCAAACAATGACAGTTGTCAGCACGAATATTTCGGACCCCAGTGTCAGTACTTGGATTTTATTTACAAATATGCCCAAAAATCTGAACCTACTTTCCTGTTTGATAACAACGACACCTCATGTAATCCGGACACAGATTCTACATAAGTTGAGACTACTCTCAATCAATCTTTGCCGTGCTCCTGGTTTAGGATTTATGTGAATGACTTTTACACATATCCGGACAGTTTCACGGTAAAACTGAATGGTTCTGCCTCATGTAACAATGTATCAAGGTTTGTAGTTAGTCCGCACGAGATTGATGTCTTCTGCTCTGGGGCTGGTCTGATCAACAAGTTACGGATTGAAGGGGCGATAGTTGCAAATATCTGCTCCAACTACATTGGCGGGGGTAGGAAAGTGGCTCTCAAACAGATCACAAACCAGACCGACACATTTGATGCTTTCTATACAGGAGACGGATGTGGACCAGAGGCCGCAGTTAATAGCAAAACAAAGACCAATCTCTATGACAATGACTGCACACACACACACACACAATGGAGAAGTGGAACCAATTCTGTTTTCTGGTATCTGAACTTTGCAACGCCCCAGAAGACTCACACTATTCGAATCTATCATCGAGCTAGCACTATGATTCGAGTAAAGAATGCCACTCTAAAGGCTTTCTCTGACAGTGGCAGGGTAGTGTTCCAGTATAATGATATATCATACCCTAATTTATCTGTGAACGCTATTGTAGTCAAAACACAAACGCCAATGGCACACATTAAGATTGAGTTCTCACCGACCATTTCGCAGGCCGACAGTGCACTGACGGTTTGTGAGGTGCAAACATTTACAGACACCTATTGTCTGGACGAGCATTCTTGTTCGTTTTGTGCAATGTGTAGTGGGTGTAGTAAAGTCTGCAATGTCATCATCGGTACTTGCCACGGCAACTGTTCACATGGGATCTATGGACACGACTGTTCCGGGTCTTGTCTCAGTGTCTGTCCTTTATTTGAGGAAAAATCCGGAAAATGTCTACAATGTAAACATCTTGGCTATACCTGTAATGACACTTGTCCCGATAGTAATTTTGGGATACAGTGCGAACAGATGTGTTCTGATGCCTGTGACATCATATGTACTCTCAAATGTCCGGACAACTGTTTCAACGACACCTGTGAATAGTCAATCGGGAATCTGTACATGCAAGAGAACGTTCTATGGGTCAGACTGCACTCTCAAATTTCCGGACAACTGTTTAACGAAACCTGTGATTCCCACGTTCAGAAGAGTCTGCCGACTACAACAAGCCCAAGCATATGGACACTTTAATATGTTTCTGTGCTAGACATGGTTCATTTCTTGGTGTTTTTTCATGAAGCCGTGGCTCATATCTTGTCGTGTTTCTGTCCTAGCCATGGCTCATTTCTTAGCTTGTGTGTGCTGGCCATGGCTCATATCTTGGTGTGTGTCATGTTAGTCATATCTCATATCTTGGTGTGTCCGTGTTAATCATGTCTCATATCTTTATGTGTGCCTGTGTTTAGTCATATCTCATATTTTAGTGTGTACCAGTGTTAGGCATGTGTCATATCTTTGTGTGTGCATGTCTATGTAAGTTATATCTCATATCTTTATGTGCATGTTTATATTAGTCATGTGTCATATATCTTGATGTGTGTCAGTGTTAGTCATGACTCGTATCGCTGTGTGCATGTCTGTGTTAGTCACATCTCACATCTTTGTGTGTGCATGTCTGTGTTAGTCACATCTCATATCTTTGTGTGTGCATGTCTGTGTTAGTCACATCTCACATCTTTGTGTGTGCATGTCTGTGTTAGTCACCTCTAGTGACTCGGGCAGATGGTGCTCGTAAACCTGGGAGGGCCGACCATCTAAGGGCAGCATCCCCCTACAGAAAAGACAATCTGCTGCCTTGCAGGAAGATTGGGGGCAATCAAAGGCTAGGGAAAGCAAACCCGAATAAAATGCTGGCTGAAATCGGATGCACTGGGCCACTGGCGCAGAACACAGTGCAACGTTTTAACGGGTGTTCAATCAGAGTGGATCTGGCGAACTCTACTTGTGATGTTCTGTCTGTGGGGGCGATCAACACACTTTGCCTGACAGCTGGACTTCATGTGAGAGTCTGGAATCCTTACTCTGATTGAGTCCTGATCGCAGAGAGAGAGAGAGAGAGAATGACAAGTTCGACAGTAGAATGAACAAGGTAGTTTTATTAAAAATGAGGGGGGGGGTCGCCTCTTTTATCTTCTGTGTAAATTTATTTTTCCAAGCGTTATAACGTTGTTATATTTCTTGTCCATGTGCTACGATAGCCTGCAACTTCTCACAGCTGTGATCACTTATGAAGAATGAACTCAGTGATACCTTCAAGACATCTTTGTCAGTTTGGGTTTAGCCACAGGCTTCTTCCCATCTACAGGATCCCCGTAAAATAGTTGCTTGGGGGATGCGACTGTTGTCCATCCATCTAACAAGACCTCGCACCTCAGTCGCTATTCTCTTCCCCTTCTATCTTGCAGCTCCATGCGGAGCATAGGTTTTCAGCAAATACTTTCCAAGCCTTTCTGTTTCTTGCCATTCAGATCATCCCATGTCTTTCCACCATCATCATCTCTGCTTCCACCTGTCTTCTCCAAGAATATCTCCATCTTCCTCTTTGTCTCTTCCACGGAGATTCCAAAAAAGGGCATGTCATGTAATACTCGCAGTTGACTTCCGCAGTGTGTGTCCTATCCAGCGCCATCGATGTATCGCTTTATCCACTGGTATTTGATTGCTACTTTTCAATAATTCTATGTTAGTCACTTTGTCCTGCCATTTTCATCCCTTTATTCAGCGCAATCATCCATTTATAAAGGTCTGTATCTTCATGATTGCCGTTTTTGCTGTTCTCCATGTTTCCCATCCATATAAGAGGACTGACTAAACATTGAAGTTGGACATTTTTATTTTGGTACTTAAATTAATTTCTTTGGATTTTCGTTTCCTAGTGCAACGAAGGTTCCTCTTGATTTGTGTATCCGTATTTTGGTACAAAGAGCATCCATTGCACCACGAACTCAACACAGATAAAGGTGCCAGGCTAAAAAGAGGTAAATCATGGGTGGCCGAGCAGAAGATGTCATCAAACAGGTCTGTGGGCTTACCAATATCAGCGTTGGTGAGGAGTGGATACCGGTGCCTACGTCATTCAAGGGGACTTTCTCATGTATTGTCACACTCGACAGGAAAAGTAGGGAACCGAACTCAGTCGTGGTCAATGCGGAGGTCAACGGTCTCATCTGCGATTACGCATAGATGAGAAAGATGCAGTCATCTATACAGATAGATCTGTAAGACGACATCAAAGAAGTGCATGGGCATTTACAGCACGCTCGGCAGGCAGAATAGCCAAGGAAGACAGTGGTGCATACGTCATGACCACGAGTAGCATGACAATGGAGGTGATGGCAGTGACCAAGGCATTCAAATGGTTAGAGTCACAAGACTACATCCACGCATGTATACTGAGTGATTCGATGAGCATGATAAAAAAAAGTGGAGGCGGGCTTTGTACGCATGCAATGGGTAGAGTCATTGCAGAAGTCAAAAATACGTAAGGTCACCTTTGTCTATGCCCCTGGACATGCGGGTGTACGGGGATGTGAAAGAGCGGATAGGTTGACTAGCTGCGCTGTCGTTGAGGACGGTCAACCAATGGATCGGGCGGACATCATCAGTGACCTCCGAGATGTGGGAAGAGCACAGGACTTCGACAAACACAGATCAACGTCACTTCTTCGGATGATGGAAATGGGAGTTAAGATGGGCACGGCCAGAAATGAGACACTTGGTGGCCGTGTAAGAAGACTTATCAACCAACATAGAACTGGAGTCGTCAGTCGCTGGACACTGAGGGAATTGCTGAGGAGGGGATCTGAGCACCTATGGACATGTTCGGAGTGCAATGATGATGACCCGCAAATAACTCAATCCTTATTTTGCTACCATTCTCTGTTCCTCCTTTGTCTTAACTTCTACCCAGATCAGCTGTTATCAAATAGATCGATATAAACCTATGACCTCTGTGAAGTTCTATGTAGTCCCTCAAACTTCTCAGGCATGTTGTCCTTGTTTGTTTTCATCATCTTCTTCATTCACTTATTAGCTAACTTCATTGCATTGTGTTGTGCACCTTGCAGTCCAGTTTCCACGCTTTCAGCATGCATTTGTTTGGGACGATTTCCCTGGCCTTTGGTTTCTCCTTGACCTTTCTTTACCCAAGAGGGAGGGTGTCTTTGTCTTCATCTGGCTATGGACAGTTGATTGGTGGCCCAAGAAGCCATCATCGTGGAACATCCATTGTTACTGACATCTGGACTCACAGCAATAACAAATTCCAATCAGAATCTAGCAAGTGCGGCAAGATAGAATGCAGGTCCTGTGCAAGGCTTGATGCTAACAAAGACCATCGGTGACAAAGAGTCTAGAATCTCTGCCCAGTGTGCCATCTTAGGGCTCAAAAGGACAATAGATGTCACCTAGCGCTGTCAATGAGATAAAACCAAAACTAACCATGCAAAAAAGATCAGTGAAAAAAAAGAGATTAAAGCACTTATTACAGATGTTTTATTATTTTAATGTATCAAATATTTGGAATTACTTTTCACGTTTTTTATTTGTATTTATTTTCATTCTACGTTGTCTGTATTTACATTTTACTCGTACAATTCATTGTTAAGACAGGAACATAACAGACATAGAGGAACATAACAGACATAGAGGAACATAACAGACATAGAGGATCAAGTAATCAAGAGAAAAAAGGGATTCCATTTTTTACTTTGGAAAGTACATCAACAACAACTAAGGGTGGAAGAACATGTTTTCCAACTTTATTAATTTTTCTTGTAGTTTCCAATAAAACAATATTGCTTCATTCATCTCAGCTATCACCATCTTAAGTAGCCTGCCCTGAGACGGACATTGCTCTTTGAATTGGCAAAATGAATATTTGTTGTTGTCCAGCTAAGCCATCTACCACAATCAGCTAAGCTATCTACCGCAGTCAGCTAAGCTATCTACCGCAGTCAGCTAAGCTATCTACCGCAGTCAGCTAAGCTATCTACCGCAGTCAGCTAAGCTATCTACCAGTCAGCTAAGCTATCTACCAGTCAGCTAAGCTATCTACCGCAGTCAGCTAAGCTATCTACCGCAGTCAGTTAAGCTATCTACCTCAGTCAGTTAAGGTATCTACCACAATCAGCTAAGCTATCTACCGCAGTCAGCTAAGCTATCTACCAGTCAGCTAAGCTATCTACCGCAGTCAGCTAAGCTATCTACCGCAGTCAGCTAAGCTATCTACCGCAGTCAGCTAAGCTATCACACTTCAGTCTCACTGAATGAAGATACAGTATTTATAGGACAATCTCACTGAATGAAGATACAGTATTTATAGGACAATCTCACTGAATGAAGATAAGGTATTTATAGGACAAACTCACTGAATGAAGATACAGTATTTATAGGACAATCACACTGAATGAAGATACAGTATTTATAGGACAATCTCACTGAATGAAGATAAGGTATTTATAGGACAATCACACTGAATGAAGATACAGTATTTATAGGACAATCACACTGAATGAAGATACAGTATTTATAGGACAATCACACTGAATGAAGATACAGTATTTATAGGACAATCACACTGAATGAAGATACAGTATTTATAGGACAATCACACTGAATGAAGATACAGTATTTATAGGACAATCACACTGAATAAAGATACAGTATTTATAGGACAATCTCATTGAATGAAGATACAGTATTTATAGGACAATCTCACTGAATAAAGATAAGGTATTTATAGGACAATCTCACTGAATAAAGATAAGGTATTTATAGGACAATCTCACTGAATAAAGATAAGGTATTTATAAGACAATCTCACTGAATAAAGATAAGGTATTTATAGGACAATCTCATTGAATAAAGATACAGTATTTATAGGACAATCTCACTGAATGAAGATAAGGTATTTATAGGACAATCTCACTGAATGAAGATAAGGTATTTATAGGACAATCTCATTGAATGAAGATAAGGTATTTATAGGACAATCTCACTGAATGAAGATACAGTATTTATAGGACAATCTCATTGAATGAAGATACAGTATTTATAGGACAATCTCACTGAATAAAGATACAGTATTTATAGGACAATCTCACTGAATGAAGATACAGTATTTATAGGACAATCTCACTGAATGAAGATACAGTATTTATAGGACAATCTCACTGAATGAAGATACAGTATTTATAGGACAATCTCACTGAATGAAGATACAGTATTTATAGGACAATCTCACTGAATGAAGATACAGTATTTATAAGACAATCTCACTGAATGAAGATACAGTATTTATAGGACAATCTCACTGAATGAAGATACAGTATTTATAGGACAATCTCACTGAATAAAGATACAGTATTTCTAGGACAATCTCACTGAATGAAGATACAGTATTTATAGGACAATCTCATTGAATAAAGATACAGTATTTATAGGACAATCTCATTGAATAAAGATACAGTATTTATAGGACAATCTCACTGAATAAAGATAAGGTATTTACAGGACAATCTCACTGAATAAAGATACAGTATTTATAGGACAATCTCACTGAACAAAGATACAGTATTTATAGGACAATCTCACTGAATAAAGATACAGTATTTATAGGACAATCTCACTGAATAAAGATACAGTATTTATAGGACAATCTCACTGAATAAAGATACAGTATTTATAGGACAATCTCACTGAATGAAGATACAGTATTTATAGGACAATCTCACTGAATGAAGATACAGTATTTATAGGACAATCTCACTGAATAAAGATACAGTATTTATAGGACAATCTCACTGAATAAAGATACAGTATTTATAGAACAATCTCACTGAATGAAGATACAGTATTTATAGGACAATCTCATTGAATGAAGATACAGTATTTATAGGACAATCTCATTGAATGAAGATACAGTATTTATAGGACAATCTCACTGAATGAAGATACAGTATTTATAGGACAATCTCACTGCATGAAGATACAGTATTTATAGGACAATCTCACTGAATAAAGATACAGTATTTATAGGACAATCTCACTGAATAAAGATACAGTATTTATAGGACAATCTCACTGAATGAAGATACAGTATTTATAGGACAATCTCATTGAATGAAGATACAGTATTTATAGGACAATCTCACTGAATAAAGATAAGGTATTTATAGGACAATCTCACTGAATGAAGATACAGTATTTATAGGACAATCTCACTGAATGAAGATACAGTATTTATAGGACAATCTCACTGAATGAAGATACAGTATTTATAGGACAATCTCACTGAATGAAGATACAGTATTTATAGGACAATCTCACTGAATGAAGATACAGTATTTATAGGACAATCTCACTGAATGAAGATACAGTATTTATAGGACAATCTCATTGAATAAAGATACAGTATTTATAGGATAATCTCACTGAATAAAGATACAGTATTTATAAGACAATCTCATTGAATGAAGATACAGTATTTATAGGACAATCTCACTGAATGAAGATACAGTATTTATAGGACAATCTCATTGAATGAAGATAAGGTATTTATAGGACAATCTCACTGAATGAAGATAAGGTATTTATAGGACAATCTCACTGAATGAAGATACAGTATTTATAGGACAATTTCACTGAATGAAGATACAGTATTCATAGGACAATCTCACTGAATGAAGATACAGTATTTATAGGACAATCTCACTGAATGAAGATACAGTATTTATAAGACAATCTCACTGAATGAAGATACAGTATTTATAGGACAATCTCACTGAATGAAGATACAGTATTTATAGGACAATCTCACTGAATGAAGATACAGTATTTATAAGACAATCTCACTGAATGAAGATACAGTATTTATAGGACAATCTCACTGAATGAAGATACAGTATTTATAGGACAATCTCACTGAATGAAGATACAGTATTTATAGGACAATCTCATTGAATAAAGATAAGGTATTTATAGGACAATCTCACTGAATGAAGATACAGTATTTATAGGACAATCTCATTGAATAAAGATACAGTATTTATAGGACAATCTCACTGAATGAAGATACAGTATTTATAGGACAATCTCACTGAATGAAGATACAGTATTTATAGGACAATCTCACTGAATGAAGATACAGTATTTATAGGACAATCTCATTGAATAAAGATACAGTATTTATAGGACAATCTCATTGAATAAAGATACAGTATTTATAGGACAATCTCAGTGAATGAAGATACAGTATTTATAGGACAATCTCATTGAATAAAGATACAGTATTTATAGGACAATCTCACTGAATGAAGATACAGTATTTATAGGACAATCTCACTGAATAAAGATAAGGTATTTATAGGACAATCTCACTGAATAAAGAAACAGTATTTATAGGACAATCTCACTGAATAAAGATACAGTATTTATAGGACAATCTCACTGAATGAAGATACAGTATTTATAGGACAATCTCACTGAATGAAGATACAGTATTTATAGGACAATCTCACTGAATGAAGATACAGTATTTATAGGACAATCTCACTGAATAAAGATAAGGTATTTATAGGACAATCACACTGAATAAAGATACAGTATTTATAGGACAATCTCATTGAATGAAGATACAGTATTTATAGGACAATCTCACTGAATAAAGATAAGGTATTTATAGGACAATCTCACTGAATAAAGATAAGGTATTTATAGGACAATCTCATTGAATAAAGATACAGTATTTATAGGACAATCTCACTGAATAAAGATAAGGTATTTATAGGACAATCTCACTGAATAAAGATAAGGTATTTATAGGACAATCTCACTGAATAAAGATAAGGTATTTATAGGACAATCTCATTGAATGAAGATAAGGTATTTATAGGACAATCTCACTGAATAAAGATAAGGTATTTATAGGACAATCTCACTGAATAAAGATAAGGTATTTATAGGACAATCTCACTGAATAAAGATAAGGTATTTATAGGACAATCTCATTGAATGAAGATAAGGTATTTATAGGACAATCTCACTGAATGAAGATACAGTATTTATAGGACAATCTCACTGAATGAAGATACAGTATTTATAGGACAATCTCACTGAATGAAGATACAGTATTTATAGGACAATCTCACTGAATGAAGATACAGTATTTATAGGACAATCTCATTGAATGAAGATACAGTATTTATAGGACAATCTCATTGAATGAAGATACAGTATTTATAGGACAATCTCACTGAATGAAGATACAGTATTTATAGGACAATCTCACTGAATGAAGATACAGTATTTATAGGACAATCTCACTGAATGAAGATACAGTATTTATAGGACAATCTCACTGAATGAAGATACAGTATTTATAGGACAATCTCATTGAATCAAGATACAGTATTTATAGGACAATCTCATTGAATGAAGATACAGTATTTATAGGACAATCTCATTGAATGAAGATACAGTATTTATAGGACAATCTCACTGAATGAAGATACAGTATTTATAGGACAATCTCACTGAATGAAGATAAGGTATTTATAGGACAATCACACTGAATAAAGATACAGTATTTATAGGACAATCTCATTGAATGAAGATACAGTATTTATAGGACAATCTCACTGAATAAAGATACAGTATTTATAGGACAATCTCATTGAATAAAGATACAGTATTTATAGGACAATCTCACTGAATAAAGATACAGTATTTATAGGACAATCTCACTGAATAAAGATACAGTATTTATAGGACAATCTCACTGAATAAAGATACAGTATTTATAGGAGAATCTCATTGAATAAAGATACAGTATTTATAGGACAATCTCACTGAATGAAGATACAGTATTTATAGGACAATCTCACTGAATGAAGATACAGTATTTATAGGACAATCTCACTGAATGAAGATACAGTATTTATAGGACAATCTCATTGAATAAAGATACAGTATTTATAGGACAATCTCACTGAATGAAGATACAGTATTTATAGGACAATCTCACTGAATGAAGATACAGTATTTATAGGACAATCTCACTGAATGAAGATACAGTATTTATAGGACAATCTCATTGAATGAAGATACAGTATTTATAGGACAATCTCACTGAATGAAGATACAGTATTTATAGGACAATCACACTGAATGAAGATAAGGTATTTACAGGACAATCTCACTGAATGAAGATACAGTATTTATAGGACAATTTCACTGAATGAAGATACAGTATTTATAGGACAATTTCACTGAATGAAGATACAGTATTTATAGGACAATCTCACTGAATGAAGATACAGTATTTATAGGACAATCTCACTGAATGAAGATACAGTATTTATAGGACAATCTCACTGAATGAAGATACAGTATTTATAGGACAATCTCACTGAATGAAGATACAGTATTTATAGGACAATTTCACTGAATGAAGATACAGTATTTATAGGACAATTTCACTGAATGAAGATACAGTATTTATAGGACAATCTCACTGAATAAAGATAAGGTATTTATAGGACAATCTCACTGAATAAAGATACAGTATTTATAGGACAATCTCACTGAATAAAGATACAGTATTTATAGGACAATCTCACTGAATGAAGATACAGTATTTATAGGACAATCTCATTGAATGAAGATACAGTATTTATAGGACAATCTCATTGAATGAAGATACAGTATTTATAGGACAATCTCATTGAATGAAGATACAGTATTTATAGGACAATCTCATTGAATGAAGATACAGTATTTATAGGACAATCTCACTGAATAAAGATAAGGTATTTATAGGACAATCTCACTGAATGAAGATACAGTATTTATAGGACAATCTCATTGAATAAAGATAAGGTATTTATAGGACAATCTCACTGAATAAAGATACAGTATTTATAGGACAATCTCATTGAATGAAGATACAGTATTTATAGGACAATCTCACTGAATAAAGATAAGGTATTTATAGGACAATCTCACTGAATAAAGATAAGGTATTTATAGGACAATCTCATTGAATAAAGATACAGTATTTATAGGACAATCTCACTGAATAAAGATAAGGTATTTATAGGACAATCTCACTGAATAAAGATAAGGTATTTATAGGACAATCTCATTGAATAAAGATACAGTATTTATAGGACAATCTCACTGAATGAAGATAAGGTATTTATAGGACAATCTCACTGAATGAAGATAAGGTATTTATAGGACAATCTCACTGAATGAAGATAAGGTATTTATAGGACAATCTCACTGAATAAAGATAAGGTATTTATAGGACAATCTCACTGAATGAAGATAAGGTATTTATAGGACAATCTCATTGAATAAAGATACAGTATTTATAGGACAATCTCACTGAATGAAGATACAGTATTTATAGGACAATCTCACTGAATGAAGATACAGTATTTATAGGACAATCTCACTGAATGAAGATACAGTATTTATAGGACAATCTCACTGAATGAAGATACAGTATTTATAGGACAATCTCACTGAATGAAGATACAGTATTTATAGGACAATCTCACTGAATGAAGATAAGGTATTTATAGGACAATCACACTGAATAAAGATACAGTATTTATAGGACAATCTCATTGAATGAAGATACAGTATTTATAGGACAATCTCACTGAATGAAGATACAGTATTTATAGGACAATCTCACTGAATGAAGATACAGTATTTATAGGACAATCTCACTGAATGAAGATACAGTATTTATAGGACAATCTCACTGAATGAAGATACAGTATTTATAGGACAATCTCATTGAATAAAGATACAGTATTTATAGGACAATCTCACTGAATGAAGATACAGTATTTATAGGACAATCTCATTGAATGAAGATACAGTATTTATAGGACAATCTCACTGAATGAAGATACAGTATTTATAGGACAATCACACTGAATGAAGATAAGGTATTTACAGGACAATCTCACTGAATGAAGATACAGTATTTATAGGACAATTTCACTGAATGAAGATAAGGTATTTATAGGACAATCTCACTGAATGAAGATACAGTATTTATAGGACAATCTCACTGAATGAAAAGCAAAAAGATAATGCAGCTTCTTAACTCTTAATTACATCACCTTTGTAAAAATGATGAAGGCAAAATAAACATTCTTGGAATTCAACAGTTTGAAACAGACAAACATTTCTCCCTATACATTATTACTTCTGGTGACTCCCTGAGTGTTGGATTTGTTTTCTTTGATGTTGGATTGTTTTTTTCAAACACCAACATGGACTTCGTAAAAAGTACAAAGCTGTAAAAACACAGTATATTTAAAAAAAATAAATAAATTTCACCAATTTTCAAGAAATGCACATTTTTTTCCCTTATGACAAGTGAAATCTCTTCAGCTATTGTCGAGTCAGAAATCTTTGTTACATGGGATAAGGTGGCAAACAACACTTAAAGGAAGCCAAACATACACAGCTGAGCTGATGTGACAGTAGACAAGGAAACACTTCTGGTAACCATGGCGCCATGTGCTCAAATTTCATGCCATAAATATAACCAAAGTCATAAAATTATCACTGTAACCAATTTCTGTGTCATTTCTGGGGTAAATACACAGGTGTGTAGCAAAAGTTCAAAGAAAATATTATTTTCCTACCTCCAAATGTAGCAATTATTGTTCATAATTTTTACAAATGTATCGTACAGATGTAATGTACAGGATCGGTGTCGTAATCAAGGGTTAAAAACTAAGAGTGAAATCAGAAATAATGAAAGAGGTTTCCATTAGGTAAGAATATGTGGCATATTTGGTCATGAGATCATGCTGATGTTACACTAAAGAAAAATGTGGAAGACTTGGCATATTTGGTCATGAGATCATGCTGTTACACTAAAGAAAAATGTGGAAGACTTGGCATATTTGGTCATGAGATCATGCTGATGTTACACTAAAGAAAAATGTGGAAGACTTGGCATATTTGGTCATGAGATCATGCTGATGTTACACTAAGGAAAAATGTGGAAGACTTGGCATATTTGGTCATGAGATCATGCTGATGTTACACTAAAGAAAAATGTGGAAGACTTGGCATATTTGGTCATGCTGATGTTACACTAAAGAAAAATGTGGAAGACTTGGCATATTTGGTCATGAGATCATGCTGATGTTACACTAAAGAAAAATGTGGAAGACTTGGCATATTTGGTCATGAGATCATGCTGATGTTACACTAAGGAAAAATGTGGAAGACTTGGCATATTTGGGCATGAGATCATGCTGATGTTACACTAAGGAAAAATGTGGAAGACTTGGCATATTTGGTCATGAGATCATGCTGATGTTACACTAAAGAAAAATGTGGAAGACTAACAGGCACAAGGTCAACAAAGAAAAAAAAATTCAATTAACCCTAGATTACGATACCTATCTGTGGCCAACGTGTTTATACCATTGTAAAAATTACTACCACTTAATTGTAACATTCTTCTTCTTCTTCTTCTACTACCTTTCAGCTCCCTGTGGAGCATAGGTCTTCAACAAACACTTTCCAAGCCGTTCTGTTTCTTACCATTCTTTTAAGATTTTTCCATGTCTTCCCCATCATCTTCATCTCTGCTTCTATCGGTCTTCTCAAAAAATTCCTTGGTCTTCCTCTTTGTCTTTTTCCCTGGGGATTCCAAAAAAGGGCCTGTTGAGTAAAGAGCCAATGGTGGGGTGTGCTAAACACTCCAAGGTATGGTGACAGCTTTACAAATAAAGAACACAACACAATACTGACGTTTCGGCCTGTGGCCTTCTTCAGAATACATGGACAACGACAACAAGCGGTGAAGCACAATTACTACATGTTAGATGATAAAGTGGAGGGCGAGGAAAGTAGGATGCAAAAATAAGAAAAGAGAGAAATGAATTTTACATGATGAGAGGTATGATGGGCGTCAAAATATATAAAATAGAAAAAGAGAGAGAAAAATGTATAATAAATTGTACTTAGCTGAGCTCAGAGCAGGGAGCAGGAAAACTGTAATCCGTGCTGTAATCCGTACACAGGGGCTGAAAGTGTTTGTTCAAAACCTACTCTACACAGGAGCTGAAAGTGTTTGTTGAAGACCTATGTTTCACAGGAGCTGAAAGTGTATGTTCAAAACCTACTCTACACAGGGGCTGAAAGTGTTTGTTCAACCTGTTGAGTAAAACTCTCAGGTGGCTTCCGCAGTGTGAGTCCTATCTAGCGTCATTGAATTGTAACATTAGGAGCTCTAAAAATGGTGTTTTCTGTGAACTTTTCAACACACAGCTGTGTGTTTACACTAGGAGAGATATGGGGAGCTAAGATCTCGTGTCTCAGACTGATTGTTGACCTGAATTTGACAG
This sequence comes from Megaustenia siamemsis, assembly GCA_032433765.1. NCBI lineage: Eukaryota > Metazoa > Mollusca > Gastropoda > Stylommatophora > Ariophantidae > Megaustenia > Megaustenia siamemsis. The sequence goes on along the minus strand of JAVIAB010000107.1, from coordinate 4,434,451 downwards.
AAGGGGTCAGACATGTTACAATGTTGATCAGTACGGACGTCAACTTCATCAGTATGTTCGGCTACCTCATAGCTTTATTCACTGCGTTTCATGAGTCAAACAACCAAGGAAATTTCATGGGTACAGCAAAAAGAAAAAAAATGAAAATCTGTCAATTTCTTGAAAACTGGCAATTTTTTTTTCCACATTTTATGAGATCTTTATCTTACAAAAACAGATTTTAAAAATACAACAATGTAATGGAAACAAATCAAACGCTCAAGGGTCACCGGAAGTGGTAATTAGGATGGTACACCGGGGAATGGGGGAGGATAACAGTAAAATGTCACATTTGGAAGAGTTTGTGTTTTTATGTGATAATTTTTACTACAGTATCGTAATCTACTGTTAAATTATAAAACACTGTAGTATATATATATATATATAATGAATTGGTCACAGGTAAGCATGCGCATGACAGACCCTTTTTTGAAAGCCCCAGGGTGTAGAGACAAAGAGAAAGTTCAAAATATTCTTAGAGAAGACAGGTGGAAGAAGAGATGAGGAGATGATGGTAAAGACATGGAATGATCTTAAAAGAATGGCTCGGAAAGTGTTTGTTCAAGAACTTTTCTTCACAGGAGCTGAAAGTGTTTGTTCATGACCTACTCTACACAGGGGCTGAAAGTGTTTGTTCATGACCTACTCTACACAGGGGCTGAAAGTGTTTGTTCAAAACCTACTCTACACAGGAGCTGAAAGTGTTTGTTGAAGACCTATGTTTCACAGGAGCTGAAAGTGTATGTTCAAAACCTACTCTACACAGGGCTGAAAGTGTTTGTTCAAAACCTACTCTACACAGGGGCTGAAAGTGTTTGTTCATGACCTACTCTACACAGGGGCTGAAAGTGTTTGTTCATGACCTACTCTACACAGGAGCTGAACGTGTTTGTTCAAAACCTACTCTACACAGGAGCTGAAAGTGTTTGTTCAAAACCTACTCTACACAGGAGCTGAAAGTGTTTGTTCAAAACCTACTCTACACAGGAGCTGAAAGTGTTTGTTCAAAACCTACTCTACACAGGAGCTGAAAGTGTTTGTTCATGACCTACTCTACACAGGAGCTGAAAGTGTTTGTTCATGACCTACTCTACACAGGGGCTGAAAGTGTTTGTTCAAAACCTACTCTACACAGGAGCTGAAAGTGTTTGTTCATGACCTACTCTACACAGGGGCTGAAAGTGTTTGTTCAAAACCTACTCTACACAGGAGCTGAAAGTGTTTGTTCAAAACCTACTCTACACAGGAGCTGAAAGTGTTTGTTCATGACCTACTCTACACAGGAGCTGAAAGTGTTTGTTCAAAACCTACTCTACACAGGAGCTGAAAGTGTTTGTTCAAAACCTACTCTACACAGGGACTGAAAGTGTTTGTTCATGACCTACTCTACACAGGAGCTGAAAGTGTTTGTTCAAAACCTACTCTACACAGGAGCTGAAAGTGTTTGTTCAAAACCTACTCTACACAGGAGCTGAAAGTGTTTGTTCAAAACCTACTCTACACAGGGGCTGAAAGTGTTTGTTCATGACCTACTCTACACAGGGGCTGAAAGTGTTTGTTCATGACCTACTCTACACAGGAGCTGAAAGTGTTTGTTCATGACCTACTCTACACAGGGGCTGAAAGTGTTTGTTCAAAACCTAGTCTACACAGGGGCTGAAAGTGTTTGTTCAAAACCTAGTCTACACAGGGGCTGAAAGTGTTTATTCATGACCTGTTTTTCACAGGAGGTGAAAGTGTTTGTTGAAGACCTATGTTCCACAGGGAGCTAAACGTGTTTGTTTAAAACCTATGCTCCATGGGAACTGAAAGTGTTTGTTGAAGACCTATGTTTCACAGGGAGTTGAAAGTGTTTGTCGGAGACCTATGTTCCACAGGGAGCTGAAAGTATTTGTTGAAGACCTATGTTCCACTGGAGCTGAAAGTATTTGTTGAAGACCTGTTCCACTGGAGCTGAAAGTATTTGTTGAAGACCTATGTTCCACAGGGAGCTGAAAGTATTTGTTGAAGACCTATGCTACACAGGAAGCTGAAAGTGTTTGTTGAAGACCTATGTTCCACAGGAAGCTGAAAGTGTTTGTTGAAGACCTATGCTACACAGGAAGCTGAAAGTGTTTGTTGAAGACCTATGTTCCACAGGGAGCTGAAAGTGTTTGTTGAAGACCTATGTTCCACAGGGAGCTGAAAGTGTTTGTTGTAGGCCTATGTTTCACTGGAGCTGAAAGTGTTTGTTGAAGACCTATGTTCCACAGGGAGCTGAAAGTGTTTGTTGAAGACCTATGTTTCACTGGAGCTGAAAGTGTTTGTTGAAGACCTATGTTCCACAGGGAGCTGAAAGTGTTTGTTGAAGACCTATGTTTCACTGGAGCTGAAAGTGTTTGTTGAAGACCTATGCTACACAGGAAGCTGAAAGTGTTTGTTGAAGACCTATGTTCCACAGGGAGCTGAAAGTGTTTGTTGAAGACCTATGTTCCACAGGGAGCTGAAAGTGTTTGTTGTAGGCCTATGTTTCACTGGAGCTGAAAGTGTTTGTTGAAGACCTATGTTCCACAGGGAGCTGAAAGTGTTTGTTGAAGACCTATGTTTCACTGGAGCTGAAAGTGTTTGTTGAAGACCTATGTTTCACTGGAGCTGAAAGTGTTTGTTGAAGACCTATGTTTCACTGGAGCTGAAAGTGTTTGTTGAAGACCTATGTTTCACTGGAGCTGAAAGTGTTTGTTGAAGACCTGTGTTCCACTGGAGCTGAAAGTGTTTGTTGAAGACCTATGTTCCACTGGAGCTGAAAGTGTTTGTTGTAGACCTGTGTTCCACTGGAGCTGAAAGTGTTTGTTGAAGACCTATGTTCCAATGGAGTTGAAAGTGTTTGTTGTAGACCTGTGTTCCACTGGAGCTGAAAGTGTTTGTTGTAGGCCTATGTTCCACAGGGAACTGAAAATATTTGTTGAAGACCTATGTTCCACTGGAGCTGAAAGTATTTGTTCAAGACCTATGTTCCACAGAGAGCTAAAAGAAAGAAGAAGACATGTAGGTAACATATCTGGAACTTCCGGTATATGGTGGATAGGCGGCGGAACATGAAAAATGTTCCTTGTTGCAGTTTCCTCATATTCCAAGTCCAGCTCGTTGCAGGAGCTACTGAGTTAAGTGCTCTGTGCACACAGTGAGCTGTGTGTCTCATTCGTTTTGATATGTTTCAATATTCCAATTGTTTACGATGAATGATGATATCGTATGACAGGGAACAGTTGGCTGTGTTCACTTTCTGCGCAGCTTCACCTTATGCCTTATGTCTTTTGGCATGTGCTGAGACTGCAACGATGGGGACTACAGTTACCTTTCTTTGTTTGGGAGATGAGATATTAATTCGGATGATTACGCTGGCATGGGCGGTTCAGCAATTATGGATTTTACTTCGTTTGCAGTGATACGGGGGCCTTCCATAACCGAATAACCAAGGCAACATATCACAGATTAAAAGGTTTCTTTGAAAAAAATAAAAATGGGCAATGTCTGAAGAGACCACTATATATATATATATATATGTTGATAGTAATATAGATCAAGAAGGTGAAACAAAGAAAGAGATCAGAGGCAGGATAGCAAAAGCTGCAATAAATTTTAAAAACCTGGACAAAATATGGAAATCATAAATACTAACTAAGAAAACCAAAGTTAGAATATTCAACTCAAACATCATATTAACACTTACACATGTTAAAATATGAAAACAACAAAGGAGATTAAGAAAAAACTAAACGCTTTTGAAGACAAATGCCTAAGAAAAATACTCAGCATACAATGGAATGAATTCAACACTAATATAGACATAAGAGAAATGGCCGTGCAACCAATGATCTCCTTTACAATTAGGAATAGAAGATGTTGGGCATGTGTAGAGAAGAGACCACAAGAGAATTTTCAAACACGCTTCTCCTCTGTGGGACACTTCAGGATACAGAAAAAGAGGAAGAGGTAGACTGACAATGAAATGAACATTTATAAGAGAAGCAAAGTTGGCATGCACAGACCCATTAGATGAGATCAAACATCTCGCCAAGAATAGAGATGGGTGGTGAAAAACACTACAAGCCCTATGTGACGTCAGGCGGTGCAGGAAGGATCAAGATCAAGAATGTATTTAGACTTGTATTTAGAAGTGTTTAGTGGTGACTGTTTTATTTATGTCCAGAATGGAAACTGCTGGACTTGTATTTAGAAGTGTTTAGTGGTGACTGTTTTATTTATGTCCAGAATGGAAACTGCTGGACTTGTATTTAGAAGTGTTTAGTGGTGACTCTTTTATTTATGTCCAGAATGGAAACTGCTGGACTTGTATTTAGAAGTGTTTAGTGGTGACTCTTTTATTTATGTCCAGAATGGAAACTGCTGAACTTGTATTTAGAAGTGTTTAGTGGTGACTGTTTTATTTATGTCCAGAATGGAAACTGCTGGACTTGTATTTAGAAGTGTTTAGTGGTGACTCTTTTATTTATGTCCAGAATGGAAACTGCTGGACTTGTATTTAGAAGTGTTTAGTGGTGACTGTTTTATTTATGTCCAGAATGGAAACTGCTGGACTTGTATTTAGAAGTGTTTAGTGGTGACTGTTTTATTTATGTCCAGAATGGAAACTGCTGGACTTGTATTTAGAAGTGTTTAGTGGTGACTGTTTTATTTATGTCCAGAATGGAAACTGCTGGACTTGTATTTAGAAGTGTTTAGTGGTGACTGTTTTATTTATGTCCAGAATGGAAACTGCTGGACTTGTATTTAGAAGTGTTTAGTGGTGACTGTTTTATTTATGTCCAGAATGGAAACTGCTGGACTTGTATTTAGAAGTGTTTAGTGGTGACTGTTTTATTTATGTCCAGAATGGAAACTGCTGAACTTGTATTTAGAAGTGTTTAGTGGTGACTCTTTTATTTATGTCCAGAATGGAAACTGCTGGACTTGTATTTAGAAGTGTTTAGTGGTGACTCTTTTATTTATGTCCAGAATGGAAACTGCTGGACTTGTATTTAGAAGTGTTTAGTGGTGACTGTTTTATTTATGTCCAGAATGGAAACTGCTGGACTTGTATTTAGAAGTGTTTAGTGGTGACTCTTTTATTTATGTCCAGAATGGAAACTGCTGGACTTGTATTTAGAAGTGTTTAGTGGTGACTGTTTTATTTATGTCCAGAATGGAAACTGCTGAACTTGTATTTAGAAGTGTTTAGTGGTGACTGTTTTATTTATGTCCAGAATGGAAACTGCTGGACTTGTATTTAGAAGTGTTTAGTGGTGACTGTTTTATTTATGTCCAGAATGGAAACTGCTGGACTTGTATTTAGAAGTGTTTAGTGGTGACTGTTTTATTTATGTCCAGAATGGAAACTGCTGGACTTGTATTTAGAAGTGTTTAGTGGTGACTGTTTTATTTATGTCCAGAATGGAAACTGCTTGACTTGTATTTAGAAGTGTTTAGTGGTGACTGTTTTATTTATGTCCAGAATGGAAACTGCTTGACTTGTATTTAGAAGTGTTTAGTGGTGACTGTTTTATTTATGTCCAGAATGGAAACTGCTGGACTTGTATTTAGAAGTGTTTAGTGGTGACTCTTTTATTTATGTCCAGAATGGAAACTGCTTGACTTGTATTTAGAAGTGTTTAGTGGTGACTGTTTTATTTATGTCCAGAATGGAAACTGCTGGACTTGTATTTAGAAGTGTTTAGTGGTGACTGTTTTATTTATGTCCAGAATGGAAACTGCTGGACTTGTATTTAGAAGTGTTTAGTGGTGACTGTTTTATTTATGTCCAGAATGGAAACTGCTGAACTTGTATTTAGAAGTGTTTAGTGGTGTTTTATTTATGTCCAGAATGGAAACTGCTTGACTTGTATTTAGAAGTGTTTAGTGGTGACTGTTTTATTTATGTCCAGAATGGAAACTGCTGAACTTGTATTTAGAAGTGTTTAGTGGTGACTGTTTTATTTATGTCCAGAATGGAAACTGCTGGACTTGTATTTAGAAGTGTTTAGTGGTGACTGTTTTATTTATGTCCAGAATGGAAACTGCTGGACTTGTATTTAGAAGTGTTTAGTGGTGACTGTTTTATTTATGTCCAGAATGGAAACTGCTGGACTTGTATTTAGAAGTGTTTAGTGGTGACTCTTTTATTTATGTCCAGAATGGAAACTGCTGGACTTGTATTTAGAAGTGTTTAGTGGTGACTCTTTTATTTATGTCCAGAATGGAAACTGCTGGACTTGTATTTAGAAGTGTTTAGTGGTGACTGTTTTATTTATGTCCAGAATGGAAACTGCTGGACTTGTATTTAGAAGTGTTTAGTGGTGACTCTTTTATTTATGTCCAGAATGGAAACTGCTGAACTTGTATTTAGAAGTGTTTAGTGGTGACTGTTTTATTTATGTCCAGAATGGAAACTGCTGGACTTGTATTTAGAAGTGTTTAGTGGTGACTGTTTTATTTATGTCCAGAATGGAAACTGCTGGACTTGTATTTAGAAGTGTTTAGTGGTGACTGTTTTATTTATGTCCAGAATGGAAACTGCTGGACTTGTATTTAGAAGTGTTTAGTGGTGACTGTTTTATTTATGTCCAGAATGGAAACTGCTGGACTTGTATTTAGAAGTGTTTAGTGGTGACTGTTTTATTTATGTCCAGAATGGAAACTGCTGGACTTATATTTAGAAGTGTTTAGTGGTGACTGTTTTATTTATGTCCAGAATGGAAACTGCTGAACTTGTATTTAGAAGTGTTTAGTGGTGACTGTTTTATTTATGTCCAGAATGGAAACTGCTTGACTTGTATTTAGAAGTGTTTAGTGGTGACTGTTTTATTTATGTCCAGAATGGAAACTGCTTGACTTGTATTTAGAAGTGTTTAGTGGTGACTGTTTTATTTATGTCCAGAATGGAAACTGCTTGACTTGTATTTAGAAGTGTTTAGTGGTGACTGTTTTATTTATGTCCAGAATGGAAACTGCTGGACTTGTATTTAGAAGTGTTTAGTGGTGACTCTTTTATTTATGTCCAGAATGGAAACTGCTGGACTTGTATTTAGAAGTGTTTAGTGGTGACTGTTTTATTTATGTCCAGAATGGAAACTGCTGGACTTGTATTTAGAAGTGTTTAGTGGTGACTCTTTTATTTATGTCCAGAATGGAAACTGCTGGACTTGTATTTAGAAGTGTTTAGTGGTGACTGTTTTATTTATGTCCAGAATGGAAACTGCTGAACTTGTATTTAGAAGTGTTTAGTGGTGTTTTATTTATGTCCAGAATGGAAACTGCTTGACTTGTATTTAGAAGTGTTTAGTGGTGACTGTTTTATTTATGTCCAGAATGGAAACTGCTGAACTTGTATTTAGAAGTGTTTAGTGGTGACTGTTTTATTTATGTCCAGAATGGAAACTGCTGGACTTGTATTTAGAAGTGTTTAGTGGTGACTGTTTTATTTATGTCCAGAATGGAAACTGCTGGACTTGTATTTAGAAGTGTTTAGTGGTGACTGTTTTATTTATGTCCAGAATGGAAACTGCTGGACTTGTATTTAGAAGTGTTTAGTGGTGACTCTTTTATTTATGTCCAGAATGGAAACTGCTGGACTTGTATTTAGAAGTGTTTAGTGGTGACTGTTTTATTTATGTCCAGAATGGAAACTGCTGGACTTGTATTTAGAAGTGTTTAGTGGTGACTCTTTTATTTATGTCCAGAATGGAAACTGCTGGACTTGTGTTTAGAAGTGTTTAGTGGTGACTGTTTTATTTATGTCCAGAATGGAAACTGCTGGACTTGTATTTAGAAGTGTTTAGTGGTGACTCTTTTATTTATGTCCAGAATGGAAACTGCTGAACTTGTATTTAGAAGTGTTTAGTGGTGACTGTTTTATTTATGTCCAGAATGGAAACTGCTGGACTTGTATTTAGAAGTGTTTAGTGGTGACTCTTTTATTTATGTCCAGAATGGAAACTGCTGGACTTGTATTTAGAAGTGTTTAGTGGTGACTGTTTTATTTATGTCCAGAATGGAAACTGCTGGACTTGTATTTAGAAGTGTTTAATGGTGACTGTTTTATTTATGTCCAGAATGGAAACTGCTGGACTTGTATTTAGAAGTGTTTAGTGGTGACTGTTTTATTTATGTCCAGAATGGAAACTGCTGGACTTATATTTAGAAGTGTTTAGTGGTGACTGTTTTATTTATGTCCAGAATGGAAACTGCTGAACTTGTATTTAGAAGTGTTTAGTGGTGACTGTTTTATTTATGGCCAGAATGGAAACTGCTGGACTTGTATTTAGAAGTGTTTAGTGGTGACTGTTTTATTTATGTCCAGAATGGAAACTGCTGGACTTGTATTTAGAAGTGTTTAGTGGTGACTGTTTTATTTATGTCCAGAATGGAAACTGCTTGACTTGTATTTAGAAGTGTTTAGTGGTGACTGTTTTATTTATGTCCAGAATGGAAACTGCTTGACTTGTATTTAGAACGAATGACAAGATACTCCTTGTGTCCAAGTTTGCTGGAGTTGCTCTCACTGCTGGCAGAGCTTTGTACGGGCTCATTCTGACTTCCATGGCTGAACATAAAAACTTGAACTGGGACATGATGCAGGAGGTAGTTCTCAAACGTGTCCCAGCCTCCTCCAACCCGAACCATCAAATGCTTGCCCCTTAGAAGCTGGAAACACAAACAACAATGTCAAACCTCTTCTCAACAATAAGTTGATGTTACTGACAATTCTTGTCCAGAAAAATGTGGAAAACAGCACAGCTCTTTTTTCATCTCAATGTGGCACTTTAGCTCTAATTGTGGAAATTAATTGTGGAAATTAGAGACATTTATGGATGAAGATGTCTGGAGCTGAGTACATCCCCTCATTCTTAACATTTTTATTTTATGGAAGTGGTTTCAATTTGAGAGCACAGTTGTTTGTCATTAATACTTTATTGATTTGCTCATTTGTATCAAATACACACTTCTGTGATACATACAGAGTAATTAGACAAAGCTGTACTTTAAAAGTGTAAAATTGTTATGGTTAAAAATTGGATATCGCATCCTCCCAAAAGCCTTTAATATCTGAAAACTTAGATCTGATAGCTAAATTATCATTCAGACATAAATATTGATTTTAGCTAGAAATGTTATTTTGTAGTTTGTTGTGTCACAGATTGAAACGACTTTCATGAAACATCAATTTTAAGAATGAGTGGAGTGTAATAAGTTAAAAAAAAAAAAAATTAAAGTACCCCCGTCACGCCAAGTGGCGTATAGGTAGTATGGTGTTAGTGACCATAAATTTTACAGACCTTCGGCACATGATTTTGGGGTAATGAGGTCAGTATTACGCCCGTGCCGCTTTACTTTCCCAGAAAAAAATCTGGTACCCATTAGAGGCTGGGTGAACCCGGAAGCCGTCAGTTGGGATCGAACCCTACCTCTTGTCTTTTGTAGTCCAGTTCACTAACCACTGAGCTATCACGGCTCCCTAAGGAATGTAATAAGAGGCCCAGGAAATTTTCATCCTTAGATGCTGTTAAATTTCCAAGTTTAGAACTAAAATGCCACTTTGAGAAGAAAAGAAGTAGCTGTGAAAGACCAAACACACAAAACATCAAATATTTTAGCTTAAAGTAAATATTGATGAATGATATTTTAATAGAATAATGATTGATCTATCTATCTATTGGCCTTTCGAGCCGTAGCCGGCCCATAGGGCGTAGACCAAGATACTCCTTCTCTTATCTAAATTTTTGTTCTAGCAGTTTTCAATTCTTTTAAAGATATTTTAATAAATCTCGCCTTTTGTCTCTGTTCTGTGCAAGCAGCACTATCTCATTGAGGGAGCCAATTCCTGCTGCTCTTGCCTCTCTCCTCAATGTTTTTCTCAGTGTCTCTCTGGGATTCCTCTTATCTGTTGTTTCCCACATGAGGGCTTGCTTTGCTATTCGGTTATTATCTCTTCTCATCACATGTCCAACATATGACCATCGTCTTTTCTTTATTACCGAAGATATTAGTGGCTGATTGGCGATATGATTGATACTAAAAGATTTTTTTTTAAAATAGCAAATCTGAGAGTCTCTGAGGGCAATATTCAAAGTTTAACCACAAAAGTTGTGAAAATGTAATACACAACCTTTTCTAACAACTTTGAATGTTCCATAGAGAATCTCTATTTTAGCCTTCTGGAAAGGCACAAATGAGCAAATTAACTAAAGTGTCAGTAACAAACAACTGTGCTAGCCGTGCTGAAGTCGGATGTGTTGTGCCGAAAGGCGCAAATATCACAGTTATACTGTAAACCACAACACAACGCAGACACACCCACTTAACTCTTTCAGGTCCGATGCCGAGTCCTCGGCGTTATCCGTTTGGACAACGCCGATATGTTGGACATTTTGGATGTAGCTGAATATTTGTTTCGTTTTCACCGAATTTCGTTTTTGTTTCAACCAATACTTGATTTCCGGTCGTGAGAGTTATTTTTCCTTGATCTTCCGGTGGTTTGACAACGTGGTTAGGCGTAATATATTGTTGTGATGTTAAAAAAATTTGAAAATTTTTTATTCTGGGATCATTTATAAAAATGTGGATAATTTTGTTATTTGTGGACATAAATTCATCAAATAAACTGTATTTTCGAGGAATTTGGATTATGTTGTGTAATATTTCAAGACAAATGGATAGCAACACATATCTGGATTGAAATGGGTAAGTGAAATACAATATTTTAAATTTAAAATTATCTACCTTGAATATTTTTTTTTTTTTAAATATAACTATTCCTTTAAATATAATGACATATCAGAAATATATTGCTATTTTCATTTTCTGTATCCATTTCCCTTTCCAGTGATATATAACACATGCCACATTTATCTTAATTACTGTGTGAAGTAGTCAAATGAAAAAGGTATATGGTAAAATTTCTGGAATCAGGAAAAAAAATCGAGTTTTCTGGTCCAAATCTGAAAATTCCTGTTTCCTGTTCTGGTCCTGAAAGCGTTAACGTCCTTTTAAGGGCGGATGATGAAGAGTAATTCTGTAGTCTACTAAAATACTCTAGAATACTTGAGTCATTGGGCGAACGCAAGCAAGCAACTGTACTAGCAACATTTTTTTTCTTTCTCATGTTCACCCACAAACAACTAAAGTATCAGTGACAAACAACTAAAGTATCGGTGACAAACAACTAATGTATCAGTGACAAACAACTAAAGTATCAGTGACAAACAACTAAAGTATCAGTGACAAACAACTAAAGTATCGGTGACAAACAACTAATGTATCAGTGACAAACAACTAAAGTATCAGTGACAAACAACTAAAGTATCAGTGACAAACAACTAATGTATCAGTGACAAACAACTAAAGTATCAGTGACAAACAACTAAAGTATCGGTGACAAACAACTAATGTATCAGTGACAAACAACTAAAGTATCAGTGACAAACAACTAATGTATCAGTGACAAACAACTAATGTATCAGTGACAAACAACTAAAGTATCAGTGACAAACAACTAAAGTATCGGTGACAAACAACTAATGTATCAGTAACAAACAACTAAAGTATCAGTGACAAACAACTAAAGTATCGGTGACAAACAACTAATGTATCAGTGACAAACAACTAAAATATCAGTAACAAACAACTAAAGTATCAGTAACAAACAACTAAAGTATCAGTAACAAACAACTATGGTATCAGTAACAAACAACTATGGTATCAGTAACAAACAACTAAAGTATCAGTGACAAACAACTAAAGTATCAGTGACAAACAACTAAAGTATCAGTGACAAACAACTAAAGTATCAGTAGCAAACAACTAAAGTATCAGTAGCAAACAACTAAAGTATCAGTGACAAACAACTAAAGTATCAGTGACAAACAACTAAAGTATCAGTGACAATCAAAGGAGTGAATAATTCTCCTAGTCATGCACCATGAATAGAATTCTCAGTGAGTGTAGATGTGTTGTGCTTTGTTTGTTGTTAGTATCATCATTACTCCACACCAGACAAACCCATAGGTGCTCCGATATCCCCCTCAAGAATCTGGGATCCTTGTGCACAGACTCTATAGCATGGCTTGGGATCCCTGATGTGGGTATGTTTTTGCTGACAATTATGCCCAGGCAGTGCCCATATTTATGGTATACTCTTTTCAATTTTAACTGCCATGGTATCTTTAACCTGTTTTTTCACCCTTATCCACAAAATATTAGATATTAGACCTCACTACCTACAAGATCAGGGGAGGGTAACGTCAAAAAGTAACCATAGATTAATTTTTCCTATTTATGAACAATCACCACTGCTTCTGGTGGGCTTTGTAACAAAGTCCTTCCTGTCTGGAAGCCAACGTCATATATCTAGACTAGCCAGTGTTATGGTTTACAGCAAAGCTGTGATGTTTGTGTCTTATGGTCCAACATATCTGACTTCAGCACAGTGTTTCTGAGTACCGGCTTGTCTTTGACCAGACTAGACCTTCGACCAGGTTGTTCTATTTCTATGGGCACTGTGAGAAGGTGTAGAAGGATCTAGATAGTTCTGGTTCACCAATTCAGGAGATAGTTCTGGTTCACCAATCCCAGAGATAGTTCTGGTTCACCAATCCCAGAGATAGTTCTGGTTCACCAATCCCAGAGATAGTTCTGGTTCACCAATCCCAGAGATAGTTCTGGTTCACCAATTCAGGAGATAGTTCTGGTTCACCAATTCAGGAGATAGTTATGGTTCACCAATCCCAGAGATAGTTCTGGTTAACCAATTCAGGAGATAGTCATGGTTCACCAATCCCAGAGATAGTTATGGTTCACCAATCCCAGAGATAGTTCTGGTTCACCAATTCAGGAGATAGTTATGGTTCACCAATCCCAGAGATAGTTCTGGTTCACCAATCCCAGAGATAGTTCTGGTTCACCAATCCCAGTGCAAGCAATCAGCTAAAAAGAGCTCCATGCCGTACACAAAACATTGTCATTCTCACTATGGAGATCTCACACCAATATCCAGTCTGGCCAAGCATGTAAGGAAGGCAGTCTGGTACTGATAAATGTCTTGCTGAAGTCGGATGTCTTGGGCTGAAAGGTGCAATTTATCACAACTTGCTATAAACCAAAATACATCAAATCTTCACCCACTTAATTTTTTTTTCAAGGACGGATGATGGATAACTTGTCAGGTGAACACAGCAGAAAAATAAAAATGAAGTTGACATTTAAAACAGCTCATGGATTGAAAAAAAATGGGTCACTCAGAGTAGCTTGAGAAATAGATCAGACATACTTTTGGTGAAGACAAATAATAATAAATGAATATTATTATAGAGGGAAACTTCCGAGGTGATAATCAGTGAATCAATTCAGAGGAAGAGGTATGTTTACAGCACTCGGAAAAAATGACAAATAATCAACAACAGAAAAAAATATGGACCAAGGCAGGATCGAACCCGTACTCAGTGGCACAGCGCCTTGCCACGAAAAGCCAAACACTAGGGAACACTGCCACTCAGCTAACTAATAAAATTAGCTTTGTAGGCAATGTCTTTTTCGCTAAGGCTTTCCCATGACTATAGCATAAGGCTGCGATCACAGCTCGGAAATATTTTTCCTGTTAAGACAAGTATCTCCCGGATAGGGTAGGGCTGAATACTTGCGTTGCAGACAAACATTTAGGACGAAACAGCATACTTTTGGTGGCTTTGTGTGCTAATAATGAAATGACTGTTACTTACCCTGATAAAGACTTGCTTTCCATAAACATTAAACACACCCTCACTTAGTTTTATCACATGGTCCTCACATTCGCACTTTAGACTGACTTTGTAAACCTGAAAGTAAAATAAAACAAAGAAACAGCACTACATCATCTTTCTCAAAATAAAACAAAGAAACAGCACTACATCATCTTTCTCAAAATAAAACAAAGAAACAGCACTACATCATCTTTCTCAAAATAAAACAAAGAAACAGCACCACATCATCTTTCTCAAAATAAAACAAAGAAACAGCACTACATCATCTTTCTCAAAATAAAACAAAGAAACAGCACTACATCATCTTTCTCAAAATAAAACAAAGAAACAGCACTACATCATCTTTCTCGGGCCTACTAGCGCAGGTGATCATGTCTCTCCACAACTTTCGATCTCGGCAGCTATTTATCATTTCTGTTGTTGACCTTTTGCCAAGCCATTCTCTTAAGCTGTCTGTTTTTTTTCTCTTTACTTCCCTCTATCTCTTCGTCCCTCAATTTTTCCAGTTGTTACAATATCTTCCAGTTGTTCTCATCTCATTACATGGCCAAAAAATGACGATTGTTTCTCCCTAATATTGGAAATTGCTCTCTTTTTGCTTTTGATCTCTCAGAACATTTTCATTACTCTTCTTAGCTGCCCATGGTACTCTCAACATTCTCCAGTAAAACCACATTTCTACAGACTCCAGTGATTAACTTCCTAACCACCAGAGCTTTAACTGTGTATTTTATCATGGGGGTCTGTGTATTGACATTTCAACACTTTCTATATAAAAGACAAATTTTATGTCATTAAAAATGTAATGTTAGTCATTTTTAATATGAGAGATACTGCATTAAAGATAGATATCAATGATCCATTAAAAAGAATAAGATGAAGATAGGTTTTATGTCAGCTTCTTGAGTTTAGATATAGTAATGATATCATGCATTTTGATTAAAATGTCATTTTAAATTAACACAAATGAAAAAAGTCAATGAAGACAAATGAAAACAACACAAATTAAATCACCAGACAATTATTTCTTTTTCAGATACCACTCAGTCTATAAGATGAAACATATGATCTATCACTTCACTCTAGAAGACAATTTCTACCTGTGACAGATGTTGTTAGATTTCATACTGGAAATTACTACCAATTAATTGTAACATTAGACGCTCTAAATATAGTATTTTCTTCAAACTTTTTTCCCAAAAATCTTTCTGATTAGATAGACACTAGGCTGTGTTTATCAGGCTATATGAAATGATCACAAACCCTTAAATAAGATATATCCAGATTATCATCAGCTACTTACATGAGCCAGATTTTTCCTCAAGAAATATAACAACTTCTCAAACTTTCCACTTTTTGTGAATTCAAAGACTTCATTTTGATTGTTAGCTACAAAAAATAAATAAATAAATAATGATATATTTACCATGTAAAATTATTTATTTTAATTTTAAAATAGTAAACATTTTTTCATGAAAATGAAGTTAAGAGTATTTCCTCATCAAATTAACTGAAATACAATTGGATATTTGTGATAGAAAATCAGTTTAAATTAATATCACTTTGTTGTTCATAAATAATTGAAAAGAATATTTTTTTGTTAACAAAATACCCTGAAACAGAAAAATATATTTTTTGGTAAAAGTCAATGGAAACATAGCTCAGTATTTCATAATCACCAGAAATGTCAATAGTTTTATGTTTCTTAGCATTTTCTTTACCACTGTCTCATTTTTTAAAAATTGGCATTACCATCTTTTCTATTATTTTTTATTTGCTCTAACTCATAGAAAAATACTTGCTTGTTCATCTAATGGACAGTTAATGTTCTATTTTTTTATTTGCTCTAACTCATAGAAAAATACTTGCTTGTTCATCTAATGGACAGTTAATGTTCTATTTTTTATTTGCTCTAACTCATAGAAAAATACTTGCTTGTTCATCTAATGGACAGTTAATGTTCTATTTTTTTATTTGCTATAACTCATAGAAAAATACTTGCTTGTTCATCTAATGGACAGTTAATGTTCTATTTTTTTATTTGCTCTAACTCATAGAAAAATACTTGCTTGTTCATCTAATGGACATCTAATTGACAGTTAATGTTCTATTTTTTTATTTGCTCTAACTCATAGAAAAATACTTGCTTGTTCACATAATGGACATCTAATTGACAGTTAATGTTCTATTTTTTTATTTGCTCTAAC
This sequence comes from Megaustenia siamemsis, assembly GCA_032433765.1. Lineage (NCBI taxonomy): Eukaryota > Metazoa > Mollusca > Gastropoda > Stylommatophora > Ariophantidae > Megaustenia > Megaustenia siamemsis. Next base: position 4,418,436 of record JAVIAB010000107.1, on the reverse strand, counting down.
TCATAGAAAAATACTTGCTTGTTCATCTAATGGACATCATCTAATTGACAGTTAATGTTCTATTTTTTTATTTGCTATAACTCATAGAAAAATACTTGCTTGTTTATCTAATGGACAGTTAATGTTCTATTTTTTTATTTGCTCTAACTCATAGAAAAATACTTGCTTGTTCATCTAATTGACAGTTAATGTTCTATTTTTTTATTTGCTCTAACTCATAGAAAAATGTTTGCTTGTTCATCTAATGGACATCTAATTGACAGTTAATGTTCTATTTTTTTATTTGCTCTAACTCATAGAAAAATACTTGCTTGTTCATCTAATGGACATCTAATTGACAGTTAATGTTCTATTTTTTTATTTGCTATAACTCATAGAAAAATACTTGCTTGTTTATCTAATGGACAGTTAATGTTCTATTTTTTTATTTGCTCTAACTCATAGAAAAATGTTTGCTTGTTCATCTAATGGACATCTAATTGACAGTTAATGTTCTATTTTTTTTATTTGCTCTAACTCATAGAAAAATACTTGCTTGTTCATCTAATGGACATCTAATTGACAGTTAATGTTCTATTTTTTTATTTGCTATAACTCATAGAAAAATACTTGCTTGTTCATCTAATGGACATCTAATTGACAGTTAATGTTCTATTTTTTTTATTTGCTATAACTCATAGAAAAATACTTGCTTGTTTATCTAATGGACAGTTAATGTTCTATTTTTTTATTTGCTCTAACTCATAGAAAAATACTTGCTTGTTCATCTAATGGACAGTTAATGTTCTATTTTTTTATTTGCTCTAACTTATAGAAAAATACTTGCTTGTTCATCTAATGGACAGTTAATGTTCTATTTTTTTAATTTGCTCTTAACTTATAGAAAAATACTTGCTTGTTCATCTAAAGGACAGTTAATGTTCTATTTTTTTATTTGCTCTAACTCATAGAAAAATACTTGCTTGTTCATCTAATGGACAGTTAATGTTCTATTTTTTTATTTGCTCTAACTCATAGAAAAATGCTTGCTTGTTCATCTAATGGACAGTTAATGTTCTATTTTTTATTTGCTCTAACTCATAGAAAAATACTTGCTTGTTCATCTAATGGACAGTTAATGTTCTATTTTTTATTTGCTCTAACTCATAGAAAAATGCTTGCTTGTTCATCTAATGGACATCTAATTGACAGTTAATGTTCTATTTTTTATTTGCTCTAACTCATAGAAAAATACTTGCTTGTTTATCTAATGGACATCTAATTGACAGTTAATGTTCTATTTTTATTTGCTCTAACTCATAGAAAAATACTTGCTTGTTCATCTAATGGACAGTTAATGTTCTATTTTTTTATTTGCTATAACTCATAGAAAAATACTTGCTTGTTCATCTAATGGACAGTTAATGTTCTATTTTTTTTATTTGCTATAACTCATAGAAAAATACTTGCTTGTTCATATAATGGACATCTAATTGACAGTTAATGTTCTATTTTTTATTTGCTCTAACTCATAGAAAAATGCTTGCTTGTTCATCTAATGGACAGTTAATGTGGGGAAACTGAGGAAACATTAGTGTGAAAGTTTTTGGCGAATGGAGCATGAAAGAATTTCATTTAATCCTAGCTTACAATTCTGTCGTAAAAATGACATCAAAGTATAAATTCTTAAAATAATGCTGCAGGCAAATATCCCCCCTCCCATAATTACAACTTCTGGTGACCCCTGAGTGTTGGATTTATTTCTTTTGATGTTGGATTTTGTTTTCCAAATAGGGCATAAAATGTGTAACAGTTTCGTCGAAAGAAGACTGTTTTTTTTAAAATAAAATTTGCCAATTTTCAAGAAATTTTTTTTCCTTATGACGGGGGAAATCTCAGCCATTGGCGAGACATCAAACAAATGTTTGTAATGTGGAACAGACAGCGAACAAATGTTTGTAATGTGGAACAGACATCAAACAAATGTTTGTAATGTGGAACAGACAGCGAACAAATGTTTGTAATGTGGAACAGACATCAAACAAATGTTTGTAATGTGGAACAGACAGCGAACAAATGTTTGTAATGTGGAACAGACATCAAACAAATGTTTGTAATGTGGAACAGACAGCGAACAAATGTTTGTAATGTGGAACAGACATCAAACAAATGTTTGTAATGTGGAACAGACATCAAACAAATGTTTGTAATGGGGAACAGACATCAAACAAATGTTTGTAATGTGGAACAGACATCAAACAAATGTTTGTAATGTGGAACAGACATCAAACAAATGTTTGTAATGTGGAACAGACATCAAACAAATGTTTGTAATGTGGAACAGACAACAAACAAATGTTTGTAATGTGGAACAGACATCGAACAAATGTTTGTAATGTGGAACAGACAGCGAACAAATGTTTGTAATGTGGAACAGACAGCGAACAAATGTTTGTAATGTGGAACAGACAGCGAACAATTGTTTGTAATGTGGAACAGACATCAAACAAATGTTTGTAATGTGGAACAGACATCAAACAAATGTTTGTAATGTGGAACAGACAGCGAACAATGCTTAGACAGAGCCAAACAGACAGCTGGGTTGATGGGTTGGAGGTCACATGTGAATAAACAACGTAACACCTCCAGTAGCCACCGAACCATGTGTTCAGGCCATATATCTAACATAACCCAGGAAATGATTACACCATCCAATTCCCATATGTCAGCTTCCATTGATATAAAAAGAGGTAGGAATCGTAATCTGGGGTTAAGTGATAGATCATATGTTTTTAATATGAGAGACACTGCAGTAAAAATATATATCAATGATCCATTGAAAAATAATAAGATGAAGATAGGTTTTATGTCAACTTGTTGAATGTAGGTACAATCAATGATATAATGCACTTTGATTAAAATGTCATTTTCAATTGAATAGACAAATGAAAACAGCACAAATTAAATCACTAGACAATTATTTCTTTCCTTAATTTGTTAAAAGGGAACTTTACTCAAGTCAAAGATGACACTGGTATAATACAGACCACACTACTCAAAGATGACACTGGTATAATACAGACCACACTACTCAAAGATGACACTGGTATAATACAGACCACACTACTCAAAGATGACACTGGTATAATACAGACCACACTACTCAAAGATGACACTGGTATAATACAGACCACACTATTCAAAGATGACACTGGTATAATACAGATCACACTACTCAAAGATGACACTGGTATAATACAGACCACACTACTCAAAGATAACACTGGTATAATACAGACCACACTACTCAAAGATGACACTGGTATAATACAGACCACACTATTCAAAGATGACACTAATATAATACAGACCACACTACTCAAAGATAACACTGGTATAATACAGACCACACTACTCAAAGATGACACTGGTATAATACAGACCACACTACTCAAAGATGACACTAATATAATACAGACCACACTACTCAAAGATGACACAGGTATAATACAGACCACACTATTCAAAGATGACACTGGTATAATACAGACCACACTACTCAAAGATAACACTGGTATAATACAGACCACACTACTCAAAGATGACACTGGTATAATACAGACCACACTATTCAAAGATGACACTAATATAATACAGACCACACTACTCAAAGATGACACTGGTATAATACAGACCACACTACTCAAAGATGACACTGGTATAATACAGACCACACTATTCAAAGATGACACTAATATAATACAGACCACACTACTCAAAGATGACACAGGTATAATACAGACCACACTATTCAAAGATGACACTGGTATAATACAGACCACACTACTCAAAGATGACACTAGTATAATACAGACCACACCACTCAAAGATGACACTGGTATAATACAGACGACACTATTCAAAGATGACACTAATATAATACAGACCACACTATTCAAAGATGACACTGGTATAATACAGACCACACTACTCAAAGATGACACTGGTATAATACAGACCACACTGCTCAAAGATGACACTGGTATAATACAGACCACACTACTCAAAGATGACACTGGTATAATACATACCACACTACTCAAAGATGACACTAATATAATACAGACCACATTACTCAAAGATGACACTGGTATAATACAGACCACACTACTCAAAGATGACACTAATATAAAACAGACCACACCACTCAAAGATGAAACTGGTATAATACATACCACACTACTCAAAGATGACACTAAAATAATACAGACCACACTACTCAAAGATGACACTAAAATAATACAGACCAAACTACTCAAAGATGACATTAATATAATACAGACCACACTACTCAAAGATGACACTGTATTAATATAGACCACATTACTCAAAGATGACACTGGTATAATACAGACCACACTACTCAAAGATGACACTGGTATAATACAGACCACACCACTCAAAGATGAAACTGGTATAATACAGACCACACTACTCAAAGATGACACTGATATAATACAGACCACACTACTCAAAGATGACACTAGTATAATACAGACCACACTACTCAAAGATGACTTTGGTATAATACAGACCACACTACTCAAAGATGACATTAATATAATACAGACCACACTACTCAAAGACGACACTAATATAATACAGACCACACTACTCAAAGATGACACAGGTATAATACAGACCACACTATTCAAAGATGACACTGGTATAATACAGACCACACTACTCAAAGATGACACTAGTATAATACAGACCACACCACTCAAAGATGACACTGGTATAATACAGATGACACTATTCAAAGATGACACTAATATAATACAGACCACACTATTCAAAGATGACACTGGTATAATACAGACCACACTACTCAAAGATGACACTGGTATAATACAGACCACACTGCTCAAAGATGACACTGGTATAATACAGACAACACTACTCAAAGATGACACTGGTATAATACAGACCACACTTCTCAAAGATGACACTGGTATAATACAGACCACACTACTCAAAGATGACACTGGTATAATACAGACCACACTACTCAAAGATGACACTAATATAAAACAGACCACATTACTCAAAGATGACACTGGTATAATACAGACCACACTACTCAAAGATGACACTAATATAAAACAGACCACACCACTCAAAGATGAAACTGGTATAATACATACCACACTACTCAAAGATGACACTAAAATAATACAGACCACACTACTCAAAGATGACACAGGTATAATACAGACCACACTATTCAAAGATGACACTGGTATAATACAGACCACACTACTCAAAGATGACACTAGTATAATACAGACCACACCACTCAAAGATGACACTGGTATAATACAGACCACACTACTCAAAGATGACACTGGTATAATACAGACCACACCACTCAAAGATGAAACTGGTATAATACAGACCACACTACACAAAGATGACACTGATATAATACAGACCACACCACTCAAAGATGACACTAGTATAATACAGACCACACTACTCAAAGATGACTTTGGTATAATACAGACCACACTACTCAAAGATGACATTAATATAATACAGACCACACTACTCAAAGATGACACTGGTATAATACAGACCACACTACTCAAAGATGACACTAATATAATACAGACCACACTACTCAAAGATGATACTAGTATAATACAGACCACACCACTCAAAGATGACACTGGTATAATACAGACCACACTACTCAAAGATGACACTGATATAATACAGACCACACTACTCAAAGATGACACTGGTATAATACAGACCACATTACTCAAAGATGACACTGGTATATTACAGACCACATTACTCAAAGATGACACTGGTATAATACAGACCACACCACTCAAAGATGACACTGATATAATACAGACCACACCACTCAAAGATGACACTGGTATAATACAGACCACACTACTCAAAGATGACACTGGTATAATACAGACCACATTACTCAAAGATGACACTGGTATAATACAGAGCACACAACCCAAAAATATGTTGATGGTATCAAAAATATTGGCTCAAACATCATATTGCCTATGTCACAGAGTATGTTAGGAGTTTTTCTCTGACAAAACAACAGATACAAATCCAATGTGATTACCTCTGTGTCTACTGTGGCTTGAGATATTCTTGAAGGAATATCTAGTCTGTCTACTGGAGGTTCCGATGGGTAAGGTATATCATTAAATAGTCTGGCTGGTTTGTCCATTTTGGCATCACTCACAGGAACACCATCCATGGACAATGGTGAGGGAGGTGTTGCTTCACTGTCAATTTCTTTTTCCATGGTGATCAGGCTCGGGGCCTCTAGCCCGTAGCGAGCTCCTATTCGTGCCAGCTCCATCAGGCAATAAATGATCTGCCTCTCATGACGGTGAGTCACTGAAAAACATAATGAATTTTCAATATGGCCATCTGCAAGAGATAACTGGGTTCTCATTTAGGTTACTTGTAAGAGATAAATGGGTGCTCATTTTGGTTACTTGTAAGAGATAAATGGGTTCTCATTTTGATTCATAATAAAAGATGGATTCCCATTTTGATTCATAATAAAAAGATAGATTCTCATTCTGGGTTACTAAAAGAGATAGCGGCAGTTCTGTGAGTTATAAAATGAGACTACAAGTGGATATAAAAATTGAAGGAATAGACCTGGAGACAGTTCACAGCTACAACTACCTTGGACATACTAGTGTTGAAAAACATAAAACTGAAATAAACAAAAGAATAGAAATGGTAAAAAGTAATTTTAATGCCATGAAAAATATACTAACATCAAAACAAATAACACTAGGGCTAAAACTAAGGGCAAAATGTTATATCTTCTCAACATTCCTGTATGGTGCAGAAACATGGACATTAGACAAGAAAATAGAACAGAAAATTGAAGTCTTTGAAATGTGGATTTATAGAAGAATAGGAAGAATTGGATGAAAAGAAAAAATATAAATGATGAAGCTTAAAACAACTAAAAATGAAAAGAGAACTACTAAACACAATTCAAACAAAACAAATGAGATTTTTGGGGCATGTTAAAAGACACAGCAGCCTATTAAAAGTAATCTTGGAAGGGAATATACAAGGCAAAAGAAGCATAGGCAGACCAAGACTAACATGGACGAGTAACATCAATAGATGGACAAGTCAACTTATGACAACCTGTATCATTAAAGCAAGAGACAGAGTGGAATGGCGCTCCATGGTAGCCAACCTTCAATGCAGAGATGGCATTCAATGATGATGATGATTGAAAGAAAGTTCTAATAGTAGTATTTCTGTGAGTTATAGAAAGAGATGGATGTTTCTAATAGTAGCATATCTGTGAGTTATAGAAAGAGATGGGTGTTTCTAATAGTAGCATTTCTGTAAGTTATAGAAAGAGATGGGTGTTTCTAATAGTAGTATTTCTGTGAGTTATAGAAAGAGATGGATGTTTCTAATAGTAGCATATCTGTGGGTTATAGAAAGAGATGGATGTTTCTAATAGTGGCATTTCTGTGAGTTATAGAAAGAGATGGATGTTTCTAATAGTAGCATTTCTGTGAGTTATAGAAAGAGATGGATGTTTCTAATAGTAGCATTTCTGTGAGTTATAGAAAGAGATGGATATTTCTAATAGTAGCATTTCTGTGAGTTATAGAAAGAGATGGGTGTTTCTAATAGTAGCATTTCTGTGAGTTATAGAAAGAGATGGATGTTTCTAATAGTAGCATTTCTGTGAGTTATAGAAAGAGATGGATGTTTCTAATAGTAGCATTTCTGAGAGTTATAGAAAGAGATGGATGTTTCTAATAGTAGCATTTCTGTGAGTTATAGAAAGAGATGGATGTTTCTAATAATAGCATTTCTGTGAGTTATAGAAAGAGATGGATGTTTCTAATAGTAGCATTTCTGTGAGTTATAGAAAGAGATAGATATTTCTAATAGTAGCATTTCTGTGAGTTATAGAAAGAGATGGATGTTTCTAATATTAGCATTTCTGTAGGTTACTTCAAGATAAAAGATAAATTGCTCCTTCTGTGGGTTAATGATAAAATAAATATGACTCCTGTAACATTTTTTTTCCTTTTGAGTTACTGTAACTGAATGATAAATGGTTTTGTAAGCAAATGTTAAAGATGTATATTTCTTACTGAGGGTTACTGTAGTAGTTCTGACTTGAGTTATTGTAAATGATAAATGGTTTTTATGTTAGGTTACCTAGAGATAAAGGACCCCCATGATGAGTTACTGTGAGGAATAAATGAGATTCTCTTGAATAAAGCAGTGACAAGAGGAGAATAGTGAGGTAATCGGAGTAAATAGAATAACAAGAGCAAATACATGTCACAGCTGAGAAGTGTAGAAACAAGAGAAAGGGGAATTAATCATCATCATTGAGTGCTATCTCCGCATCGAAGGTTGGCTACCATGGAGCGCCATTCCACTCTGTGTTTTGCTTGGAAAGTACGAGTTGTCATAGGCTGACTTGTCCATCTTTTGATGTTACTCGTCCATGTTAGTTTTGATCTGTCTCAGCCTCTTTCACTTTGTAGTTTGCCTTCTAAAATTACTTTTAATAGGCTACAGTATCTTTTAACATGGCCCAAAAAACTTATTTGTCTTGTCTGAATTGTGTTTAGTAGTTCTCTTTTCGTTTTTATTTGTTTTAAGACTTCATCGTTTGTTTTCATTTCTTTAAAGGAGAATTAGTAAGGATATATGAGAATGATAAACTACCAGGGACAAATACATCTACAAGCTTGAATAACATAGTAACAATAGGTAGGAGAACCAATGAGATCATAAGCAACAGAATGATGAAGTAAACAGATAAAATTAGGAATTGTGTTTTAACAACAGAGAGGGGAATCAGTGAGATTACCAGCAACAGAATGATGAAGTAAACAGATAAAATTAGGAAGTGTTTTAACAACAGAGAGAGGAATCAGTGAGATTACCAGCAACAGAAAGATGAAGTAAACAGATAAAATTAGAAAATGTTTTAACAACAGAGAGGGGAATCAGTGAGATTACCAGCAACAGAATGATGAAGTAAACAGATAAAATTAGGAAGTGTTTTAACAACAGAGAGGGGAATCAGTGAGATTACCAGCAACAGAAAGATGAAGTAAACAGATAAAATTAGGAAGTGTTTTAACAACAGAGAGGGGAATCAGTGAGATTACCAGCAACAGAAAGATCCCACTAGCAATGAAAGAACACTTGTTTAACTAACTAAACAACTTATTAAAGCAAAAGACCTACCTAAGTCCTGTGTGAGCCAAGCAAAGTATATTATCATTCCATAACAACTTATTAAAGCAAAAGACCTACCCAAGTCCTGTGTGAGCCAAACAAAGTATATCATCATCCCATAACAACTTATTAAAGCAAAAGACCTACCCAAGTCCTGTGTGAGCCAAACAAAGTATATCATCATCCCATAACAACTTATTAAAGCAAAAGACCTACCCAAGTCCTGTGTGAGCCAAACAAAGTATATTATCATCCCATAACAACTTGCTAGAAAGAATAATTTTCAAAACAGGAAAAAAGAACCAGTGTCTTTGCCCTATGGGCTGGTTATGGCTGGAATGAAGGAAGGGAGGGAGGGAGGAAGTGAGGAAGACAGAAAGGACAGGACAGAACAGAATGAACGGACAGATAGACAGACAGATAACAACTTATTAAAGCAAATTACCTACCTAAGCTGTGTAAGACAAACAAAGTATATTATCATCCCATGACAACTTATTAAAGCAAAACAACTACCCAAGTTCTAAAAGCATCATCAGCCATCCCTTAGCAAGTTATTAAAGGAAAAGACCTACCCAAGTCCTCGGAGTCAAACATAGTATCATCGGCCATCCCATAGGCTCTACACCATTTAAGGAAATTTGCTGTGTTATCACGGGCGTACCAAGTGCCTGAACTGGCTTGTTCATCACAGTGTAGCTTGTAGGCAGGAAGGGGCTGGGGAAAGATGCGGTCAGTAGTACATGATGTAACAGTTGAAGATTACAGTTTCTGTTGAATGGTTCAACTAGGTGGAGGAGAGAAGATGAACTGGTGTGAAAGAAGGAGGCGCAGGGAGAAGGTTAGAGGAGCAGACAAAAGAAGAAGTGAAGTGAACAGCAGAAAATAACAGGAGAAGAGGGAAGAAGAAAAGATGAGATGAGAGGGGAGGGGAGAGAAGCGAGGGAAAAAGAATGGTTGAGAGAGAAGAGATGGAAGAGGAGCAAAGTGGAGTAGTAAGGAGAATGGAGATAAGAAAGGGAATGGAAGAGAAAGGTGAACAAGAGAACTGAAGAGAAGGAATAAAAAATAAGGAGATGGGAAGCAAAGAGAAGACATGTGCACATTAAAATACTTGATCTTTCTCTATGTCAACCATCACTGACTGTCTTACACAAAAATATTAGAATTAACCTGATGAGGACTACCAAACGATTGACCAACTAGAAAAGACTTATCTTCTTTTCTTTATTAGACATAACATACAGAACATGGGACACACAAGAGTCCATTATTTGACTACTAAAGGATGCAATCGCCCAAAGACGTACACACACATATATATAAGCAAATAAAACTGGCTAACAACTATATGATACACTACCTCAGAGGAGAAAAATATATTAAAGTGACTTCCTTGAAGTTTTTGTCCGGAATGAGGTTGACCACCGACTTAAGTTGGTTATCAGTTTTACAGCAACTTTAAACTTTACCCCTTTTATCAGACAGACTTTTCTGATGTTATGTACCAAGAAGAAGAAACTCACAACACTAAGCTGCAGCATGTGGAAGGCCAGTGCACTAGTTCACTTTTATTCTATTCCCTAAGCCAGTAAACCAGTTAAAGTGAGACTAAGTATAACTTGAAAGTCAAACAAATACCAAGTTACACTTGGAAAACACTGTACTAATTCCAAGTTATACAAGTAGAGAGGCATACTAACACCAGCATCCCAGTGTACTTGAGCCAAATACACAACTGCTCCAATTCTGCAGAACTGTTAACCCATCTCATTGGTTAGTGTGCTCGCTTACTGGTTACAAGAGTTTGGGTCTGATTCCCAGTAGTGGCAATTTTTTTTTGGGACCAACACGGCTCCAGGGTTTACCCTGCCTCTAAAAATGAGTACCAGAGATTTTTCATGGGAAGTAAAGTTGGCCTCATGTGACACCACCCACATCACCCAAACATTTGCCATGGTCAAATGAAAAATATGGTCACGAGCATTATATTCCCATATGTGCCCATATAGCAAGACAGAGGAAGGAACCTTTATTTTTTTAAAAACAATTAATCATAATACCAGCCTCTCCTGCCTTATTAATTCCATCAAACAATTGTTATGACACAGTTCATTGACCTCTTTTGTTCTTTGGTTATGGAAGGCCCCGGTATCACTGCAAAGGAATTACAATCCATAATTGCTCAACCGCCCGTGCCAGTGGAATCATTTGAATTAGTAACTTATCTCCCAAACAAAGAAAGGTAGCTGTAGTCCCCATCATAGCAGTCTCAGCACACACCAAAAGATATAATGCGAAACCGCACAGAAAGTGAACACAGCCAACTGTTCCCTGCCATACGATATCATCATTGATCGTAAACAATTGAAATATCGAAACATGATCAAAACGGATGAAACACACAGCTCACGGTGTGCACAGAGCACCTAACTCAGTAGCTCCTGCAACAAGCCGGAACTGACCTCTTTAAGTAAGCCTTGCTTGAGACATTCCTGGGCTTTCTGCTCGATGATCATGCTGAGCCTGCAGAGAATGACCCCAGTGTCCAGGGTTTGGATAAAGTTGTCAACATTGATGTCTACCTCACCTAAGATTGGCATACATAAACACAGAGACATTTATCACAAACATTGATAATTATAATATACAACAATAAGATAAGTTGTTTCTCAGATTGGCATACATAAACACAAAGACATTTATCACAAACATTGATAATTATAATAAACAACAATAAGATAAGTTGGTTACCAGATTGGCATACATAAACACAGAGACATTTATCACAAACATTGATAATTATAATATACAACAATAAGATATGTTGGTTACCAGATTGGCATACATAAACACAGAGACATTTATCACAAACATTGATAATTATAATATACAACAATAAGATAAGTTGTTTCTCAGATTGGCATACATAAACACAGAGACATTTATCACAAACATTGATAATTATAATATACAACAATAAGATAAGTTGTTTCTCAGATTGACATACATAAACACAGAGACATTTATCGCAAACATTGATAATTATAATATACAACAATAAGATAAGTTGGTTACCAGATTGGCATACATAAACATGGAGACATTTATCACAAACATTGATAATTATAATATACAACAATAAGATAAGTTGGTTACCAGATTGGCATACATAAACACAGAGACATTTATCACAAACATTGATAATTATAATATACAACAATAAGATAAGTTGTTTCTCAGATTGGCATACATAAACACAGAGACATTTATCGCAAACATTGATAATTATAATATACAACAATAAGATAAGTTGTTTCTCAGATTGACATACATAAACACAGAGACATTTATCGCAAACATTGATAATTATAATATACAACAATAAGATAAGTTGGTTACCAGATTGGCATACATAAACACAGAGACATTTATCACAAACATTGATAATTATAATATACAACAATAAGATAAGTTGGTTACCAGATTGGCATACATAAACACAGAGACATTTATCACAAACATTGATAATTATAATATACAACAATAAGATAAGTTGGTTACCAGATTGGCATACATAAACACAGAGACATTTATCACAAACATTGATAATTATAATATACAACAATAAGATAAGTTGTTTCTCAGATTGACATACATAAACACAGAGACATTTATCACAAACATTGATAATTATAATATACAACAACAAGATAAGTTGTTTCTCAGAATGACATACATAAACATGGAGACATTTATCACAAACATTGATAATTATAATATACAACAATAAGATAAGTTGGTTACCAGATTGGCATACATAAACACAGAGACATTTATCACAAACATTGATAATTATAATATACAACAATAAGATATGTTGGTTACCAGATTGGCATACATAAACACAGAGACATTTATCACAAACATTGATAATTATAATATACAACAATAAGATAAGTTGTTTCTCAGATTGACATACATAAACACAGAGACATTTATCACAAACATTGATAATTATAATATACAACAATAAGATAAGTTGTTTCTCAGATTGGCATACATAAACACAGAGACATTTATCGCAAACATTGATAATTATAATATACAACAATAAGATAAGTTGTTTCTCAGATTGACATACATAAACACAGAGACATTTATCGCAAACATTGATAATTATAATATACAACAATAAGATAAGTTGGTTACCAGATTGGCATACATAAACACAGAGACATTTATCACAAACATTGATAATTATAATATACAACAATAAGATAAGTTGTTTCTCAGATTGACATACATAAACACAGAGACATTTATCACAAACATTGATAATTATAATATACAACAATAAGATAAGTTGGCTACTATATAACAACAGTAACATACATCTTATAATGTAATGATATGTTAATCGTCATTTTAATTTACATTAAACATATGACAAATAAAGACACAAATATTACAATAGGAATATTACAAAACAAATGTAACATTGTTTCAAATTGAAAGCACACTCAACGCAGCGATTGAAGAGATCACCTAAAGTTTTGTTTATCCAGTCAGAGATGTCTTCTTTCAGAGGTGTTAGAAGTTCCTCCTGCAGATGTGACATTCTCTTGGAGATGGTTTCTCCTTCACTTTCACTGTTTTCCTTATCTTCTAGCAGAAATCAAATCAAAACAATTCCAGTTATTTAAAAATGAGCAAAGAAATTGTGGATGACAAGACACTGCAACATATCAATAATTATTGTTGCACTGAGGTCAATCCTAGTGAAAGTTCTAACTTTCTACACAAAATGGAGACAATATTATTGGGAAAGTGCCATTGAATGCAACATTTGAAGCTTTAAAGTTAACTAGTGTCAAATTCTAGGACAGTTTGGACTTCACTGTCCTAACACTGGACAGCATATAAGGGATGATGGTGGAGTATCTGTTGTGTGCACCACAGAAACAAACTAGATGAAGCATCTATCTATCGTTAGCTTGAAGTATTGTCTATATCTGTAATATTTTTTCTTGTATAAATGTTACTGTATTTTTGTGGTTCTTGCAGAAGCCCATATAGTTAGTTTTGTCTGTAGTGTTGTATCTATTGACCAATGGGTTTTCCTCAGCCTACTATATTCAGTACAGTCTTGAAGTATGTGTTCAGCAGTCTGGGTGCCTGTCTACATGCAAATGTGTCTGAGGTACCGATCTTGAAGTTTGTATATATGTGACTGTGGAGTTGATTGTGTCCTGTTCTGAGACATATAATGATAACGTGTTGCCATCTATTCATATTAGGTAGGCATCTTGATTTGAGGCTTGTGGTCTTCTGATTGATTTGATTATCTGTTTCTTCTGATGGTATGTAACTGGTAGAGGTAATGGTAACAACAAAGAAAAAGACATCACCTCAGTGCAAAATAAAGACAAGTGGAACAATATTAAAACAGGTAAATGAATTTAAATATTTGGGAACTTTGTTAACCTCTGACAGAAGATGTACAAAAGAGGTGAGATGCAGAATGGCTCAGGCAAAAGCAGCTTCCCAAAAAATGAGGAAGATACTATGCAATCCATTTTTGACAATAGAAACAAGAAAAAGAGTTCTTAAATGTTACATAGAGCCAGTCTTAACATATGGATGCGAATCATGGACAATAGGACAACAGACAAGAAAATCACTGGAGTCTGTAGAAATGTGGTTTTACAGAAGAATGTTGAGAGCACCATGGGCAGCTAAGAAGAGTAATGAAGATGTTCTGAGAGAGGTCAAAGCAAAAAGAGAGCTAATTTACAATATTAGGAAGAAACAATCATCATTTTTTTGGCCATGTAATGAGAAGAGAACAACTGGAATATATTGTAGCAACTGGAAAAATTGAGGGACGAAGAGATGGAAGCAAAGAGAAAAAATAACAGACAGCTTAAGAGAATGGCTTGGCAGAAGGTCAACAACAGAAATGATAAATAGCTGTTGAGATTGAAAGTTGTGGAGAGACATGATCACCTACGCCAGCAGGCCCGGTACTTGATGATGTAACTGGTGCATCTGGCTGTTTGCCTGCTGTACTTTACTTTGCCAGCTGGTCTTCTTTCTCTTTTCCTGGTATTCCACAGTGAGATGGGATCTACTGTAGGGTGACCTGGTGATGCATGCAGAGTTCAGTTAATAAGGTCTGCACATGTGCTATGGATTGTAGTGCCTGATGTGATGATCTTGTATTTGTCAGAAACACTACAGGATGCGGGCCAAGATGACTTTTCAGCAGTTTTTCTATTGCCAGCTTTATTGCTTGGATTTCTGCATAGTAATTGTAACAATATATCCCTGTTGCTATTGCAGTCATAACCCTATAGTAATTTGGATATTCTGTTGATGCTCTTGCTCCCCTATTCTTAACTGCCTTCTGTGCTGATCCAAACTGGATGATGAACCTCAACTTGTTTCTCATGAACTTTCTAGCATATCTACTTAACATCTCATCTAATCTATCCATGCCCAACTAATCTTCATCTCCATCACATCAGTTGTAAAATCAGCCAAAGCTTGTCTCATGTATATTCTATACAACTTTCTGTTTAGTTTAATCAACAGATCATCTTCACAGCACAACAGACAACCCCATAGTGTTCAGATTCAATCCACACATTTCCTAGTATGAAGTATGCTGGCCACACACAAGCAAAAGCACTGAAGATGGTTTCAGCTCAGCTACACAAACTCAGAAGCACCAGTGAAGACCTTTTTTCCCAAAACGTCCTTAGTCACCTCTTACAACATATGCTGCAGGAAACAATGGCTAAATTCTAATCTCCCTTCACTTTGATCCAGGCCCCAGTAGCCACACAGGTGTAACTACTACTGTAATCTTCATATTCCCATAATGTGAGAGTAAAATATTGAAGAAGTCATGTACTTGTTACTGTGGGAGGATTAATACAAAGATGCAGACAAAGAATAAAATGAAGTGACAACATCAAAGATTAGGCAGGCCTTCACTTAGCCAGATCATAGATAGAGAACAAATGTGTCAACATCAACAATTGGGCAGGCCTTCACTTAGCCAGATCATAGATAGAGAACAAATGTGACAACATCAACAATTGGGCAGGCCTTCACTTAGCCAGATCATAGATAGAGAACAAATGTGACAACATCAACAATTGGGCAGGCCTTCACTTAGCCAGATCATAGATAGAGAGAGAACAAATGTGACAACATCAACAATTGGGCAAGCCTTCACTTAGCCAGATCATAGATAGAGAGAGAACAAATGTGACAACATCAACAATTGGGCAGGCCTTCACTTAGCCAGATCATAGATAGAGAGAGAACAAATGTGACAACATCAACAATTGGGCAGGCCTTCACTTAGCCAGATCATAGATAGAGAGAGAACAAATGTGACAACATCAACAATTGGGCAGGCCTTCACTTAGCCAGATCATAGAGAGAGAACAAATGTGACAACATCAACAATTGGGCAGGCCTTCACTTAGCCAGATCATAGAGAACAAATGTGTCGACATCAACAATTGGGCAGGCCTTCACTTAGCCAGATCATAGATAGAGAACAAATGTGACAACATCAACAATTGGGCAGGCCTTCACTTAGCCAGATCATAGATAGAGAGAGAACAAATGTGACAACATCAACAATTGGACAGGCCTTCACTTAGCCAGATCATAGATAGAGAACAAATGTGTCGACATCAACAATTGGACAGGCCTTCACTTAGCCAGATCATAGATAGAGAACAAATGTGTCGACATCAACAATTGGGCAGGCCTTCACTTAGCCAGATCATAGATAGAGAACAAATGTGACAACATCAACAATTGGGCAGGCCTTCACTTAGCCAGATCATAGATAGAGAGAGAACAAATGTGACAACATCAACAATTGGGCAGGCCTTCACTTAGCCAGATCATAGATAGAGAGAGAACAAATGTGACAACATCAAAGATTTGGCAGGCCTTCACTTAGCCAGATCATAGATAGAGAACAAATGTGACAACATCAAAGATTTGGCAGGCCTTCACTTAGCCAGATCATAGAGAGAGAGAGAACAAATGTGACAACATCAACAATTGGGCAGGCCTTCACTTAGCCAGATCATAGATAGAGAGAGAACAAATGTGACAACATCAACAATTGGGCAGGCCTTCACTTAGCCAGATCATAGATAGAGAGAGAACAAATGTGACAACATCAACAATTGGGCAGGCCTTCACTTAGCCAGATCATAGAGAGAGAGAGAACAAATGTGACAACATCAACAATTGGGCAGGCCTTCACTTAGCCAGATCATAGATAGAGAGAGAACAAATGTGACAACATCAACAATTGGGCAGGCCTTCACTTAGCCAGATCATAGATAGAGAGAGAACAAATGTGACAACATCAACAATTGGGCAGGCCTTCACTTAGCCAGATCATAGAGAGAGAGAGAGAACAAATGTGACAACATCAAAGATTTGGCAGGCCTTCACTTAGCCAGATCATAGATAGAGAACAAATGTGACAACATCAACAATTGGGCAGGCCTTCACTTAGCCAGATCATAGATAGAGAGAGAACAAATGTGACAACATCAACAATTGGGCAGGCCTTCACTTAGCCAGATCATAGATAGAGAGAGAGAACAAATGTGACAACATCAAAGATTTGGCAGGCCTTCACTTAGCCAGATCATAGATAGAGAGAGAGAACAAATGTGACAACATCAAAGATTTGGCAGGCCTTCACTTAGCCAGATCATAGATAGAGAGAGAGAACAAATGTGACAACATCAAAGATTTGGCAGGCCTTCACTTAGCCAGATCATAGATAGAGAGAGAGAACAAATGTGACAACATCAAAGATTTGGCAGGCCTTCACTTAGCCAGATCATAGATAGAGAGAGAACAAATGTGACAACATCAACAATTGGACAGGCCTTCACTTAGCCAGATCATAGAGAGAGAGAGAACAAATGTGACAACATCAACAATTGGGCAGGCCTTCACTTAGCCAGATCATAGAGAGAGAGAGAACAAATGTGACAACATCAACAATTGGACAGGCCTTCACTTAGCCAGATCATAGAGAGAGAGAGAACAAATGTGACAACATCAACAATTGGGCAAGCCTTCACTTAGCCAGATCATAGAGAGAGAACAAATGTGACAACATCAACAATTGGGCAGGCCTTCACTTAGCCAGATCATAGATAGAGAGAGAACAAATGTGACAACATCAACAATTGGACAGGCCTTCACTTAGCCAGATCATAGATAGAGAACAAATGTGGCAACATCAACAATTGGACAGGCCTTCACTTAGCCAGATCATAGATAGAGAGAGAACAAATGTGGCAACATCAACAATT
The DNA here is from genome assembly GCA_032433765.1 of Megaustenia siamemsis. NCBI lineage: Eukaryota > Metazoa > Mollusca > Gastropoda > Stylommatophora > Ariophantidae > Megaustenia > Megaustenia siamemsis. The sequence goes on along the minus strand of JAVIAB010000107.1, from coordinate 4,399,786 downwards.
GGGCAGGCCTTCACTTAGCCAGATCATAGATAGAGAACAAATGTGACAACATCAACAATTGGACAGGCCTTCACTTAGCCAGATCATAGATAGAGAACAAATGTGGCAACATCAACAATTGAACAGGCCTTCACTTAGCCAGATCATAGAGAACAAATGTGACAACATCAACAATTGGGCAGGCCTTCATTTAGCCAGATCATAGATAGAGAGAGAACAAATGTGACAACATCAACAATTGGGCAGGCCTTCACTTAGCCTGTTCATAGATAGAGAGAGAACAAATGTGACAACATCAACAATTGGGCAAGCCTTCACTTAGCCAGATCATAGAGAGAGAACAAATGTGACAACATCAACAATTGGGCAGGCCTTCACTTAGCCAGATCATAGATAGAGAGAGAACAAATGTGACAACATCAACAATTGGACAGGCCTTCACTTAGCCAGATCATAGATAGAGAACAAATGTGGCAACATCAACAATTGGACAGGCCTTCACTTAGCCAGATCATAGATAGAGAGAGAACAAATGTGGCAACATCAACAATTGGGCAGGCCTTCACTTAGCCAGATCATAGATAGAGAACAAATGTGACAACATCAACAATTGGACAGGCCTTCACTTAGCCAGATCATAGATAGAGAACAAATGTGGCAACATCAACAATTGAATAGGCCTTCACTTAGCCAGATCATAGAGAACAAATGTGACAACATCAACAATTGGGCAGGCCTTCATTTAGCCAGATCATAGATAGAGAGAGAACAAATGTGACAACATCAACAATTGGGCAGGCCTTCACTTAGCCTGTTCATAGATAGAGAGAGAACAAATGTGACAACATCAATGACTGGGCAGGCCTTCACTTAGCCAGATCATAGATAGAGAGAGAACAATTGTGATGACCGACCGACCAACTGCACGCATGCACGCACACACACATATATTATCGTTCGTCCCCGATTTTGTGGGACACTCTCAGAAATAAGCAAAAAAATCCTCTGAAATGTAAAAAATATGACAAATGTCCCTGAAAACAATGGGAAAAAAATGGTCACCCTACTCTATGTGCCGTCTTCGGCTCGAAAGGACAATAGATAGATAGATAGAACATCATATAACCAACAATGTACATTGGCAGAACATCACCCTGTATTTACAGCGACTAGTGTAGCCACACTATTTTGGTTATTTTGTTTATCTTTCAATGTTTATTCAAGGGAACTGAAGTAAGTGACTGTGCACCCTATTTTCGATGGAAGTCATTTGGAATTGTTGCCTGTACAGTATGGAGGTTGACCTTGTCAACAGAATTTACCAAGTGTCATAGCACTTTAGAGGATGATATGATTTAAAGCGGAGCAGATATGGGGAAATTACTGACTGCAGAGAAACTGATTCCATGGACAGAATATAATTCTTGTCACGGAAACGGGGCAACACATCAAATACTTTGGCACAATAGTAACATTATATGGAAGATGCACCACAGAAATAAAAGGCAGAATAGCTCAGGCCAAAATAGCATTTCACAAAATGAAAAACGTCTTATGCAACAAATCTGTGTCAATAGAAGTGAGAATGAGAGTTCATGTGGGATATATTGGGCCAATTCTGACCTATGGAAGCGAATCATGGACAATAAACAAACAAATGAAAAGACAATTAGAGGCCACAGAGATTGGATTTCTCAGAGGAATGTTGAAAGTTCCCTGGACAGCTAACAAGACCAACAAGGAAATTCTCAAAGAGGCCAACACAAAAAGGGAACTCCTAAATAACATCAGAAAGAAACAATCAACATTTTTCAGGGCACATCATGAGAAGAGGAAAGTTGGAATACTTGGTCACAACTGCAAAATACAGGGAAAGAGAAATCATGGACAACAAAGAGAGAAAATACTAGATAGCTTGGTGTCATGGCATGGAAAACAGTCGACAACAGAATTGATGCGATGAACGGTTGATAGAAGATTGTGGAAGGACATGATCGTCTACCCCAACCGGTATGGCACATGCTGATGATGATGATGAATAATCTTCTAATAAAACTATGAATTGTAAAATGTTATATTTACTCAAAATTCATGTCAGGTGCAGAGACATGGACACTAAATAAGAAATAGATCAGAATTTTTTTTTTTTTTTTTTTTTGCGTTTGCCAGCTTTTACATTTGATGAAGTCCCTAGAGACTAGGAACTGAATTTTGTGTGTTATTCTGTTTTTCCCTGGCAGCCGTGTGCGCAGGAGTCCCTCACCGCACAGGCAGATAACTCCGTCTTCGTAGTGACTCATATTTTTTTCAATCGATGAGTAGCTGACGTTTCGTTCGTTCGTTGGTTGGCTTTTGTCAGCTTTGACCTCTGACGAAGTCCCACCCACTCAATTTTGTGGGACTGAATTTTGCGTGTAAAGTCTGTTTTATCCCATTACAGGATGCCCCTCGCCATGCAGGCAGATTTACTCCGACTTCAGAGGTACTAATTTTTAGGGAATTAGTAAAACCCGGGTGTCCTCGCCAGGGTACGAACCCCGGCTGTTGCCGTGGTAAGCCAACCGCCTATCGATTGCGCTAACCGGACACCACCCAGCTGACGTTTCAAGCCAGGCCTCGTTGCTGAGACCAGGGGTGGATGCCGCAGAGAGAAATCAAAAATCAAAATCCCAACTGGTGCAGCCGGGATTTTAACCCACAACCTCTCTGTCTTGAGGCCGGCGTCTTGCTTCAAGACCAGCCAGTCCCCAGATCTGAAAATCGAAGGCTTTGAAATGTGGATCTATAGAAAAATGGGGAGAATTGGATGGAAGGAAAGGAAGACAAACTAGGAAGTTCTAAATCAACTGAAAACAAAAAAAAAGAACTACTTAACACAATTAACAATTAGAATAAGACAACTGAAATTGTTGGTGCATGTGGAAGAGACACAACACCATACTAAAAGTCATCTTGGAAGGGAAGGTACAAGACAGATGAGGCAAACCAAGACTAAAGTGGACTGATAACATCAAAAGATGGACAAGTGAACCTATGACAATGTACGCCATCAAGACAAGAGACAATAAAATGGCGCTCGATGGTAGCGAACTATTGATGTGGAGATGGCACCCGATGATGAATAATCTTCACATTTATCTGCCCTAGCCACCACACACAAATGTGCAGGAAAACACCGGTTGAAAAAAAAAACAACAAAACCACTGGTCTAATCAAACATCTAAGGTTAGAACAAATAATAAAGTATTTCAAATAAAAGTAAAAAAAATGCAGACCAGACCATACCATAACTTTCATCACGACTGAAAGGTTCAGCCATATTTGAGCTATTGGTTTGTGGCTGACAGATGGAGGCAAACTTGTTCAAGAAACTCAATTGTTTCAGCATTCCCAAAGGAAAATCCAAGAGGCAGGAGACGCCAGGAGTTGCAGACTTGTGTTCTCACTCTACATCATGCCAATAACTGAAACAGGCAAGGTTACCAAAACTTATTTCTTTGTTACTCATGTCAGTTATTTTCTTGTTACTCATGTCAGTTATTTTCTTGTTACTCATGTCAGTTATTTTCATGGTACATGTATTCATGTGTTATTTTCTTGTTATTCGTGTCAGTTATTTTCTTGTTATTCATGTCAGTTATTTTCTTATTACTCATGTCAGTTATTTTCTTGTTATTCATGTCAGTTATTTTCTTGTTACTCATGTCAGTTATTTTCATGGTACATGTATTCATGTCAGTTATTTTCTTGTTATTCATGTCAGTTATTTTCTTATTACTCATGTCAGTTATTTTCTTGTTATTCATGTCAGTTATTTTCTTGTTACTCATGTCAGTTATTTTCATGGTACATGTATTCATGTCAGTTATTTTCTTGTTATTCATGTCAGTTATTTTCTTGTTACTCATGTCAGTTATTTTCATGGTACATGTATTCATGTCAGTTATTTTCTTGTTATTCATGTCAGTTATTTTCTTATTACTCATGTCAGTTATTTCCTTGTTACTCATGTCAGTTATTTTCTTGTTACTCATGTCAGTTATTTTCTTGTTACTCATGTCAGTTATTTTCTTGTTACTCATGTCAGTTATTTTCTTGTTACTCATGTCAGTTATTTTCTTGTTACTCATGTCAGTTATTTTCTTGTTACGCACGTCAGTTATTTTCTTGTTACTCATGTCAGTTATTTTCTTGTTACTCATGTCAGTTATTTTCTTGTTATTCATGTCAGTTATTTTCTTGTTACTCATGTCAGTTATTTTCTTGTTACTCATGTCAGTTATTTTCTTGTTACTCATGTCAGTTATTTTCTTGTTACTCATGTCAGTTATTTTCTTGTTACTCATGTCAGTTATTTTCTTGTTATTCATGTTTGTTATTTTCTTGTTATTCATGTCAGTTATTTTCTTGTTACTCATGACAGTTATTTTCTTGTTACTCATGTCAGTTATTTTCTTGTTACTCATGTCAGTTATTTTCTTGTTACTCATGTCAGTTATTTTCTTGTTACTCATGTCAGTTATTTTCTTGTTACTCATGTCAGTTATTTTCTTGTTATTCATGTCAGTTATTTTCTTGTTATTCATGTCAGTTATTTTCTTGTTACTCATGTCAGTTATTTTCTTGTTACTCATATCAGGTATTTTCTTGTTATTCATGTCAGTTATGTTCTTGTTATTCATGTCAGTTATTTTCTTGTTACTCATGTCAGTTATTTCCTTATTACTCATGTCAGTTATTTTCTTGTTACTCATGTCAGTTATTTTCATGGTACATGTATTCATGTGTTATTTTCTTGTTATTCGTGTCAGTTATTTTCTTGTTATTCATGTCAGTTATTTTCTTATTACTCATGTCAGTTATTTTCTTGTTATTCATGTCAGTTATTTTCTTATTACTCATGTCAGTTATTTTCTTGTTACTCATGTCAGTTATTTTCATGGTACATGTATTCATGTCAGTTATTTTCTTGTTATTCATGTCAGTTATTTTCTTATTACTCATGTCAGTTATTTTCTTATTACTCATGTCAGCTATTTTCTTGTTATTCATGTCAGTTATTTTCTTGTTACTCATGTCAGTTATTTTCATGGTACATGTATTCATGTCAGTTATTTTCTTGTTATTCATGTCAGTTATTTTCTTATTACTCATGTCAGTTATTTCCTTGTTACTCATGTCAGTTATTTTCTTGTTACTCATGTCAGTTATTTTCTTGTTACTCATGTCAGTTATTTTCTTGTTACTCATGTCAGTTATTTTCTTGTTACTCATGTCAGTTATTTTCTTGTTACTCATGTCAGTTATTTTCTTGTTATTCATGTCAGTTATTTTCTTGTTACTCATGTCAGTTATTTTCTTGTTACTCATGTCAGTTATTTTCTTGTTATTCATGTCAGTTATTTTCTTGTTACTCATGTCAGTTATTTTCTTGTTATTCATGTCAGTTATTTTCTTGTTACTCATGTCAGTTATTTTCTTGTTACGCATGTCAGTTATTTTCTTGTTACTCATGTCAGTTATTTTCTTGTTACTCATGTCAGTTATTTTCTTATTACTCATGTCAGTTATTTTCTTGTTATTCATGTCAGTTATTTCCTTATTACTCATGTCAGTTATTTTCTTATTACTCATGTCAGTTATTTTCATGGTACATGTATTCATGTGTTATTTTCTTGTTATTCGTGTCAGTTATTTTCTTGTTATTCATGTCAGTTATTTTCTTATTACTCATGTCAGTTATTTTCTTGTTACTCATGTCAGTTATTTTCATGGTACATGTATTCATGTCAGTTATTTTCTTGTTATTCATGTCAGTTATTTTCTTATTACTCATGTCAGCTATTTTCTTGTTATTCATGTCAGTTATTTTCTTGTTACTCATGTCAGTTATTTTCATGGTACATGTATTCATGTCAGTTATTTTCATGGTACATGTATTCATGTGTTATTTTCTTATTACTCATGTCAGTTATTTCCTTGTTACTCATGTCAGTTATTTTCTTGTTACTCATGTCAGTTATTTTCTTGTTACTCATGTCAGTTATTTTCTTGTTACTCATGTCAGTTATTTTCTTGTTACTCATGTCAGTTATTTTCTTGTTACTCATGTCAGTTATTTTCTTGTTACTCATGTCAGTTATTTTCTTGTTATTCATGTCAGTTATTTTCTTGTTACTCATGTCAGTTATTTTCTTGTTACTCATGTCAGTTATTTTCTTGTTATTCATGTCAGTTATTTTCTTGTTACTCATGTCAGTTATTTTCTTGTTATTCATGTCAGTTATTTTCTTGTTACTCATGTCAGTTATTTTCTTGTTACGCATGTCAGTTATTTTCTTGTTACTCATGTCAGTTATTTTCTTGTTACTCATGTCAGTTATTTTCTTGTTATTCATGTCAGTTATTTTCTTGTTACTCATGTCAGTTATTTTCTTGTTACTCATGTCAGTTATTTTCTTGTTATTCATGTCAGTTATTTTCTTGTTACTCATGTCAGTTATTTTCTTGTTACTCATGTCAGTTATTTTCTTGTTATTCATGTCAGTTATTTTCTTGTTATTCATGTCAGTTATTTTCTTGTTACTCATGTCAGTTATTTTCTTGTTACTCATGTCAGTTATTTTCTTGTTATTCATGTCAGTTATTTTCTTGTTACTCATGTCAGTTATTTTCTTGTTACTCATGTCAGGTATTTTCTTGTTATTCATGTCAGTTATTTTCTTGTTATTCATGTCAGTTATTTTCTTGTTACTCATGTCAGTTATTTCCTTGTTACTCGTGTCAGTTATTTTCTTGTTACTCGTGTCAGTTATTTTCTTGTTACTCGTGTCAGTTATTTTCTTGTTATTCATGTCAGTTATTTTCTTGTTACTCATGTCAGTTATTTTCTTGTTACTCATGTCAGTTATTTTCTTGTTACTCATGTCAGTTATTTTCTTATTACTCATGTCAGTTATTTTCTTGTTATTCATGTCAGTTATTTCCTTATTACTCATGTCAGTTATTTTCTTGTTACTCATGTCAGTTATTTTCTTGTTACTCATGTCAGTTATTTCCTTGTTACTCATGTCAATTATTTTCTTGTTACTCATGTCAGTTATTTTCTTGTTACTCATGTCAGTTATTTTCTTGTTACTCATGTCAGTTATTTTCTTGTTACTCATGTCAGTTTATTTCATGGTACATGTGTTCATGTCATTTATTTTCTTGTTACTCATGTCAATTATTTCTTTGTTACTCATGTCAATTATTTCCTTGTTACTCATGTCAATTATTTCCTTGTTACTCATGTCAGTTATTTTCATGGCACATCTGTTCATGTCAATTATTTCCTTGTTACTCATGTCAATTATTTCTTTGTTACTCATGTCAATTATTTCCTTGTTACTCATGTCAATTATTTCTTTGTTACTCATGTCAATTATTTTCTTGTTACTCATGTCATTTATTTTCTTGTTACACATGTCAGTTATTTTCAAAGTACTCGTGTCTTATATTGTCTATGGAACTCTCACTTCTATTGACAGGCTTGTTGCACAAGACTTCAGACTAGTACTATGAACTATTAGTGTAATGTATTAGTGAGTGGGGGGAGCCGCGATAGCTCAGTGGTTAGTTAACTGGACTACCACGGACAAAGGGTAGGGTTCGAAACCCAACCAACGGCTTCCAGGTTCACCCAGCCTTAAATGGGTACCAGATTTTTTTCTGGGAAAGTAAAGCAGCACGGGAGTAATACTAACCACATTACCCCAAAAATCATGTGCTGAAGGTCTGTAAAATATAGGGTCACTAACACCATATTTCCCTATAGGCCACTTGGCGTGACAGGGGTACTTTTTTTTTTTTTTATTAGTGAGTGGAGCAAGTAGTAATACTACATCACTTAGTTCTATGATAGTATCATAATTAATACCTCAGTAATCATGATCATGATGGTTAGCGATAAAGATAAGTAGTAATTGCATTGGGTGGACACTGGACACAGAAGAGAAGTCTTAGACTAATTTAAATTAAGTTCGTAGTTTCTTCAATAACTGAGTTTCAGAGATCAAACTCAAAGCGACTCAGACGATTTTTTATTGTGACAACTTAATAAGTGTAACAACTTTATAAGACCAACAAAGCTCATGCATGCTCTGTGTACATTCAGCAACGCAACATTCCGGTGCCTGAATAGTTTTAACCTGAATATTCGTTTTGTTTTGTTACCTACCTTAGTTCCCCCATGCATGGGCCGGCATGAGATGGGCGATTGACATTTTATCAATTTAGCCTGAACATTTTCAACATTCATTTCCCCCTTGTCTAGCAAATATTTTAGAGAAAAAAAAATGAACTGATGGTATGAGAAGGAGAAGAATGGCGTGATTGCTTATTTTGATTTGAAGCTAATGAAGCAAGCGAGCTCCACTGAGGACGACGGCTCAATCACTGCAGCGACCATGCCGCCATCAGTTGCAAATGGCCGCTGAAGACATTTCCGGCGGCAAAACACTTATTTGGTTATTAGGTAGCACGACGTTTGCGTTCGGAGACATGGCTTTTGGTGTGGATTCTATTGCGGTCGATTTTATACGTTTAGCGTAACAAACACGGAGAGGTGCGTTACAATGTGAATCTTTCCATCAGCAAGAGGTCTACACTATTGTATTCAGGGAATCAGTTTCATTGCAGTCATCCACATACCCGCTCCAGCGCCCGGCCCAACATTTCTCGAAGCGTATCAAGACTGATTGTTTCTGTCTGATGTTGATTGTAGATACAACTGCTTGTCCCACTAATCACTCCGTATCGACCAGATCACTTAGAAAGGTGGAAACCTTTAGATTTCTCGTCTCTCATTGCATACACCCTTGTCCCACCCACCCAATCTCTTCCTCTTCTCTTATGGGGTGAAGAAAAAACTTGGCGCTGTCTTCTTTATCAGAGATGCCAGCCAGCTTTATCAGCTATTTCCTTGCCTTGTACACCGGCCTGACCTGGGACAGTACACCCTAGTTAACGCACTCACTGTAGAGCCATCCAAGAGCTGTATCAACAAGTGCCTCATTAAATGTTTGTTACCCCTTTTTTTTAGTGGAACCACCTTTCCTGTTCTTATTTTGTGTAGCGTTTTAAGATAGTTCAGCGTAAAAGTGACATTTCCTAAGTTGACGTGGGAACAAAACGAAAGCGGTTCTCAAATACCACAAATTATCTCTGTTTATTGACCACAGTTTGTTAGAATTTCACATGGCATTTATACCCACGCTACAGATATATATCAGGATAATTGTGTCCACCCAAATGATGACAAGAGATCGATCACTTTATCTATCTTGGAAGTCACATTGATCGAGAAGAAGATACAAGCAAAGAAATTAGAATAGTTAAAGCAGCAATGTCTTTCAGAAGCCTTGAAAAGTTGTGGAAATCAAAACTCATCAACACAAACACAAAACTTAGACTATTCAAATCAAATGTACTATCAACCCTTACGTATGCGTGTGAAAGCTGGAAAACAACAAGAGATATAGAAACAAAGTTGAACGCATTCGAAAATAAATGTCTAAGAAAAATGCTTGGTATAGAGTGGAACGAATTCAAAACAAACGAGAAAATTAGAGAAAACACCAATCAACTACTAATATCTTCAGTAATAAAGAAAAGACGATGGTCATATGTTGAACATGTGATGAGAAGAGATAATAACCGAATAGCAAAGCAAACCCTCATGTGGGAAACAACAGGTAAGAGAAAAAGAGGAATACCCAGAGAGACACTGAGAAGAACATTGCTGAGAGAGGCAAAAGCAGCAGGAATCGGCTCCCTCAATGAGATAGAGCTGCTTGTTAGAGGAAAGCAAAAAGAAAAAAAAATACCAGACAGCTTAAGAGAATGGCTTGGCAGAAAGTCAACAACAAAAATGATAAATAACTCCCGAGATCGAAAATTGTTGAGAGACATGATCACCTACGCCAGCAAGCCTGGTACTTGATGATGATGATATATTTAAAACAAAAAATAATAAATAACAAAACAATAATTTCGAACTAGAATGAGAAATAAGAATAAAAGGTCTTCCCTGTAAACTGGCCACAGATAGGATCATCATGCATGAGGATCATGGCATATGTTCGAATTTGAAGTCAAAAATGATGTCCTAACATCATCGAGCGATATACATTAAAAAAAAAATATGACGATCATCATTTTCAGGAGGACGTGAACTTCCGGTCAATATGGTGGATATGCGGCAGGAACCATTAAAGGCAATGTCTGAAAAGTGTTCCTTGTTGCAGTTTCCTCATATTCCAAGTCAGGCTTGTTGCAGGAGCTACTGAGTTAAGTGCTCTGTGCACACCGTGAGCTGTGCGTTTCATACGTTTTAATCGTGTTTCAATATTCCGATTGTTTACGATGAATGATGGTATCGTAGGATGGAGAACAGATAGCTGTGTTCACTTTCTGTGTGGTTTCGCTTTATGTCTTTTGGCATGTGCTGAGACTGATATGATGGGGGCTACAGCTACCTTTCTTTGTTCAGCAGATGAGATAGTAATTCGGATGATTCCACTGACACGGGCGGTTGAACATTTATGGATTTTAATTCGTTTGCAGTGATACCGGGACCTTCCATAACCATAACATTTGTTAATCTGGTTAATCTGTTAATTTGTTAATCTGTTAATCTGGTTAATTTGTTAATCTGATTGCTTTCTCAGGAAAGTCAACATTGACTACAAACTGCTGCTGTCTGGCAGAAAAGTCAAGGTAAACAGTGCCAGATAACTGCTCTGAAACTGAATGCACTGAAGCAGAAGCTGTAAAACACAGTGCAGCACTTGTTATATGAGAAAAAAGGAATAAATAAAGGATACCATGCAGCTGTTACAGATCATTTCTTTGGTTCCCCTTCCACTCATTGATGGATACAGCTGACTAACCACGCCTCCTCATTTCTTGTTTACTACTTCCTTGCTGGATGTCATCTATTATTGACAGCTGACCAACCACGTCTCCTCATTTCTTGTTCATTACTTCCTTGCTGGATGTCATCTATTATTGACAGCTGACCAACCACGCCTCCTCATTTCTTGTTCCTTGCTGGATGCCATCTATTATTGACAGCTGACCAACCACGCCTCCTCATTTCTTGTTTACTACTTCCTTGCTGAATGTTATCTGTTGTTGACAGCTGACAAGACCCGCCTCTTCATTTCTTGTTTATTACTTCCTTGCTGGATGTCACATGTAGACAACTGATCAGCCCCCACCTCCTCATTTGTTGTTTATTACTTCCTTGCTGAATGTTATCTGTTGTTGACAGCTGACAAGACCCGCCTCCTCATTTCTTGTTTCTTACTTCCTTGCTGGATGTCACATGTTGACATTGCTCAATGTCCATGATGTTCTACACAAGGTGACACAAAAAGTCATTATACACTTTTTAAAATTGTCTTTAAAATAGGTACATATAACATGAACATTTTGAGATTTGTTCAATTTCAGTTTTGCCAGTTAAGAACTTTACCCTGGAAGAGAGCATTCGTAATATAGTGGTACCGCACTGGTTTTATCAACATTTGTCAGTCGACTGGAGAGTGTCAAGCAATATTTGTACCCTTGTTCACAAAGGTAGCTCGTATTGTAACGTAGTGGTAACGTGCTGGGTCTATCTACCTTTGTCGGTCAACTGGAGAGTGTCAAGCAATATTTGAATCCTTGTTCACAAAGGTAGCTCGTATTGTAACGTAGTGGTAACGCACTGGGTCTATCTACCTTTGTCAGTCAACTGGAGAGTGTCAAGCAATATTTGAATCCTTGTTCACAAAGGTAGCTCGTATTGTAACATAGTGGTAACGCGCTGGGTCTATCTACCTTTGTCAGTCAACTGGAGAGTGTCAAGCAATATTTGAATCCTTGTTCACAAAGGCAGCTCATATTGTAATGTAGTGGTAACGCGCTGGGTCTATCTACCTTTGTCAGTCAACTGGAGAGTGTCAAGCAACATTTGAATCCTTGTTCACAAAGGTAGCTCGTATTGTAACGTAGTGGTAACGCACTGGGTCTATCTACCTTTGTCAGTCAACTGGAGAGTGTCAAGCAATATTTGAATCCTTGTTCACAAAGGTAGCTCGTATTGTAACGTAGTGGTAAAGCGCTGGGTCTATCTACCTTTGTCGGTCAACTGGAGAGTGTCAAGCAATATTTGAATCCTTGTTCACAAAGGTAGCTTGTATTGTAACGTAGTGGTAAAGCGCTGGGTCTATCTACCTTTGTCAGTCAACTGGAGAGTGTCAAGCAATATTTGAATCCTTGTTCACAAAGGTAGCTCGTATTGTAACGTAGTGGTAAAGCGCTGGGTCTATCTACCTTTGTCAGTCAACTGGAGAGTGTCAAGCAATATTTGAATCCTTGTTCACAAAGGCAGCTCATATTGTAACGTAGTGGTAACACCCTGGGTCTATCTACCTTTGTCAGTCAACTGGAGAGTGTCAAGCAATATTTGAATCCTTGTTCACAAAGGCAGCTCATATTGTAACGTAGTGGTAACGTGCTGGGTCTATCTACCTTTGTTGGTCAACTGGAGAGTGTCAAGCAATATTTGAATCCTTGTTCACAAAGGTAGCTCGTATTGTAACGTTTTGGTAAAGCGCTGGGTCTATCTACCTTTGTCAGTCAACTGGAGAGTGTCAAGCAATATTTGAATCCTTGTTCACAAAGGTAGTTCGTATTGTAACGTAGTGGTAACGCGCTGGGTCTATCTACCTTTGTCAGTCAACAGGAGAGTGTCAAGCAATATTTGAATCCTTGTTCACAAAGGTAGTTCGTATTGTAACGTATCACTTTATGACTGCTCTAAAAACAAAGACAACCAACACGACATAAACAACCTAATGACCTATATGAATAGTTACAGTTAAAAAAAAATATTTAATAAAAAAAGACAGAAGTCATTATGATTTATGATCCAGAACCAATTTTATTAAATAAAACTAAAATATGTTTCCATTTCATTAAAAACATAAATGTGCAAGTGACAATAACGAAAAGATGCAAATTCAAGAATAAAAACAGGCTCCTTGAATGTATGAATCTTCAGGCGATCGTTACCGGTCTAGCAAAACTTATTACATTGCATTGTGGGAAACTTAAAAATGGCCAGTCTCTTTGTGCATATAAGAAGGGCTGCATTACTAATGGTTCCTGCAGCTCTCTGTTTAGACACACTTATCCCCTTTAAACATTCCCCCCTCTATTCCTCAGTAAAGTCTTCTCCATGACTATATCATTATTTTCGTGCATTCATTTAACCGTCTGAAATAATAGATTTCAGTTCAACTCCAAATTAAGTAATAATGTTTATTACTGAACAAGCAATGTGTGAGAGTCTGACCAATACAATTAATTGTACGCTCATATTCCGTGATATTGATGATCAATATGCTTCACAACAATATGTCATCATATCTAAAAATGTATTTAATTTTTCCAACACATTTCTCAACTTTCCTTTGTCTTCCTCAAATGTTCTTAACTTCATTTTCTCCTGGGGCCATGAAGTCTTTCAGAACTTTCCATCTGTATGTGACTTTTTCTTCTTGTTTTAGTTTTCAATTATTGTAGTCTCTTCCTCTCTCCACTATTTCTGAACTTTATAATTTAACTGTAGATAGTAATACTCCTCAATTGCACATTCTTATATTTTGTTTCTCTCTCTATTTTGTTTGATTTGTTTGTATTTGAAGACAGCTCATAATTAAGATTTTTAGAAAACTATTTATCGTCCTTTCTTGCCAAGGGCAGCATATAGGACAGAAATTCTAGACTGTCCACGCCTGACAATCTTTGCTATTAAGTGTCAGACTTTGCACAGAACCCTCAGTGTATCTCGCTACATATCCCTATTCTGTGTGAGCTGATGTCCACAGCTGCTGCTTCTCACCTCATTGTTCTTCTTAGCGTTTATTTAGTTCTGCCTTTGTTTGTTTTGCCCACTGTTTCCCACCATTTGAGGTGTTGTTTGTGATTCTCTTGTTGTCTCTTCTCATAACATGGCCAACATATGACAACCACCTTCTTCTCTTGATAATATTGTTGAATGCATGGCTACTTTTCTTACTTCTGCACTGGTTGTAAATTAATTCTATGGCCTACAAAGTATTTTCCTGAATTATTTTGTTTTTAAATGCACCTAATTTATTTCCTATTTCTGTTGTTGTTAACCTTTAGTTTAAGATAGATAGTTGTTGTTAACCTTTGACATGCATAATTCAAGGTGGACAATACATTTGATGTGGACATTCCCAGCATTGTTTTTATAAAACTTTACAATTAGTGAAACCGTACCAGTTTTATTTGCTACCACTCAATCACAACGCAGATACATCAAAACATTGTGTACAGACTCAAATCAAAAAATGTTAAGAAGTGCATCTGGTAGAAGATGACACATCTAAAAATACTGTGCCCAGGATAAAATCCAAAACTGGTCAAATATTAAGAGGTGCATCTCGTGGAAGCATACCCATCTCCTGCAGGCAGATGGCAGCACACTGGGCTTTGGCAGTTTTCTTATTGGAGCTGGCCATGGTTGGTTGGTATTCTATGTTGTTGACCCTCACCTGAATTAGGATGTCAGTATTTATTGAATATTTGAAAATAGTAAAAAGTTTGTCATATAAAAATAGTTTTAAAAAAATAGCAAAATATGACAAGAGACAGAGAGGAATGGTGTTCCATGGCAGCCAACCTTCAATGTGGAGACCGCATTCAACGATGATGAAAAAGTTTACTGATTAATAATTAAATTATTGGATGGATCTGGGAAAGGCTAGCAGCACAGGAAATGAAAAAAATGGAATAGGTTTGTTAAATACATGCACCAAATGAAGGTGAAAGGTTAAATATCAATAAACAACTATAAATAACAAAATTAATGTGGTCTAGAAGGTTTTTGACTCTTTTCCACTAGAAACCGTAATTAATTATTTATATCAGGATTGTACAGGTTTACTGCTCTGGTACATGATGATGACTTCTGCATACAATGTTGTGAGAGTTACCTTAAACAGGAAGCTTTTCTTGTGGTCTGGCCCATTCTCTGACACAACAGTAAACAAAGGAGGTCCCCATCTGCGTCTGTTGCACAACTCCATCAGAGCTGACACTGGGTGTTTGTCTGAAGGAGTTACAAGTTCACAAAATGGAATAAGTGCATCAATATGTTGTCACTATGTCTTCTTCTACCTTTCAACTCCCCGAGCTCAGGTCTTCAGCAAACACTTTTCAAATTATTCTGTATCTTGTCATTCTTTTAAGATGGTACCATGCCTCTCCCTTCATTGTCATCTCAGCATCCACCTGTCTTCTCCAAGAATATTTTGGTCCTCCTCTTTATCTCTTCTCCTGGGGATTCCAAAAAAGGGCCGGTCATCTAATACTCTTCCGCTGGCTTCCGTAGTGTGTGACATATCCAGTGTCATAATCTTAGTTGTATTTCTTTGTCCGCTGGTATTTGACTGTTGCTTTCCCAAAATTCTGTTAGTAATTTTGTCCTGCCATTTCCATCCTTTTATCTGTGCAAGCATTTGTTCATGAAAGTCTGTATGTGGTCACCACGTAAACTGGAGTTAAATCAAAATTACAAGAAATACAAAGAAAAATGACTGCAGACAAATACAAAGAAAAATGACAGCATACAAATACAAAGAAAAATTACTGCAGACAAATACAAAGAAAAAAAATCACTGCAACAAATACAAAGAAAAATGACTGCAGACAAATACAAAGAAAAATGACTGCAGACAAATACAAAGAAAAATGACTGCAGACAAATACAAAGAAAAATGACTGCAGACAAATACAAAGAAAAATGACTGCAGACAAATACAAAGAAAAATGACTGCAGACAAATACAAAGAAAAATGACTGCAGACAAATACAAAGAAAAATGACTGCAGACAAATACAAAGAAAAATGACTGCAGACAAATACAAAGAAAAATGACTGCAGACCTGAGTAACTTTTCTTTCCCCATGGCCACATTTATCAGGGAAATTAAAATGTTAAACCCCAAACATGACCATTTCAAAGGTTCCCATTGGATGAGTTCTTGACTTTCTTCTTTTGGATGTCAAAGGAGACAAAAAGTTCTAGCCTTCACCCTTCTGCCAGCTTCATTATTGTCTGTCCCTAGTTCTGCATACACTTCTCATCATGTGGTATGAAATCGCAGGACATTCTTGCTTGGCAATGAAATCATTGTACTTCTTATTGCTACAGTTCAAGAACTGAAACCATTTTATTTTTTTTTGCTGCACTTGTATGTGGTAGTTGTGTGCTGTAAATGGTGGTAGTTGTGTGCTGTAAGTGGTGGTAGTACAATGGCTAATGAAATGGTCTACTCTGGACAAGATATCTTGTTCATTGCCCAAACAGATTTTCATCTAGGTTCATCCAGCCTTGAGCACACGGTTGCCAGTTTGAAAATATGAAAAAATGATATTTAGACAAAACTCAGTCCCTCAGAACTTGGCTAGAGATAAAAATCTGGTAAAAACAAACACACAACATAAGCACTCATAAGATTCACCATTTGATGAAAAGAGACACAGTGTCTAGATTGTAAAATCAAGCAAGCTACAAGAAATATCAGCACATATAACAATCCATTTTCAGAATGATAAGTATACTTAGCTAAAAAAAGCTATAAATATATATATATACTAAAGCTACAGTATACGTCCAAGTGAGTTATAAGAGCATCAACATCCACAATATTACCCACAGAACAAACTTGCTAGAATAGCCTGTAATCAAATCTAACTTGCTATGTGGTCCGGGATAGTTCTTTATTTATTAAAACATGAATCATGCGAATACAGCTCTGGATTCTATCTACATAATGTTCTTTGGAGCTGAGGACAGCACACAGGGCAGAAATTCTAGACTGTCCATGTCTGACTATTTTTGCTATTAAGTGTCAGACCTTGCACAGGACCCACACTGTATCTTACCATGACTCCCTGTTTGGGGTTAGCCTCTCAAACTCAGCAAGGAAACTGATGCTAGCTGTTGTTGCTTCTCATCTCAGTGTTCTTTTCAGTGTTGTTCTAGGTTGACATCTTTTTCCTTTACCCTCTGGTACTCATTTGAGGGCCTGCATTGAGATTCTCTTCTCAGTACATGGCCATTATATATCTACCATCTTCTCTTAATTATATATATCTTTTATGCTTTGTCATTTCTCTAATGACCTTTGTTCATTTTTTTGGACCATTGTTCCTATATGATGCCTGTCACAGTGCTGTAACAAGTGACCCACTGCTCCTATATGATGCATGTCACAGTGATGTAACAAGTGACCCACTGCTCCTATATGATGCCTGTCACAGTGCTGTAACAAGTGATACACTGCTCCTATATGATGCCTGTCACAGTGCTGTAACAAGTGATCCACTGCTCCCATATGATGCCTGTCACAGTGCTGTAACAAGTGATACACTGCTCCCATATGATGCCTGTCACAGTGCTGTAACAAGTGACCCACTGCTCCTATATGATGCCTGTCACAGTGCTGTAACAAGTGACCCACTGCTCCTATATGATGCCTGTCACAGTGCTGTAACAAGTGATACACTGCTCCCATATGATGCCTGTCACAGTGCTGTAACAAGTGACCCACTGCTCCTATATGATGCCTGTCACAGTGCTGTAACAAGTGATCCACTGCTCTCATATGATGCCTGTCACAGTGCTGTAACAAGTGACCCACTGCTCCTATATGATGCCTGTCACAGTGCTGTAACAAGTGATCCACTGCTCCCATATGATGCCTGTCACAGTGCTGTAACAAGTGACCCACTGCTCTTATATGATGCCTGTCACAGTGCTGTAACAAGTGACCCACTGCTCCTATATGATGCCTGTCACAGTGCTGTAACAAGTGACCCACTGCTCCTATATGATGCCTGTCACAGTGCTGTAACAAGTGATACACTGCTCCCATATGATGCCTGTCACAGTGCTGTAACAAGTGACCCACTGCTCCTATATGATGCCTGTCACAGTGCTGTAACAAGTGATCCACTGCTCTCATATGATGCCTGTCACAGTGCTGTAACAAGTGACCCACTGCTCCTATATGATGCCTGTCACAGTGCTGTAACAAGTGATCCACTGCTCCCATATGATGCCTGTCACAGTGCTGTAACAAGTGACCCACTGCTCTTATATGATGCCTGTGACAGTGCTGTAACAAGTGACCCACTGCTCCTATATGATGCCTGTCACAGTGCTGTAACAAGTGACCCACTGCTCCCATATGATGCCTGTCACAGTGCTGTAACAAGTGATCCACTGCTCCCATATGATGCCTGTGACAGTGCTGTAACAAGTGATCCACTGCTCCCATATGATGCCTGTGACAGTGCTGTAACAAGTGATACACTGCTCCCATATGATGCCTGTCACAGTGCTGTAACAAGTGACCCACTGCTCCTATATGATGCCTGTGACAGTGCTGTAACAAGTGACCCACTGCTCCTATATGATGCCTGTCACGATACCTGAAGTCTGGTTTGTGTTTTACCTGTTTATGTAACCAGAATTACAGAATTAAGAACAAATAAAATCACAAAGGGAAAAAAAAACCTGACTCACTAGATAAATCTTTGACTCTGGGCACAATGGCTGCAGGGTTCTTGTTCCTGTGGTTCTCAGCAGGAGTGGTCAAACCTGTGACATATTTGAAAGTTAAAGTTAAAGTCAAAAAGACACAATGTTACTTACTGTTTTATATATAGGTATACAAGGAAAAACTCCCGTGTGTTACCGGGGCCTCTTTATGTGGGAAGTAAAGAATAGTGACACTGTGACCTTCCAGACATGTCGTAAGAGGCGTCTAAGGGGGTTGATCGATGGCTTGACAAGCTGTCATTGTAAAAAGTATCGTTATGGAAACAGAACCATAGACTTTAGAAGCAGTGATCTCTGCAATATGTGCCATTTTGGCACGCAAGGTTTCTGCTTTTGAGATTGTAGTTCTGCCCTATGTGCCGTCTTCGGCTCGAAAGGACAATAGATAGATACAAGGAAAAACATATTTTTTGGTTGAAAATTTGTTGCAAATACGGAAATAATTATTGTCGCTGTTCAACATAGTTCCCCTGACCCTTACACCAGCATTTGGCATGCACGTAGATACCATGGGGAAGTAACTCTTTTAGACAGGTATACAACACACTCAAGCATGGCTGCTTTGGTTTCCATCTTGTACACTTTTTGTAATCCAGTCTGTCATTTGCTTGCAGACGCCAGTTTTGTATCTCTAATGAAGTTCAGAGAGACTGAAGTTTGCATGAACATCACTTTTTTCTATTTTCCACACCAACAACCACACTGGACATCGGATCTCACTACCCAGAGACCAGGGGAGGGTAAACCCATCTTGAAACCACTGATTCGATTTTTGAAAAATTCTCAGTGTCTCATGTGGTGATCGATCCCAGGACCTTTGTGTCCAGAGCTGATGTCTTACATCTTCACCACCCAGCTTATCACAAATGAAGCAATAAGATGATCTAAAATGAGCATATTATCGCCATGTAGTTAGATTTGTGTACATATCCTTATATATAGTCTTAATCGTTAAGAGTGACAATGAGTTACAAGAAATGTTGGACATTATAGTGAAAGAAAGCAAAAATAAAGGACTCAGCCTTAATAACAAAAAGATAGAAATAATGGTAACAACAAAGAAAAAGACATCACCTCAGTGCAAAATAAAGACAAGTGGAACAATATTAAAACAGGTAAATGAATTTAAATATTTGGAAACTTTGTTAACCTCAAACGGAAGATGTACAAAAGTGGTGAGATGCAGAATGGCAGGCAAAAGCAGCTTTCCAAAAAATGAGGAAGATACTATGCAATCCATTTTTGACAATAGAAACAAGAAAAAGAGTTCTTAAATGTTATGTAGAGCCAGTCTTAACATATGGATGTGAATCATGGACAATAGGACAACAGACAAGAAAATCACTGGAGTCTGTAGAAATGTGGTTTTACAGAAGAATGTTGAGAATACCATGGACAGCTAAGAAGAGTAATGAAGAGGTTCTGAGAAAGGTCAAAGCAAAAAGAGAGCTAATTTCCAATATTAGGAAGAAACAATCATCATTTTTTGCTGCGTAATGAGAAGAGAACAGCTGGAAGATATTGTAACAACTGGGAAAATTGAGGGACGAAGAGATAGAGGGAAGCAAAGAGAAAAGATACCAGACAGCTCAAGAGAATGGCTTGGAAGAAGGTCAACAACAGAAATGATAAATAACAGTCGAGATCTAAAGTTGTGGAGAGACATGATCACCTATGCCAGCAGGCTTGGTACTTGATGATGATCCTTATATATATTTTGTGTTGTTGTTTGTTGTTCCAGCTCCTATTTTACCGAAACGTCGACTTTTGTTTTTTTTAATTACCACGTAAAGCTGTCACCATATCACTGATATTATGTTCAAAGGTGTTGCCACCTTCTTGACTGTCATGTTTTCCCCATATCACATTTCCACAGCCGCAATGTTGTCTTCCATGACTGCACCCACTGCAAAACCATTGCATCTTTAACAGAAGTTCTTTGAGTGTTTACAGTACTGAAGAGTCATGGAAATGAAGATCTCAATGATTTAGGACTATACAAGCTCTCACAAAGCAATGCAGAGGAACAGTGAGTTCCATCTCACTGCAATATTCCTGTAAATGATGACTCAGACAAGTTGGCAAGGAGAGTAGCAAACTTCTTGTAAATGATGACTCAGACAAGTTGTCAAGGAGAGTAGCAAACTTCTTGTAAATGATGACTCAGACAAGTTGGCAAGGAGAGTAGCAAACTTCTTGTAAATGATGACTCAGACAAGTTGGCAAGGAGAGTAGCAAACTTCCTGTAAATGATGAGACAAGTTGGCAAGGAGAGTAGCAAACTTCTTGTAAATGATGACTCAGACAAGTTGGCAAGGAGAGTAGCAAACTTCCTGTAAATGATGACTCAGACAAGTTGGCAAGGAGAGTAGCAAACTTCTTGTAAATGATGACTCAGACAAGTTGGCAAGGAGAGTAGCAAACTTCCTGTAAATGATGACTCAGACAAGTTGGCAAGGAGAGTAGCAAACTTCCTGTAAATGATGACTCAGACAAGTTGGCAAGGAGAGTAGCAAACTATGCCAGCCAGATACAAGTACAACTTATGAGGACTCAAAGAAGTGTCTCAGGAACAAATACATAATCATTGAGAATACAGAACACTAGGACTACCAGATCATAACACCTTTTATCAACTCAAAAGAAAAGAACAAGTACAATTTTTACTCCAAACAGGCCACAACACCTTATGTATATGAACCTATGATGAATGTGGCTGAGAGGTAAAATGTCTGCTGAACATCTGCTAGCATTTTAACCTGAACAAAAATATTGTCTCCCAGTGTACATCCTTGCCGCTGTGAAGAAACTAAGTCCGGACGATAAACGAAATGGCCACATGACATGCTTGTTAGATCTGGTGGAAGTCAAGGAGATGCGGGAATGGTGGTATGAACAAAGGGGCTGACAAAGAAAGAATGGAATGACAAAAATAAGGGAACAGACAGGTCTTGATTTCACCAAATTACAAATAGGTGAGAAATCTGGAAGAGAATAGCTACACAGGTTAGATGGTGGCTCAAGGACTCACCAAGTCTCGGGAGAGATAAAACATTGTCAGACAATGACTCTCCAAGTCTTGGGAGAGATAAAACATTGTCAGACAATGACTCTCCAAGACTTGGGAGAGATAAAACATTGTCAGACAATGACTCTCCAAGTCTTGGGAAAGATAAAGTATGATCAGACAATGACTCACCAAGTCTTGGGAGAGATAAAGTATGATCAAACAATGACTCACCAAGTCTTGGGAGAGATAAAGTATGATCAGACAATCTTAAAACTGTCAGGCAAGTATCAACGACCCAACATTTATACAAAGTTCTACCTTTGCGATCCACTTTGATGTCTAGCATCAGGGGCACTTTGCTTCCCTCGTTATTCTTTCCAAGACCTTCACCTTGCTTCCAACCCATCTTCTGAAGTAAGAACATGCCAATGCCTCCGTTGACAGGAGCAGCATTGGATAACTGTGTCTGTTGGAGGTCATGAATGAGAAAAATGATGCAAACAATCTCTACACTGGGTTATGTCCGCTCAAGAAATTATATCTGAACCACTGTGTATATGTGCAGTGTCTGTTTATGTATGCAGCATATACGTACCCAACATGTATTTCTTTAATGATGAATAAATAGATACTAAATACAGGGCATACAATCAGGGACAACAAAGAAAGGAGATATTAGTCAACTTGGAGATAAGCACGAATATATAAAATACTATGTGAGGCTGCGATTAGAGCTGCTGAGAACAGTAAAATCAACACAAAATTGTATCGAGAATTAAAATTAATAGAGAGAAATAGTTTGTCTTGTTCTCTACTAGTTTAGCTGCTGAGAACAGTAAAATCAACACAAAATTGTATCGAGAATTAAAATTAATAGAGAGAAATAGTTTGTCTTGTTCTCTACTAGTTTAGCTGCTGAGAACAGTAAAATCAACACAAAATTGTATCAAGAATTAAAATTAATAGAGAGAAATAGTTTGTCTTATTCTCTACTAGTTTAGCTGCTGAGAACAGTAAAATCAACACAAAATTGTATCAAGAATTAAAATTAATAGAGAGAAATAGTTTGTCTTATTCTCTACTAGTTTAGCTGCTGAGAACAGTAAAATCAACACAAAATTGTATCGAGAATTAAAATTAATAGAGAGAAATAGTTTGTCTTGTTCTCTACTAGTTTAGCTGCTGAACTCTTTAAATATGGAAGATGTTATCAATGCAATGGAAGAGATTTCAGGGACAAAATTGTCATGGTTTTAAATATCAACCGACATGGTTATTGGTGAAGAAGATAAATATTGTGTATGAATTTTTAGATAATTGAACAAGGAATTAGATTTCACCAATACCAAGATGATACAAGACATGTAAAAGGAATTAGATTTCACCAATACCAAGACGATACAAGACATGTAAAAGGGATTAGATTTCACCAATACCAAGATGATACAAGACATGTAAAAGGAATTAGATTTCACCAATACCAAGATGATACAAGACATGTAAAAGGAATTAGATTTCACCAATACCAAGATGATACAAGACATGTAAAAGGAATTAGATTTCACCAATACCAAGATGATACAAGACATGTAAAAGGAATTAGATTTCACCAATACCAAGATGATACAAGACATGTAAAAGGAATTAGATTTCACCAATACCAAGACGATACAAGACATGTAAAAGGAATTAGATTTCACCAATACCAAGATGATACAAGACATGTAAAAGGAATTAGATTTCACCAATACCAAGATGATACAAGACATGTAAAAGGAATATGATTTGATGAAGGTTCACTATCCATATTGACAGTGATGCACTCTGCTGCTAAATTTACACAACAGAAATCTGCCCGATGTACAGTGTGTCGAAATGTACAGAAAGAGTTCATATCATTTTGTGTTTACTTAGACTAAACAACTTGACATTATGGCAAGACAGAATGTTACCAACAGAACTGAAACAAGACTGCAGTCGTAAGATGGTAAGAAATAATTGTCTAATCCAACAGGAATGGTACAGAAAGAAGACGGCAAGAGAATGTGTCAGATAAGAAAGAATATTTCAAGATTTCTAGAAAAGTAATGAAACATTTGTACACTTAGAAAATAAAATATGGTTTTACAACTTAACCAGATTTAGACTGACAAACTTAATAGGATTTGGACGGACAAACTTAATAGGATTTGGACGGACAAACTTAATAGGATTTAGACTGACAAACTTAATAGGATTTAGACTGACAAACTTAATAGGATTTGGACGGACAAACTTAATAGGATTTGGACTGACAAACTTAATAGGATTTGGACGGACAAACTTAATAGGATTTGGACGGACAAACTTAATAGGATTT
This sequence comes from Megaustenia siamemsis, assembly GCA_032433765.1. NCBI lineage: Eukaryota > Metazoa > Mollusca > Gastropoda > Stylommatophora > Ariophantidae > Megaustenia > Megaustenia siamemsis. Next base: position 4,375,730 of record JAVIAB010000107.1, on the reverse strand, counting down.
AGACTGACAAACTTAATAGGATTTAGACTGACAAACTTAATAGGATTTGGACGGACAAACTTAATAGGATTTGGACTGACAAACTTAATAGGATTTGGACGGACAAACTTAATAGGATTTAGACTGACAAACTTAATAGGATTTGGACGGACAAACTTAATAGGATTTAGAGTGACAAACTTAATAGGATTTGGACGGACAAACTTAATAGGATTTAGACTGACAAACTTAATAGGATTTAGACTGACAAACTTTGGTACAACAGAAGGTTGGCAGCAGATGATGTATACTCATGCTACCCTCTGTACATGAAAGAAGAATAGAGGAAAGGAAAGACAGACAGAGAAAAATTTATACCAGGAGATATAAAAAGTTTGAGGCAACCTAACAATATGCAAGTGAAAGAAACAGCTGGAGAGACACTCAGTGTACGCAAAAACAAACAAGAAATTGTCTGTGATAGTGAAAACAAAAAGAACAAATGTGGCTAAATAATTTGTGATCCTGGACTAGGGAAAGGCAGAAGTTGAAATGTGTGACAACGTGTGAACTGTGTGAAACATAAAACAGTGATGAATTTATACTGGTGTGAAAATGCCATGTATTGAATGTGCGATGAATATTTGAGTAAAAGTTAAACAAATGTACGAAACTTTAAACACATCATTCATGCCCACCATGCAGACACTCAGCTATATATCACTGTCACTGAAAACATTCAAGGAGCTCTCAAGGTATCAATCACAACTGTGGCATATGGAAAACAATAGAGTTGACACCTACAAGTCCCTAATTAAATAACCTTATAAGGGTAAAAATTTGTATTTTTGGAAGGCAGCAACTGCGGTCTAATATAACTTGAACTACTTCGTCTGAGGGTGAACTGATTGTGTCAGATCAAAAAGTAGGCAAAACCTTCAGAAGAACAATAATATATTTGTTCATGAATATCTGCACATTGTCTAGATGGAGAGGCTTGGCCATAACATGGATGTGTGGTGAGATACAGATCTTGTACAAGGTCTGACACTTGATAACAAAGATCATTAGACACAGGGAGTCTAACAACTCTGCCCTATGTGCTGTCTTCAGCTCAAAAGGATAATAGATAGATTGGCACATTTATGGGTTGGTATCATACGAGGAAAATTAAGAAAAAATAATCATTTTTTTTGGCCATGTAATGAGAAGGGAACAGCTAAAGTATATTGTGACAACTGGGAAAGTTAAGGAACAAAGAGATAGAGAGAAGCAAAGAGAAAAGATACTAGACAGCTTAAGAGAATGGCTTGGCACTAGGTCAACAACAGAAATGATAAATAACTGTTGGGATAAAAAGTTGTGGAGAGACATGATCACCTACGCCAGTAGGTATGGTACTTGATGATGATGATGATCATACCAGGCCATCATACTTAGCAGAAACACTCTCTGGTACCCTGAAGTCAGCCATGGCAGTGGGCAATAACAAAATGTCACCACACCTGGTGACTACCTGCACTTCCTGACCAGTAGGCTAGTACATTAACCCCTACACTGCCCGAGCAGCAGATCAGTATATTAACCCCTACACTGCCCGAGCAGCAGATCAGTATATTAACCCCTACACTGCCTCAGCAGCAGATCAGTATAATAATCCCTACACTGCCCGAGCAGCAGATCAGTATAATAATCCCTACACTGTCCGAGCAGCAGATCAGTATATTAATCCCTACACTGCCCGAGCAGCAGATCAGTATATTAACCCCTACACTGCCCGAGCAGCAGATCAGTATATTAACCAAGGTAGAAGTCAGGGGGGAAGTACTTGAAACAGTCTCTATTGTGGTTTTAGCAGCTCTATTGGAATGTTAACAATGTACATATATCAAACATGCAATAAAGGATTCAGAAGAGATGAACATAATGGCTAGCTACTCCAGCATGAAATAAAAGATAACTTAGAAGTACAACACATGAAACTAGCTACTCCAGTATGCAGTATGAAATAAGAGTTGACTCAGAAGTACAAAGTATGAGGCTGGCTACTCCAAAGAAAGCACAAGGCTGACTACTCCAAAGAAAGCACAAGGCTGACTACTCCAATGAAAGGACAAGACCTGCTACTCCAAAGAAAGCACAAGGCTGACTACTCCAAAGAAAGCACAAAGCTGGCTAATCCAATGAAAGCACAAGACCTGCTACTCCAAAGTAAGCACAGGGCTGACTACTCCAAAGAAAGCACAAGGCTGACTACTCCAAAGAAAGCACAAGGATGACTACTCCAAAGAAAGCACAAGGCTGACTACTCCAATGAAAGTACAAGGCTGGCTACTCCAATGAAAGCACAAAACCTGCTACTCCAAAGAAAGCACAAGGCTAACTACTCCAATGAAAGCACAAGACCTGCTACTCCAAAGAAAGCACAAGGCTGACTACTCCAATGAAAGAACATGACAAATGCAAACAATTCATAAAACCTTTTTGAAGGTCATAACAAAATGAGTCGATGACAGGTTGGTGATTAACTAAGACCACATCTGTCTCCAACTTGTAATGGTAGACTAGCTTGAATGTCTCCATATTCTCTAGAACTGTGCTAGTGCCAGTGATGCTATTAGAAGGGTCTCCCAAACTGGACAGGTCAGGGTTTGGACCAAATAGAGACACAAATATATTGAAATCTGAGACACTCTGCTACATGTCTAGTGTATCAATTCCATATAATTTTCAATATAACAATGAATACCAAAGAGAATTTGGGAAAAAGCCTATTAGCCACATCTATTTTATCCTTGGCAGTTAAAAAAAAAAAAAAAGCCAAACAGGCAATAACATTAAGGCTTAGGTTTGAACAACCAAGATGAAAACCGTCATTGACAGAAGATATTGGCGAGACATAACCTGAATTGGGCACACATTTCTGACAGAACAATATGATGATGGTGTATGTGACAGTGATATCCTCACACATAATAGCTGAGTGTTTTTGCAGTGCGGGTACTCACCTAACCCTCAGGGCGTGAGGAAACTGCCCCGTCTCACTCACTAATATGGCATGATGGCCATTTTGGATAACAAACCTCAGAAATGATCCTGTGGTACATTGATCCTATTTTTCTCGCAATTCTATCATTACAGCACATTAAACAATTCTATCATTACAGCACATTAAACAATTCTATCATTACAGCACATTAAACAATTCTATCATTACAGCACATTAATCAATTCTATCATTACAGCACATTAAACAATTCTATCATTACAGCACATTAAACAATTCTATCATTACAGCACATTAAACAATTCTATCATTACAGCACATTAAACAATTCTATCATTACAGCACATTAATCAATTCTATCATTACAGCACATTACACAATTCTATCATTACAGCACATTACACAATTCTACCATTACAGCACATTGAACAATTCTATCATTACAGCACATTAAACAATTCTATCAATACAGCACATTAAACAATTCTATCATTACAGCACATTAAACAATTCTATCAATAAAGTACATTAAATAATTCTATCATTACAGCACATTACACAATTCTATCATTACAGCACATTAAACAATTCTATCATTACAGCACATTAAACAATTCTATCATTACAGCACATTACACAATTCTATCATTACAGCACATTAAACAATTCTATCATTACAGCACATTAAACAATTCTATCATTACAGCACATTACACAATTCTATCATTACAGCACATTAAACAATTCGATCAATACAGCACATTAAACAATTCTATCATTACAGCACATTCAACAATTCTATCAATACAGCACATTCAACAATTCTATCAATACAGCACATTAAACAATTCTATCAATACAGCACATTAAACAATTCTATCATTACAGCACATTAAACAATTCTATCATTACAGCACATTAAACAATTCTATCATTACAGCACATTACACAATTCTATCATTACAGCACATTACACAATTCTATCATTACAGCACATTAAACAATTATATAATTACAGCACGTTACACAATTCTATCATTACAGCACATTAAACAATTCTATCATTACAGCACATTACACAATTCTATCATTACAGCACGTTATACAATTCTATCATTACAGCACATTACACAATTCTATCATTACAGCACATTAAACAATTCTATCATTACAGCACATCAAACAATTATATAATTACAGCACATTAAACAATCCTATCACAACAGCATATTAAACAATTCTACCATTATGGCACATTAAACAATTCTATCATTATGGCACATTATACAATTCTATCATTATGGCACATTATACAATTCTATCATTATGGCATATTACACAAGTCTGTCCTATGCATTGTATAACCATTCCTGATAAATGATGACCATACCTGACATTGGAATCAAGTACATCTTCTCTCACTATATTGTGATTACTGTTATTACAAAAAACCCTATGATATCTGATTAATCTATTCAGGTTTTTAAATCAAATAGCCATGGTCTGTCCTGAAAAATAAAATCAATCTGCTCACTTCAAATACATGGGAAGCTTTTCCCACAAGTTGCAAAAATGGAATGTAACCGTGCAAAGTCAAATTCATCTCATCTTTTTTTTTAAAATGAGATTTAACATAAACCCTGAATAAGATCACACATTTATAGTTACAAATAATATATAAGAAAATGTTATCTAACAATTGTTACTTTCATTTTGTTTCAATTTCTATTTTATTTTCTCTACTTGTGTTAAGGACAATGTGTGGTTTTAATTTCTCATATATTTACAATTAATTTTCTTTGAAATTCCATAAATTGGTTTATGTTATCGTATCATATATGTAACAGATTTTGTTCTTCTAATCTTATATCAATTGTGTGTCTTGAATGAGCCAGCCTCTCTAGTGAAGTTCTGAGGGAGTGAATTTTGCTTGAATATCACTTTTTCCTCTTTTTCACACCAACAGCTGCATGCTCAGGTGTCCCCTGCCATATAGGCAGATATTCTCAGTCTTCAGAGGTACTCTCATATTTGTATTGTTGAGAGTTTTGACATGCACAAAGTTCAACAACAGGTTTCATTCACATATACAGCATATGGTTATCACAACTTTAGACAAACCATCTGCAATATATCATTATCAACTATCATCACATTTCTTTGTATGCGTGCATGTTTTTATTTTAGGGAGAGGGAGGGTGGGGGAGTGTTGTATACTAATTTTGAAATATAAGCAGACTCAAAAGTACTTTACATCTAGGATAGGCCCTTCCTTAAGTACTTCTCTCCTCTCCTTCTTTCAATAATAGTTGACTTGTTGAATAACCACCTTTTCAAAGTTTGCTGACAGTACTTTTGTTTCACAATACAAACTTGCACTTTTGATAAGATGGAGTAGTACTGCTAACATTTCTGAGCCATCTTATTCAGCGTGAGTTATTATTGAAAGTTATGATTCTGTTTCTTTTCTGAGTTCTGGTAACATAAGGCCGAGGCCATTTACAATTATATCAAATTTTTGCCAACACGTTAAGCGACCTTCACCCTGAGAGGTCATTAAAAAGCTTCACATATATCTGAAAGAATACTTGACGAGCTCCTGCGTACCAGCACACTAGCCAAGTCCAGAAAAATGGACACGTCGAAGCTGGAAACATCCTTGATAAGATTCAAAGATGAACCATCGAAGACAAGAAGCATTCACTCACTGAGTGATGCCATTGGCTAGTGTGCTGGTATGCAGTTAGCCCCGGGACGTCTTTCACAGCAATGGTGAGTGCAGACAACCTGTAAGAAATATGGAAAGCAGAGGCTTATTGCCAGCCTGGAGAAATATATCAACAGGCCTTTCATTATGGAAAAGCTTGCTGATATAGCAAATTAACATATATATGGAAACCAATGAACTTAAAGACATTACAAAAGTAATTTTGCATTACTTTACATTAAAATAACAAACACTACATGAATAATCATACGAGAGTTCTACAAACAATGAAATGGTGATACATTTTAATTCACAGGTGTCTAGACATAAATATTGAAAGATATTGAATCAAATGGCCTCTAAATTTATGGTTCCCAGCCTGTATTTATAGAACACCTGGGAGGGGTCGAATGTATAACATTGAGGACCAGTATACCAAAGTACAAAATCACAACAGCGACGTTTAATAACTCAATCACTGTTAAATGATATTTTTCATTAGAAATAAATTATTCAGCTCTTTCCAATTGTTTACTTGTATTCAACTTCAAATCAACATAATTTCTGAGAGAATCTTCAAATGGACAAAAGTACAGATTCATTTGTACATACATCATTTAGGAAATAAAAATAAGAAAAATGAACTTGGTCAAAAACAGCAACTACTTATTCTAGCCTAAAGTTATGTAGAGCTGTTTATAGGGTAACAATTTGTTAAAATATAAATAAGATATGGTTAGAGATTAGATGTGTAAGATGTTGAGACAAGGCTCGAGTTTAGAGATTAGATGTGTAAGATGTTGAGACAAGGCTCGAGTTTAGAGATTAGATGTGTAAGATGCTGAGACAAGGCTCAAGGCTAGAGATTAGAAGTGTAAGATGTTGAGACAAGACTCAAAGCTAGAGATTAGAAGTGTAAGATGTTGAGACAAGACTCAAGGCTAGAGATTAGAAGTGTAAGATGCTGAGACAAGCTCAAGGCTAGAGATTAGAAGTGTAAGATGTTGAGACAAGACTCAAGGCTAGAGATTAGAAGTGTAAGATGTTGAGACAAGACTCAAAGCTAGAGATTAGAAGTGTAAGATGTTGAGACAAGACTCAAGGCTAGAGATTAGAAGTGTACGATGTTGAGACAAGGCTCAAGGATAGAGATTAGAAGTGTAAGATGTTGAGACAAGACTCAAGGCTAGAGATTAGAAGTGTAAGATGCTGAGACAAGCTCAAGGCTAGAGATTAGAAGTGTAAGATGTTGAGACAAGACTCAATCTAATGTTGCGGCCAAAGTGATTCTTGTAAGAAAAGAAAAATAGCAGCAGAAAATACAAGACATCTTAACAGTCTAGCAAGGAATGAGATGATGGTAACACTGATTGGGAACACCAGTGACAGAAATACAAGAAGGGATATGATTGGCTATGCCAATAGTAAAAGAAAGCAACAAGAAAGGTCTCAGTCTGAGCAGTAAGAAAACAGAAGTAATGGTCATATCAAAGAAACAATCATCACCATCATGCACCATAAAAATAAACAGGGCAAATCTGAAACAAGTGCAACGCGTCAAATACTTGGGCACAATAATAACATCAGATGGAAGATGCACCACAGAAATAAAAAGCAGAATAGCTCAGGTTAAATAACATTTCAGAAAATAAAAAAATGTCTTATGTAATAAATCTATGTCAATTGAAGTCAGAAAGAGAATTCATCAGTGCTTAGCAAAGCGAATCATGGACAGTAGACAAACAAATGAAAAGACGATTGGAGGCCACAGAGGTGTGATTTCTCAGAAGAATATTGAAAGTTCCCTGGACAGCTAAAAAGACCAACGAAGAAATTCTCAAAGAGGTCAACATAAAAAGGAGTTCTTAAAAAGCATTAGAAAGAAACAATCAAGATTTTTCGGGCTCATCATGAGAAGAGAGAAGTTGAAATACTTGGTTTACAACTGGCAAAATACAGAGAAAGAGAGATTGCAGATGATCAAGAGAAAAGATACTAGATAGCTTGGTGTCATGGCACGAAAAACAGTCAACAACAGAATTGATATGATGCTCTGTGGATAGAAGGAGCAGTGATAGCTCACTGGATAGTGAACTGATTACAAAGGACAAGAGGTCGGGTTCGATCCTGATAAACGGCTTCCAGGTTCACTTAGCCTTAAATGGGTACCGGATTTTTTTCTGGGAAAGTAAAGCGGCACTGGTGTAATACTGACCACACCCAAAGAATTAATGTGCGAAAGGTCTGTAAAACTGATGGTCACTAACACCATATTCCCTTTATGTCACCAAGTGGCGTGACGGGGCTCTTGACTTTTTACTTTTACTGTATATAAACAAATTGTGGAAGGATCGTCTATGCCAACTGGTATGGCACGTGATGATGATGAGAATGGTTATGACGCTAAATAATGATGTGCAAAACAAAGTGTGTGAGTGTATGTGTTTCTAAATGGTGAATGATGATTGTGATCATGACTGGAATGAAATGATGTCATGTGGTCCCTATATTGAAGGTTGGCTATGCTTAATCTCCAGAATCGTCTGTTGTAATGCTCACACATGTAGGCACGATGTTTTTATGCCGCTGTTTGTCGTTTGATGATACTCCCTCAGCTTTTGTCCCCTTTCATCAGCTTTTGTCCACTTTCCTGTTTGCACTTCACCTTTCCCTCAAGCACAGCATCATGTCTCATTCATCCATCATCCTTTAACTTTTGGGGAGTCATTCTGTGATGGATGTCAGAAACAAACAACCTCCACCATCTTTCCCTGACACCAAGACCTGTCCATTCTTTGACGTTGTCTTCCCACCCTGCCCTAGTGTCAGCTTCTTCTCCTTCTTCTTCATCCGAAAAATCAAAACAAAACTGTTAGAACCAACACTGATGGCTTTGAGATCTTCTGTACAAGCCAAATAATTTCATCTATTAAACTCTGCTTATTTCAGCTTGTTCTATTACCTTACCTATTTCATCCCCCCCCCCTTTTTTTTAACCATAAAAACAGCTTTATTTTGTTTTACTCTTAAAATTTGTGATAAAAATAAAATTTGCAAGAGACGGATACAAAATGGTAAGAAAAATACCATATATGTGTATATATATATGGGCTTTGTTTGTGGGGTCAGTTTAGTAACTCATTCTTGAAAGTGTGGAGTTCTGTAAGTCTTGAGAGACTATAGCCGTGAGAAGACTGGCAGATATAGTTTTGTAAACATAGACCTGATATAGCTATCTCAAATCTATATTTTTAGTTAACAATTCTAGTATGCCTTAGATGGACCTGACTTCATCAAAGTCAGTCATGTCTAGCATCTTCGGATCATGCCAACAGGCATTCAAAGAGTGGACCTGACTTCATCAAACTCAGTCATGTCTAGCATCTTCAGATCATGCCAACAGGCTCTCAAAGAATGGACCTGACTTTCATTTCTAGCATCTTCAGATCATGCCAACAGGCTCTCAAAGAATGGACCTGACTTCATCAAACTCAGTCATGTCTAGCATCTTCAGATCATGCCAACAAGCTCTCAAAGAATGAACCTTACTTTCATGTCTAGCATCTTCAGATCATGCCAACAGGCTCTCAAAGAATGGACCTGACTTTCATGTCTAGCACCTTCAGATCATGCCAACAGGCTCTCAAAGAGTGGACCTGACTTCATCAAACTCAGCCATGTCTAGCATCTTCAGATCATGCCAACAGGCTCTCAAAGAGAGCTTCTTTCTTCTCTTACCCCAACTTCAAGTGTAAGATAAACACAGAGTGTAGAGTATTCGCATGTGAAATGATTTCTTGCTCAACAGTTAATCTCTACAATTTGGCATATTCCAGGGCAAACATCCTCTAGCTGTACCAACTGCAAATTCTAGGTACCTCACTTGAAGGACTAGGGAGCCGCAATAACTCAGTGGTTAGTGAACTGGACTACAAAGGACAAGAGGTAGGGTTCGATCCCAACCGACGGCTTCCAGGTTCACCCAACCTTTAATGGGTACCGGATTATTTTCTGGGAAAGTAAAACAGCACTGGCGTAATACCGACCACATTACCCCAAAAATAATGTGCCGAAGGTCTGTAAAATTTATGGTCACTAACACCATATTTCCTATACGCCACTTTGCGTGACGGGGGCACTTTACTTTTTTTTTTTACTTGAAGGACTAGGGAAGGTGTTAAAAAGCAAGCAAGAGTATTGTCTGCCTCAAATATAAACACTCCAAATTTGGAACACTTGAAATCGGGACTATCTGTTATGGTACTACTTATAACTTTACAGATAACACTAAAGTGCCCTGGAAACAGCTACAAACTGGTGGCCAATGGAACAATGACACACACTCAAATGTACCTGGCCTGCCCCATATAAGTCTCAACATTAATGTGAGGCTGACATATTAGATTCAAGTGTATCCTACCATTCACGTACAAGTATGAGAAAGAGTGAGGAAGCATCCTACAGTGTCTAGGGGTAGGACATCTTCAATGAAATCTGAGACCTTCAATGTGATCACAACTTGCATATAGGTGGGAACCATTGTTATTAAACTAGAGACCTTCAATGTGATCACAACTTGCATGTAGGTGGGAACCATTGTTATGTAACTAGAGACCTTCAATGTGATCACAACTTGCATATAGGTGGGAACCATTGTTATGTAACTAGAGACCTTCAATGTGATCACAACTTGCATATAGGTGGGAACCATTGTTATGTAACTAGAGACCTTCAATGTGATCACAACTTGCATATAGGTGGGAACCATTGTTATGTAACTAGAGACCTTCAATGTGATCACAACTTGCATATAGGTGGGAACCATTGTTATGTAACTAGAGACCTTCAATGTGATCACAACTTGCATATAGGTGGGAACCATTGTTATGTAACTAGAGACCTTCAATGTGATCACAACTTGCATATAGGTGGGAACCATTGTTATGTAACTAGAGACCTTCAATGAACCATTGACAATTCATAAAACAAAACTAACAAATTACAATTAATTACTTAGTCTAGGGTTTTAGGAGGTACAAGAAAAACATAAACTCAAGTATGAATGCACTGTGTATGTTCTGTGATAAGAACCAGAAATAATGAACATCATCTACATTAAGACAGACAGGTATAAGAACCAGAAATAATGAACATCATCTACATTAAGACAGACAGGTATAAGAAGCAGGTGTACTCAGTGAATAAATTCAGTACCTTTCTGACCCAAGCCTGATGCTTCTTGTTTCCAATGAGTTCTTCTTGTGACAGGACATGTGCCCCAGTACTACCTGTGAACTGTCCAGGCAAATGTTTGGAAGTTGCCCACTTGCTGGCCTGAAAATTGAAGAACTCATCAACTCAGAGAAAGCAAAGAAGTTCATGTTTTTGATATTTCATAAGTTGTACTGCCTTTGATACATTGTGCTCATCATCTGGCGGACTGCTGTGCCTGGTTGACTTAGTCTGTGTTCTTTCTTTAACTTATAGCACTACATGAGAATGGAGCTAACAATGTGCCCTTACATGCCTAAATCAGAGACCATGACCTGACTTTGACAAAGACCATGAGTTGGGTGTATAGATAATATTTGACAAAGACCATGAGTTGGGTGTATAGATAATATTTAACAAAGACCAAGAGTTGGGTGTATAGATAATATTTAACAAAGACCATGAGTTGGGTGTATAGATAATATTTGACAAAGACCATGAATTGGGTGTATAGATAATATTAACACATTTGCTACCGAGGGGTTCAACATGCTGCTGTGCTGTGCAGTTTTTAAAAATTTGAAAGAGTGATGACAAAAATAAATGAAAATTGATCTAAAACACACATTTTGTTGGGACAACTTGTTCACAAAGTTGGAAAAGCCTTCAAGAGAACTACAAGGTTTCTGCAGAAATCATAGCGAAAACGTCAATAAATTAGAAGCTGCAAAACATGGCTCTTGGGCTCAACACGCAGGCTGCTAGAGTTGCATTTTGCAGCTTGATGTATGGTATGCATTAAAGAAATCATGCAACAACATGAACTAAGAGAAGCAATAAAAGGGGGACCTCGGTAGCCTAGATGGGAAAACCACCCCATTAGACTACCGATGTTTGGACAACTTGTGTTCAATTCCTGCTGGAAGCAGTGTGAGTCGTACTCGTGGTTGGGAAAAAAATACCCCCACGGTCAACTCAGCAGCTGGCAGAAATGGGTACCAGGGTAGTACTCTAGCAAGATGAGACAAGCCGCCTTGCATCATGAATTTTGATGCTTGAAGCGACACTATCCAGAAGTATTTGAATACTTCTGGATAGGCAGCCAAGCACTTATGGATGAGAACCTCGTACTTTACCTTTATCTAAGCAATAGAAGGGAGCCGCGATAGCTCAGTGGTTAGTGAACTGGACTGCAAGGGGACAAGGGGTAGGGTTCGATCCCAACCGACGGCTTCTGGGTTCACTCAGCCTTAAATGGATACCGGATTTTTTTTTGGGAAAGTAAAGCAGCACGGGCGTAATACCGACCACATTACCCCAAAAATCATGTGCTGAAGGTCTGTAAAATATAGGGTCACTAACACCGTATTTCCCTATACGCCACTTGGCGTGACGGGGGTACTTTACTTTTTTTACTTAAGCAATAGAAGATTTAAAAAAAAAACTAATGAGATAAATAAGAGTGGTCAAAAACCAAGATGATTCTGACATGAAAACAGGTAATTGTAACTAATTTTGAGGTGTTGAAATCAAAACATATCTAAACAGCATTAATTGCAGCAGCTTTGTGCTTCTTTCCCTATCAAATGTAGCTCAGAAATGCCCAGGATATGTGTGAATTGTGCAGATCAATTCTGCTATGTTTCTGGTTAAGTGATTTTTGTATCAGAAAAATGAAATATCTCTGTGGTGATTAAGAAAGCCTACAATTTATATAATGCTGCAAAAAAAAAAAAAAAAAGAAGAATCAGGATAAGAGCTGGTACCACACAACTGTTGGAATAGAGGAGCAGCAAATCTGAAACAGTGGTTGAGAGGCAAATGGCACACTTTACAGCCCCAATGATTAGGATAGATCACACTGATCATATCATCATAATTGTTACTTCTGCATGGTCCCTCCAATTTGAAAAGACATGTCAAAGAAAATTTGGACTATAAATATATTTAATCATCCCCCAGACAATACATCACACACAACATGGCAATGGCCCACTGGTTCCCAAAGTGCCAGAATCATTTTCAGCTGATTCAACTGAGGAAGAAGAGAAAGTTTGTCATTCTGAACCAGCTTTACAAGTGCTGCATCTAGCAACAAATATGGATTAGATATGAATATCAAAAAGACTAAAACTATGATCATAAACAAAGAAAATATTCAAAATTCACAAGTGGATATCAAAATTGAAGGAACAGGCCTGGAGACAGTTCAGAACTACAACTACCTTGGACATACTATAACCAGTGATGGAAAATATAAACTGAAATAAACAAAAGAATATGAAAGGACCAATAACTTATGATACAAAGGACCAATAACTTATGATACAAAGGACCAATAACTTATGATACAAAGGACCAATAACTTATGAGACAGATAAAAGACAAAAATAAATAAATAATGACAAAACAGCTGGTAAAGCTAAATGATTCATGGGATTAATATTTTACAAACATAAAAGATAACCCCAAATGTGATGACAGTTGATACATGACAGATGATTTGTTATCTAAAGTTGTGATGATAAAACGCTGCACACATTAATGTACCTGTTGTTGAACTTCATGTATCTTTGAAAGGGCCTGCACATCAAAGGGGTTCTCCTGCAGCTTCCGGACTGCCTGTAGCCTCTCAGAGATGAGAGCCCCAATGTCAATTGTCTACTCACACAAAAATAATCCAATATTAGTGACAAGATGTCAATTGTTTGCTCACACAAAAATAATTCAATATTAGTGACAAGATGTCAATTGTCTGCTCACACAAAATAATTCAACATTAGTGACAAGATGTCAATTGTCTGCTCACACAAAAATAATTCAATATTAGTGACAAGATGTCAATTGTTTACTCACACAAAAATAATCTAATATTAGTGACAAGATGTCAATTGTCTACTCACACAAAAATAATTCAACATTAGTGACAAGATGTCAATTGTCTGCTCACACAAAAATAATTCAATATTAGTGAAGATGTCAATTGTCTACTCACACAAAAATAATTCAATATTAGTGACAAGATGTCAATTGTCTACTCACACAAAAATAATCTAATATTAGTGACAAGATGTCAATTGTCTACTCACACAAAAATAATTCAATATTAGTGACAAGATGTCAATTGTCTGCTCACACAAAAATAATCCAATATTAGTGACAAGATGTCAATTGTCAGCTCACACAAAAATAATCCAATATTAGTGACAAGATGTAAATTGTCTACTCACACAAAAATAATTCAATATTAGTGACAAGATGTCAATTGTCTACTCACACAAAAATAATTCAATATTAGTGACAAGATGTCAATTGTCTGCTCACATAAAATAATCCAATATTAGTGACAAGATGTCAATTATCTGCTCACACAAAAATAATCCAATATTAGTGACAAAATGTCAATTGTCTACTCACACAAAAATAATTCAATATTAGTGACAAGATGTCAATTGTCTGCTCACACAAAAATAATACAATATTAGTGACAAGATGTCAATTATCTACTCACACAAAAATAATCCAATATTAGTGACAAGATGTCAATTGTCAGCTCACACAAAATAATCCAATATTAGTGACAAGTAACCCACCACTTCCCTTATAAAAATTTAAGATAGAGATGTGTAAATTAAATACGAACAACAATTAATTGCGATGACCATTTAAAACAAATGCATATTTCAGAACCACCATCATTATGTGCTTGTCTCTTTTATATTCTATCTCACTCTTAAATACATAAAATAAATGATACACTTTGACATTAATCAGTTTCTGGTCAAGATAGTGTCCGTGTGTGGACTGTTTTCAAATACAGAGTGTTTGGTTTCTAAATACGCTGGTTACAAGCAGTGTCTCAGTTAGCTGAGTTGGCAGTGTTCCCTAGCATATGGCTGTTCATGGCAAGGCACTGTGCCAGGGAGTACAGGTTCGATCCTGCTTCGGACTATATATTGTTCTTTGTTTTTTTATCTTTTGTTGATTATTTCGTCATTTTTTCCAAATGCTGTAGACATACCTCCTCCTCCTCCCATGATTCACTTACAAGTGCTGTGTTCTGCTTGGATTTAGTGTTCTGTTCATGCTTGTTGTGGGTGTTTAACTACAGGCTGGAGGAAGGTGAATTTCTCGTTAAGTAGATATTTGTTCTCCTTTTCAATCGGTATCTATTGGTGGTAGGTTATTGTTTTTACTGCTGCACCAATGAATGTCTATTTCCAACAGCAACTTTCTTGTCCAGTTTGCTGACTGCCTTTACCATCTGCCCGTAAAAGAACTTATAAGTAGGCGCAGATGCCTATTATTGTGGTTTATCTGTACTTTTAGTCCAATACATCTGACTCCAGGGAGCCGTGCTGGCTCAGTGGTTAGTGAACTGGACTACAAAGGACAAGGGGTAGGGTTCGATCCCAACTAACGGTTTCTGGGTTCACCCAGTCTTAAATGGGCAGTGGATTTTTTCTGGGAAAGTAAAGCACGCAGGCGTAATACCGACCACATTACCCCAAAAATCATGCGCTGTAGGTCGATAAATGTATGGTCACTAGCACCATATTCCCTATACACCACTTGGCGTGATGGGGCTCTTTACTTTTTACTTTTACATCTGACTTCAGCAGGACATTTTTGAGTAACGAGTTGACTTTCCTCTTGCTCCCTACTTGGCCAGACTAGATTGTTTCCAAGAAAAAAACAGCCAGAGATAGATTGTCAGTTTCCAGGAGTAAACAGTCAGTGCCTAGATTGTCTGTTTCCAGGAGTAAACAGTCAGTGCTTAGATTGTCTGTTTCCAGTAGTAAACAGTCAGTGCTTAGATTGTCTGTTTCCAGTAGTAAACAGTCAGTGCTTAGATTGTCTGTTTCCAGTAGTAAACAGTCAGTGCCTAGATTGTCTGTTTCCAGGAGTAAACAGTCAGTGCTTAGATTGTCTGTTTCCAGTAGTAAACAGTCAGTGCTTAGATTGTCTGTTTCCAGTAGTAAACAGTCAGTGCCTAGATTGTCTGTTTCCAGTGGTAAACAATCAGTGCCTAGATTGTCTGTTTCCAGTAGTAAACAGTCAGTGCCTAGATTGTCTGTTTCCAGTAGTAAACAGTCAGTGCCTAGATTGTCTGTTTCCAGTAGTAAACAATCAGTGCCTAGATTGTCTGTTTCTAGGAGTAAATAGTCAGTGCTTAGATTGTCTGTTTCCAGTAGTAAACAGTCAGTGCTTAGATTATCTGTTTCCAGTAGTAAACAGTCAGTACCTAGATTGTCTGTGCCAGGAGTAAACAGTCAGTGCCTAGATTGTCTGTTTCCAGTAGTAAATAATCAGTGCCTAGATTGTCTGTTTCCAGTAGTAAACAATCAGTGCCTAGATTGTCTGTGCCAGGAGTAAACAGTCAGTGCCTAGATTGTCTGTTTCCAGTAGTAAATAGTCAGTGCCTAGATTGTCAGTTTCCAGGAGTAAATAGTCAGTGCCTAGATTGTGTTTCCAGTAGTAAACAGTCAGTGCCTAGATTGTCTGTGCCAGGAGTAAACAGTCAGTGCCTAGATTGTCTGTGCCAGGAGTAAATAGTCAGTGCCTAGATTGTCTGTGCCAGGAGTAAACAGTCAGTGCCTAGATTGTCTGTGCCAGGAGTAAACAGTCAGTGCCTAGATTGTCTTGTAATTTGCCTTGAATAAAAATAGATGTCATCAAACTATATATGGGAGACCAGACATTGGAAAAACAAACATTCAGAAAATTCTAAAATCACACAGTAAAATAATGATTGAGGATTGGATTGTAACACGGTTAAATGATTGAGAATTGAATTGTAAAACTATAAAATAATGAATGAGAATTGGCTAGCGACACAGTAAAATGAGGATTGAGGATTGGCTAGCGACAGTAAAATGATGATTGAGGATTGGCTAGCGACACAGTAAAATGATGATTGAGGATTGGCTAGCGCGACACAGTAAAATGATGATTGAGGATTGGCTAGCGACATAGTAAAATGATGATTGGCTAGCGACACAGTAAAATGATGATTGAGGATTGGCTAACAGCACAGTAAAATGAGGATTGGCTAGCGACACAGTAAAATGATGATTGAGGATTGGCTAGCAGCTCAGTAAAATGATGATTGAGGATTGGCTAGTGGCACAGTAAAATGATGATTGAGGATTGGCTAGCGACACAGTAAAATGATTGAGGATTGGCTAGCGACACAGTAAAATGATGATTGAGGATTGGCTAGCGACAGAGTAAAATGATGATTGAGGATTGGATGTAACACTATAAAATAATGATTGAGGATTAGCTAACAGCACAGTAAAATGAGGATTGAGGATTGGATGTAACACTATAAAATAATGATTGAGGATTGGCTAGCGACACAGTAAAATGATGATTGAGGATTGGCTAGCGACACAGTAAAATAATGATTGAGGATTGGATGTAACAAAGTCAGAAGGAAGATGTGAGTAGTTCGTAGTTAGCTTCTACTGGTGGTCAGTGACTTAAAAATGACAAAAACCGAAAGTCAATTTCGTATGCTTGTCCCAGGAGAGGATACAGTCTGATCTAATGAGATGGTGTCAAAGATTTAAGAAGCAAATCTGGGTTTACAAATTAACAGTGATGGAATTTTGATGTGTCAGGGTTAAAATGTAAAAAAAAATTGTGGCTTTACCGTAAACTAAAATATACCAATAACAAAGAAAATACAGGACAACCGAATCACTTAAACAGACAGCTGGCTTCATGAGAGAGTTCGGAATCCTACTCTGAAAGAGTCATGATCGCAGAAGAAGAAGAATATAAAAGAAAATAAAATCATAACTAAAACTATGAATAGTAAAATTCTATATTTACTCAACATTTCTGTATGGTGCAGAAACATGGACATTAAATAAGAAAATAAAGCAGAAAACTGAAGTCTTTGGATCTACAGGAGAATTGGGTAGAAGGTAAAGCAGACAAACAAGGAAATTCTGAATCAGCTGAAAATGAAAAGAACTACTTAACACAACTCACAAAAAGGCAACTGAAATTTGTTGGACATGTGAAGGGACATACATTTTCAAAAGTCATCATGGAAAAGAAGGTACATGAGGCAGACCAAGACTAAAGTGGACTGATACAGCAAAAGGTGGACAGGTGAACCTATGACAATGTATGCCATCAAGACAAGAGACAGAGTAAAATGGCGCTCCATGGTAGCCAACCTTCGATGTGGAGATGGTACTCCATGGTAGCCAACCTTCGATGTGGAGATGGCACTCCATGGTAGCCAACCTTCGATGTGGAGATGGCACTCCATGGTAGCCAACCTTCGATGTGGAGATGGCACTCCATGGTAGCCAACCTTCGATGTGGAGATGGCACTCCATGGTAGCCAACCTTCGATGTGGAGATGGCACTCCATGGTAGCCAACCTTCGATGTGGAGATGGCACTCCATGGTAGCCAACCTTCGATGTGGAGATGGCACTCCATGGTAGCCAACCTTCGATGTGGAGATGGCACTCCATGGTAGCCAACCTTCGATGTGAAGATGGCACTCCATGGTAGCCAATCTTCGATGTGGAGATGGCACTCCATGGTAGCCAACCTTCGATGTGGAGATGGCACTCCATGGTAGCCAACCTTCGATGTAGAGATGGCACTCCATGGTAGCCAACCATCGATGTGGAGATGACACTCCATGGTAGCCAACCTTTGATGCAAAGATGGCACCCAATGAATGAATGATGCTCCATGGTAAATCGATGTGGAGACGGCACCCAATGAATGAATGACTGTAAACTGTGATACTGGACACAACAAATGTCTATTTCAGGAAAAATGATGAAAGAAGACAACTGATTGAAGAGTTGATAGGTGCCATCTCTCTCAGGATAGCCTCTATATACTATTGTATAGGAAAAACAAAACAAGAAAATATGGTCATTAAAAGAGGAATAATAACATACACAAATACCTGAGTCTCTGACGGGTGTGCAAATATGCTGTCCACTTTCTTTTCCACATTAGGAGGGGGAGGAGCTTCACTTGTCACCTAGCAACAACACATACAAATAAATAAAATGCTATGTTTCTTTTTCACCTTTATCACTGACAGTCCCCAGAACCATTACCTCAGATATAAATGTAAGAGAAATATCACCAGAACCATTACCTCAGATATAAATGTAAGAGAAATATCACCAGAACCATTACCTCAGATATAAATGTAAGAGAAATATCACCAGAACCATTACCTCAGATATAGATGTTAGAAAAATATCACCAGAACCATTACCTCAGATATAAATGTAAGAGAAATATCACCAGAACCATTATCTCAGTTATAAATGTAAGAGAAATATCACCAGAACCATTATCTCAGTTATAAATGTAAGAGAAATATCACCAGAACCATTATCTCAGAAATAAATGTCAGAGAAATATCACCAGAACCATTATCTCAGTTATAAATGTAAGAGAAATATCACCAGAACCATTATCTCAGAAACAAATGTCAGAGAAATATCACCAGAACCATTATCTCAGTTATAAATGTCAGAGAAATATCACCAGAACCATTATCTCAGAAATAAATGTCAGAGAAATATCACCAGAACCATTATCTCAGTTATAAATGTAAGAGAAATATCACCAGAACCATTATCTCAGAAACAAATGTCAGAGAAATATCACCAGAACCATTATCTCAGAAATAAATGTCAGAGAAATATCACCAGAACCATTACCTTAGATATAAATGTCAGAGAAATATCACCAGAACCATTATCTCAGAAATAAATGTCAGAGAAATATCACCAGAACCATTATCTCAGTTATAAATGTAAGAGAAATATCACCAGAACCATTATCTCAGAAACAAATGTCAGAGAAATATCACCAGAACCATTATCTCAGTTATAAATGTCAGAGAAATATCACCAGAACCATTATCTCAGAAATAAATGTCAGAGAAATATCACCAGAACCATTATCTCAGAAATAAATGTCAGAGAAATATCACCAGAACCATTATCTCAGTTATAAATGTAAGAGAAATATCACCAGAACCATTATCTCAGAAACAAATGTCAGAGAAATATCACCAGAACCATTATCTCAGAAATAAATGTCAGAGAAATATCACCAGAACCATTACCTTAGATATAAATGTCAGAGAAATATCACCAGAACCATTATCTCAGAAATAAATGTCAGAGAAATATCACCAGAACCATTATCTCAGAAATAAATGTCAGAGAAATATCACCAGAACCATTATCTCAGAAATAAATGTCAGAGAAATATCACCAGAACCATTATCTCAGAAATAAATGTACACCATATTTCCTATATGCAATGTGGCATGATGGGGCTCTTTACATAAGCAAGTCTGACACCAAAGGATTTGTTTAAGAAAATAATTCCAGCCACTTGTAGTCTGGCCTGGACATGTAAGGCAACAGGGAAGATTGTGTTTTATTCATTGGCTGGCATTGGGAAAACATGAAGAATTGTTACTGCAGGGATTGTTGTTACTGCAGAGATTGTTGTTACTCCAGGCATTGTTGTTACTCCAGGGATTGTTGTTACTCCAGGCATTGTTGTTACTCCAAGGATTGTTGTTACTCCAGGGATTGATAAACAAAGTACTTGGAGCTCAGTTCTACTATTGTCATGATGCATTTTGCAGTAAATAATCAAAAGGAGTACTTAAAACTCATTTCTACTACTGTAAATGTGATTTGGAGTAATTGAGCAAAAAGAGTACTTAGAACTCATTTCTATAATTGTAAATAAGCAATTTGAAGCAAATAAGCAGAGTACTTAGAACTTAGTTCTACTATTGCTTTAATGCACTTTGTAGTAAATAAGCAAACAAAATAATTGGGGCTCAATTCAATAATTGTCATGATGCACTCTGACAAACCTACAAACATTGACAACTCACCTGTGAGGCTGAGCTTGTTGAGCTGTGGTTCGGAGTTGGCGTTGTTTTCACAACAGGTACCCACTCTGACTCACTGGCTCGATGATGAGACCCACTGGAGACTGGGAAGGTCAATCTGAGAGTTGCCTGCTGGGCTTGTTTCTCCGAGGGTGTCAGAACTGGCAGTTGCTTTGCATTCTGCAAAACATAATGTCTAGTTGACATTCACAATATATAACAAGATAAAACATAATGTCTAGTTGACAGTCACAATATATAACAAGATAAAACATAATGTCTAGTTGACATTCACAATATATAACAAGATAAAACATAATGTCTAGTTGACAGTCACAATATATAACAAGATAAAACATAATGTCTAGTTGACAGTCACAATATATAACAAGATAAAACATAAAGTCTAGTTGACAGTGTGAGATGTCACAAACTGAAACCACTCCTATAAAACATGAGTTTGAAGAACAAGTGGAGGCTCTGGATATCTACATCCTTAAATGCAGCTACATTTTCAAGATCAGAACTAAATGTCACTTTTAAATTAAAAAATAAACAGCTGCGTTGTGCCTATTTACCCGAATGTTCATGACAATATTGCAGGAACTTGCTTCCTTCATTTTGAATGGATGATGTATCAACAGATCCTCATCATCATCACTCTGCTTGACAGCATCATCTTCGCTGCTGCTGCTGCACAAGTCATTGCCAGTCTTTGTTTTACCTTTCTCTGATATCCTCTTGCAAAACTCTAAAATAATAAAAAAAACAGATGAAAGATCAGCAAAGAAACTCAGATTAAAATCGTATTTTTAAAATATGGTTCCCTAGCTATTCCTTGTTTATCTACATGCAAATACTAATTACCATTTCAGCTGCTGCAGGAAATAGTGATATTATTATCATT
This sequence comes from Megaustenia siamemsis, assembly GCA_032433765.1. Taxonomy (NCBI): domain Eukaryota; kingdom Metazoa; phylum Mollusca; class Gastropoda; order Stylommatophora; family Ariophantidae; genus Megaustenia; species Megaustenia siamemsis. The sequence continues at coordinate 4,354,001 of JAVIAB010000107.1, read as the reverse complement.
TCAGCTGTAGCATGAAATACTAACATCATTACTATTGCAGCAGGAAATATTGATGTCATTACTATTTCAGGTGCAGCAGGAAATACTGATATCATTACCATTTCAGCTGAAGCAGGAAATACTGACATGACCTACTAATTACCATTTCAGCTACATCATGCACATATCACCAGATCTAATAATGTAGCTAAAACCATCTTACAGGAACAATAAAAAGGTGCCCAGATAGACAAACAATCTGTTCTTTTAAATCTATGATGGACACCATTTGTACAAAGCTTCAAAGATCTTACAACACTGTCTCCTGATGGCATCAAAATAAGATGGTATGATCCAACCTTTAGAGGATGATATGATGGACTTGGCCAGAGAATTTAATGCAAGTATTCAGAGTTGCCAGATAAGAGACAATAGCTCCACAGTGACCTTCCTTGAATGCCAAAGCAGTGACCTTCCTTGAATGCCAAAGCAGTGACCATCCTTGAAAGCCAAAGCAGTGACCTCCCTTGAATGCCAAAGCAGTGACATTCCTAGAATGCCAAAACAACAACCTTCCTTGAATGCCAAAACAACAACCTTCCTTGAATGCCAAAAGAGCAGCCTTCCTTGAATGCCAAAACAACAACCTTCCTTGAATGCCAAAAGAGCAACCTTCCTTGAATGCCAAAACAACAACCTTCCTTGAATGCCAAAAGAGCAACCTTCCTTGAATGCCAAAAGAGCAACCTTCCTTGAATGCCAAAAGAGCAACCTTCCTTGAATGCCAAAAGAGCAACCTTCCTTGAATGCCAAAACAGTGACTTTCCTTGAATGCCAAAACAGTGACTTTCCTAGAATGCCAAAACAACAACCTTCCTTGAATGCCAAAACAGTGACTTTCCTTGAATGCCAAAACAACAACCTTCCTTGAATGCCAAAAGAGCAACCTTCCTTGAATGCCAAAACAGTGACTTTCCTTGAATGCCAAAACATTGACTTTCCTTGAATGCCAAAACAGTGACTTTCCTAGAATGCCAAAACAACAACCTTCCTAGAATGCCAAAACAACAACCTTCCTTGAATGCCAAAAGAGCAACCTTCCTAGAATGCCAAAACAACAACCTTCCTTGAATGCCAAAACAGTGACTTCCCTAGAATGCCAAAACAACAACCTTCCTTGAATGCCAAAACAACAACCTTCCTTGAATGCCAAAAGAGCAACCTTCCTTGAATGCCAAAACAGTGACTTTCCTTGAATGCCAAAACATTGACTTTCCTTGAATGCCAAAACAGTGACTTTCCTAGAATGCCAAAACAACAACCTTCCTAGAATGCCAAAACAACAACCTTCCTTGAATGCCAAAACAGTGACTTTCCTTGAATGCCAAAACAGTGACTTTCCTAGAATGCCAAAACAACAACCTTCCTTGAATGCCAAAACAACAACCTTCCTTGAATGCCAAAACAGTGACTTTCCTTGAATGCCAAAACAGTGACTTTCCTAGAATGCCAAAACAACAACCTTCCTTGAATGCCAAAACAACAACCTTCCTTGAATGCCAAAACAGTGACTTTCCTTGAATGCCAAAACAGTGACTTTCCTAGAATGCCAAAACAACAACCTTCCTTGAATGCCAAAACAGTGACTTTCCTTGAATGCCAAAACAGTGACTTTCCTAGAATGCCAAAACAACAACCTTCCTTGAATGCCAAAACAGTGACTTTCCTTGAATGCCAAAACAGTGACTATCATAGAATGCCAAAACAACAACCTTCCTTGAATGCCAAAAGAGCAACCTTCCTTGAATGCCAAAACAGTGACTTTCCTTGAATGCCAAAACATTGACTTTCCTTGAATGCCAAAACAGTGACCTTCCCAGAATGCCAAAACAACAACCTTCCTAGAATGCAAAAACAACAACCTTCCTTGAATGCCAAAACAGTGACTTTCCTTGAATGCCAAAAGAGCAACCTTCCTTGAATGCCAAAACAACAACCTTCCTTGAATGCCAAAACAGTGACTTTCCTAGAATGCCAAAACAACAACCTTCCTTGAATGCCAAAACAGTGACTTTCCTAGAATACCAAAACAACAACCTTCCTAGAATGCCAAAACAACAACCTTCCTTGAATGCCAAAAGAGCAACCTTCCTAGAATGCCAAAACAACAACCTTCCTTGAATGCCAAAACAGTGACTTTCCTAGAATGCCAAAACAACAACCTTCCTTGAATGCCAAAACAGTGACTTTCCTAGAATGCCAAAACAACAACCTTCCTAGAATGCCAAAACAACAACCTTCCTTGAATGCCAAAACAGTGACTTTCCTTGAATGCCAAAACAGTGACTTTCCTTGAATGCCAAAACAACAACCTTCCTAGAATGCCAAAAGAGCAACCTTCCTTGAATGCCAAAACAACAACCTTCCTTGAATGCCAAAACAACAACCTTCCTAGAATGCCAAAACAACAACCTTCCTTGAATGCCAAAACAACAACCTTCCTTGAATGCCAAAAGAGCAACCTTCCTTGAATGCCAAAACAACAACCATCCTAGAATGCCAAAACAGTGACTTTCCTTGAATGCCAAAACAGTGACTTTCCTTGAATGCCAAAACAGTGACTTTCCTAGAATGCCAAAACAACAACCTTCCTTGAATGCCAAAACAGTGACTTTCCTTGAATGCCAAAACAGTGACCTTCCTTGAATGCCAAAACAACAACCTTCCTTGAATGCCAAAACAACAACCTTCCTTGAATGCCAAAACAACAACCTTCCTTGAATGCCAAAACAACAACCTTCCTTGAATGCCAAAAGAGCAACCTTCCTTGAATGCCAAAACAGTGACTTTCCTTGAATGCCAAAACAGTGACTTTCCTTGAATGCCAAAACAGTGACTTTCCTTGAATGCCAAAACAGTGACTTTCCTAGAATGCCAAAACAACAACCTTCCTTGAATGCCAAAACAGTGACTTTCCTTGAATGCCAAAACAGTGACCTTCCTTCAATGCCAAAACAACAACCTTCCTTGAATGCCAAAACAACAACCTTCCTTGAATGCCAAAACAACAACCTTCCTTGAATGCCAAAACAACAACCTTCCTTGAATGCCAAAAGAGCAACCTTCCTTGAATGCCAAAACAGCAACCTTCCTTGAATCCCAAAGCAGTGACCTTCCATGAGTGCCAAAGCAGTGATCTTCCTTGAGTGACAAAGCCTAACAAAGATCATTCTTCTTAGTTTTCTCTAGGTTTGCCTCTTTCTTCTACCCTCTGGTTCCCATTTGAGGGCTTGTCTTGAAATTCTCGTCTCTTTTCATTGTAGCCATGAGGAGGCATAAAAACACGAGAAATGAGTGAGGAAACAAAAGTGCCAAGTGCGGGGTAGGTGACCAGATAGCCGGGAGTATGGAGTCCACATGAAAAAAAGGTAGATTGTCATTCGTGAGAACAGAGTGAGTCTGGTAGACGTGAAATTAGACGTGTGGATCAAGTAGATTGGATGAAAATTAGAGGAAGTAGATTTTGATTGGAGAAGATAAATATTTAAGAGCAAGACACAAAGAACGGGGAGCTTTCTAGAAGGGATCCTGAGCAGAGATCCGAGAGGTCACACGCCTAGGTATAGAGATAATGTTCCCATTGTAGAATACGAATTGTTAAAGCTAGCGAGTTTAAAATAATTAGAAGTAAACCTCGAGGAGTAGAGAGGGCTGATGATGGCCCAAGTAATTACAAGTGTCAGAGATAGATAGTCATCGAGACTGTAGAAGTGATATACAAGAAATATAACAGTGAGCTGTTCAATGGGGAACAGTTCACATTAAGTTAGGGTAGTCACATGTGAAAGCATAGGGCCCAGTGGCGAGTAACATTACTGCTGGGCAACATGTGTGTGTCTGACCATAAGTTCCAGTCAGTATGGTCATTATATCACGTAAATATGTTGAAGTACGGCGCCTAGGTGTTGGGCTGTAATAAAGATAGTTTGCCTTAAAGTGAAGTCCTGTTGTGTGTTCCCACAGTTACCAGATCACGCCTGGCGTAGTAGAACTTGAAGGAGGAAATTTTAAAAAAAAGGAATTACATGTCGTGACACAACAGCAAACAAAGTACTACAATTGACACGGTAACAAATGTGTCAGTCTTCCAAGTTAAGAATCGCATGCATGACTGATCATCAAGGTGTCACGAGAGATCAGGGCATGAGCGACAGTGTGTCGCTACTCACGAGTTAGACAACCAGAGACCGGAGAAGTAAACAGCTGGTCCAAGCGGCCTATCCCAATTCAACGCCACCACCTAAGAGCGTGATCAGATGGTGGGGCTGGCGGTGAAAAGTGGCGACCGTACAAGGCAACGAGTATTGAATGTCCAAAGGCTTGAAGGCCAAAGAAAGAAAGAATCTATCATCTGGAGATAACAAGTCCTCATAAAGAAGAAGCAATAATTCATAATGCCTGATTGTGATGATCCATTTCGATCTTCTTCATGATGATGCGTTAATCGATTGATGAAGACATAATTCTTCCTGATCCATCCTGAGATGATGATTCAAAACCTTCTCATCTGATACATCATCACATGGCCAATATATGACCACCTTCTGTGGGTTACAATTTATATTTTAGGATGTTTTGTAATTCCTCTTATTTCTACACTAGTCTTTGAACTCATTCCATGACATACCAACTATTTTCCTCAGGCATTTGTTTTCAAAAGCATCCAGTTAATTTTCTATATCTTCAGTTGTTTTCCCAGTCTTGCATCCATAAGTAAGGGGGAATAACACATTTGAAAATGCAGAGCTTTGCAGCAATGTTTGGTTTGATGTATTCAATTGATTTCCAAGCTCCTGTGGTGACGTGCAATAGTGACAGACTTAGAGGATGCTACAACAGAGTATCATTTGACTATCTTCTACACCTGCTGTTGAGACTTGATCTACATCCTCTGATTAATAGATGGATAGTGATTATTAGATGGAGAGTGATTATTAGATGGAGAGTGATTATTAGATGGAGAGTGATTATTAGATGGAGAGTGATTGACCTTTGGCACGCAAGGTTTCTGTTTTTGAGATTGTGGTTCTGCCCTATGTGCCGTCTTCGGCTCGAAAGGGCGATAGATAGAGATAGATAGATTATTAGATGGGTAGTGGGGACTGGTTGGTCTCGAGGCAAGACTCTGGCCTCGAGACAGAGAGGTTGTGGGTTAAAATCCCAGTTGGTTGGGATTTTTATTTATGATTTCTCTCTGCGGCAACCACCCCAGGTCTCAGCAGCGAGGCCCGGCTTGAAACGTCAGTTACTCATCGACGGAAAAGATATGAGTACCTCCGAATTCGGAGTTATCTGCCTGTGCGGCGAGGGGCCCCTGTGCACACGGCTACCAGGGAAAAATGGATTAACACGCAAAATTAAGTTCCTAGTCTCTAGGGACTTCGACAGAGGTAAAAGCTGGCGAATGAAAAAAAAAGACGGGTAGTGATTATTAGATGGATAGTGATTATTAGATGGATAGTGATTATTAGATGGATAGTGATTATTAGAAGGATAGTGATTATTAGAAGGATAGTGATTATTAGATGGGTAGTGATTATTAGATGGATAGTGATTATTAGATGGATAGTGATTATTAGAAGGATAGTAATTATTAGATGGGTAGTGATTATTTGAAGGATAGTGATTATTAGATGGATAGTGATTATTAGAAGGATAGTGATTATTAGATGGATAGTGATTATTAGATGGATAGTGATTATTAGATGGATAGTGATTATTAGAAGGATAGTAATTATTAGATGGGTAGTGATTATTAGAAGGATAGTGATTATTAGATGGATAGTGATTAATAGATGGATAGTGATTATTAGATGGATAGTGATTATTAGATGGGTAGTGATTATTAGAAGGATAGTGATTATTAGATGGATAGTGATTATTAGAAGGATAGTGATTATTAGATGGGTAGTGATTATTAGAAGGATAGTGATTATTAGAAGGATAGTGATTATTAGATGGATAGTGATTATTAGAAGGATAGTGATTATTAGATGGATAGTGATTATTAGATGGATAGTGATTATTAGATGGGTAGTGATTATTAGATGGGTAGTGATTATTAGATGGATAGTGATTATTAGAAGGATAGTGATTATTAGATGGATAGTGATTATTAGATGGATAGTGATTATTAGATGGGTAGTGATTATTAGATGGATAGTGATTATTAGAAGGATAGTGATTATTAGAAGGATAGTGATTATTAGATGGATAGTGATTATTAGATGGATAGTGATTATTAGATGGGTAGTGATTATTAGATGGGTAGTGATTATTAGATAGGTAGTGATTATTAGATGGGTAGCTACATCTTTGCTGCAGAGAAAAGTGACATCTCAGATGTAGAAGCTGATTATCTGATCTGATAACAATTTTCCCATGACTTACACAAGGCTGTATGATGCCACCAGTCCTATTTGAGGCATATACCATACCCTCAACACCGTAATGACCTGTAACTTGGCATGAAGGAGTGGTTCTGTAACTGATAATAAGTGATAAAGATAGGTAAGCTCTGGAACTCCATTACTTTGAACTGTGGGTATTGTAAATGTTGGGTGTGGCTCACCTATGGTAGATGATGTAATTTTTCATTGCTTATCGTCCACACCTTGGATATTCAAGGATTAAACTGCCGCTGTACTGTTGACTTATATGGGAGTCAGGAGTGGTTGATGTGTAAATTAGTCACCTAATCGTCTGAACATCAGATTATTCTGAGATTATTGATGTTTTGGTTTTGACAGAGAAAGCATTATGCTCTTTCAGACGACTCAATAGCCTTCATTGCTCTTCTTCACATTCCCCCCTTAATTCATAGCCTCTTTAATAGGCCATAGAGGGATGAGGTCACAAGTCCTCTGACACTAGTATCCACAGCATACACTCTGACCTGGAATCCCTGCTGTCTTCAAGACTGTAGTAGGAGGATACTTAAAATTCCAATTTTAATTTGAAATAATGACTTACCTGTCAGCTCTTCTACAGACTTCCCCCCACTTTTCACCAAAGTCAGATCCACTTGTGGCCCCTGTCCAGTTTTCATATTCTGTAAAGCATTGGCTCTGTAAAAACATGAATTACTGTCATCCAATCACAGAGAACAAATAAAAGCATGAAATTATTTTCAAACAAGCATAGAAAGTAAAAGAAAACAGCAAAATATTTATAGTTACTATTTAAACAAGCAAATAATATACAACAAATGATTTCAATCTTTGAATTGCAAATTAACTACATCCGTTCAGTTCATAGAATCAGTATCACTCATATCTGAATGCTTGCTCTTTAAAACATCTACCTTATTTTCAGGCAGTCATAATGTCAACGCAGCAACAAAAACGATTTAAGCGACTACGTTAGTCTCTGCAAATATTTTGATTTTGCATTGTCAGTTGTGGAGTTAGCAAGGCTGAAATCCAGTGTGAGCCAAGTTGGTTGCACGGGCGACAATTTCAAACTATGTTACTGAAAAGAGAATTCCCACAGTCACTGCCAAATCCAATTCACTTGAATAAATTTTTAAAAATACATAAAAATTTTCTCAGAACAGCAAAAAACTGTTTTAGTGTTGGCACTCTCTAAACAGGCCTGCAGCAACGGCAGCTATCTTTCCTGGAAGCCTGGGAAAATGCATCTAAATATAATGCCAGCCGCTAGAATAAAGCTATATAATTACTGAGCAGGGCTATCTGAAGGTTTCTGATCAATAGGTTAAAAAAACTGATCACCATGAGTCTTAGGTATGGGTGGTACCAGGAAAATAAACAAAAACTATAAAAGCAAATGCCAAGGAATTTAAACAACAAAACTGTCAGGCAGTCTTAAGTTTGGAGTTTTGAGTTACAGCCAAAGAATTTGTGTTTAGTTTTAGTTCTGAAAGTTTACAGTTTTTAAGTTCAGAGCTAAAGGAGTTTAGAAGCACAAAAAGTAAACTCTTTGAAGTAGAAGCACAAAAAGTAAACTCTTTGAAGCTCTCATTTTCTACTAAAATTACATGTCTGCTTGTAAACATTTGTTTTAACCTACCTACACACACATATATATGGATCAAACCAGATCTCTTGTCCTTAATAGTCCTGTTTCACAAACAACTGAGCTATCACAGCATGTCCGTCTGTCCTGTCCTGCTTCTGTCTATCTATCTATCTCTTGCATGTGCTTGTATATACAAATTATATATATCATCACAATGAATGACACAACATGCAGAAGCCAGATAGATTTTATACTAACAAGACAACAGAACAAGAAAAGAGTAACCGACAGTAGAGCAATCCCAAATATTACAGATGACACGGAACACAAGATGGTTATGATCACATTAAGACAGCCAAATATAAAGAGAATATACGAAAACAAACAAAAGAAGCGAAAAGAACAGACAATAAAAATAAAACAATTAAATGATCAAGAAACAAGGAAAACCCTAGAAGAAAAACTAACAGAGGAATTCAAGAAACTCCCTAACGAAGTATGCACAGTAGAAGAAGAGTGGAAACAATTTAAGAAAACAGTAACCAACATCTCTGAAACAGTTTGTGGAACGAAGCTAAGAACAAGAGAAGGGAAAAAGAGAACTCCGTGGTGGAACGAAACAATCAGAGAAGCAATTAAAGAAAAGAAGAAACTGTTTAAAAATTGGAGGGAGAACAAGAACCAAGAAAAATATGAAAAATATGCCTTAGTTCGAAAAAGAGTTAAAATTTTGATCAAAGAAGCTAAACAAAAGAATTGGACAGAATTCAGACAAAACATGATCAGGGACTTCAAGACAGCCACAAGAGATTTCTACAAAGCAGTAAAAGCCACAAGAACGAGAAAAGAAAACCATGATCCTACTGAGCTGATAAATGACAAAGACGGACAGCCAATATCAAATAACCAATGCATGCAACAGAGATAGAAAGAATATTTTGAACACCTGTTAAACATACCAACTACCAATAAGACCAAAAAAAACCACGCTAGAACTCACAAATACTGAACCCAACATCATGAAAGAGGAAATCGAAGAAGTAATCAAATATACACCAAGAAATAAAGCACCGGGGATAGATAACATACCAATAGAAATAATAACAGCAGCAGGAGAATCAGGAGTGCAATGGCTGCACAGAATATTTAATGCAGCATGGCACCAACAACAAGCCCCAGAATAATAGAGCTACGGTTAAGCGATTCTCAAATGGGGTTCCCAAAAAACAGAGGATGTACCGATGCACTATTCACACTAAAACAGCTTGCAGAAAAAAACGACAGAACACAATCAAAACTTATACATAGCCTTCATTTACCAGGAAAAAGCATTCGACAGAGTAAACAGAGAACAACTGTGGGAGATACTAACAACATACGGAGTAAACCAACATCTAACCAACTTTATTAAAAGTCTCTACGTCAACAGCAGCTGCAGGGTCAGAACAGCAGCAGGCTGCACAGACCACTTTGAAGTTAGATCAGGAGTAAGACAGGGGTGCGTACTATCCCCCCTATTGTTTATTACATACATGGACCATATATGCAAGCTAGCCAACCCATCAGAGACAGAGGAGATCAACGAGCTTCTATTTGCAGACGATCAGGCACTAATACATGAAACAATAGAAGACTTACAAGAACACTTAAACAAACTCAACAGCTCAGGCACAAAATACAACATGAAAATCAACATCAACAAAACAGAAGTCATGAATGTCACCAAAAATAAACAGAACATCAACATAACTATAGAAGGCAGGCAACTAAAACAAGTAGAGGAATTCAAATACCTAGAAAGTCTAATGACAAACGATAATTCTCAAACGGCAGAGATAGAATCAAGATGCAACAAAGCCTGTCAAATAATCGGACAGTTATCACCACTGTTGTCGAACAAGGAAATAACTCTGGAGGCAAAATGAGCACTATACAATATAATCTTCATTCCAACGTTGTGCTACCAATGTCAGACCAGGACTCTAGATGCAAGAACAATAAGAAAATAACCTCTACAGAGATGAAATGTGTTACGCGAATGACAGGAAACAGTTTGAGAGATAAGATCAGAAATGAAGAACTGAGAAAAAAGCTGGGAATAGCCCCCGCTATATAATATAAGGAATATGATATAACATAGAATATATAAGGAAACAACAGATAAAATGGTTTGGCCACGTGACAAGGCAGAAAGAACTAAACACAACACAACGAGCCTTCAACAAACGTTGTGAAAACACCAGACCCAAGGGTCGACCACGAAAAAGATGGGTCAATGGAATATTAGAAGCACTAGGAAACATAACAGCAACAGAGGCGAATAGAAGAGCAAAAGACCGCAAATTATATCTCCCCTCAACGCTGAAAGGCAGATGAGGAAGGAAAGAAGAAGAAGATATATCATCATCATTAGGTCACATGTCCTTTGAAGAATGTTGCATTCACCACAGCCGTCTGAAACGATCTCTGTCTCTAGCCAGATCTCCCATTTCTTCTGTTGTCATGTTCAAGGTCTCCGTGATGTCTTGAAACCACCTTCTTTTTGGTCTAACCTGATGCATCACCCAGGAACCAAGCCTTCCATTATTCTTCTTTCCAGCCAGCTGTGTTTTTTACGTCACCATAATATTTTAAATTTCCTCTGTAGAATGGTGCATATAAGCCAGGAGACAAATAATAATAAATGAATATTATTATGGAGGGAAGCTTCTGAGGCGATAGATCAGTGCATAATTTCAGGAGAAGATGCACGTTTACAACACTGAAACAAATCACAAATAATCAACAACAGAAAGAAAAACAAAGAACAATAGATGGTCCAAAGCAGGATCGAACCCATACTCCTTGGAAATATAGTTGTTGTTATTTAAGCCTTGTTTACAAGCTAGTTCTTTTTAATGTTTAAATCTTTTAGTATGATTTCATTGCTCTTTTTCATTAACCAAGATATCTTAAGGATTTTTCTGTAGCACTTTGTTTCAAAGTTTGAGGAGCATTTGTTGCACTGGGAAACATATGGAATTCCAAAGAAATTAGGCTAAATAATAAAACAAAAATTGTTAACTCCAATGTCAAGTCAGTCTTATTATATGGCTGTGAAACATAGAAAACAACTAAAATGACAATCATGAAGATACAGACTTTCATTAATGGATGCTTACGCAGAATAAAAGGATGGAAATGGCAGGACAGAATCACTAACATAGAATTATGGAAATGTACCAGTCAAATACCAGTGGATAAAGAGATACAGCGAAGACGATGGCGCTGGATAGGACACACACCATGGAAGCCAACTGAGCATATTATACAACAGGCCCTTTTTTGGAATCCCCAGGGAAAAAGACAAAGAGGAAGACCAAGAAATTCTTGGAGAAGACAGACAGAAGCAGAGATGAATGTAATGGTGAAGACATGGAACAATCTTAAAAGAATGGCAAGAAACAGAATGGCTTGGAAAGTGTTTGTTGAAGACCTATGCTCCACTGGGAGCTAAAAGGTAGAAGAAGAAGAAGACTGTTTCAAATGAATCAATTTTCTTCCTTACTATTTGCAAGACAGACCATGGTTCACAATCATATATTGCTATCGGGAAGCTATATGCCCTCAGTTGATTTCACTGCCTTGCCGGTGTTGTGTCGCATGTTCTTCATATTGCTCTGTGTGTTTGTGTGTGTGCACATGCTCACGTGTGTGTGAGAGAGTGATGGCCCACGCTCCCTTGAAGTATGCTTTGTTTGGCCCTCTGGTAACAAAAGGTTTGCCCACACTCCCTTGAAGTATGCTTTGTTTGGCCCTCTGGTAACAAAAGGTTTGATCATACTCCCTCGAAGTATGCTTTGTTTGGCCCTCTGGTAACAAAAGGTTTGATCATACTCCCTTAAAGTATGCTTTGTTTGGCCCTCTGGTAACAAAAGGTTTGACCACACTCCCTTGAAGTATGATGTGTTTGGCCCTCTGGTAACAAAAGGTTTGACCACACTCCCTTGAAGTATGATGTGTTTGGCCCTCTGGTAACAAAAGGTTTGATCATACTCCCTTGAAGTATGCTTTGTTTGGCCCTCTGGTAACAAAAGGTTTGATCATACTCCCTCGAAGTATGCTTTGTTTGGCCCTCTGGTAACAAAAGGTTTGATCATACTCCCTTGCAGTATGCTTTGTTTGGCCCTCTGGTAACAAAAGGTTTGACCACACTCCCTTGAAGTATGCTTTGTTTGGCCCTCTGGTAACAAAAGGTTTGACCACACTGCTCTATAGCATTTAGATCCACAGACACAGAGAGAAAACATATAATAGAAAAATACATAAATGACAACTACCCACAGGACTCCTAGTCACACATATACACAGATGGCTCTGCTACAAATGCTACCAGAAATGGAAGAGGAGGTGTGTTCTTGAGGCTGAATAACCAGGAAGAGATCACCAAGTCAATAGCTACTGGGAAATTCTCAAACAACTTTAAAGCAGAAACTGAAGCCCTCAAAGGTGCTGCAAAACTGGCTATCCAACACAAAAATAACGTGCACATGAAATTGGTGACACTGACTGATGCACTGTCAGTCCTAACAGCACTAAAAAACCACAGGAACAGTGAGTTAGATGATTTGAGAACAACCCTAGACCAACTGTGCAATAACGTCCAGAGAGTGGTCATCCAGTGGATACCGTCATACTGTAATATACACGGGAACGAACGTGCAGACAAATTAGCTAAAGAGCGAGGGAGATTACTACAAGAAAACCATCTGGTCAGCTACAATGAAGCCAAATCCATCATCAAAGGCCATAATCATGAAAAATGGAGACAAGAACACCCAAAGTATGACGAGAGGGATGGATACCTCCAACTGTCAAGGAGGGATCAAGTCATTGTAATTCGCCAATGCACTGGCCAAAACAGAATGAGAAACCACATACAACAAAACATGTTCTACAGGATTGCCCCCAGTACACAGACCTGAGAAGGACAAAGTGATCCACACCCACCTCCCTGGAAGAGAAACAATATGGGGCAACCGAATCACTTAAACAGACAGCTGCCTTTATAAGAGAGTCCGGAATCCTAGTCTGAATGAGCCTTGATCGCAGAAGAAGATCCATAAGACCATCAAACAAGTATTACTTACATGGCAATTTTTCTAAGCTTGGCCTTATCTATCTGCAGACGCAAGTCTCTGTCATTATTTCCTTCCACGTTGTTCTCTCTCTGGTATGATCTGCTGTTATCTCGAGATTGTCGGCGCCTGTTTGAAGATCGCTCTTTAGATCTACTGCGTGATCGTGATCTGTCTCTGCTTGAGAACTTTGTCAAGTCATCACTGTAACGTCTAGCATCCCACTCACTGTAACGACTACTGAAAAATAACAGTTTTTCCCACAATATTTTCTGCTTTTATTTTGAAACAAAAAGTAAAAATAGGTTACAACTCTTATTTTTTCTTCTAAAAAAGTGAAAAATAGATAAATACTCGGTTCATCTTCAATTTAAAAAAAATGTTAGTAAGTTTGTTTCCAGGCCCCACAATAAGCAGAATAGGATGTTGATCAGTGATTGTTCACCGATCCTGATGAAAGCAGTCAGCTATGAGTTACTGACCCACATTCAACCCCGGTTCTACCAACTTAAACCAAAATGTTGTTTATGAGTTACTGACCCACATTCAACCCCAGTTCTGACAACTTTAAACCAAGATGTTGTTTATGAGTTACTGACCCACATTCAACCCCAGTTCTGACAACTTAAACCAAAATGTTGTTTATGAGTTACTGACCCACATTCAACCCCAGCTCTACCAACTTAACCCAAAATGTTGTTTATGAGTTACTGACCCACTTTTAACCCCAGTTCTACCAACTTAAACCAAAATGTTGTTTATGAGTTACTAACCCACATTTAACCCCAGTTCTACCAACTTAAACCAAAATTGTTATGAGTTACTGACCCACTTTCAACCCCAGTTCTACCAACTTAACCCAAAATGTTTATGAGTTACTGACCCACATTCAACCTCAGTTCTGGTAACTTAAACCAAGATGATGTTTATGAGTTACTGACCCACATCCAACCCCCGTTCTGGTAACTTCAGATACCTTTGAATGTGAGCCAAGCACGCTAAAACTACTAGTTACTGACCCACAATCAACCCCAGTTCTACCAACTTAAACTCAGATACTAAGTGAGCCAAGCACGCTAAAACTACTAGTTACTGTGATTCCCCATGCATTTATCCAAAAAATCTCAGTGGCAGCTGAACAGTACAATGAGGCAGTTGTTGGTAGGATCATCATGACTACACACCAGACGAATTCATAGATGTTCTGATATCCCCCTCGAGAAGATCTGAGGAGAATCCTGACCATGTGCACGAACTCCATAGCACGGCCTGGGATCCACAGTGAGGGTAGGGTTTTGCTGACAATTTTGTCTGGACAGCGGCCATATTTAGAGCTCACTCTTTATCAACTTAACTGTCAAGTGTTCTTTAATGTGCACAGGGGACTTTGTGTTTATTGCCGTTATGTGAGAGGGCTAGGCATTAGATCTTTCTACCCAAGAGATCCGGAGACGGTAATGCCACAAAAAAGCCACTGATTAATTTTTCTTTTTTTTTTTAAATCATCACTTCTGGTGGGCTTTTAATTCAGGTCATTTCCATCCATAGTCCCTCGTCATACCTTTAGACTCTCCAGGCCCCCCAGGGCAGTTACTAATTAATTCCACTACTAGTGAAAAGCAGTAATATAATAAAATGCCTTAATTATTATCACAAATTTACTAGCTATCCAGTAAGAGAAAAAAAATCAAACGAAGAGAAGCTAAAAATAAATCTCATACCCTCCTGAAGATGACCAACTTCCTTTTCTTTTAGGTGACCTTGATCGAGATCTTGATTTTGATCTTTTGTGTTTTTTAGGGGATTTGGATCTGTCATACAGGCAAATAAAATTGATAGATAAATATGTATAAGAAAACAAAACAATAACTAGAGTGATGGAGATTAAAGAATGAATCAGACATGTCCTAAGGAAAAAGCTGAACAACTCAACAAGACACATATTTTATTTTAAAACACAAGGAAAGAGAAAAAAAGAGAATATGTAATTGTATCTTCTTTTTTCCTTCCTCATTTGTCTTTCAGCATCAAGGAGAGATATAATTGGAAGAGTTTTACTATTCTTTTCCTGTTGTTATGTTTCCTAGTGTTTCTAATACTCCATCAATCCATCTTTTTCATGCTTGACCATTGGGTCTGGTAATCTCACAACATTTATAGAAGGCTCACTGAGTCGTGTTGTGATCTTTCTGTCTTATCATGAGGCCAAACAATTTTATCTGTTGTTTCTTTAGGTATTCAATAGTGGTAATATTCAATTATTCCCACCTTTTCCCTCACTTTTTCATTTCTGATCTTATCGCTCAGGCTGTTTCCTGCCATGCATCTAACACATTCCATCTTGTGGTTATTTTTTGCATTGTTCTTGAGTTTAGCATCCAGGACTGGCATTGGTGTATTCATATACTTTGATGTAAACAGAATAATAAGATCACAGATTCTTTTTAGGTGTGCATGTCTAAGAGAGAACAAGAAAGCACTAAGAGAAAGAAGGAGAATGATCACCCTCACCTACAATTGATGTGGTACTGTAAGGTTAAAACCATTTGACTACAATTTCCTTTCTACTGTTTCTCTTCACTCCTCTTCTCCCCATTCGGGTGTCGAGGAAGATACAAAGTCCTAGTTCTTGCTCTTCTGGTAGCCTCAACCGTTGTTAATTGATGCTGTTGTAGCATTTCTTAGATGTCAGTCCATCTAGGTCTACCATGAACACTTCTGCCATGGCTTCTTATAATATATTTGGTAAAGTATAGAATCTCTTGACAGATAAAATAACTGCTGAACATCTGCTACAATCATACTCAACATATGATGAACAGAGCAGGCTCTTGAGGCCATCATTGACATTATATCAGGACAAGATGTATTGGGACGTTACCAACCTTGAGCCGATGAATGATTTCTTCAAACTTAATATTGACGTCTAGAGGTGTACGCAGTTGGCATTCTTTCCAGTTGAGCAAACAACTTCATTTGTTGTCCCTGAATGTAGCTTAGAATTGATTGAATCTCCAATCTCTCTATTACAACATCATTTCTAGTCACTCCAAGCACCTTTTTCAAACATATCTCTGTGGTGACTAGCTTCATTTTGTGTTTATTTGAGAGTGACCATGTTTGGCACTGACAGCACCAGTTGGGAATGAATATACTCTGCAAATGATGTTTCTTTGTGATGACAGGTACTGTCTAAATTTTCCTGTAAACAATTATTTTAAAATGAGAAAATATGGTCACTCTGTTCATTCTCCATAATTATCAACAGTATTTCTATTTAAACAACCAAAAACCACAACACAATGCTCTAACACCCACTGTCGATCTTTCAGGGACGGACAATAAAAAGAAGCAGTCATTGAGCAAATACTTTAGAGTCAATAGAAACAAGATGGCAGAACTAGCCACAATTCTTTATTTGTTCATACCTGGATTTGGATCTCTTCCGTTTCATATCGTCTTCTCTGTCTTTCTTCTTTGATCCATCAGGCTCTCTGTCTATGGATTTGTCTTTATCCTTAGAACTCTTCTCTCTCTCTCCTTTGGACAGACCTGCTTCCAGTTCTTTGACAGTTTTACTGCTTTCATCTTTGTCCTTACTGATTGTTGTGCTTTCATCTCCTTTTTCGTCTCTGGAATGGGCTTTACTTCTCTCTTTATTATTTTCATCTTTATCTTTACCTCTTCCCCTACTCCTCTCCTTGTCTCTGTCTTTTGACTCTCTATGCTTGTCCCTTTCAGCAGATCCATCCTTCTCCCGTGCTGATTTTTTCTTTTTCTTCTTGTGTTTCCGCTTGTGTTTCTTTTTATGCTTGGAGCTCTGTGACTTCCAGTCTTCAGCGTTGGAGTTTACTGATCCAGAGTCTGAAGGGAAGCCATCTTGCTCTGACTCACTCCCTCCGATGTCCTTTTCTGAGTTCTCACTCTGAGAAGACTGAACTTCACCTGAGGGAGACAAATTTATACAAAAATATCTCAAGTCTAGTCAACAAATTTATACAAAAATATCTCAAGTCTAGTCAACAAATTTATACAAAAATATCTCAAGTCTAGTCAACAAATTTATACAAAAATATCTCAAGTCTAGTCAACAAATTTATACAAAAATATCTCAAGTCTACTCAACAAATGTATACAAAAATATCTCAAGTCTACTCAACAAATTTATACAAAAATATCTCAAGTCTACTCAACAAATTTATACAAAAATATCTCAAGTCTAGTCAACAAATTTATACAAAAATATCTCAAGTCTACTCAACAAATTTATACAAAAATATCTCAAGTCTAGTCAACAAATTTATACAAAAATATCTCAAGTCTAGTCAACAAATTTATACAAAAATATCTCAAGTCTAGTCAACAAATTTATACAAAAATATCTCAAGTCTACTCAACAAATTTATACAAAAATATCTCAAGTCTACTCAACAAATTTATACAAAAATATCTCAAGTCTAGTCAACAAATTTATACAAAAATATCTCAAGTCTACTCAACAAATTTATACAAAAATATCTCAAGTCTAGTCAACAAATTTATACAAAAATATCTCAAGTCTAGTCAACAAATTTATACAAAAATATCTCAAGTCTAGTCAACAAATTTATACAAAAATATCTCAAGTCTACTCAACAAATTTATACACAAATATCTCAAGTCTAGTCAACAAATTTATACAAAAATATCTCAAGTCTACTCAACAAATTTATACAAAAATATCTCAAGTCTACTCAACAAATTTGTAACAAAAATATATAAATTCTATTCAACAAATTTATTATAAAATATGTTTTCATTTAGTTCATCTTCATTAACTCTTTCCGTACCTTTCGACGCACCATGTGCCGTGCCGATTAAAGTGATGTACATTTAACCGCACAGCGCGTCACTCTTAATTTGATTAGTGTAAACTGTTATCAAACCGCATTCTTTTTACATGTCTTCTACCATATTGGTATTGGTGAAATCTAATTCCTTGTTTAATTATCTAATAATTTATATATACTATGTTAAGTGTTAGATAAATATAAACATGTAGATTAATATTTAAAAACATGAACAATTTTTTTTCTCTGAAATCTCCATCGTTAAATTGATAAAAAACTTCCGTTACTGAAACAGTTAACATGGTTAGATGGAAACATGGAAAGGATTGGTTCTACTTTACAATGAAGAACTGTTTTCTTGTACATTACACTGAAGAGCTGTTTTCTTCTACATTACACTGAAGAGCTGTTTTCTTGTACATTACACCGAAGAACTGTTTTCTTGTACATTACACTGAAGAACTGTTTTCTTGTACATTACACTGAAGAACTGTTTTCTTGTACATTACACTGAAGAACTGTTTTCTTGTACATTACACCGAAGAACTGTTTTCTTGTACATTACACCGAAGAACTGTTTTCTTGTACATTACACTGAAGAACTGTTTTCTTGTACATTACACTGAAGAACTGTTTTCTTGTACATTACACTGAAGAACTGTTTTCTTGTACATTACACTGAAGAACTGTTTTCTTGTACATTACACTGAAGAACTGTTTTCTTGTACATTACACTGAAGAACTGTTTTCTTGTACATTACACTGAAGAACTGTTTTCTTGTACATTACACTGAAGAACTGTTTTCTTGTACATTACACTGAAGAACTGTTTTCTTGTACATTACACTGAAGAACTGTTTTCTTGTACATTACACTGAAGAACTGTTTTCTTGTACATTACACTGAAGAACTGTTTTCTTCTACATTACACCAAGGCCGAACTAAAGAAACATTAAAAAATAACACAGAGAGGCAACAACAGCAGGTATCAGCTCCCTCACCAAGATCGAGCAACTCGCCCAGAAGAGGGACAAGTGGCAAGATGCAATGTGGGTTCTATCTGATGCTTGATAACAAACGTCATCTTCATCAAGTACCAAGCCTGCTGGCATAGGTGATCATGCCACAACTCTCAAATTTGACAGTTATTTATCATTTCTGTTGTTGACCTGCTAAACCATTCTCTTCTGTCTGGTATCTTTTCTTTTTGCTTCCCTCTATCTCTTCGTCCCTCAATTTTCTCAGTTGTCACAATATATACAGCTGTTCCCTTCTCATTACATGGCCAAAGATGATGATTGTTTCTTCCTAATAATGGAAATTAGCTCTATTTTTGCTTTGGCCTCTTTCAGAACGTTTTCATAACTTTTGTTAGCAATCGATGGTATTTTCAATATTCTTCTGTAAAACCACATTTCTACAGCTTACAGTGATTTTCTTGTCTGTTGTCCTATTGTCCATGATTCACACCACCATATGTTAAGACTGGCTCTACATAACATTTAAGAACTCATTTTCTTGTTTTTATTGTCAAAAATGGATTGCACAATATCTTCCTCATTTTTTTGGAAAGCTGCTTTTGCCTGAGCCATTCTGCATCTCCCCTCTTTTGACAAAGGCCATTGATATAGAAAGGCTAGAAATTTTGCTCTATGTGCCGTCTCTGCCCCAAAAGACATTAGACAGATAAATTACACAGAAGAACTATTTTTTTTTATCTTCATCCATTAACAAAGAAAATTACATTGCATTATGTTTTGCTCTTTGCAACTCAGGAAATGCATTCATCTTCAGAAGCAATTTATTTGTAACAGTTCCATGGATTTTTAAAAAATACTGTCTCTTTGAAGCAGATGTTCTTTACAATGAAGAATGAAAGTGTCAATAAAATGAAGAATGAAAGTGTCAATAAAATGAGAGTAGAAGACTTTTCAGACCAAGAATCCTACAATAAGGACAAACATTTTGATGATTTAAGCAAACTACAACTATCAATTGGAAGATTTATGCAAACTAAAACTATCAATTGTAAGATTTAAGCAAACTATAACTATCAATTGGAAGATTTAAGCAAACTACAACTATCAATTGGAAGATTTAAGCAAACTATAACTATCAATTGGAAGATTTAAGCAAACTACAACTATCAATTGGAAGATTTATGCAAACTAAAACTATCAATTGGAAGATTTATACAAACTAAAACTATCAATTGGAAGATTTATGCAAACTGAAACTATCAATTGGAAGATTTATGCAAACTGAAACTATCAATTGGAAGATTTATGCAAACTAAAACTATCAATTGGAAGATTTATGCAAACTAAAACTATCAATTGGAAGATTTAAGCAAACTATAACTATCAATTGGAAGATTTAAGCAAACTACAACTATCAATTGGAAGATTTAAGCAAACTACAACTATCAATTGGAAGATTTAAGCAAACTACAACTATCAATTGGAAGATTTCTGGAAACTAAAACTATAAATTGGAAGATTTATGCAAACTAAAACTATCAATTGAAAGATTTATGCAAACTAAAACTATCAATTGGAAGATTTATGCAAACTAAAACTATCAATTGGAAGATTTATGCAAACTAAAACTATCAATTGGAAGATTTATGCAAACTAAAACTATCAATTGGAAGATTTATGCAAACTAAAACTATCACTTGGAAGATTTATGCAAACTAAAACTATCAGTTGGAAGATTTATGCAAACTAAAACTATCAATTTGAAGAATTGAATCCCTTCAGTACCAAACTTTATTTCTAAAACAAACTGAACCACCCGGTACCAGACCAAAAATGAGGGCAAAAACATGTCTTCTTTAGAAAGACATATCTCTGGACTTACTGCACCGACATGCTTAATTGATATATGTTTGTTGAAGCACAACTGATGAGGAATTGTAATATGTAAACATGAGTTTATGATGATTTACAAATTTCACTTAAAATCTGTGGACGTTTTTGTCCTTATATATGTTTTTTTGTCTAAACTATAGCATAGACTAATTATATTTATTATCTTTAATTACTGTACTATTTATGATGTTATTCAAATTAGCTCAGTTTTATACAGTACAGTTTGAGCAGGGCACCAAAATTTCACCTGTAGCCATTCTTGAGAATATGCAGGTCAAGCCATCAAAATCACTATTTACTTCACTTTCGTGAATACAACCGAAAAAACTCAAAGAATAAAACCAATAGAAGGGAAATAATTGAGAAAAGTAATGGCAATAATTATTGGTTACATCCCTTAAAAAATAAACAATAATTTTCTAAATCAACGATGAATGTACTCATCTCAGGTACACAGTTCACATTTTTGATGGACGAGTATACTCAACGATGGGAGGGAAGGGGTTACTGTTGAAGAGCTAGAGGAAATCAGGCAGAGAAAAGATTCAAGACAGTTTAAGTGAGTGGTTTGGTGGGAAGTCAACAACAGAAATGAGGCAGAGAAAAGATTCAAGACAGTTTAAGTGAGTGGTTTGGTGGGAAGTCAACAACAGAAATGATAAATAGCTGTAAAAATAAAAAGTTGTGATGAGACAGATCATGTATGCCAGCAGACATGGCACTTGATAATAAGAAAACTATATCAAGAGGAACCATTAAGTCAAAAACATAAAAGCTTGATATTATATTTTGGCCAACTCCAGATATGTTGTTATAGACAGTAACTAACAACAACATAAACAACATACTTACCTTCCTCCCAAACCCGGCCATCTCTGTCAATTCTGTCAGTGGAGGTAATGAGCGACAGACTCTGTGTACTTAGTTTCACACCTAATACCTTTGGTGGTGCCATCTTCTTCGCAAGTGGACTTGGCAACATTATATTTCTTTTAACTGTGACAACATTATCACTATTCTGAGGCTGTGCTGTATCCTTCAGGTGTGCAGCATCTCTCACCTGTGGTACAGTAGATGGCACAGAAGAGACGATTGAACTTCCTGCTACAGCAGCGACACTCTGACTGTCATTTACCAGTGGGTGATCCTTGACTTCTTTAACTGTAGCTTCACCACCAGAAATTAATGTTGGCTTGTGGGAGCTTAAAGAAGGAATCTCAAGCTGTATAGAAGTGTCTCTCACACAATTAGAGGGTGGTACATCTTCACAATGTTTCCTTTTATCTGAACTACAAACAGGATTAAATTTGGATTTTTTAAATAAGGAATTTTGTTTACAGTCTATTTTACCTATCAATTTTTCCTGTTTTTTTGTGATATCTTTACTTTCTGTATGTGACCTAATAGAATTTATTTCCATATCAAGTATTTTACTAATTTCATCTGCAGAACTTCTAACTCTAGATATTGTTGATTCATCTCCAGCTTCTGTTGAGTCTCTTGTAGAATGGCTAAACTTCCGTGCAATGAAGTCTTTGAAAAGTTCATCTACAATACTTCGAGATGACTCTCCCAATTCACTGCTAGCCGGAATTTTCATTTTTGGCACTGAATTTATCTCTTGGTCACTGGAGGTATGTTTAGAGGATGCATTTAGATCTTTGCTTGATGATCTTCTATGATCCTTGATAGCTCCCTGAAGCATTTCACTGGCTGTCTTTTTCATAGCTGCTGCAAAACTTGGTTCCGTAGGAAGAGGAATAGACTTCAGATCAGGAGCAGACATCTTTTCTTTGGTCTGGTATGTTACTTGCCTCAATCAACATGGGTAGCTAATAGGGGGGAATATATAGTAATGTCAGTTAATACTTCTACCATAAGACAGGAATACTAACACAAAATCAGTAGAAGTTATATAAAAAAAACATTAGCTTTAATAGCATATATGGAGACATAAATGTTTAAGTAATTAATGTCTGCTACCTGTTCTGCTACAGAAGCAGGAATGCTAACTCAAAATGAGTAAAAGCAATTTAAAAAAAACATAAACATTATGCTTCAATAACATAAAAAGTAGCCTGGAAGGTTACGAAGAAGCTAGACATGAACACTACTGAATGTGATAATTTGACAAATAGATTCAACCAACAATAGGCCACTGGTGAGAGTATCAGTGGCCTAGAGGCAACATGCTGACCTGGCAACTAAACCAACGAAATTAACATGGGTTCAAACACAACTTGATGCTTTCCAGTTAAAAAATGGAATGGGTACCTGATTCAGTGAGTTGGGAAAAAGCAATGACAGCAAGAAAGAGCACTGGCTCCTCTGAAACCTCCATATGCCATGGCCTCTATGACATGACATATGCCACCGGACGTTACTTGAAACTTCTTCAGTTATCAATGTTTGCTATACATCTAGCTGTAGACAAGCAGGGGTCTTTAATGTCCTCTTTGGCACTCTGGAGATCTTCACATTAAATATAGAAGTCTCAGACTAAGTCTGTCACATGATAGTGGTTTTATATAGGATGTCACAGGATAGTGGTTTTATATAGGATGTCACAGGATAGTGGTTTTATATAGGCTGTCACAGGATAGTGGTTTTATATAGGCTGTCACAGGATAGTGGTTTGATATAGGCTGTCACAGGATAGTGGTTTTATATAGGCTGTCACAGTGTGCTAACATGAACTGACGGGAAAAGACTCAAAAGCCAATAAGAACAAAAGTGAAAACTAACCTTTCCACTTTCTTATCAATTATATTTTACATATTTATTAAAAACATCATCATCATCTAGTACCTTGCCTGCTGGTTTATGTGATCATGTCTCTCCACAACTCTCAATCTCAACAGTTATTTATCATTTCTGTTGATCTTCTGCCAAGCCCTTCTCTTTGTCTGGTATCTTTTCTATTTGCTTCGCTCTATCTCTTCATCCCTCAATTGTCCTACTTGTCACAATATATTCCAGCTGATCCCTTCTCATTACATGGCCAAAAAAATGATGATTGTCTCTTTCTAACATTGGAAATTTGCTCTCTTTTTTGTTTTAGCCTTTTTCAGAACATTTTTCATTACTTTTGTTAGCTGTCCATGACATTCTAAACATTCTTCTGTAAAACCACAATTCTACAGCTTCCAGTGATTTCCTTGTCATATTATCCATGATGCACATCCATATGTTAAGACTGGCTGTACATAACATTTAAGAACTTGTTTTCTTGTTTCCATTGTCAAGAATGTATTGCACAGTATCTTTCTCATTTTTTGGAAAGCTGCTTTTGTCTGAGCCATTCTGCATGTCAACTCTTGTTGTACAACTACCATCTGAAGTTACAATTGTTCCCAGGTATTTAAATGGAAAGATAATCAATAACCTGAGATATGCTGATGATACTGTTCTACTAGCAGAAAATCCTAAAGATCTACAACAATTACTTAATGAAATAAACATGACAAGCAAAAAATATGGACTAGAGATGAATATCAAAAAGACTAAAACTATGATCATAAACAAAGAAAATACTCAAAACCCACAAGTTGAAATCAAAATTGAAGGAATAGACCTGGAGACAGTTCAGAACTACAACTACCTTGGGCATACTATAACCAGTGATCGAAAATGTACAACTGAAATAAACAAAAGAATAGGAATGGCAAAAAGTAATTTTAATGTCATGAAGAACATACTAACATCAAAACAAATACACTAGGGTTAAAACTAAGAATATCAAAATGTTACATCTTCTCAATATTCCTATATGGTGCTGAAACATGGACATTAGACAGGAAAACAGAACAGAGAACTGAAACCTTTCATCATCATCATTGAGTGCCGTCTCCGCATCGAAGGTTGGCTACCATGGAGTGCCATTCCACTCTGTCTCTTGCTTTGATGGTGCAGATTGTCATAGGCTGCCTTGTCCATCTTTTGATGTTACTCGTCCAGGTTAGTCTTGGTCTGCCTCTTTTACCTTGTATTTTCCCTTCCAATATTACTTTTATTAGGCTGTTGTGTCTTTTAACATGACCCAAAAATTTCATTTGTCTTGCTCTAATTGTGTTTAGTAGTTCTCTTCATTTTTAGTTGTTTTAAAACTTCCTCATTTGTTTTCTTTTCTTTCCATCCAATTCTACCTATTCTTCTATAAATCCCCATTTTAAAGGCTTCAATTCTCTGTTCTGTTTTCTGGTCTAATGTTCATGTCTCAGCACCATACATTTTCCATTATTGGTTATAGTATGTCCCAGTTAGCAGTAGTTCTGAACTGTCTCCAGATGTATTCCTTCCACTTTGATATTTAATTGTAGGTCTTGAGAATTTTCTTTGTTTATGGTCATAGATTTAGTCTTTTTGATATTCATATCTAGTCCATATTTTTTGCTTGTCATGTTTATTACATTAAGTAATTGTTGTAGATCTTTAGGATTTTCTGCTAGTAGTACAGTATGATCAGCATATCTTAGGTTATTGATTATCTTCCCATTAATGTTTAGGCCTGGCATCTCAGTGATGTTTTAAAAGATTTGCTCAGTGTATAAGTTGAACAAGCTTGGTGATAGGATGCATCCCTGTCTTACTCCTCTTTTTATATCAATGGGTGTAGAGTTGTCCTTGTTATATTTTATTATTGCTGTTTGCTCCCAGTACAAATTACATATTAGTCGTATGTCTGTGTCATCCAGATTTATATCGTTTAGGCAGTCTATAAGTTGATTATGGTGTATTCTATCAAAAGCTTTGGTGTAGTCTATGAAGCAGGCATATATTGGTTTGTTTACTTCTATGTACTTTTCAATCAATGTCCTGATGCTGAATATGGCTTCTTTTGTCCCACTGTTTTTCCTGAATCCAAATTGCTGCTCATTTAATTCATTATTGATTTTATTATGAATCCTTCCTTGTATAACTTTTAGCAACATCTTTGTTACCTGGCTAATTAGGCTTATTGTTCTAAAATCACTGCATTCAACTGCACCATTCTTTTTAGGCAATGCAATGAAAGTTGATGTTTTTAGTTCATTTTGTATGTATCCTGTATGGTGTATGTCATTGCATATGTCTGTGATCACTTCAATGCCAAATCTTCTAGTGCCTGTATCATCTCTATCTGTATATTGTCAGGTCCTGCTGCTTTTCCCTTTTTCATTGTTTTTATAGCTTTTTCTACTTCATATTTTAGAATTTTATAGCTGGATGTACATTTTATAAATGGTTTTTTATCCCTTTCATTATGAAATAATTCTGTTACGTATTCCTGCCATCTACCGATTACATCTTTGTTGTCTGTTAGCATTCTTCCCTCTTTGTTTGCAATGCATCAGTTTCCTGCAGCTTTTTTGTCTTTATTAGTCATTCTTTTTATTTCTGTGTGCATTCCTCTTAAATTGTGTTTACTTTCCATAGCTTCGACTTCTAGACATCTTTGGTTGAGCCAGTCTTCTTTTGCCTTTTTGCACATTTTTTGTATTTCATTATCAATTTCCTTGTATCTGGCAGTGTACTTCGCTTGTCTTCTCTCATCCATTTTTTCTAAAATGTTGTCAGTTATCCATTTTTGTTTTTTGTTACTTTCCTTTTTGGGTAAGATGATGCAGGATTCTTGCATGCTGTTTTTTATGCATTGCCATTTGGTTGCAACTTTTTCTTCAGGATTTTCTCTTCTGTACTGCTCAATCCCTTCTTCTAGCAGCTTCTGATATGTGTTCTTTACTTGTACAGTATAAGTTTCTTTTACATTTTTCTGATTTAAAGCTATTGTATCTATTGATATTGCTGAATTAGTATTTTGTTTCTTTCTCTTTAGGGAATTATAGAAGGAAGAGGTATGTATTACAGCACTCAGAAAAAATGACAAATAAACAACAAGAGAAAAAAATAAAGAACAATATACGGTCCGAAGCAGGATCGAACCCGTACTCCATGGCACTGCACCTTGCCACGAGAAGCCGAACGCTTCTTTCTCTTTAGTTTGATTTTCATTTTAATCATTACAGGATTATGATCTGAATTAATATCTGCTCCTGGATAGGTTTTGGCTTTCTTGAGGCTGTTCGGAATCTGTCTTTTATCATTATGTAATCTATTTGATTCCTCTTTCTATCTCCAGGGCTTTTCCATGTGTATAGTTTCCTTTTCTCATGCTCAAAGAAGGTGTTACATATTATCAGCCTGTTTTCTTCACAAAATTGAAATAACCTTTCTCCTCTGTTATTTCTTTTTCCTTAACCATGATTTCCTATAATGGTCTTATATCTGCCTTTTCCTACTTTTGCGTTCATGTCACCCATTACAATCAAGATGTCTGAAGATTTCACTTGCTTCATAACTGTATTTAGATCTTCATAGTATGCTTTTATTTGTTCATCTGTATAGTCTTGAGTAGGTGCGTATGTCTGTATTATTGCTATGTTAAATAGCTTTGCCTTCATTTTTATTAATATAATCCTATCATTGTATGTCAAGTGAGTATTTATATATTTTTGTAGTTCTCGTTTTATTAGTATGCCTACTCCTCTTTGGTGTTCTGTTGTGTTACCTGAGTATATAAATGTATATTTATCATCTTGTAGCCTTTGAAATTTGTATATGTAGAAGAATAGGTAGAATTGAATGGAAGGAAAAGAGAACAAACGATGAAGTCTTAAAACAACTAAAAATGAAAGAGAACTACTAAACACTATTAGAACAAGACAAATGTGATTCTTGGGCCATGTTAAAAGACACAACAGCCTACTTAAAGTAATCCTGGAGGGGGAAATACAAGGTAAAAGAGGCAGAGGCAGACCAAGACTGACATGGACAAGTCACATTAAAAGATGGACAAATCAGCCTATAATAACCTGCACCATGAAAGCAAGAGACAGAGCAGAATGGCGCTCCATGGTAGCCAACCTTCGTTGCGGAGACGGCACTCGATGATGATGATTTAAATTCATTTACATTTTTTTAATATTATTCCACTTATCTTTATTGTACATTGCGGTGATATCTTTTTCTTTGTTGCTACCATTATTTCTGCCTTTTTGCTATTGAGGCTGAGTCCTTTATTGTTGCTTTCCTTCACTATAATGTCTAACATTTCTTGTGACTCCCAATTGTTATTCCAGGCATGTCCCTTATGAATCTTAAAATAATCTCACTATACATATTAAATAAATCTGGTGACAGTACACATCCTTGTCTGACACCCTGTTTTATTTGTTGAGACATTCCCAACTGATTTCCAGTTCTTATGGCCGCTGTTTATTGCCAGTACTTGTTCTTTATTATTCTTAGATCTTTACTATCAATGTCTATGTCTTCTAAATTTTTGATTATTTCTTGGTGCTTTACTTTGCCAAATGCTTTGGTGTAGTCTATGAAACATAGGTATAGATCTGTTTTACCTCTATGGCTATCTTAAAGATTTTATTATGTATGTATATGGCATTGTTCATACCTTTATTTTACATCCAACAAAATACTGTTTTATCACTAATTTCTGGAATTATAGTTAAGGACATTACCATGACATCCAAGCAATCTAGTATCTTCTCTCTTTGTCGTCCACGGTATCTCTAATATATTAAATTAATAATATGAAACATTTTTGTTTCTGTTGTAATTTACGAGCTTAG
Source organism: Megaustenia siamemsis (assembly GCA_032433765.1). Classification (NCBI taxonomy): domain Eukaryota; kingdom Metazoa; phylum Mollusca; class Gastropoda; order Stylommatophora; family Ariophantidae; genus Megaustenia; species Megaustenia siamemsis. The sequence goes on along the minus strand of JAVIAB010000107.1, from coordinate 4,325,535 downwards.
CATCGTAAATTAATTCAAAGTTATCTCCTCCACTAGAGATGTAAGAGTAGGGTCCCTCTCTCTCTCTGAGATCAAGACTCAATCAGAGTAGGATTCCAGACTCTCTCATGAAGTCAGCTGTCTGTTTAAGCGAATCGATTGCCCCATATAGTTTCTCTTCCAGGGAGGTGGGCGTGGACCACATTGCTCTTCTCAGGTCTGTGTACTGGGGGCAATCCTGTAGAACATGTTTTGTAGTCATATTGTCCAGTGTACAGTGGCATAGGCTGGTTGTACCTATTTTGAATTTGGTGAACATGTGATTTCTCATTCTATTGTGGCCAGTGCATAGGCGAAGTATGATGACTTGATCCCTCCTTGATAGTTGGTGGTATCCGTCACTCTCGTTATGCTTTGGGTGTTCTCGTTTTCACTTTTCATGGAACTGACCTTTGAGAATGGATTTGGCTTCATCATAACTGAGCGGATGGTTCTCTTGTGGTAATCTCCCTCCCTCTTTCTCTTTAGCTAATTTGTCTGTGTGTTCATTCCTGAGTGGGTACATTTCCTATCCCAAAAATAAAATGTTAGTGATGAATATTGATGAACACGGCGATAATTTTGTTCAGTATTTGAGATACACTAAGACTAAAGTTTTAGTTTTAGCTTTAGTTCCAGGGAAAACAACTAAATAGTAAATTTACGACACTAAACTCGTAATTTGCCGTTTCTGTCCCAACCACAGTTACATACAATAACAAATTTGTCACTGTGTGACTTTCTACTAGTACTACTACTTAAGTCTAAATACTAAACTATTAACTGAACTAGAATTAAACACCTACCCCACCATGACGACCGTCACTCGCTGCGTCACCGACGTCGCGAAGATGTGGATCTGACAACTTCATCATCAATCATTTTCAACAATAAACCTGCCAGTATTGCAACAGTCACAGCAGCTTTTAAAATAAATAATTTTATTTGACTGATTAATTATGTAGTGGTCTATAACTTAAGACAACAACAAAGCCACTGCGATAAAGACCATCACCATTAATTATCTTGGACACTCCGTCACTTTTATATTTCGGGGCGAAGATTGTGCAAGTAGGGTCCGCTATTTCTACGAAGAAAGTGTAAATATGTGATTGGTGTTTCTCTCTCTCTCTGCGTTCAGGACTCAATCAGAGTAAGGATTCCAGACTCTCATATGAAGTCAGCTGTCAGGCTAAGTGTGGTGATCGCCCCCACAGACATAACATCACAATTAGAGTCTCTCAGATCCACCCTGACTGAACACCCGTTAATACGTTGCACTGTGTTCTGCGGGCCAGTGGCCCAGTGCATCCGATTTCAGCCAGCATTTTGTTCGGGTTTGCTTTCCCTAGCCTTTGATTGTCCCCAATCTTCCTGCAAGGCAGCAGATTGTCTTTTCTGTAGGGGGAATCTGCCCTTAGATGGTTGGCCCTCCCAGGTTTACGAGCACCATCTGCCCGAGTCACTAGAGGTGACTAACATTGGTGTTTGAGAACTGGGATTCCTGTTGACTTTTATGATGTACTGTACTATCTGATGTGGACTCAAGACTCAGGGGACGTGAAATTGACATTCTCTGAAGGTCTTATCCTGATCTTCCAGCACGTCAGCCACGCCCAACATGCCTGCTAGTTTTGGATCTTCGTGGTCGTCAGTAGAAACTTTACCAAGAACCTCAGACAAACTTTAGTGGACGTTACCAAGTGTATATGTTAGTTGTGGCTTATAGCTTGGTGGTTGTCTGTGCTAACCATGGTCATATCTTTGTGTGTGTATGCGATAGCCGTGGTTCATATCTTGGTGTGTGTCATGTTAGTCATATCTCATATCTTGGTGTGTGTCCGTGTTAATCATGTCTCATATCTATGTGTGTGTCTGTGTTTAGTCATATCTCATATCTTAGTGTGTATCTGTGTTAGTCATGTGTCATATCTTTGTGCGTGCATGTCTGTGTTAGTCATATCTCATATCTTTGTGCGTTCATGTCTGTGTTAGTCATATCTCATATCTTTGTGTGCATGTCTGTGTTAGTCATATCTCATATCTTTGTGTGCATGTCTGTGTTAGTCATATCATATCTTTGTGCGTGCATGCCTGTGTTAGTCATGTGTCATATCTTTGTGCGTGCATGTCTGTGTTAGTCATGTGTCATATCTTTGTGCGTGCATGTCTGTGTTAGTCATGTCTCATGCCTTTGTGTGTGCATGTCTATGTTAGTCATGTCTCATATATTTGTGTGTATGTCCATGCTAGTCACATCTCATATCTTAATGTGTGTCTGTCTATATTAGTCATGTCCCATATCTTTGTGTGTTTGTGTTTAGTCATATCTCATATATGTGTGTGTGCATGTCTATGTTAGTCACATCTCCTATCTTTGTGAGTGCATGTTTATGTTAGTCATGTCTCATATATTTGTGTATGCATGACTGTGTTTAGTGATATCTCATATCTTAGTGTGTGTGTGTAGCTGTGGTAGTCATATCTCATATTTTAGAGTGTGTCTGTGTTAGTCACATCTCATATCTTAGTGTGTGTGAGTGTCTGTGTTAGTCATATCTCATATCTTGGTGTGTGTCAGTGTTAGTCACATCTCAAATCTTTGTGTGTGCATGTCTGTGTTAGTCACCTCTAGTGACTCGGGCAGATGGTGCTCGTAAACCTGGCAGGGCAGAACATCTAAGGGCAGAATCACCCTACAGAAAAGACAATCTGATGCTTTGCAGGAAGATTGGGTATAATCAAAGGCTAAGGAAAGCAAACCTGAATAAAATGCTGACTGAAATCGGATGCACTGGGGCACTGGCGTAGAACACAGTGCAACGTTTTAACAGGTATTCAATCAGAGCGGATCTAACAGACACTAATTATGATGTTCTGTCTGTGGGGTCGATCAATTCACTTAAACAGACAGCTGTCTTCATGTGAGAGTTTGGAATATTACTCTGATTGAGTCTTTATCGCAGAGAGAGAGAGAGAGAGAGAGAGAGAGAGAGTGAGAGAGAAACAAAGATAATACTGAAAACCTACAAGTGGATATCAAAGTTGAAGGAATAGACCTGGAGACATTTCAGAAATACAACTACCTTGGACATACTATAACCAGTGATGGAAAATGTACAACTAAAATAAACAAATAAGTAGGAATGGCAAAAATACCATGAAAAATATATTAACATCAAAACAAATAACACCAGGGCTAAAACTAAGAATAGTAAAATGTTATATCTTCTCAACATTTCTGTATGGTGCAGAAACACGGACATTAGACAAGAAAACACTTCAGAAATTTGAAGCTTTTTAAATGTACATTTATATAAGAATAGGAAGTATTTGATGGAAAGAAAAAAACGATGAAGTCTTAAAACAACTAAAAATGAAAAAGAGAACTACTAGACGCAATTCAAACAAAACAAATGAGATCTTTGGGGTATGTTAAAAGACACAGTAGCCTAGAAAAAGTAATCTTGGAAGGAAAAATAAAAGATAAAAGAGGCAGACCAAGATTAACATGGACGAGTACAAACATCAAAAGATGGACAAGCCAGCCTATGTGCCATCAAACTAACCTGTGCCATCAAAGCAAGAGACAGAGGGACTGGCACTCCATGGTAGCAACCTCCTATGTGGAGACGGCACTCAATGATGATGATGATATTCTACGGCCGGGGTATGAGAAGGAGGATGGTTGGGTGGGACAAGAATGTATGCACTGAGAGACTGAGGAGTCTAAAGGTGGGAAAGGGGTCTGATCGGAGTGCTTAGTGGAAACAGTAGATGTATCTATAATCAATAAGACAATGCCAAAATCTTCTAGTGTCTATATCATCTCTATCTGTATGCTGTCAGCTCCTGCTGCTTTTCCCTTTTTCATTGTTTTTATAGCTTTTTCCACCTCAGATTTTACGATTTTATAGCCTGATGTACATTTTATAACTGGTTTCTTGTCCCTTTGATCATGAAATAGTTCTGTTATATATTCCTGCCATCTATCTATAATATCTTTATTGTCTGTTAGCATTTTTCCTTTTTTGTCTGCAATGCATCCACCTTCTGTGGCTTTTTTTATTTTTATTAGTCATTCTCTTTATTTCTATGTGCATTCCTCTTAGTCTTGTTTGCTTTCCATAGTTTCTATTTATATACATTTTTGGCTGAGCCAGTCTTCTTTTGCCTTTTTGAACATTTTGCGTATTTCATTATCTATTTTAGTGAATTGGGCAGTGTTCTTCGCTTGTCTCCTTTCTTCCATTTTTTCTAAGATGGTGTTAGTTATCCATTTGTGTTTTTTGTTCTTTTCTGTTTTGGGTAAGGTGTCGCAGGTTTCTTGTATGCTTTTCTTAATGCATTGCCATTTGGTTGTTACTTTTTCATCAGAATTTTTTCTTCTGTATTGTTCAATTCCTTCTTCTAGCAGCTTCTGGTATGTGTTCTTTACTTGTATTGTATAGTAGGTATCTTTAATATCTTTTTAATTTAAAGCTGTTATATCAAGTGGATTTGTTGATGAATTAGACTTTTGCTTGTTTCTCTTTAGTTTGATTTTCATTATAATCATTACAGGATTGTGATCTGAATTAATATCTGCTCCTGGGTAGGTTTTGGCTTTTTTTGACGCTGTTACGGAACCTTTCTTTATCATTATGTAATAGCCAGGTTATTGCCAGCAATATAGAAAGCCCGCTCGCTGAGAGGGATCACCCAAATGATTGTGACGTTTTCAGCATTGCGAGCAGGGGCGGTTGTGGATAAGATGACGTCAGCCGTCCAGATCTCGCAAAGCTGTAGACAATAAACACTTGGTGTTTTCGAAAAATAAAAAAAAACATTTAAACGGGTGGGCTTTGTATAATTATAGTTGGCGATGGTCAGGCTGTGGTGGCGCTTGTGTTGACCCGCCCTGTTTCCAGGAAGCTCCACGAAGGGTCAAGGCCTCTGTTGGGTCAAAGGTTACAGACCAGATCGTGGTCTCACTTTATATTTTCTGCTCCTGCTGTCACTGTTGTTGATGTTTTGAGTTTATGTAGTTGGTTTGTGAATTTTACCTCACAAGTGATAACTCAAATGTCGACAACTGCTTACTATTTACAAATGCCCTTGTTAAAAGATTCCAGTCTGTGTCCATCTACCAACTTATTACATTTCATTATACTTTTATAATACAAGGTGAGAATAGCCGAATCGCGCTCTATCTGTCTCCACTCTCGACTCTTGTCGAGACAAGACAGTTTGAGTACAAACCACACTCCATAAAATACAATACAACCATTGTAAATAAATACAGCATAGTAAAAGTTCGTACTGATACTCAGACTTTCATCGTAACTAATTAGTAAGTACTAATCTCTCTCACCTGTTTGCGTACGTACATGTGTTGAGTTAGTAATTGATTATTAACTTCTTAATTTTTTTACAGCCTTCTGTTAACTGACAAGATATTTTAGTCGGTGAAAGTGAAAGCTTGACTCATTATGATTATGCAATCAAGATGTCTCAATGTATTTCTGAATGAAAACATTTCTAGGACTGCTCAAATTGTCGTTTTTTTGGCCCTATTTTTTTTCTTCTAATTTAGACTATAGTAGAACTAGTTCTAGTAGTTTAAGCTGACACATGATGGGGGTGCTACACTACGTTGTAGAAGACGAACTTCCAGAATTGCTTCAGTGGTTAGAGAAACATCTACCTCTGACTTGGAAAGTAAGTTAAAACTGTGTCGTTTGTGCTGCTGTGTCATGTATTTTATGAAAGCAGTATAGAGTTATAGACATATGTTAATGTTTATATTATAATGATAATTGTAGTCAAACTGTGACCGTTATACAAGTGCCCCAGTCACCTTATTTATTTATTACTTACATTTTTTTAGCACATCCAGTGACTAGTGAATCATTCAGTGCACAAGCTCTAGTGTAGTACCGACCAATGTCTCCAAGGTATATATAATTTCATAAAATTGGCTAGATTTTATGATTAACTTCATGGCACCGATATCCTCAAGCTGGACCACAGAACAGACTCTTTTGTGCCCGCCCCCTTCTATATTCCGATGCGGTTAAGAGCAGCGTGATCATGTATGATGCTCTGGCAGGATTTATGATAAAATAATGAAGGAAATTTAAATGATGACAAACTGTACCGATAATATTTATATTTATTTTTTATAAAGTATATGGCACATTTATGTACATAATAAAAACTTACAATAAAACCAAATATTATCCCAAAATCCCCCCCCCCCCCAATGAAGAACTGATAAAAAAGCTAGGAATAGCCCCCGCCATAGAATATATAAGGAAACAACAGATAAAATGGTTTGGCCACGTGACAAGGCAGAAAGAACAAAACACAACACAACGAGCCTTCAACAAATGTTGTGAGAACACTAGACCCAAGGGTTGACCATGAAAAAGATGGGTCGATGGAATATTAGAAGCACTAGGAAACATAACAGCAGCAGAGGCGAACAGAAGAGCAAAAGACCGCAAATTATATCTCCCCTCGACGCTGAAAGGTAGATGAGGAAGGAAAGAAGAAGAAGAAGACCCACCTCCCCCCCAAAAAAATAAAATGATCTCGGATCCCATGGCTATGGTGCTGCCAGCTTCATACTTATGGGGGCTATGAATTGTAGGATTTGACTTTGAACTTTAACCTGGTACAGCGGCTTGCTCTTTAATGTTTGAAGTAAAAGATGTGGACTAGCCTGCCAGGCTTGAAAGATGAATGAGCTATATCATCAGCCTCCGATAGACTGACAGTCTCACCTACCTATATGTGTAGTCATGTAATTCCAGTTACCTTTGGTAACTTTGTGTAGTCTGGACCAAATATTTGTTTCCATGGTAGCATTGTGCCTTGTGGGCTAGGAAAAACAGAATGGAGAGAATCATATGGAAAAATATGAGCCAGAACATGGCAGCCTAAACAAACTAGGAAAACAGAATGGAGAGAATCATATGGAAAAATATGAGCCAGAACATGGCAGCCTAAACAAACTAGGAAAACAGAATGGAGAGAATCATATGGAAAAATATGAGTCAGTTCATGGCAGCTTAAACAAAGTCAGCAAACATGAGCAGACCAAGATATTCAGACTCAGAACACGTCACTGTGGCATCAGAGTACACCAACACAAGATAAGACACAGTACAGTGACGTTTGAACATGTGACTGTGGAGCAACCAAACTCCAGAGCATACACTACAGGCAGCACTCTCAACACCCTGGGAACACTACAGGCAGCACTCTCAACACCCTGGGAACACTACAGGCAGCACTCTCGACACCCTAGGAACACAAGTATGGCCCACAGAAGCAACCCTGTGTGACAAGTTATGGGGAACTGGATAAGACTTCAAATCTTGTTTGTGGCCCAGGCTGGTCTAAACATTTAAATGCACAGCAATGGCTGATCCCTGAAGGAGAAGAAGGAAATTGTGTGTTATTACCACCATTGCTGCAGAGACTTACAACAGTTTATAGATTGTGTGTTACTACCACCATTGCTGCAGAGACTTACAACAGTTTATAGATTGTGTGTTACTACCACCATTGCTGCAGAGACTTACAACAGTTTATAGATTGTATGTTATTACCACCATTGCTGCAGAGACTTACAACAGTTTATAGATTGTGGGTTATTACCACCATTGCTGCAGAGACTTACAACAGTTTATAGATTGTGGGTTATTACCACCATTGCTGCAGAGACTTACAACAGTTTATAGATTGTGGGTTATTACCACCATTGCTGCAGAGACTTACAACAGTTTATAGATTGTGGGTTATTACCACCATTGCTGCAGAGACTTACAACAGTTTATAGATTGTGGGTTATTACCACCATTGCTGCAGAGACTTACAACAGTTTATAAATTGTATGTTATTACCACCATTGCTGCAGAGACTTACAACAGTTTATAGATTGTGGGTTATTACCACCATTGCTGCAGAGACTTACAACAGTTTATAGATTGTATGTTACTACCACCATTGCTGCAGAGACTTACAACAGTTTATAGATTGTGTGTTATTACCACCATTGCTGCAGAGACTTACAACAGTTTATAGATTGTATGTTATTACCACCATTGCTGCAGAGACTTACAACAGTTTATAAATTGTATGTTATTACCACCATTGCTGCAGAGACTTACAACAGTTTATAGATTGTGGGTTATTACCACCATTGCTGCAGAGACTTACAACAGTTTATAGATTGTGTGTTATTACCACCATTGCTGCAGAGACTTACAACAGTTTATAGATTGTGTGTTATTACCACCATTGCTGCAGAGACTTACAACAGTTTATAGATTGTATGTTATTACCACCATTGCTGCAGAGACTTACAACAGTTTATAGATTGTATGTTATTACCACCATTGCTGCAGAGACTTACAACAGTTTATAGATTGTATGTTATTACCACCATTGCTGCAGAGACTTACAACAGTTTATAGATTGTGTGTTATTACCACCATTGCTGCAGAGACTTACAACAGTTTATAAATTGTATGTTATTACCACCATTGCTGCAGAGACTTACAACAGTTTATAGATTGTGTGTTATTACCACCATTGCTGCAGAGACTTACAACAGTTTATAAATTGTATGTTATTACCACCATTGCTGCAGAGACTTACAACAGTTTATAGATTGTATGTTATTACCACCATTGCTGCAGAGACTTACAACAGTTTATAGATTGTATGTTATTACCACCATTGCTGCAGAGACTTACAACAGTTTATAGATTGTATGTTATTACCACCATTGCTGCAGAGACTTACAACAGTTTATAGATTGTATGTTATTACCACCATTGCTGCAGAGACTTACAACAGTTTATAAATTGTATGTTATTACCACCATTGCTGCAGAGACTTACAACAGTTTATAGATTGTATGTTATTACCACCATTGCTGCAGAGACTTACAACAGTTTATAAATTGTGTGTTATTACCACCATTGCTGCAGAGACTTACAACAGTTTATAGATTGTGTGTTATTACCACCATTGCTGCAGAGACTTACAACAGTTTATAAATTGTATGTTATTACCACCATTGCTGCAGAGACTTACAACAGTTTATAGATTGTGTGTTATTACCACCATTGCTGCAGAGACTTACAACAGTTTATAGATTGTGGGTTATTACCACCATTGCTGCAGAGACTTACAACAGTTTATAGATTGTGTGTTATTACCACCATTGCTGCAGAGACTTACAACAGTTTATAGATTGTGTGTTATTACCACCATTGCTGCAGAGACTTACAACAGTTTATAGATTGTATGTTATTACCACCATTGCTGCAGAGACTTACAACAGTTTATAGATTGTATGTTATTACCACCATTGCTGCAGAGACTTACAACAGTTTATAGATTGTATGTTATTACCACCATTGCTGCAGAGACTTACAACAGTTTATAGATTGTATGTTACTACCACCATTGCTGCAGAGACTTACAACAGTTTATAGATTGTGTGTTATTACCACCATTGGTGCAGAGACTTACAACAGTTTATAGATTGTGTGTTATTACCACCATTGCTGCAGAGACTTACAACAGTTTATAGATTGTGTGTTATTACCACCATTGGTGCAGAGACTTACAACAGTTTATAGATTGTGTGTTATTACCACCATTGGTGCAGAGACTTACAACAGTTTATAGATTGTGTGTTATTACCACCATTGGTGCAGAGACTTACAACAGTTTATAGATTGTATGTTATTACCACCATTGCTGCAGAGACTTACAACAGTTTATAGATTGTGTGTTATTACCACCATTGCTGCAGAGACTTACAACAGTTTATAGATTGTGTGTTATTACCACCATTGCTGCAGAGACTTACAACAGTTTATAGATTGTGTGTTATTACCACCATTGGTGCAGAGACTTACAACAGTTTATAGATTGTGTGTTATTACCACCATTGCTGCAGAGACTTACAACAGTTTATAGATTGTATGTTATTACCACCATTGCTGCAGAGACTTACAACAGTTTATAGATTGTATGTTATTACCACCATTGCTGCAGAGACTTACAACAGTTTATAGATTGTGTGTTACTACCACCATTGCTGCAGAGACTTACAACAGTTTATAGATTGTGTGTTACTACCACCATTGCTGCAGAGACTTACAACAGTTTATAGATTGTGTGTTATTACCACCATTGCTGCAGAGACTTACAACAGTTTATAGATTGTGTGTTATTACCACCATTGCTGCAGAGACTTACAACAGTTTATAGATTGTGGGTTGGCTACTTTATCTTATAGGGAACAAAAGGTAAACATAATAAATCATGGAGACTATACCACAGTGACAAATATAACACACCTATGGCAGTGCTGGGTCAGCCAAATAATAGTCACAGGCATTCTGAGATATACATTCTTAAAAAATTATAAACAAATATGATAAGTGGGGTAAATTAACAAATAAAAATAATTTATTTATGATATTTAAGGTAAAATAAACAAATATAGTTTCTATAAAAAAAAAAAAGAATGGCAAGGACATGTATAGAGCTGATAATTTTGGTCCAAAATAGGATCAGGTGAACAAATGTTTGTTGAAGACATGCTAATAGAAGGAAAGAGATAGTAAGGATGGAACTAGGAATGCTAACCTAAGATAAGAATATTTATATACAGTTTGTTGAAGACATGCTAGTCAAAGGAAAGAGATACAGCAGATAGTAAGGACAGAACTAGGAACGCTAACCTAAGATAAGAATATTTATATACAGTTTGTTGAAGACATGCTAGTCAAAGGAAAGAGACATAAAGCTACAACAAGGAAGAACAATGATACAAGAAGATTAATAGTTAGAGGCAATTTGACAATTTTCAAGCAGCTTATTTTATATTTATATATTTTTAATATACACATTCATTCTCTCTTGCTTAAACCATCCATCCATTCGTTCGTTTGTCCATCCATCCATCCATCCATCCATCAATTCTCTCTCTGTCTCTCTCTATGTCTCTCTCTATGTCTCTCTCTCTATCTCTTTGTCTCTCTCTCTTTGTCTCTCTCTATGTCTCTGTCTATCTCTCTTTGTCTCTTTGTCTCTCTCTCTTTGTCTCTCTCTCTATGTCTCTCTCTCTTTGTCTCTCTCTCTCTCTCTCTCTATGTCTCTCTCTCTCTCTATGTCTCTCTCACTTTGTGTACAAAACAATTGAAACAATAGTAATGAAATAAGTGCAGATATCCTGTATCGATCTATATGGACAGATGTATGGAACCCTACGAGAACAGTTGAATGATAGATGGCAAGGAACAACATTCTGCACACTGGGATGGCCGACCATCCTGGCAGTTGGAGAAGGACCAGTTAACAAGAACTTATGCAGGGTTTTTGACATGTCATTTTATTCTTTATTATTTTTGACATGTCATTTTATTCTTTATTATTTTTGACATGTCATTTTATTCTTTATTATTTTTGACATGTCATTTTATTCTTTATTATTTTTGACATGTCATTTTATTCTTTATTATTTTTGACATGTCATTTTATTCTTTATTATTTTTGACATGTCATTTTATTCTTTATTATTTTTGACATGTCATTTTATTCTTTATTATTTTTGACATGTCATTTTATTCTTTATTATTTTGACATGTCATTTTATTCTTTATTATTTTTGACATGTCATTTTATTCTTTATTATTTTTGACATGTCATTTTATTCTTTATTATTTTTGACATGTCATTTTATTCTTTATTATTTTTGACATGTCATTTTATTCTTTATTATTTTTGACATGTCATTTTATTCTTTATTATTTTTGACATGTCATTTTATTCTTTATTATTTTTGACATGTCATTTTATTCTTTATTATTTTGACATGTCATTTTATTCTTTATTATTTTTGCTTGACAAAATGTTAAGTGGCACCACACACATGGCTCTTGAATCTGTTTAGTCTGGCCACACTTATGCCAGTTGGTAATTGTTGAATGCTATGCCTTCTGTTATGCCTGTTGGTAATTGTTGAATGCTATGCCTTCTGTTATGCCAGTTGGTAATTGTTGAATGCTATGCCTTCTGTTATGCCTGTTGGTAATTGTTGAATGCTATGCCTTCTGTTATGCCTGTTGGTAATTGTTGAATGCTATGCCTTCTGTTATGCCTGTTGGTAATTGTTGAATGCTATGCCTTCTGTTATGCCTGTTGGTAATTGTTGAATGCTATGCCTTCTGTTATGCCTGTTGGTAATTGTTGAATGCTATGCCTTCTGTTATGCCTGTTGGTAATTGTTGAATGCTATGCCTTCTGTTATGCCTGTTGGTAATTGTTGAATGCTATGCCTTCTGTTATGCCTGTTGGTAATTGTTGAATGCTATGCCTTCTGTTATGCCTGTTGGTAATTGTTGAATGCTATGCCTTCTGTTATGCCTGTTGGTAATTGTTGAATGCTATGCCTTCTGTTATGCCTGTTGGTAATTGTTGAATGCTATGCCTTCTGTTATGCCTGTTGGTAATTGTTGAATGCTATGCCTTCTGTTATGCCAGTTGGTAATTGTTGAATGCTATGCCTTCTGTTATGCCAGTTGGTAATTGTTGAATGCTATGCCTTCTGTTATGCCTGTTGGTAATTGTTGAATGCTATGCCTTCTGTTATGCCTGTTGGTAATTGTTGAATGCTATGCCTTCTGTTATGCCAGTTGGTAATTGTTGAATGCTATGCCTTCTGTTATGCCTGTTGGTAATTGTTGAATGCTATGCCTTCTGTTATGCCTGTTGGTAATTGTTGAATGCTATGCCTTCTGTTATGCCTGTTGGTAATTGTTGAATGCTATGCCTTCTGTTATGCCTGTTGGTAATTGTTGAATGCTATGCCTTCTGTTATGCCTGTTGGTAATTGTTGAATGCTATGCCTTCTGTTATGCCTGTTGGTAATTGTTGAATGCTATGCCTTCTGTTATGCCTGTTGGTAATTGTTGAATGCTATGCCTTCTGTTATGCCAGTTGGTAATTGTTGAATGCTATGCCTTCTGTTATGCCAGTTGGTAATTGTTGAATGCTATGCCTTCTGTTATGCCTGTTGGTAATTGTTGAATGCTATGCCTTCTGTTATGCCTGTTGGTAATTGTTGAATGCTATGCCTTCTGTTATGCCTGTTGGTAATTGTTGAATGCTATGCCTTCTGTTATGCCTGTTGGTAATTGTTGAATGCTATGCCTTCTGTTATGCCTGTTGGTAATTGTTGAATGCTATGCCTTCTGTTATGCCTGTTGGTAATTGTTGAATGCTATGCCTTCTGTTATGCCAGTTGGTAATTGTTGAATGCTATGCCTTCTGTTATGCCAGTTGGTAATTGTTGAATGCTATGCCTTCTGTTATGCCTGTTGGTAATTGTTGAATGCTATGCCTTCTGTTATGCCTGTTGGTAATTGTTGAATGCTATGCCTTCTGTTATGCCTGTTGGTAATTGTTGAATGCTATGCCTTCTGTTATGCCTGTTGGTAATTGTTGAATGCTATGCCTTCTGTTATGCCTGTTGGTAATTGTTGAATGCTATGCCTTCTGTTATGCCTGTTGGTAATTGTTGAATGCTATGCCTTCTGTTATGCCTGTTGGTAATTGTTGAATGCTATGCCTTCTGTTATGCCAGTTGGTAATTGTTGAATGCTATGCCTTCTGTTATGCCTGTTGGTAATTGTTGAATGCTATGCCTTCTGTTATGCCAGTTGGTAATTGTTGAATGCTATGCCTTCTGTTATGCCTGTTGGTAATTGTTGAATGCTATGCCTTCTGTTATGCCTGTTGGTAATTGTTGAATGCTATGCCTTCTGTTATGCCTGTTGGTAATTGTTGAATGCTATGCCTTCTGTTATGCCTGTTGGTAATTGTTGAATGCTATGCCTTCTGTTATGCCTGTTGGTAATTGTTGAATGCTATGCCTTCTGTTATGCCTGTTGGTAATTGTTGAATGCTATGCCTTCTGTTATGCCTGTTGGTAATTGTTGAATGCTATGCCTTCTGTTATGCCTGTTGGTAATTGTTGAATGCTATGCCTTCTGTTATGCCTGTTGGTAATTGTTGAATGCTATGCCTTCTGTTATGCCTGTTGGTAATTGTTGAATGCTATGCCTTCTGTTATGCCTGTTGGTAATTGTTGAATGCTATGCCTTCTGTTATGCCTGTTGGTAATTGTTGAATGCTATGCCTTCTGTTATGCCTGTTGGTAATTGTTGAATGCTATGCCTTCTGTTATGCCTGTTGGTAATTGTTGAATGCTATGCCTTCTGTTATGCCTGTTGGTAATTGTTGAATGCTATGCCTTCTGTTATGCCTGTTGGTAATTGTTGAATGCTATGCCTTCTGTTATGCCTGTTGGTAATTGTTGAATGCTATGCCTTCTGTTATGCCTGTTGGTAATTGTTGAATGCTATGCCTTCTGTTATGTCTGTTGGTAATTGTTGAATGCTATGCCTCTTTTTATGCCAGTTGGTAATTGTTGAATGCTATGCCTTCTGTTATGCCTGTTGGTAATTGTTGAATGCTATGCCTTCTGTTATGCCTGTTGGTAATTGTTGAATGCTATGCCTTCTGTTATGCCTGTTGGTAATTGTTGAATGCTATGCCTTCTGTTATGTCTGTTGGTAATTGTTGAATGCTATGCCTCTTTTTATGCCAGTTGGTAATTGTTGAATGCTATGCCTTCTGTTATGCCTGTTGGTAATTGTTGAATGCTATGCCTTCTGTTATGCCTGTTGGTAATTGTTGAATGCTATGCCTTCTGTTATGTCTGTTGGTAATTGTTGAATGCTATGCCTCTTTTTATGCCAGTTGGTAATTGTTGAATGCTATGCCTCTTTTTATGCCAGTTGGTAATTGTTGAATGCTATGCCTTCTGTTATGCCTGTAGAAACAGCTGGTGTTGAAAATATATATTAACTTCCATACAAAATATTAAATAAAGTAACTAATATCAAATTTATTTTGTAATAAAATTGGCTTGTCATCATGGATTAGATTCCTTTATATTTGGTTACAAAATAGGACAGGTGTCTCCTCCCTTTCATGTCTTAGGAGGTAAACAAAAAAGCTTGTGCATTTTGTTGAAGTATCCAAACATTTATGACTGTTTTAGGTTGAGGGACACTACACTGATCCCAGGAGAACCACAGTATTCTCCCCTGAACCAGCTCATGCACACACACTACTGACATGGCCAGGCTATCTAGACTGGTCCCAACCAATCATATTTCACAGTAAGACTACATGTCATCTGGATGTCTATTTTCATCTTTAAGTAGTTGATGAACAATCGGCAGTGTTGATACTGACTTCAGGAATGCATGATTACAGTAATTAGTATGTATCAGTGACCATGATCAAACTGAAAGAGCAGCACAACAGAACACGAGATGCCAGACAAGAGCATTATGTAGCGAGCCAAAAATAGACTAGTAAACTGACATAGGCTTGGTGTCATCAGTTACAACACACTGAGGAATGTGCTGAAGAAGGGATCTGAGTACTCATAGATTTGTTAGATGTATGATGAGGTTGACCTGGTGACTAACTTAGACTTTAAACACTGTTACCATCAGAATGTCTACCCCAGCTCTAAACAGCTTTGTGAATTCATCATCAGGTTGCATGTTCTTTGCAGAAAATTGCATTCACCACAGCCTGTCTGAAAGAATCTCTGTCTCTAGCCAGATCTCCCACAGAGCGTTGCATTCACCACAGCCCATCTGAAAGAATCTCTCTCTCTAGCCAGATCTCCCACAGAACGTTGCATTCACCACAGCCCATCTGAAAGAATCTCTGTCTCTAGCCAGATCTCCCACTTCTGTTGCCATGCTCAAGGTCTTTTTGATGGCTTGAAACCACCTTCTTCTTGGTCTGTCCCTGATGCATCGTCCAGGAACCATGTCTTCCATTATTGTTCTTTCCAGCCCACTGTGTCTTTTTACATGGCCATAATGTTCTAATTTCCTCGGTAGAATTGTTTTTATAAGCCATTCCTTTGTAATGTTTGAAATATCTCAATATGTCTTCATTGCTTTTTTTCACTATCCAGGGTATCTTAAGGATTTTTCTGTAGCATTTTGTTTCGAATGAATTAATTTTCTTCCTTGCTGTTTGTAAGATTGTCCATGATTCACAACCATATGTTGCTATTGGGAAGATACATGCCCTCAGTCATTTTAATTTAACTGTCTTGCAGACATTGTGCCATATGATATTCATGGCATTTAATTTTATGCTGCTATTGCTAATCTTCTTTTGATCTCTTTCTGACAGTCTCCATTGTTAGTTACTACAGATCCCAGATATTCGTAGTTTGTTACAATTTCAAGTTCTTCACTGTTGATGATTTTGGGTTGGCTTTTTATATGAATCCACAAGAGGTATACATATGTTCGGTTGTTAGTATTTCTGTCCTTTTTTTCTTTTTCAAAGAAATAGTTGCCTTTGCAATAGTTTGTTGACTGTTTAGCTATCTATGGCCATCTCTGAATTTTGGCCATTTGTTAAATTTGGCTGACAAAGTTTTACTGATTGAGGTGTCGTTTATTTCTTGTCTAAGCAGAACTGAAATGATATATATTTGTTAACAAACACTATCTGTACAGTATTTTCCTCCTACTGGTATCTGCCAGGGACACATCCTGAGCAGCTGTTATGAGTTATTTGGGTCTGAGCTTTTAATTCACACCTGATAGAAAACAGTTTTGATGCTACCAGGATTCAAACCTGCATTCTCCTGGTTTGGAACATGACAAGTTATCGATTCAGCCACCTTCTATTCTGAAATGATAGGTGAATTATCATATTACAGTTGAAAATACAATTTTTAAAAAATGGGATGCTTCAGCTGTGCAGATTAGACAAACACACGAGATGTTTGTTCTTATGATCATCATTACTGCACAGCCGGTGAACCCATAGGTGCTCCAGTATCTCCCTTGATAATCTTGAGAGGATCCAAGGATCATCTTGGCCCATGTGCACAATCTCCATAGCATGGTCTGGGATCTACGATGGGGGTCTGGGATCTACGGTGAGGGTCTGGGATCTATGATGGGGGTTAGCATGGTCTGGGATCAATGATGGGGGTCTGGGATCTATGATGGGGGTTGTATGGTCTGGGATCTACGATGGGGGTTAGCATGGTCTGGGATCTATGATGGGGGTGAGCATGGTCTGGGATCTATGATGGGGGTTAGCAAGGTCTGGGATCTACGATGGGGCTTAGCATGGTCTGGGATCTATGATGGGGGTTAGCATGGTCTGGGATCTACGATGGGAGTTAGCATGGTCTGGGATCTACGATGGGGGTTAGCATGGTCTGGGATCTACGATGGGGGTTAGCATGGTCTGGGATCTACAATGGGGGTTAGCATGGTCTGGGATCTACGATGGGGTAAGCATGGTCTGGGATCTACGATGGGGGTTAGCATGGTCTGGGATCTATGATGGGGGTTAGCATGGTCTGGGATCTACGATGGGGGTTAGCATGGTCTGGGATCTCCGACGGGGGTTAGCATGGTCTGGGATCTATGACAGGGGTAGGTTTCTGCTGACAATATTGCCTGGACAGCGGCCATATTTATGACCTACTCTTTTTTTATTTTAACTGCCAAGGGTTCTTTAACATGTACAGATACACATGGGACCTCCTTCTTATTTCTGTCATCTGAGAGGACTAGACATCGGATCTCACTATCCAAGAGATCAGGGGAGGGTAATATCATAAAGAAACCATGAATTAATTGGTCCTAATTGTGAAATATCTCCACTGATTCTGGTGGGTTTTGAGCCAGGGTCTTGTCCTGAGACTGACATCATATCTCTATACTACCCAGCCCCCATCCCCCCTTTCCAGCCACACACACACATATACACACACACATGAGATGTTGTTGTGGGATACTGCAAGCCAAGGTCGAGCTCAGTGCTATCATCATTCATCACCAATTCCATGCTGGTTCTCCTGCTTCATTGAAACATGTGACTGGAAGTTCTTCTCCACCCATGTTCATCACTCATATAGACTGGGATCATGAATTATCTGATGAGACTTGCACTTTTACACTTGTTGTCCTCTCTTCATCTATACTCATCACTCATATAGACTGGGATCATGAATTATCTGATGAGATTTGCACTTTCACACTTGTTGTCCTCTCTTCATCTATATTCATCACTCATATAGACTGGGATCATGAATTATCTGATGAGACTTGCACTTTTACACTTGTTGTCCTCTCTTCATCTATATTCATCACTCATATAGACTGGGATCATGAATTATCTGATGAGATTTGCACTTTTACACTTGTTGTCCTCTCTTCATCTATACTCATCACTCATATAGACTGGGATCATGAATTATCTGATGAGATTTGCACTTTTACACTTGTTGTCCTCTCTTCATCTATATTCATCACTCATATAGACTGGGATCATGAATTATCTGATGAGACTTGCACTTTTACACTTGTTGTCCTCTCTTCATCTATATTCATCACTCATATAGACTGGGATCATGAATTATCTGATGAGATTTGCACTTTCACACTTGTTGTCCTCTCTTCATCTATATTCATCACTCATATAGACTGGGATCATGAATTATCTGATGAGATTTGCACTTTTACACTTGTTGTCCTCTCTTCATCTATACTCATCACTCATATAGACTGGGATCATGAATTATCTGATGAGATTTGCACTTTTACACTTGTTGTCCTCTCTTCATCTATATTCATCACTCATATAGACTGGGATCATGAATTATCTGATGAGACTTGCACTTTTACACTTGTTGTCCTCTCTTCATCTATATTCAGCACTCATATAGACTGGGATCATGAATTATCTGATGAGACTTGCACTTTTACACTTGTTGTCCTCTCTTCATCTATATTCAGCACTCATATAGACTGGGATCATGGATTATCTGATGAGACTTGCACTTTTACACTTGCTGTCCTGTCAAAAAGTCTCTCATTCAAGCTGGTGGGTGAAGGTCACATTCTTCTAAAATCTGCAGGTTGGAGTGGGACATTTAGATCATATTGTGCGGTCAAATCTGTAGATTGGAGTGGGACATTTAGATCATATTGTGCTGTCAAATCTGTAGATTGGAATGGGACATTTAGATCATATTGTGCTGTCAAATCTGCAGGTTGGAGTGGGACATTTAGATCATATTGTGCTGTCAAATCTGTAGATTGGAGTGGGACATTTAGATCATATTGTGCTGTCAAATCTGCAGGTTGGAGCAAGACCTTTAGATCACATTGTGCTGTCAAATCTGCAGGTTGGAGTGGGACATTTAGATCATATTGTGCTGTCAAATCTGCAGGTTGGAGTGGGACATTTAGATCATATTGTGCTGTCAAATCTGTAGGTTGGAGTGGGACATTTAGATCATATTGTGCTGTCAAATCTGTAGGTTGGAGTGGGACATTTAGATCATATTGTGCTGTCAAATCTGTAGGTTGGAGTGGGACATTTAGATCATATTGTGCTGTCAAATCTGCAGGTTGGAGCAAGACCTTTAGATCATATTGTGCTGTCAAATCTGCAGGTTGGAGCAAGACCTTTAGATCATATTGTGCTGTCAAATCTGTAGGTTGGAGTGGGACATTTAGATCATATTGTGCTGTCAAATCTGTAGGTTGGAGTGGGACATTTAGATCATATTGTGCTGTCAAATCTGTAGGTCGGAGTGGGACATTTAGATCATATTGTGCTGCCAAATCTGTAGGTTGGAGCAAGACATTTAGATCATATTGTGCTGTCAAATCTGCAGGTTGGAGCAAGACCTTTAGATCACATTGTGCTGTCAAATCTGCAGGTTGGAGTGGGACATTTAGATGATATTGTGCTGTCAAATCTGCAGGTTGGAGTGGGACATTTAGATCATATTGTGCTGTCAAATCTGCAGGTTGGAGTGGGACATTTAGATCATATTGTGCTGTCAAATCTGCAGGTTGGAACAAGACCTTTAGATCATATTGTGCTGTCAAATCTGCAGGTTGGAACAAGA
Source organism: Megaustenia siamemsis (assembly GCA_032433765.1). Classification (NCBI taxonomy): domain Eukaryota; kingdom Metazoa; phylum Mollusca; class Gastropoda; order Stylommatophora; family Ariophantidae; genus Megaustenia; species Megaustenia siamemsis. The sequence goes on along the minus strand of JAVIAB010000107.1, from coordinate 4,305,458 downwards.
CCTTTAGATCATATTGTGCTGGCAAATTTGTAGGTTGGAGTGGGACATTTAGATCATATTGTGCTGTCAAATCTACTCAGCTGAGAGCTGTGGTAGAGAAGAACACTCACCTGCCAACCAGGAAACCCAAGGTTTCCACTCACAGAAGTAGGATTACCTGAGGTTTGCAAAAATAGTTCCTGTGGTCTGCAGTCACAGAAAAATGGAGACCAGAGTTCACATTCTGGGAAGTATGAGGAATGTCACTGTCACTTCAGAGTTCATGTTTTGGGAAGTATGAGGAATGTCACTGTCACTTCAGAATTCATGTTCTGGGAAGTACGAGGAATGTCAACTGTCACTTCAGAGTTCATGTTCTGGGATGGATGAGGTATGTCACAGTCACTTCAGAGTTCATGTTCTGGGATGGATGAGGTATGTCACCGTCACTTGACAGAGTTTATATTCTGGGAAGGATGAAGAATGTCACCATCACTTCAGAGTTCAAGTTGATGCAACACCAGTTAGTACTTTCTGGTCAACTATCCGCTGGGCGTCAGAACACCTTATGCTATTGTTACCAATACTACGTCCAGTTTGGTGCCATTCCTTCAAGATCACATCATATCTTTACTGCTTCCATCTGTCTTCTCCAAATATGTTTTGTCTTTCTCTTTGTCTCCACCTTTTTGGGATTCCAAAAAGAGCCAGTCATGTAATACTTTCAGCTAGCTTCTGCAGTGTGTGTCTTATCCAGCGCCATCGTCTTTGTCACATTTTTTTGCCAACTGGTATTTGTTTAGTACTCTCCCATAGAAGTAAGTAATTGTATTGTGCCATTTTCATCAATGTTGTTCTGTGCAGGTAATTATTAATGAAAGTCTGTGTCTTCTTGACTGTTCATTTTGTTCTCCATGTTTCACAGGCACAACACGCATATAATTGGAATGAATTAACATTGGTTTTGCCAGTTTTAATTTCTTGCATTTGACTTAATTTCTTTGGATTTTTATGTTTCCTAGTGCAGTGAAGGCTTCTCTTCATTTTTATATCTTTATTTTGATATCATTCTCTATTCCTTTGTCTATGTTACTGCATAGATATATATAATATTCAATATCTCTAAGAGGATCTGATCTTTGTCAATGGCAATCATTCATTCTCATGATTTGGGTGTGATCTGTTTATTTTCAGACCCAACTGTAGGGATCTCTCATCAAGTATGCTCATTTTATCTTGCATTTGTTTATAAAGTTTATATGAGAGAGGAGAGATGTTATCAACAATGTCTAGGTCATCAAGTTGCTAGGTCAATGACCACTGCTCTGCATTATTCTCTTTATCCAAAAAATCCCTATCAAAGAGAAGAGTGTAGATAATAGGCATCCCTGCCTGACTCCTGTTCTTACTTCATTGTTTGTGTAAGCTGCACCTCATGTACAACATTACATGGCAGTCGGGACATTCCATATCTGCTCTGCTGCCTGTTCCAGCAACCATCGAAGTGTTCGTCTACTGATTGTTCCTGTCCTGCATTGATTGAACATGTTCGTCTACTGATTGTTCCTGTCCTGCATTGATTGAACATGTTCGTCTACTAATTGTCCCTGTCCTGCATTGATTGAACATGTTCATCTACTAATTGTTCCTGTCCTGCATTGATTGAACATATTCATCTACTAATTGTCCCTGTCCTGTATTGATCGAACATGTTCGTCTACTAATTGTCCCTGTCCTGCATTGATTGAACATGTTCATCTACTAATTGTCCCTGTCCTGCATTGATTGAACATGTTCATCTACTAATTGTCCCTGTCCTGCATTGATTGAACATGTTCGTCTACTAATTGTCCCTGTCCTGCATTGATTGAACATGTTCGTCTACTAATTGTCCCTGTCCTGCATTGATTGAACATGTTCGTCTACTAATTGTCCCTGTCCTGCATTGATTGAACATGTTCATCTACTAATTGTTCCTGTCCTGCATTGATTGAACATGTTCGTCTACTAATTGTTCCTGTCCTGCATTGATTGAACATGTTCGTCTACTAATTGTTCCTGTCCTGCATTGATTGAACATATTCATCTACTAATTGTCCCTGTCCTGCATTGATTGAACATGTTCGTCTACTAATTGTCCCTGTCCTGCATTGATTGAAAGTCTTGTGTTCTTTGCCACTGAGGAAGCTTTTCCTGCTTTCTCCCCTCATGGGCGCCATGTTCCACCATTCCTTTGATATGTGGGTTATCCTCAACTTCCTTGTAGCCATCCTGTAAGCAGTGTTCTTTTAAAGCCCTTTCAATGTTATACATGTCCTGGTTTTCCTATTTTCTTGTGCAATGGCCGACCCTGCCAGCCTGTCAGCTATCTCACTGTCATGATCTCCTGTGTGCCTGGAGCAGTATATCGAAGAGAGACTGTCAGAAATTAATTGTACTTTGAAGGCAAAGAGTCTTTTTAATCTTATCCTATTCACAAATTCTAGGAAACATTGTGGAAGCTGGTTTTTTTCTATCCTTGTATAAAAGAACATACCAGCTTTCACCATTGTTAAGACATCCAAACATTTCTATGCCAGCTAAACAACAAATGATAAATAGCATCTTCATACCAACTTTGTGCTATGAAAGTCAAACATGGACCCTTTCTAAATCACATTTAAAAAAGATCAATACATGTGAGATGCGATGCTTGAGAAAAGTAACAAACAACACAAGAAGAGATAGAATACCAAATGAAACCATAAGAAAAATGGTAGGAACAAAACCCTGCCAAGAATATATAGAACAACAACAACTTAAATGGTTTGGCCACCTGGTCAGAATGAATCCTCACCAATCACCATCAAGGGCGTTCTTCTCGAGAATGCATGGAAAAAGACCAAGAGGAAGACCCGAAGAAGATGGATAGATGCAGTGACAAAGACATGTAACAACAAAGGAAAATCACTAATTCAGACAATTCGAGCAGCACAAGAACGACAAATGATATAAACCACGACACCTTTTAGGTATCAGTGAAAGAGAAAAGAAGAAGAAGTATAAAAGAAGAGCTAGGGCACAGGAAATAAAGGCAACAATCCTAGATGCAGTCACCACGTAGTGTTCAGTTTAGGTTCTTTATTTCTCTCTCTATAGATGTGGCCAACACAAAAAGGCAGTTCCTAAAAAACACCAGAAAGAAACAATCAACATTTTTCGGGCACATCATGAGAAGAGGAAAGTTGGAATACTTGGTTACAATTGGCAAAATAAAAGGAAAGAGAGATCGCGAACGACAAAGAGAGAAAATACTGGATAGTTTGGTGTCTTGACATGGAAAACAGTCAACAACAGAACTGATACGATGTACTGTAGATAGAAGATTGTGGAAGGACATGATCGCCTACGCCAACTGGTATGGCACATGATGATGATGATAGATGTGGCATTAATGCTATGCCAAGATAACTGGGTAAAGATATGCAAGTCCTTACAGAATTGCTTTACAAGTGGATATCTCAAAATATGCAAATGAGTAAATGATATTTTCAGTGATGGCAGGTGTTTCATATCAGATACATTTTTTCCTAGTGAAACAAAGTAAAGTTCATTATAAACTGTGATGTGCACGTTATTTATTGTGTTTTTTATTGTGTAATATATGTCTATTTTAAATGTTTTTGTTTTATTTTATGAATGTACTTTTTTGTTTATAATTTGCATCTTGCAGTGTTGGCCTCCCCTGTAGCATCCCTTGTTCTCAAACTAAGCCACCAAGCTGGGTGTCCTTCACCAAGAACTGTCCCCTTGACCTTAATGACAGCTAATCCAGGGGATATTGGATATAGGTACCTTGGATGAACCTAGTTGCTTTTGATTAATTTTGTTTAAATGTTTTGCTATATAGGTCTAGTGGAGATAGAAAGTTGTAGAGAGACATGATCACCTACGCCATCAGGCCCTGTACGTGATGATGATGATATCGGCCTATATGTTTGACAACCCTGAAGCAACAATTATCGATACAACTAAACAAACTATATATTTATCAGTAGCTTTATCACATTTCTTGGTGCAGGCAGGGAGTCAAAGGGTGTTGGGGTACTGGAAATAAAGGCAACAAACCTAGATGCAGTCACCACATAGTGTTTAGGTCTTTTCTCTCTCTCCCCTAGAAGAAAATAACCCCTTGACGCTACTGGGACTCGAATGTACATAATCTTGATAGAAAATGAGCAGCTCTCAGCTCTATCTGTGCAACTATCTCTCCTCAAAATACAACAAGTAATATAAGATAAATGAAGTCCTGCAGCAAATAATTCCAAAGAATATGCAGTATTTGAGATTTCACAGCATATGACAGAAGTCTTCCAGGCTGTTCCTTTATATTTTGTAAGTAAAAACATTGTCATTGTACTCAGACAATCAGTGTCTGATCATGCTCCAATCTCTTGAATGATCAAGCTCCAATCTCTTGAATGATCAAGCTCCAATGTTTTAAATGATCAAGCTCCAATGTTTTAAATGATCAAGCTCCAATGTTTTAAATAATCAAGCTCCAATGTTTTAAATGATCATGCTCCAATGTTTTAAATGATCAAGCTCCAATGTTTTAAATGATCAAGCTCCAATATTTTAAATGATAATGCTCCAATGTTTTAAATGATCATGCTCCAATGTTTTAAATGATCATGCTCCAATGTTTTAAATGATCATGCTCCAATGTTTTAAATGATCAAGCTCCAATTTTTTAAATGATCAAGCTCCAATGTTTTAAATAATCAAGTTCCAATCTCTTGAATGATCATGCTCCAATGTTTTAAATGATCAAGCTCCAATGTTCTAAATAATCAAGCTCCAATCTCTTGAATGATCAAGCTCCAATCTCTTAAATGATCAAGCTCCAATGTTTTAAATGATCAAGCTCCAATGTTTTAAATGATCAAGCTCCAATGTTTTAAATAATCAAGCTCCAATGTTTTAAATGATCATGCTCCAATGTTTTAAATGATCAAGCTTGAATGTTTTAAATGATCAAGCTCCAATGTTTTAAATAATCAAGCTCCAATGTTTTAAATGATCGTGCTCCAATGTTTTAAATGATCAAGCTCCAATGTTTTAAATGATCATGCTCCAATGTTTTAAATGATCAAGCTCCAATGTTTTAAATGATCATGCTCCAATGTTTTAAATGATCAAGCTCCAATATTTTAAATGATCAAGCTCCAATGTTTTAAATGATCAAGCTCCAATGTTTTAAATGATCATGCTCCAATGTTTTAAAAGATCAAGCTCCAATGTTTTAAATGATCATGCTCCAATGTTTTAAATGATCAAGCTCCAATGTTCTAAATAATCAAGCTCCAATCTCTTGAATGATCAAGCTCCAATCTCTTGAATGATCAAGCTCCAATGTTTTAAATGATCAAGCTGCAATGTTTTAAATGATCATGCTCCAATGTTTTAAAAGATCAAGCTCCAATGTTTTAAATGATCATGCTCCAATGTTTTAAATGATCATGCTCTAATCTATTGCATGATCATACTCCAACATCTTGCATGATCATACTCCAATCTCTTGAATGATCATGCAGGAAGAAGTCTGCACAGTGCTCTATAAATGAGCAAGTTTTCCAGGATAATTTGATAGAGAGAGTACGGCACATGATAATCATGAAGAAAAGTAGATGCAAACAGAAATGGAAAAGCAGCACAATAAACAGTAATTAGAAAAGCAAAAAACAATAGACACTGTTAGGTGAAGAAGATTATACATCATAGTACTACACTGTTTTATTAATTCATATTCTTTCAGCGAGAGCTGAAGCTTTTTTTAGATTTTAGATTTTGCTTTCTAAAGGAAGTGCTCAGACTACTCTTTTTTTTTTTTTTATTATGCTATAACTTACCTCCCTGAACTTTGCAAGTCCAGTACACTTTTCTATTTGAATTTATCAAAGTATTTTATGCCAGACCCCAAACCGTTTACTTTCATATCAAGTAGCCTGTTCACTAACTACTATGTTATTTCAAACTTTAGTTAAAAGTAAAAGTATCTGGTCAAAAGAAGAAGGTAGCAGTGAAAGACAGAGATTAGGCCCAGCTATTGTTTGGTTTGTTTACAAATTATAGAGGCCAGAAGTACAAATGTATTTTCATTCAGAATTTGACTGGAAACAGATTTTGGTTAAAATAATTTTTGCCCAAGATTTGGATGTGGTTTGGTTTATTTTAAAATAGATTTTTAATCTGATCCATTTTGAAATAAAGGGAGCCATGATAGCTCAGTGGTTAGTAAACTGGACTACAAAGGACAGGAGGTCGGGTTCGATCCTGATCAACGGCTTCCAAGTTCACCCAGCCTTAAATGGGTACCGGATTTTTTTCTGGGAAAGTAAAGCAGCACGGGCGTAATACTGACCACATTACCCCAAAAATCATGTGCCGAAGGTCTATACAAATTTTGGTCACTAACACCATATTTCCTATACGCCACTTGGCGTGACGGGGCTCTTTACCTTTTTTTTACTTTATCCTCTAAATGTAATCATTGAAATCAATTGTTGACAAATGTGGCAGTTGAATGAACATTATTAACTTTTCAATGTTATTACAGGCCAAAGAATCCAGAAGATTTGATAGTGAAAGAACTGGACCCAGAGAGGGATGTTGAGTTTGTGTTGGCCAACTGGGAATATGCGGGCAAGCACACAAGGTCTTATATCCAGGAGCTTCTTAAGTGTTTTCCGTCAATGGGTGTTTTTACCAGGTGTGTTAGAAGTAAATGTGGTGTTGTTATTGTTTAACATAACAGAACAAAAAAGATTGGCTTTTTAACCACTAGAGCATTGTCAAAATTAGGAAGTTTTGCACTTTTGTAGTTCTCCATTAATAGAAGTTTTGGTCATATATTATGTATCCGTCTAAATGAACTCTTTTTTTAAGAAGTTAACTCTGATTACAAGCAATAACTGTTTTGCTTTCAGAGTGCGTCATAAACTTTTGCCAAAGATAGTTCTTCACTGGGTCCCAGATGGTGAAGAACTAGAAGAAGATCAAGCACAGCTGTTTGTTGAGGATATTTGAGTAGTCTTAGTAAATTTTCTCAGTTCTGAAACATGACTTGAGTATAATTCTGTTATGTAAAATTAAAACTGATCATCAATCAATCACTTGTAGCATTAGAACTGATCATCAATCAATCACTTGTAGCATTAGAACTGATCATTAATCAATCAATCAATTGATTGATCACTTTTAGACCCATTTCTATAACATAAGCTACAGACAATGTCCCTTCTTCTATCCCTATGATCATAAGGGATGTTATCATTTGAAGTTTTGCCAAGTTTAGGCTTACAATAATTCAGTTTAGTTGCTGGAGTATCGTTTTCGCACATGAAACAAGTCCATGAATGCTCAAACCACACCTCCTCAGCAAATACTGCAGTGTTTTAAACAAGATTATTTTACCCCAGAAAGTACCAATTCTCTCAAATTATGAAATATTTATTCTCACAAACATTATTGAACTAAAGTATAAATAGCATCAAAATGGATGAAGCGAGAACATTAGTATTTTTGTGCAGTCACCAATGTGACCCATTCAAACAAAATATCAATTTCAAGAATGATTAAGATTAAGTTAACAACATCAGCCCTAGTCCCAACAACGGCAAGGCTCTCTAAAAACAGCCTGTGTCACAATAGACTGGGTTACAATGTTAGTGTTGCCTTAGTCCCAACAACAGCAAGGCTCTCTAAAAACAGCCTGTGTCACAATAGACTGGGTTACAATGTTAGTGTTGCTTTAGTCCCAACAACAGCAAGGCTCTCTAAAAACAGCCTGTGTCACAATAGACTGGGTTACAATGTTAGTGTTGCCTTAGTCCCAACAACAGCAAGGCTCTCTAAAAACAGCCTGTGTCACAATAGACTGGGTTACAATGTTAGTGTTGTCTTAGTCCCAACAACAGCAAGGCTTTCTAAAAACAGCCTGTGTCACAATAGACTGGGTTACAATGTTAGTGTTGCCTTAGTCCCAACAACAGCAAGGCTCTCTAAAAACAGCCTGTGTCACAATAGACTGGGTTACAATGTTAGTGTTGCCTTAGTCCCAACAACAGCAAGGCTCTCTAAAAACAGCCTGTGTCACAATAGACTGGGTTACAATGTTAGTGTTGCCTTAGTCCCAACAACAGCAAGGCTCTCTAAAAACAGCCTGTGTCACAACAGGCTGGGTTACAAAATCAGTGTTGTCTTAGTCCGAACAATGGTGGCATCTGCAGAGGTACAATTTCTTCTTCTGCTGAGTTCACTTGATGTCTACTCAATTTCATTTGCTATCCTTCATTTTTTCCTTTCTTACTTCTTCTGTGTTCTCCTGATTGGAGAGCTATACACTTACTCTGACTTTTAAAGTCAACTTTAACAGAAATCGTCTTCATCTACGTACCTGGCCACTCTGGAGTGCAAGGGAACGAACGAGCTGACAAGCTTGCTGAAAAGGCTAAAATTTCAGATGGCAACGCCATGGACAACGCAGACATTTTACACGTAATCCGCGAGGCGGGAAGAGTAGCAGACTTTCGAGACGACAAGGATTCAAACGCAATGGCGAGACTAACGCATAGTCGTGTAAGGCTTGGCACAGCAAAGAGCGAACATTTTTCAGGACGCCAGAGGTGTATGGTTAACCAACTGCGAACCGGCACGATCAGCCGTCACACACTTGTGAATTTACTCGAAAGGAAATCGGAGCACTTATGGGTATGCCCCTTGTGCAAGGAGGATGATCTTTCGACTAACTAACTAACTAACACTTACTCTGACTTCATTTATGAATTGAACTGTGTTTCCAGCTCTGCCACTGACTCAAAGAGTTTGCATCTCAAGAAAATCTGTGTTGGTCAGAATCTGAACTTCTCTGATTTGTAAAGGTGACACTTCTGCGTCTGCCTTTGAAAGCACATTAAGTGGTCATAGATGTTTTGTGTTGTGGTTCACAACATGCTGCCATCTTTGCTCCTTTCAGCCAGGCACATCCACCTTCAACATTTCATTTATGTGTACCACATTGCCTTCCTTTACAATTCCTACTCACTTGGTCAGACTTGACTAGTTAGTCTGTTACTAGGAGCACTGTCAAGAGGTGGAATAGGATTTGATTATTTCTGGCTCATATGATCCTAGTGCAAGCAGCCAGCTTTGAGTCTCTGACCACTTTCAGCTCTGGTGCAATCAGTCAGCTGTGAGTCTCTGACCACTTTCAGCCCTGGTGCAATCAGCCAGCTACGAGTCTCTGACCACTTTCAGCCCAGGTACAATCAGCCAGCTACGAGTCTTTGACCACTTTCAGCCCAGGTACAATCAGCCAGCTACGAGTCTCTGACCACTTTCAGCCCAGGTACAATCAGTCAGCTATGAGTCTCTGACCACTTTCAGCCCTGGTGCAATCAGTCAGCTATGAGTCTCTGACCACTTTCACCCCTGGTGCAATCAGTCAGCTATGAGTCTCTGACCACTTTCAGCCCTGGTACAATCAGTCAGCTACGAGTCTCTGACCACTTTCAGCTCTGGTACAATCAGCTATGAATCTCTGACCACTTTCAGGTATGGTACAATCAGCTGTGAGTCTCTGACCGCTTTCAGCCCAGGTGCTAACAGGCACCTTTGTCAGACTCTTTTAAGAACTATATTGTCTTCTATTAGAGTTATCTCTGCTTGGACAGGCAAGTTGCAGCTTCTACACCAGAAACCAGGAAGTCAAAAACCATCATTTCTGTCCTCAACATCACCTGGGTCTAAGTGCCAATAGATTCATCTATTCTATAGCATTAACCTTATCTTATCTAAGAGAACCTGTTGGTGGCTGACTGGTTACTGTCCTCAACATCACTTAGTGGCTGACTGGTTACTATCCTCAACATCACTTAGTGGCTGACTGGTTACTTTCCTCAACATCACTTAGTGGCTGACCGGTTACTATCCTCAACATCACTTAGTGGCTGACTGGTTACTGTCCTCAACAACACTTGGTGGCTGACTGGTTACTGTCCTCAACAACACTTGGTGGCTGACTGGTTACTGTCCTCAACATCACTTAGTGGCTGACTGGTTACTGTCCTCAACATCACTTGGTGGCTGACTGGTTACTGTCCTCAACATCACTTGGTGGCTGACTGGTTACTGTCCTCAACATCACTTGGTGGCTGACTGGTTACTGTCCTCAACATCACTTGGTGGCTGGCTGGTTACTGTCCTCAACATCACTTGGTGGCTGACTGGTTACTGTCCTCAACATCACTTGGTGGCTGACTGGTTACTGTCCTCAACATCACTTAGTGGCTGACTGGTTACTGTCCTCAACATCACTTGGTGGCTGACTGGTTACTGTCCTCAACATCACTTAGTGGCTGACTGGTTACTGTCCTCAACATCACTTAGTGGCTGACTGGTTACTGTCCTCAACATCACTTGGTGGCTGACTGGTTACTGTCCTCAACATCACTTAGTGGCTGACTGGTTACTGTCCTCAACATCACTTGGTGGCTGACTGGTTACTGTCCTCAACATCACTTAGTGGCTGACTGGTTACTGTCCTCAACATCACTTGGTGGATGACTGGTTACTGTCCTCAACATCACTTAGTGGCTGACTGGTTACTGTCCTCAACATCACTTGGTGGATGACTGGTTACTGTCTTCAACAACACATGGTGGATGACTGGTTACTGTCCTCAACATCACTTGGTGGCTGACTGGTTACTGTCCTCAACAACACTTGGTGACTGACTGGTTACTGTCCTCAACAACACTTGGTGGCTGAGTGGTTACTGTCCTTAACATCACTTGGTGGCTGACTGGTTACTGTCCTCAACATCACTTGGTGGCTGACTGGTTACTGTCCTCAACATCACTTGGTGGCTGACTGGTTACTGTCCTCAACATCACTTGGTGGCTGACTGGTTACTGTCCTCAACATCACTTGGTGGCTGACTGGTTACTGTCCTCAACATCACTTGATGGCTGACTGGTTACTGTCCTCAACATCACTTGGTGGCTGACTGGTTACTGTCCTCAACATCACTTGGTGGCTGACTGGTTACTGTCCTCAACATCACTTGGTGGCTGGCTGGTTACTGTCCTCAACATCACTTGGTGGCTGGCTGGTTACTGTCCTCAACATCACTTGGTGGCTGGCTGGTTACTGTCAGAAGACATCTAGCTAACCACACAACTAACATAAATAGTGTTGGAGAAGAAGACATCTAGCTAACCACACAACTAACATAAATAATGTTGGAGAAGAAGACATCTAGCTAACCACACAACTAACATAAATAATGTTGGAGAAGAAGACATCTAGCTAACCACACTGTTAACATAAATAATGTTGGAGAAGACATCTAGCTAACCACACAACTAACATAAATAATGTTGGAGAAGAAGACATCTAGCTAACCACACAACTAACATAAATAATGTTGGAGAAGAAGACATCTAGCTAACCACACAACTAACATAAATTTATGTTGGAGAAGAAGACATCTAGCTAACCACACAACTAACATAAATAATGTTGGAGAAGAAGACATCTAGCTAACCACACGGTTAACATAAATAATGTTGGAGAAGACATCTAGCTAACCACACAACTAACATAAATAATGTTGGAGAAGACATCTAGCTAACCACACAACTAACATAAATAATGTTGAAGAAGAAGACATCTAGCTAACCACACAACTAACATAAATAATGTTGGAGAAGAAGACATCTAGCTAACCACACGGCTAACATAAATAATGTTGGAGAAGACATCTAGCTAACCACACAACTAACATAACTAATGTTGGAGAAGACATCTAGCTAACCACACAACTAACATAAATAATGTTGGAGAAGACATCTAGCTAACCACACAGCTAACATAAATAATGTTGGAGAAGACACCTAGCTAACCACACAACTAACATAACTAATGTTGGAGAAGAAGAAATAGAAATAATGCAAACATGATCATTCACAAATAAAGAATAAGGTGTTGGTGCCTATATTTTTAAACCATCAGCAAATTCATGGATAGTGTGGTCAGCATTACATAAGTGCTGAATACATTCCAAAGAAAAATAGAGTAGCCATTTAATGCATTCCGTACCACAAGCTGCAAATTGCTGCTATCGTTGCTGGTGCACCGAGCCAAATGCAATGTCTTGTGCCAATTTTAATTTATCAATTTTTCTCACAATTATTTCCACTAAAACCTTGTAATTCTCTTATTAAACACTTTTAATTTATCAATTTTTCTCACAATTATTTCCACTAAAACCTTGTAATTCTCTTATTAAACACTTTTAATTTATCAATTTTTCTCACAATTATTTCCACTAAAACCTTGTAATTCTCTTATTAAACACTTTTAATTTATCAATTTTTCTCACAATTATTTCCACTAAAACCTTGTAATTCTCTTATTAAACACTTTTAATTTATCAATTTTTCTCACAATTATTTCCACTAAAACCTTGTAATTCTCTTATTAAACACTTTTAATTTATCAATTTTTCTCAATTATTTCCACTAAAACCTTGTAATTCTCTTATTAAACACTTTTAATTTATCAATTTTTCTCACAATTATTTCCACTAAAACCTTGTAATTTAATTCTCTTATTAAATGTTTTTCCAACAAATAAAAGAAATTTCCAGAATATTTTCAAGCTTTCATTTTCTATTTCTTTTGTTGTTTCCCCTCAGGGATGGCGTATGCTTGGCTGCGGAGATGGGAACTGAATGGGGATTTATTGGAATGTTGTATGTCAGTCCTGATGCTAGAGGGCGGGGCCTTGGCAAGTTGCTGACCTGTCAGTTGGCTGAGAAATACTTTGAGGCAGGCCTGCCTACTGTGGTTGTGACTTCCATGGATAATACACAGTCCATTTGTCTGCATGAGTCTCTTGGGTTTAAACAGTTGTGCCCCCTTACTCTAATTTACCATCGATGTTAATGACAATATTTAGTTATAAAGATCTTCATTACATAATAAACGCACATCAGGGTTGTATCATCACTCAGAAAATGACTGATTGCAATAAACCAGCCTTGCTACACTCACTGCAGGCCCATAAGTGTTCAGGTTCTCCCAAGCAGGTGATACAGTATGTGCTTACTTTTAGTTTCTATAGCTTGCTGGGTATCTATCTATCTATCTATCTATCTATAGACCTTTCGGCCATAGGGCATAAACCCAGATGCTCTTTCTCTTTTTCTAAATTTTCTTTCTAGCAGTCTCAATCCTTGCAGAAACCATTGATCAAATCCCACCATTTGTCTCTGTTCTGTGCAAGCATCTCTATCTCACTGAGGGTGCCAATTCCTACTGCCTTTGCTTCTTTGATTTCAGTGTCTCTCTGGGTCGGCCTCTTTTCCTCTTACCTGTTGTTTCCCACATGAGGGCTTGCTTTGCTATTCAGTTATTATTATCTCTTCTCATCACATGACCAATATATGTCCATCATCTTTTCTTGATTACTGATGATACTATTGAATGATTAGCGATTTCTCTAATTTCCTCATTTGATTTAAATTCGTTCCACGCTATACCAAGTATTTTCCTTAGACATTTAATTTCAAATTTGATCAACTTTGTATCTATGTCTCTTGTTGTTTTCCAGCTCTGGCACGCCTACTTAAGGGTTGATTGTATGTTTGATTGCAACAGTTTAAGTTTTGGTTTTGTGCTGATAAGTTTTGATTTCCACAGGTTTTGAAGGACATTGCAGGGTATAGCCACTTTCATTATTCTTCCTGTTGTTTGTTGGAGACTTTGAGTAGATCTATTTTGGAGCTTTTCTAGTCTCAGAACCTGGGCAGTGCTGGGTTTCAACTGCTGTTTTTCTATCAAGCTAATGCAGGTTAATCGGCTCTCTCAATGAGGTAGAGCTGCTTGCACAGAACAGAGACAAATGGCGAGATTTGATAAAAGATCTTTAGAAGGATTGAAAACTGCTAGAACAAAAATTTAGATAAGAGGAAGAGTATCTTGGTCTATGCCCTATGAGCCGGCTACGGCTCGAAAGGTCAGTAGATAGATAGATATGCAGATCAGCATCTGTACACCACATAGGAACTGAATTGGGGCATGTGACCTTATTCTCTAGTCCCTGTAGAAATCCTGGATGCCTCCTCCCTTGGAGAATGACATTACTGTTGCAATGTTTTGTTTTCATGGCATTACTGATGCAATGTTTTGTTTTCATGGCATCATTGAATTTGCATTGCTATTTATGTTTATGTACTGTTCACCTTTCTCCTGTACTTCTCTTTGTTATCCATGCTCTGTATACCTTTGTTCTATAATTTCTTGTATTTACCCTAGTTCAATGGTATTCAGTTTGTGGTATGTGCATACCTTTTCCAGTAAATATGTTATCGATGGCTGAGTGAAATGGGGAGTGATTTTGTGAAATAAAATAAATTAATTTCTTCATGCTATTCTACTCTATATAATCTTATTATACCTTACCTATGTTTATTTCTATATTATTTTATTTCACACCCCCCTCCCCCAGAGAAAATAACTTTTTTTTCCCCTACCATGATTCAAACCCACTTAACCTCATTTTGGATAGTACCAAATGTTTAACTGACCTGCCTCAACCACAACATAAGTGTAACAGATGGGTTGATGAGATATTAGAAACACTAGGAAAGATAACAGCAGGAGAGGTCAACAGAAGAGCAAAAGATAGATTGATGGGATATTAGAAACACTTGGAAACATAACAGCAGGAGAGGTCAACATAAGAGTAAAAGATGGATTGATGGGATATTAGAAACACTTGGAAACATAACAGCAGGAGAGGTCAAGATAAGAGCAAAAGATGGATTGATGGGATATTAGAAACACTAGGAAACATAACAGCAGGAGAGGTCAACAGAAGAGCAAAAGATGGATTGATGGAATATTAGAAATACTAGGAAACATAACAGCAGGAGAGGTCAACAGAAGAGCAAAAGATGGATTGATGGAATATTAGAAACACTAGGAAACATAACAGCAGGAGAGGTCAACAGAAGAGCAAATGATGGATTGATGGGATATTAGAAACACTAGGAAAGATAACAGCAGGAGAGGTCAACAGAAGAGCAAAAGATGGATTGATGGAATATTAGAAACACTAGGAAACATAACAGCAGCAGAGACCAACAGAAGAGCAAATGATGGATTGATGGAATATTAGAAACACTAGGAAACATAACAGCAGCAGAGACCAACAGAAGAGCAAATGATGGATTGATGGAATATTAGAAACACTAGGAAACATAACAGCAGCAGAGACCAACAGAAGAGCAAATGATGGATTGATGGAATATTAGAAACACTAGGAAACATAACAGCAGCAGAGACCAACAGAAGAGCAAATGATGGATTGATGGGATATTAGAAACACTAGCTAAAAAATAATCATAACAAACATCAGAAATAAATAATCAACATTTTTCGTGCACATCATAAGAAGAGGTAAGTTGGAATACTTGGTTACAACTGGAAAAATACAGGGAAAGAGAGATTGTGAACGACAAAGATAGAAGATACTAGATAGCTTGGTGTCATAGTATGGAAAACAGTCAACAAAAGAATTGATATGATGCACTGTGGACAGAGAATTGTAGAAGGACATGATCGCTTACACCAACAGGTATGGAACATGAAGATGTCGAGGCAAGCACATTCCACTAATCTGTGAATGAAGATGTCGAGTCAAGCACATTCCACTCATTTGTGAATGAAGATGTTGAGTCAAGCACATTCCACTCATTTGTGAATGAAGATGTCGAGTCAAGCACATTCCACTCATTTGTGAATGAAGATGTCGAGTCAAGCACATTCCACTCATTTGTGAATGAAGATGTCGAGTCAAGCACATTCCACTCATTTGTGAATGAAGATGTCGAGTCAAGCACATTCCACTCATTTGTGAATGAAGATGTCGAGTCAAGCACATTCCACTCATTTGTGAATGAAGATGTCGAGTCAAGCACATTCCACTCATTTATGAATGAAGATGTCGAGTCAAACACATTCCACTCATTTATGAATGAAGATGTCGAGTCAAGCACATTCCACTCATTTGTGAATGAAGATGTTGAGTCAAGCACATTCCACTCATTTATGAATGAAGATGTAGAGTCAAGCACATTCCACTCATTTATGAATGAAGATGTCGCGTCAAGAACATTCCACTCATTTATGAATGAAGATGTCGCGTCAAGAACATTCCACTCATTTATGAATGAAGATGTTGAGTCAAGCACATTCCACTCACTTATGAATAAAGATGTCGAGTCAAGAACATTCTACTCATTTATGAATGAAGATGTCGAGTCAAGAACATTCCACTCATTTATGAATGAAGATGTTGAGTCAAGAACATTCCACTCATTTATGAATGAAGATGTCGAGTCAAGCACATTTCACTCATTTATGAATGAAGATGTCGAGTCAAGCACATTCCACTCATTTATGAAGATGTCGAGTCAAGCACATTCCACTAATTTATGAATGAAGATGTCGAGTCAAGCACATTCACTCATTTATGAATGAAGATGTCGCGTCAAGAACATTCCACTCATTTTTGAATGAAGATGTCGAGTCAAACACATTCCACTCATTTATGAATGAAGATGTCGAGTCAAGCACATTCCACTCATTTATGAAGATGTCGAGTCAAGCACATTCCACTCATTTATGAATGAAGATGTCGAGTCAAGCACATTCCACTCATTTATGAAGATGTCAGTCAAGCACATTCCACTCATTTATAAAGATGTTGAGTTAAGCACATTCCACTCATTTATAAAGATGTTGAGTTAAGCACATTCCACTCATTCTTAAAATGTGTATTGTATGGAAGTGGTTTCAATTTGTGACACCTCACACAAAACGTCAAATATTTTAGCTCAAGGAAATATTTATGAGTGGTATTGTAGTCAAATAAATGATCCTAACGAAAAGATCAAAGTTTGGAAAATTAGAGTTTCCGGTCTGTAATATTCCATTTTTAACCACTAAAGTTTTAAAATTTGAAGATACATCTTCTTCTAATCACTTTGGATGTATAAAAGATGAATTAATTATATTGTTAACTTCATGGAAATACACAAATGAGGAAGTGAACTAAAGTAGCAGTGACAAGTAGGTTGTGCACACACACAAGTGAGAACCTTCGGTAACAAATAATTAACTTTTGAATAAAAGTAACCACCGGAAGCAAGAAGAGGTCACGAGGGCACCAAGATTTATTTCTTGTGTTCATATTGATTTGGTTGAAGGGTGGGCCAATAAATATCAATGGCTTGCTCATAGACTGATCATAGACCGATCAATGACTTGCTCATAGACTGATTATGGACTTGAAGCCAATGTTTGGGCCCACGCGAAACTAGAGAGATTAGCGATAATTGGGTGGGAAGTCTATATTTAATAGAATAAACAACAAACAGGCTGCTGTATGGGCGCTGAGCAAATAACAACCGTCGAACTTTAGGCCTTGCAATAACCAGGAAGAAAAGACTCGGACAAACATTGTGGGAATAGGGGGAGGTTATGGAATATGTTAGAGAGAGAGAGGGGAAAGTTAGCAGGTGATAGCAAGAAATCATTGCCAAAATTGGTCGGTTGTTTCGGAGTTTGGTTGATATAAATACATCTCTGAGAATTATCACATGGGAGAGAGAGAGAAAGAGAGAGAGAGAAAAGAAGAATTCACTGTCATCGCTTGTACTGAAACGCTGTAGGGTTGTGTGAAGTCATCACATTGCAAAAAGAGATGCCGTTGAGCTGTGTGAAGTTACCACATTGCAATAAGAGATGCCGTTGAGCTGTGTGAAGTCACCACACTCCAAAAGGAGATGAGGTAGAGCTGTGTGAAGTTGTCATACTCCAAAAGGAGATGCGGTAGAGCTGTGTGAAGTTATCACACTCTAAAAGAAGATGCGGTAGAGCTGTTTGAAGTTATAACACTCCAAAAAGGAGATGCCGTAGAGCTGTGTGAAGTTATCACACTCCAAAAGGAGATGCGGTAGAGCTGTGTGAAGTCACCACATTGCAATAAGAGATGCCGTTGAGCTGCGTGAAGTCACCACATTGCAATAAGAGATGCCGTTGAGCTGCGTGAAGTCACCACATTGCAATAAAAGATGCCGTTGAGCTGTGTGAAGTCACCACATTGCAATAAAAGATGCCGTAGAGCTGTGTGAAGTTACCACATTGCAATAAGAGATGCCGTTGAGCTGCGTGAAGTCACCACATTGCAATAAGAGATGCCGTTGAGCTGTGTGAAGTCACCACATTGCAATAAGAGATGCCGTTGAGCTGTGTGAAGTTGTCACACTCCAAAAGGAGATGCGGAAGAGCTGTCTGAAGTTGTCACACTCCAATAAGGATGCAGAAAAAAAAAGAGGAAGACCTACCTAGAGAGACATTGAAAAGAACACTTATAAGAGAAGCAAACCAGGCAGGCATAGACTCATTAGATAAGACGTATCAACCAACTAAAACGCTAAAAAGAGGCAAATCATGGGTGGGCTGAGCAGAAGATGTGATCAAACAGGTCTGTGGACTTACCAATATCAACGCTGGCGAGGAGTGGATACCTGTGCCTACGTCATTCAGAGGGACATTCTCGTGTATTGTCACACTCGACAGGAAATGTAGGTAGCAGAACTCAGTCGTGGTCAATGCGGAGGTGAACGGTCTCATCTGGGATAACACCGATGAGAAAGATGCAGTCATCTATACAGACGGATCTGTAATACGACACCAAAGGAGTGCATGGACATTTACAGCACGCTCAGCAGGCAGAATAGTCAAGGAAGAGAGTGGTGCATACGCTATGACCACTAGTAACAAGACGACAGAGGTGATGGCAGTGACCAGGACATTCAACTGGTTAGAGTCACATGACCCACGTCTCCAAACTGACTGATTCGATGAGCATGATAAAAAAAATGGAGGCGGGCTCTGTATGCATGCAATGGTTAGAATCATCGCAGAAGTAAAAAAAATACGTAAGGCTACCTTTGTCTATGTCCCAGGACATGCGGGAGTACGAGGAAATGAATGAGCGGATAGGTTGGCTAGTTGCGCTATCGTTGAGAAGGATCAACCAATGGGTCGGGCGGTCATCATCAATGCCCTTTGAGATGTTGGAAGAGCACAGGACTTCGACAACCTTCCTTGAGTCCACGTCACTCCTACTGATGAAAGAGAAGTGTTTTAAGCTGGACACAGCCAGAAATGAGAAACTTAGTGGGCGTGTAAGAAGACTAATCAACCAACACAGAACTGGAGTCGTCAGTCGTTGGACACTGCGAGACTTGCTGAGGATGGGATCTGAGTACATATGAACATGTTCAGTGTGCAATGATGATGACCCGCAAATAACTCCATAGCATAAAATAACTTTCTGTGAATATTCAAGTCATAAAAGTTGCCAGAACGCGTTCCTGACTGTTCATACATGCAATCATAAATGACGAAATGTTCTTTGACGCCAATGTTTAGATATTATTCAATGATTACTTTTCTGTATTTTCTCATTGACTTCGTTGTTGTTCTAGATAAGCGAGCATTCTTTAGGCTGGGCATGTTTTGTGACCAAATAAAGCCCTGCCTAACACGCGCACGCCAATCAGCCACAATATCAATACTCCTGATCTCACATGGCATGTTCATATTTTTAAACTGCTATCGACTTGAACAAACATTGCTCCATAGAAACGGGGAAAACACTTTTTCGTTAGAATCTTTTCTTTCCACCCTCACAACGGGTTTTCTCGGCCATCTGTGACAAATCGAACATGTTTTTAAGTTAATATTTCTGATTCCTGTTCTGAAATAGAATTCCTTGGATTTTTAAAAATAATCCATAACAAAAGAATCAATTTTTATCATATAGAGTCATATCGAACCGGCAAAATCTAGAGATCAATCATTGAGAAGCCAGTAGCTGCGGGAACACTCGGTGGTTGAATGATTAACTCAAACATAATTTTTTTTTGGGTTTGTTTCGTAAAATTTAAAGCGACGGTTTTTGTGTTTTAATGTGTTAAAATAGATGTAAGTAAAAAAAAAAGTAAAGTGCCCCCGAAAACAATGGGGAAAAATGGTCACACTACTTAAAAGCTGGGTGAACCGGAAGCCGTAGTTTGGGATCGAACCCTACCTCTTATCCTTTGTAGTCCAGTTCACTAAGCACTGAGCTATCGCGGCTCCCCTAAAATGGATGCACTGCATTTAAATTAAATGCATAAGAAGAATCCTTTGTGTACAATGGAGTGAATTCAAGGCTAATATAGAGATAAGAGAAATGTCATGTAAACAGCGATCTCATCTACAATGGAGTGAATTCAAGGCTAATATAGAGATAAGAGAAATGTCATGTAAACAGCGATTTCATCTACAATGGAGTGAATTCAAGGCTAATATAGAGATAAGAGAAATGTCATGCAACCAACGATCTCATCTACAATGGAATGAATTCGAGACTAATATAGAAATAAAAGAAACAGTCGTGTAACCAATGATCTAATCTAAAATGGAGTGAATTCAAGACTAATATAGAGATAAGAGAAATGGACATGCAACCAACGATCTCATCTACAATGGAATGAATTCGAGACTAATATAGAGATAAGAGAAATGGTCATGCAACCAATGATCTCATCTACAATGGAATGAATTCGAGACTAATATAGAAATAAAAGAAACAGTCGTGTAACCAATGATCTAATCTAAAATGGAATGAATTCAAGATTAATATAGAAATAGAGAAATAGTCATGCAACCAACGATCTCATCTAAAATGGAGTGGATTCAAGACTAATATAGAGATAGAGAAATAGTCATGTAAACAGCGATCTCATCTACAATGAATTCAAAACTAATATAGAGATAAGAGAGATAGTCATGTAAACAGCGATCTCATCTACAATGGAATGAATTCAAGACTAATATAGAGATAAGAGAAATAGTCATGTAAACAGCGATCTCATCTACAATGAATTCAAAACTAATATAGAGATAAGAGAGATAGTCATGTAAACAGCGATCTCATCTACAATGGAGTGAATTCAAGACTAATATAGATATAAGAGAAATGTCATGTAACCAGCGATCTCATCCAAAATGGAGTCAATTCAAGACTAATATAGAGATAAGAGAAATGTCATGTAATCAGCGATCTCATCTACAATGGAGTGAATTCAAGACTAATATAGAGATAAGAGAAATAGTCATGTTACCAGCGATCTCATCTACAATGGAGTGAATTCAAGACTAATATAGAGATAAGAGAAATAGTCTGTCTACAACAATCGCTACATTGATAGGAGGCCAGACGCCTGACAGTAACAGAGCTGGAAGTTGTCAGTGACTCATAGTTGATGGAGACAAGGTGCCTGACAGTAACAGAACTGGAAGTTGTCAGAGACTCATAGTTGATGGAGATAAGGTGCCTGAAAGTAACAGAGCTGGAAGTTGTCAGTGACTCATAGTTGATGGAGACAAGGTGCCTGACAGTAACAGAGCTGGAAGTTGTCAGTGACTCATAGTTGATGGAGACAAGGTGCCTGACAGTAACAGAGCTGGAAGTTGTCAGTGACACATATCTGATGGAGACAAGGTGCCTGACAGTAACAGAGCTGGAAGCTGTCAGTGACTCATAGTTGATGGAGACAATGTGCCTGACAGTAACAGAGCTGGAAGTTGTCAGAGACTCATAGTTGATGGAGATAAGGTGCCTGAAAGTAACAGAGCTGGAAGTTGTCAGTGACTCATAGTTGATGGAGACAAGGTGCCTGACAGTAACAGAGCTGGAAGTTGTCAGTGACACATAGCTGATGGAGACAAGGTGCCTGACAGTAACAGAGCTGGAAGCTGTCAGTGACACATATCTGATGGAGAAACGGCGCCTGACAGTAACAGAGCTGGAAGTTGTCAGTGACACATAGTTGATGGAGACAAGGTGCCTGACAGTAACAGAGCTGGAAGTTGTCAGTGACTCATAGTTGATGGAGACAAGGTGCCTGACAGTAACACAGCTGGAAGCTGTAAGTGATGCATAGTTGATGGAGACAAGGTGTCTGACAGTAACAGAGCTGGAAGCTGCTCATAACTGATGGAGGCAAGGTGCCTGATAGCAGCTGTCAGCGACTCATAGCTGGTGGTTTGCCCCAAATTATTAAACCATACCGTACTCTAACTCTTTTCGGTGATTCTAGGAACGGACTATCCAGTCTAGTCTGACCACGCGAGAAGGGATCGAAGATGGTAGGTAATCCAGTACCTAATAATTCATTGCTGAAATCGGATGTCTTGGGCCGAAAAACGCAATGATCACAGTCCTGTTGTAAGCCTCAACACAACACATCTACGCCAAATGAAAGTTCTTGTAAGGACGAATGACGTATAGGACAAACAGATCTTGTAAGGACGAATGACGTATAGGACAAACAGATCTTGTAAGGGCGAATGACGTATAGGACAAACAGATCTTGTAAGGGCGAATGACGTATAGGACAAACAGATCTTGTAAGGACGAATGACGTATAGGACAAACAGATCTTGTAAGGGCGAATGACGTATAGGACAAACAGATCTTGTAAGGACGAATGACGTATAGGACAAACAAATCTTGTAAGGGCGAATGACGTATAGGACAAACAGATCTTGTAAGGACGAATGACGTATAGGACAAACAGATCTTGTGAGGACGAATGACGTATAGGACAAACAAATCTTGTAAGGACGAATGACGTATAAGACAAACAGATCTTGTAAGGACGAATGACGTATAGGACAAACAAATCTTGTAAGGGCGAATGACGTATAGGACAAACAGATCTTGTAAGGGCGAATGACGTATAGGACAAACAGATATTGTAACGGCGAATGACGTATAGGACAAACAGATCTTGTAAGGACGAATGACGTATAGGGCAAACAGATCTTGTAAGGGCGAATGACGTATAGGACAAACAGATCTTGTAAGGACGAATGACGTATAGGACAAACAGATCTTGTAAGGACGAATGAAGTATACGACGATCAGATCTTTTTAGAACGAATGACGTATAGGAAAAACAGATCTTTTTGTTGTCAACGGTCGAACGAGAGAAAGAAGTCACATTGAGCTCGGCTATAAATAGACTTATGGAATAACTTTAACGTTGATGTTAGGGTGCATGCCCTTCTTTTGAAGGTACATCGGTTTGAAACCCATGTTAAGCGGCCTGGCGTTAGTCAGTAACCCTTGAACTCATAACAGATAAGAACGAGTGCCTAGTCTTATCAGAGATGGAAAAAACGTGAGTTATGTGTTTGCATTAATAACGAAGAAGAAACATTAGCATGTGAACATCGGAAGAGTCATCATCATGTGCCGCTCGGACACAATGAAATACAACTAGGATTCATGCAGCCATCATTGCAAACAAATGTTGTTGTTGTTGTTGTTGTTGTTGTTGTTGTTGTTGTTGTTGTTGTTGTTGTTATGGATCCAGAAGCCTGTGAGCTGCTGCTCTTCGGCCAAATATCAATTAAAAATATCTTCAGGTATTTCTGAGTTCCCTTGTAGTTCCATACAAGGTGTTCCAATCATCAGGTATTTGAGAAAGTAGAGTTGCTTTGATGTCAGTGAGCTTTGGACAGTCAAAAAGGTGATGTATGTTCTACTGTTTCATGCGGGCGTTCACAGAGTGGATATGCTGGAGTTTGGTTTCGTTGTATTCTTTTTTTTTGTTTAATTAATATATGTTCAACATAGCCAGCGTTGAGCGAAGGTTCAAGTCGCGGTAGAGTTCAAAGGGTTCATGAAGAACAAAGATGTAAGTGTGTGAGTAGCGATGATGTGGAATCTAGAGTTTGTACTTGATTAACACCAAGCTAGATTTATATATATATGTGTGTGTGTGTGTGTGTGTGTGTGTGACGCGCATATCGCTTTACGTGTTTATATGTCTTTAGGAGACTGATTGGTCTCGAGGCAAGACGCCGGTCTTGAGACAGAGAGATTTTGAGTTAAAATCCCGGCTGTTCCAGATGAAAGTTTTATTTGTGAATTTTTCTCTGCGGCAACCACCCCTGGCTTCAGCAGCGAAATCCAGCTCGAAACGAGGATTACTCATTGGTGGAAAAAATATGAGTACCTCAGTTATCTGCCTGTGCGGCGAGGGACCCCTATGCACACGGCTGCCAGGATGAACGGGTTAACACACAGATTTCAGTTCCTAGTCTCTAGGGATTTCACCAGAGGTGACAAGTTGGCGAACGCAAAAAAAAAAAAAAAAACTCACTGGTGCTTATGTCCATTAATCAGTTTATTTGTGGGTGACGCTTATTTTCATATTTGGGTGACGCTTATTTTCATATATGGGTGACGCTTATTTAGATTTTGAGTATAGTGTGTGCTATTCTTTGTAATTTTTAACCCTCTTGAAATGTGCCAGCAGGTACCTATTTACACCTAGGTCCACAACACTTGTCACATCTAGAACAAATTGTTTCAGCTTTTCTCTTTGACGCGGTCAGTCAGTCAGGCAGACAGTCAGTTAGTCAGTCAGACAGTCAGTCAGACAGTCAGTCAGACAGTCAGTCAGACAGTCAGTCAGTCAGTCAGGCAGACAGTCAGTCAGTCAGGCAGACAATCTGTCAGGCAGTCAGTTAGTCAGACAGTCAGACAGTCAGTCATACAGCCAGTCAATCAGTCAGGCAGCCAGTCAGGCAGGCAGCCAGTCAGACAGCCAGTCAGTTAGGCAGTCAGTCAGTCTGTCAGGCAGTCAGTCTGGGAGGCAGTCTATCAGCCTGTCAGGCAGTCAGTCAGTCAGGCAGTCAGTCTGTCAGTCAGGCTGTCAGGCAGTCAGTCAGGCTGTCAGTCTATCAGACAGCCAGGCAGTCAGTCAGTCTGTCAGACAGTCTGTCAGTCAGTTGGGCAGACAGTCAGGCAGGCAGGCAGTTTACCAGACAGTCAGTCAGGCAGTCAATCAGTCTGTCAGACAGGCAGTTAGTAAGTCAGTCAGGCAGGCAGTTAGTAAGTCAGTCAGGTAGGCAGTTAGTAAGTCAGTCAGGCAGTCTGTCAGGTAGTCAGACAGGCAGTTAGTAAGTCAGTCAGGCAGGCAGTTAGTAAGTCAGTCAGGCAGTCTGTCAGGTAGTCAGACAGGCAGTTAGTAAGTCAGTCAGGCAGGCAGTTAGTAAGTCAGTCAGGTAGGCAGTTAGTAAGTCAGTCAGGCAGTCTGTCAGGTAGTCAGACATCTGCGAACGGTTACAACTATTTAGTTAGCAATCACATGGATTGTTTCAATCATTCTTCATTATTATAACATCACAATTGAGTACAAGAACGAGTAACTGGGTGGTCTAGAGGCAAGACGTCAGCCTCATGACAAAAAGGTCTTTGGTTCGAATCCCGCAACAGACGGTGAGAGTTTTCTACTTGGAATCCGCGACTTTACCCACCCCTGGTCTCTGGGTGCCTAGTCCTCTCCGGTAACAGGCGAAAAGCAGGAGATCCCGTGTGCAATTCGCGCACGTTAAAGGACTTTACCAGTTCAAACCGCTGTCCGGGCAAAGTTATTAATTAAATCTACCCGTTCCGAAGACAATCCGAAACGGCGAAGATTTGGCGGGTTTGCCGTAAACCAGCGACACATCCGCCAACCGCTTGACAAATGAACGCTAAGAAAAATGGGTCGAATAACAAGACAGCCAAACCATTACTAGGAAAGAGCAATGTCTGGCACTAGATAATGTTGTTAGAAATTTAAAAGGCGAAAGTTTTAATATACGAGTCATGCATGTCTAATCTTAACCACATTCAATACCAAATTGAAAGCCAGGTATAGAATGAATTCATTATGTTTCCCCACACACCCCACCGCACCCTCCCGTTTCCTCTCTCTTTCAACGCCTGCATGTAATCTCGACCTGCGTTTATTTCGGGATGCAGTTGTCCAACTTTACTTAATTGTTGATTTTAAAAAAAATTGTGTATTTAAAATATTTTTATAAATTGTCTCAGCCAACGTGTATGATATAATGGCTTCATTTTTTTAAAATCCGGCATTTAGATCCAAATAGAAGCGCTGAAATAGCCTACAGTTTCAAGTATTCTTATTTTGGCTTTTATCTTGTTTAGTTTGGTCGCAGAAAATCCTAAATGAAATAAACATGGCAAGCAAACACTATGGATTAGATGTGAATATCAAAAAGACTAACATTATGATCATAAACAAGGATAATACTCAAAACCCACAAGTGGATATCAGAGTTGAAGGAATACATCTGGAGACAGTTCAGAGCTACAACTACCTGGGACATACTATAACCAGTGATGGAAAATGTAAAATTGAAATAAACAAGAGAATAGTAATGGCAAAAAGTAATTTTAATGTCATGAAAAATATATTAATATCAAAACAAATAACATCAGGGCTAAAACTAAGAATAACAAAATGTTATACTTTCTCAATATTCCTGTACGGTGCAGAAGCATGGACATCCGACAAGAAAACAGAACAGAGAATTTACGCCTTTGAAATGTGGATTTATAGAAGAATAGAAAGAAGTGGGTAGAAATAAAATAAATGATGAAGTCTTAATGCAACTAAAAATGAAACAACTAAACATAATTCAAACAAGACAAATGAGATATTTGGAGCATGTTAAAAGGCAAATCAGCCTACTAAAAGTAATCTTAGTATGGAAAATACAAGGTAAAAGAGGCAGAGACATATCAAGATTAACATGGACGCATAACATCAAAAGATGAACAAGTCAGCCTATGACAACCTGCACTATCAGAGCAAGAGACAGAGCGGAATGGCGCTCCATGGTAGCCCACCTTCGATGCGGAGACGGCACTCAGTGATGAGTTTAGTCAACAGATCATCGTCATTACACAACTAACAACTCTATAGGCTCATACCGGCTGGCGTAGGCGATCATGTCCTTCCACAATTTTCTGTCCACCGTGCATCGTATCAATTCTCTCGTTGACTGTTATCAATGCCATGACACCAAGCTCTCAAGTATCTTCTCTCTGTGTCATCCGCTAACTTTTTCCCTGCATTTTACACGTTGTAATAACATATTTCAACTTTCCTCTTCTCATGATGTGCCCGAACAATATTGATTGTTTCTTTCTGATGTTTTTAGGAGCTCCCTTTTTGTGTTGACCTCTTTGAGAATGTACTCGTTGGTCTTTTTAACTGTTCATGGGACATTCAACATTCTTCTGAGAAATATCATCTTTATGGCCTCTAAGCATCTTTTTTATTTGTTTGTCTACTGTCTATGGTTTGCTTCCATATGTTAGAACTGGCTCTACAGTCTTCAATAGGGCGTTAAATTGAGGTAAATGTATTGTGTTGGCGTTAACAGTTGTGCAATATCTGCGCCTTTTGATCCAGTAGATCTGGTTTGAGCACAGCATTTTTGAGCAGAGTTACCTTTCCTCTTGGATCGCGACTCTCTTGGCCACACTGGGTAGTCTATTTCCTGTTGTGGTTCACTGATCGTGAAGCAGTCAGCTATGTGTCGCTAACAACATCCAGCCTACACGCTGTGGGTTCTCTAATAGCCAATTCGTTGTTTTGCTTCATGTTTGTGGCCTAAACTTTTCCGTAGAACAAACTATGGGGAGGTAGCAAATGGGGAGGCAACAAACTATGGGGAGGTAGCAAATGGGGAGGCAACAAACTATGGGGAGGTAACAAACTATGGGGAGGTAGCAAATGGGGAGGCAACAAACTATGGGAAGGTAACAAACTATGGGGAGGTAGCAAATGCCCTTATGGCCTCGCCCTGTATGTCAGTCATGCTTGCTGGTCTACACGTAGAGTCAAACAACAGGTAGAGTCAGGCAACATGTAGAGTCAGGCAACAGGTAGAGTCAGGCAACAGGTAGAGTCAGTCAACAGGTAGAGTCAGGCAACAGGTAGAGTCAAACAACAGGTAGAGTCAGGCAACAGGTAGAGTCAGGCAACAGGTAGAGTCAGGCAACAGGTAGAGTCAGACAACAGGTAGAGTCAAACAACAGGTAGAGTCAGACAACAGGTAGAGTCAAGCAACAGGAAGAGTCAGGCAACAGGTAGAGTCAGGCAACAGGTAGAGTCAGACAACAGGTAGAGTCAGGCAACAGGTAGAGACAAACAGCAGGTAGAGTCAGGCAACAGGTAGAGTCAGACAACAGGTAGAGTCAAACGACATATAGAGTCAGGCAACAGGTAGAGTCAGGTAACAGGTAGAGTCAAGTAACAGATAGAGTCAAGTAACAGATAGAGTCAAGTAACAGATAGAGTCAAGTAACAGATAGAGTCAAACAACAGGTAGAGTGAAGTCTTGCAATCAAGCGACCTTGACTTTATTGTGTTTCATGATAGAATAGTAGGAGCATGACACCCGATGACTTGATCGCATGGCGATCCTGGTACATGCTTATGGCCCTTTTCCCCTTGTCAGACGGTCTAGTGGAGGCTATTGTGTATTTTTTTGAGGTTTTGTTTTTGTCGAACAGCTTCTCTTGTGGCTAATTCTACCAATGTTTGACAGACACACATACGTATGTCGATCCTGGTACATGTGTGTGTGACCTAATCCCCCCCCCCCCACCCCATCCAAAATCTGCGCTGTGGCTGACACACCCCGTCTTCGGCAGGCTGGATCTTGATTTAACATCGTAGTTTTCCTTCTCGTAGGGCGGATGTCGTCCAGGGCTGTTGGACCCACCCTGCCTGTGGTTTCTGTCTGGGCGTTCTCCCATAGCCTTCCCTTCTCCCGATGGTAACTGCTAGGCAGCAGTGGTCCCCGTAGATAGAGCTTTGGATGCGAACTATTCTTATAGGGTCAGCAATATAAACAAGTGGGATAGAACCAAGAATAAAACAGGAAGTGCTTTAATTTAAAGACAAAAATAACGTGCGCTTCTGCAGACAATGACTCAGCTTGAAACAAACAGAATTCTGAAAAGGAAACCCCCACAAGGAAACCTCCACAAGGAAACCTCCACAAGGAAGCCCCCACAAGGAAACCTCCACAAGGAAACCTCCACAAGGAAGCCCCCACAAGGAAGCCCCCACAAGGAAACCTCCACAAGGAAGCCCCCACAAGGAAGCCCCCACAAGGAAACCTCCACAAGGAAGCCACCACAAGGAAACCCCCACAAGGAAACCTCCACAAGGAAGCCACCACAAGGAAACCCCCACAAGGAAGCCCCCACAAGGAACCCAGGTGTCAAATCTAACCAGAGGGGTGCTGAATTAAGGCAGAAACTTTGAGACAGTCGTCACGACTTGGAGAGAACTGTCAGCATCATCATGGAGACGGGACTGTAGATCTGAGCTCATGAACCAAAGACCAGATGGAAGGTCTATCCTACCAGGAGGGGGTGGGTGCAAGCGATGGAATTGTTACACCAATTAAAAAAACGCCCCACATGTCCAAAAACGTGACAGGCAATGCTGTCATTCATGGTTGTCGAAGTCCTGTGCCTTTCACACATCTCGGAGGACATTGATGATGTCCTCCCGAACCATTGGTTCACCGTTTTCAACGACACCGCAGCTAGCCTACCTTTCCGCTCTTTCATTTCCCCGTACTCCCGCATGTCCTGAGACGTAGACAAAGGTGATCGTTCCAATTTTGTAAGTGCTGCAATGACTCTACCCATTGCATTCAATCTATCTAATCTATCTAATTTATCTATTTTATCTCCCTCTCTGTATGTCTAATCTATCTATCTATTTTATCTCCCTCTTTGTATGTCTAATCTATTTATCTATTTTATCTCTCTGTCTGTCTGTCTAACCTATCTATCTATTGTATCTCCCTGTCTGTCTAACCTATCTATCTATTTTATCTCCCTGTCTGTCTAACCTATCTATCTATTGTATCTCCCTGTCTGTCTAACCTATCTATCTATTTTATCTCCCTGTCTGTCTATCTATCTATCTATCTATCTATCTATCTATCTATCTATCTATCTATCTATCTATCTATCTATCTATCTATCTATCTATCTATCTATCTATCTATCTATCTATCTATCTATCTATCTATCTATCTATCTATCTATCTATCTATCTATCTATCTATCTATCTATCTATCTATCTATCTATCTATCTATTGTATCTCCCTGTCTGTCTAACCTATCTATCTATTTTATCTCCCTGTCTGTCTAACCTATCTATCTATTGTATCTCCCTGTCTATCTAATCTATCTATATATTTTATTTCCCTGTCTGCCTGTCTAATCTATCTATCTATCTATCTATCTATCTATCTATCTATCTATCTATCTATCTATCTATCTATCTATCTATCTATCTATCTATCTATCTATCTATCTATCTATCTATCTATCTATCTATCTATCTATCTATCTATCTATCTATCTATCTATCTATCTATCTATCTATCTATCTATCTATCTATCTATCTATCTATCTATCTATCTATCTATCTATCTATCTATCTATCTATCTATCTATCTAATCTATCTATCTATTTTATCTCCCTGTCTTTATAATCTATCTATCTATCTTATCTCCCTGTCTATCTAATCTATCTATCTATTTTATCTCCCTGTCTATCTAATCTATCTATCTATTTGATCTCACTGTCTATCTAAGCTATCTATCTAATCTATCTATCTATTTTATCTCCCTGTCTATCTAATCTATCTATCTATTTGATCTCACTGTCTATCTAAGCTATCTATCTATTTTATCTCTCTGTCTATCTATCTGTCTATCTATCTATCTATCTATCTATCTATCTATCTATCTATCTATCTATCTATCTATCTATCTATCTATCTATCTATCTATCTATCTATCTATCTATCTATCTATCTATCTATCTATCTATCTATCTATCTATCTATCTATCTATCTATCTATCTATCTATCTATCTATCTATCTATCTATCTATCTATCTATCTATCTATCTATCTATCTATCTATCTATCTATCTATCTATATATCTATCTATCTATCTATCTATCTATCTATCTATCTATCTATCTATCTATCTATCTATCTATCTATCTATCTATCTATCTATCTATCTATCTATCTATCTATCTATCTATCTAATCTATCTATCTATCTATCTATCTATCTATCTATCTATCTATCTATCTATCTATCTATCTATCTATCTATCTATCTATCTATCTATCTATCTATCTATCTATCTATCTATCTATCTATCTATCTATCTATCTATCTATCTATCTATCTATTTGATCTCCCTGTCTATCTAATCTATCTATCTATTTGATTTCCCTGTCTATCTAATCTATCTATTTTATCTCTCTGTCTATCTAATCTATCTATTTTATCTCTCTGTCTATCTAATCTATCTATCTATTTGATCTCCCTGTCTATCTAATCTATCTATCTATTTGATCTCCCTGTCTATCTAATCTATCTATCTATTTGATCTCCCTGTCTATCTAATCTATCTATCTATTTTATCTCCCTGTCTGTCTAATCTATCTATCTATCTATCTATCTATCTATCTATCTATCTATCTATCTATCTATCTATCTATCTATCTATCTATCTATCTATCTATCTATCTATCTATCTATCTATCTATCTATCTATCTATCTATCTATCTATCTATCTATCTATCTATCTATCTATCTATCTATCTATCTATCTATCTATCTATCTATCTATCTATCTATCTATCTATCTATCTATCTATCTATCTATCTATCTATCTATCTATCTATCTATCTATCTATCTATCTATCTATCTATCTATCTATCTATCTATCTATCTATCTATCTATCTATCTATCTATCTATCTCTCTGTCTATCTCTCTGTCTGTCTAATCTATCTATATATCTATCTCTCTGTCTGTCTAATCTATCTATCTATCTATCTCTCTGTCTGTCTAATCTATCTATCTATTTGATCTCCCTGTCTGTCTAATCTATCTATCTACTTTATCTCTCTGTCTGTCTAATCTATCTATCTATTTGATCTCCCTGTCTGTCTAATCTATCTATCTACTTTATCTCTCTGTCTGTCTAATCTATCTATCTACTTTATCTCTCTGTCTGTCTAATCTATCTATCTATTTGATCTCCCTGTCTGTCTAATCTATCTATATACTTTATCTCTCTGTCTGTCTAATCTATCTATCTACTTTATCTCTCTGTCTGTCTAATCTATCTATCTACTTTATCTCTCTGTCTGTCTAATCTATCTATCTACTTTATCTCTCTGTCTGTCTAATCTATCTATCTATTTGATCTCCCTGTCTGTCTAATCTATCTATATACTTTATCTCTCTGTCTGTCTAATCTATCTATCTATTTGATCTCCCTGTCTGTCTAATCTATCTATCTACTTTATCTCTCTGTCTGTCTAATCTATCTATCTACTTTATCTCTCTATCTGTCTAATCTATCTATCTATTTGATCTCCCTGTCTATCTAATCTATCTATCTATTTTATCTCTCTATCTGTCTGTCTATTGACCTTTCGAGGCTAACACGGCACATAGGTCAGACATTCTAGTCTCTCCACGTCAAACGATCACGTGACAGACAGTACACAGGGCCTGCACTCTATCTTCTTCACATGTCTCTGCTCTTGGCGAGCCTCTCAACCTCTGCAATGAAGCTGATGCCATCTATTGTTGCATCTCGCCTCAGAGTTCTTTCTAGTATTTCTCTAGGTCGACCTCTCTTTCTGTTACCCTTGGTTTCCATAATTACCGTCACATTTATAGCTGATATGATCAGTACTACACTAAGCCGCCTTAATCCCATTTATTCAATTACTTGGCAATCATTTTCACAATTTGTCTGTAAATCGAAGCCCGTTTTGATGAGAAAGAAAAAAAATTGTCTCTACGGGAGTCGAACCTTTACCACCTGGAAAGCAGACGAGTGTGATTATTTCAATAAACGCTTGACAAGGCACCGGTGTAGTCAATAGAGGTAGACGGTTCGTTTCACGGGTTCGAGAGCCCAGTCAGTTATACGTTTTATGTGTTTTTCTAAATAAGCACATTATGAAATTATTTCACGATATTCAATTTTAATTTCTGCACATATTGACATCGTGTGTATTTGTATACCCGTGTTGCATAATAAATACACTGTGGGAGAATGGTTACAAGAAATTGTGTTTCAGAATTGATTTCCATAAAAATAAGAGATTTAAAGACTTGCATTTTTTATGTTCTTTTGTTCGTCTCCGATTAGTTAATATTTATTCGCGGTGGATCGATCGACTGATCGATTGATTGTAGAGAGGGGAGGGGGAGGGGGAGCGAGAGAGTGTAGCGGGATTAGGAGAAATCTGAGAGGAAAAAAATAAGGGAGAGAGACACGGAGAAAAGATTTAGGAATTAACAAAAATATTGAGAAACTTAAAGGGGTGAAGATTATAATATCGTCATCATCATGTGCCGTACCGGTTGGCGATCATATCCTTCCACAATCTTCTATCCACAGTGCATCGTATGAGTTCTGTTGTTGACTGTTTTCCATGCCATGACACCAAGCTATCCAGTATTTTCTCTCTTTGTCGCCCGCGATCTCTCTTTGATTATAATATAAAGAGAGAAAATCAAAAATAAAAAAGTTGTAAAAAAAAAATAAGCTCAGAGAAATAGAAAAGAGAGTGCGACAGAATTAGAGATACATGAAATTAGAGAATGACAGTGAGAGAAAGATATATTTTAAAAATTGTATCATCATCAAGTATCATGCCCGCTGACCTAGGTGATCATGTCTCTCCACAACTCTCGATCTCGACAGTTATTTATCATTTCTGTTGTTGACTTTCTG
This sequence comes from Megaustenia siamemsis, assembly GCA_032433765.1. Lineage (NCBI taxonomy): Eukaryota > Metazoa > Mollusca > Gastropoda > Stylommatophora > Ariophantidae > Megaustenia > Megaustenia siamemsis. The sequence goes on along the minus strand of JAVIAB010000107.1, from coordinate 4,271,618 downwards.
CCAAGCCATTCTCTTAAGCTGTCTGGTGTCATTTCTCTTTGCTTCCCTCTATCTTTTCGTCCATAAATTTTACCAGAAAGAGAAAATGAGGGATAAATGAGAGTGACAGCGGGAATGAGAGAAAAGGTAAGGCAGCGATTAAGAAAGATAAACACAGAGAAAGAGAGAGAGAGAGAGAGAGAGAGAAAAGACTAAGTAAAACATAGGAAGACATTTGAGAAAGATTAATAAAAACATGAAGACGTCAAGAAAGAAAGAAAGGCTAAGAACGACACACGGAGACGTAGAGAGAATTAAAGAGAGAGATAACGAGAAAAAGGGATGTGAAGACATAGAGAATGAGAGAGAGACTAAGAAAGATAAGTGAAAATATAAAGATAGAAAGATAGAGAGCGAGAGAAAGATTAAGATATATACACACAATCACACACACACACACACACACACATAGAGAGAGAGAGAGACTCGTTTCAGAGTTTAGTGAAGGAAAAAAGAAGTTGCTAGACGACACAAATAGGGGAGAGTAACTGTTGTAGATTGAAGGACAGAGAACAGTTGTCAGCCCACAGAACAGGTGTCAGCCCACAGAACAGGTGTCAGCACACAGAACAGGTGTCAACCCACAGAACAGGTGTCAGCCCACAGAACAGTTGTCAGCACACAGAACAGGTGTCAGCAGACAGAACAGGTGTCAGCCCACAGAACAGGTGTCAGCCCACAGAACAGTTGTCAGCACACAGAACAGGTGTCAGCCCACAGAACAGGTGTCAGCCCACAGAACAGGTGTCAGCCCACAGAACATTTGTCAGCCCACAGAACAGTTATCAGCACACAGAACAGGTGTCAGCCCACAGAACAGGTGTCAGCCCACAGAACAGGTGTCAGCCCACAGAACATTTGTCAGCACACAGAACAGGTGTCAGCCCACAGAACAGGTGTCAGTCCACAGGTCAATGACATCTCGTGTAAGTCATGTCCAGATAGTCAACTGACAACAGTCGAAGTTCAAACTCGATGTTCCAAACTTATGTTCCAGACTGCGAGAAATCTGGCCACACTTCGATGGGAACAGTCGCTAGAGAGATTGAGAAGAACGACTAGCAAGACGAGACCACCGCCTAGAGTGTAGACATCACCCAGATACGGGCAGAATTAGCTAGATAACCCCCCCCCCCAACCAATAGATTTTAGCAACACAAGATCATGTTAGTTGTTCAGTTAAGATAGTTTCAATAATGTAGAGATCTTGGTCCGTCTCGGACAAGTTCTGAACCCTAGAGGTTCGATATGTCGTTAGATTGAAAGCTCAGTAACAGTTTATAGAAATCATGTGCCATATCGATTGGAGTAGACGATCGTGTCCTTCGCTATGCTAATCTATCCGCTGTGCATCGTATCCGTTCTGTTGCTGACAGTTTGCCGTGTCATGATATCAAGCTACCCAGAATCTTCTCTAGCTGTCGTCCGCGATCACTCTTTCCGTGTGTTTTGCCAGTTGTGACCAAGTATTCTAACATAAATATATTGTAAGAGAGAGACAAAAAGGTTAGTTTGATGTTTGAATGGTGAATCCTGGACCCAGGATGCAAGATGACCTAGGTGAACTTGAAAAGTGGACGAACACCTGGTTCTTACCAATCAACGAAAGAAAAACTACATATACAATTTTCATTATTCATTCAGCCTATCAAGAAAAACACTCTGCAAACTTGAAGATAAAAGACCATACACTCCCTATTGACCACAACCCAACATATCTTGCGTCACCATGAATCGCAGAATGAATTGGAAAAATCAGATAGACAGAGCAAGGAAAAAAGCCAGAAAACGAACACATATTATGAAGAAATTGGCAGGAACGGAATGGGAAAGGGGGGGGGGCAGACAGTAATATTTTGCAAAGACCATACGTAGGAAGAGTCAGACCAGTTCTAGAATATGGAGTCACAGCCTGGGCTATGGCTTCCAAATCACACATTAGCAAAATTAACAGAACACAGAACCAAGCTGCCCGAATCATCACTGGTGCTATGAAATCTACACCTATCAAGACTCTAGAAACAGTAACAGGTTTACAACCCTTAGATGACAGACCGGTCACTAAAGTATTGCTACAAGCGGAGAAATATAGAAGGCTCCTTAGCCACCCCATGCACCAAAGAATAACTGGTTCCGGAATTGTACGACTAAAGAGGAGCAACTTCGCCGCAATTGCCAATGAACTAATTACTGGAGACCCAGTACTTTCACAAACAATACCGAAACCTGTGGGCCCATCTGATATGTTTCCTCATGTAAAACATAAAATACCAGAACTTCAGGAAAATATAACAAGAATCACGAAAGAGGCACCCTATCAGACACAGAAAGAAAACACGTAGCAGAAAAACACATACACGATACCTACTCACAGGACTCTTGGTCCCACATATACACAGATGGCTCTGCTACAAATGCCACCAGAAATGGAGGGGGAGGTGTGTTCTTGACGCTGAATAATCAGGACGAGATCACCATGTCAATAGCTACTGGAAAATTCTCAAACAGCTTTAAAGCAGAAACTGAGGCCATCAGAGATGCTGCAACACTGGCTACTCAACACAAAAATAACATGCTCAATAAATTGGTAATTCTGACTGATGCACTGTCAGTATTATCAGCTCTAAAAAGCCCCAAGAACAATGAACTAGATGACTTGAGAACAACCCTGGACCAACTATGCAATAACTTCCAGAGAGTAGTCATTCAGTGGATACCATCACACTGTAATATACACGGGAACGAACGCACAGACAAATTAGCTAAAGAGGGAGGGAGATTACCACAAGAGAACCATCCGCTCAGTTATGATGAAGCAAAATCCATCCTCAAAGGTCAGTTCCATGAAAAATGGAAACGAGAACACCCAAAGCATAACGAGAGTGACGGATTCCACCAACTATCAAGGAGGGATCAAGTCATCATACTTTGCATACGCACTGGCCACAATAGAATGAGGAATCACATGTTCACCAAATTCAAAATAGGTACAACCAGCCTATGCCACTGTACACTGGACAATATGACTACAAAACATGTTCTACAGGATTGTCCCAGTACACGGGCCTGAGAAGAGCAATGTGGTCCACGCCCACCTCCCTGGAGGAGAAACTATATGGGACATTCGATTCACTTTTGTAGACAGCTGCCTTCACGAGAGAGTCTGGAATCCTACTCTGATTGAGTCTTGATAGCAGACAGAGAGAGAGAGAGAGAGAGAGAGAGAGAGAGAGAGAATGGAGAGCATTGATACTGAAATAATAGCCAAAGTTTCATAAATTCATGGAGAGCTGGACTGTTCGAGCCAGTCTTATCTGAACAAGTCATGAGCGAGTTCGTTGCCTAGTCAATGTTTGTCAAATATTGTCCAGATTAGTTTGTCTCTTGAGATCACAAGGCCAACAATAAGCGTCGATTACATTCATTTTCCTCTCAGGTCGAAGACGACATGTAGGGCTGAAGTCATAGATCTCGAAGACGACATGTAGGGCTGAAGTCATAGATCTCGAAGACGACGTGTAGGGCTGAAGTCATAGATCTCGAAGACGACATGTAGGACTGAAGTCATAGATCTCGAAGACGACATGTATGACTGAAGTCATAGATCTCGAAGACGACGTGTAGGGCTGAAGTCATAGATCTCGAAGACGACATGTATGACTGAAGTCATAGATCTCGAAGACGACATGTAGGGCTGAAGTCATAGATCTCGAAGACGACATGTAGGGCTGAAGTCATAGATCTCGAAGACGACATGTATGACTGAAGTCATAGATCTCGAAGACGACGTGTAGGGCTGAAGTCATAGATCTCGAAGACGACATGTATGACTGAAGTCATAGATCTCGAAGACGACATGTATGACTGAAGTCATAGATCTCGAAGACGACATGTATGACTGAAGTCATAGATCTCGAAGACGACGTGTAGGGCTGAAGTCATAGATCTCGAAGACGACATGTAGGACTGAAGTCATAGACCTCGAAGACGACATTGTAGGGCTGAAGTCATAGATCTCGAAGACGACATTGTAGGGCTGAAGTCATAGATCTCGAAGACGACATGTAGGACTGAAGTCATAGATCTCGAAGACGACATGTATGACTGAAGTCATAGATCTCGAAGACGACATGTAGGGCTGAAGTCATAGATCTCGAAGACGACATTGTAGGGCTGAAGTCATAGATCTCCACGATTGACGATTTCCTGCTAGTTCTTGTAGTTATTGCTTGTTTCTTAGTCCCATGGTTGAGCCTTCCCTTGTAGTTATTGCTTGTTTCTTAGTCCCATGGTTGAGCCTTCCCTTGTAGTTATTGCTTGTTTCTTAGTCCCATGGTTGAGCCTTCCCTTGTAGTTATTGCTTGTTTCTTAGCCCCATGGTTGAGCCTTCCCTTGTAGTTATTGCTTGTTTCTTAGCCCCATGGTTGAGCCTTCCCTTGTAGTTATTGCTTGTTTCTTAGTCCCATGGTTGAGCCTTCCCTTGTAGTTATTGCTTGTTTCTTAGCCCCATGGTTGAGCCTTCCCGTGTAGTTATTGCTTGTTTCTTAGCCCCATGGTTGAGCCTTCCCTTGTAGTTATTGCTTGTTACTTAGTCCCATGGTTGAGCCTTCCCTTGTAGTTATTGCTTGTTTCTTAGCCCCATGGTTGAGCCTTCCCTTGTAGTTATTGCTTGTTTCTTAGTCCCATGGTTGAGCCTTCCCTTGTTGTTATTGCTTGTTTCTTAGCCCCATGGTTGAGCCTTCCCTTGTAGTTATTGCTTGTTTCTTAGCCCCATGGTTGAGCCTTCCCTTGTAGTTATTGCTTGTTTCTTAGCCCCATGGTTGAGCCTTCCCTTGTAGTTATTGCTTGTTTCTTAGCCCCATGGTTGAGCCTTCCCTTGTAGTTATTGCTTGTTTCTTAGCCCCATGGTTGAGCCTTCCCTTGTAGTTATTGCTTGTTTCTTAGTCCCATGGTTGAGCCTTCCCTTGTAGTTATTGCTTGTTTCTTAGCCCCATGGTTGAGCCTTCCCTTGTAGTTATTGCTTGTTTCTTAGTCCCATGGTTGAGCCTTCCCTTGTAGTTATTGCTTGTTTCTTAGCCCCATGGTTGAGATTTCTCTTCGAATGCCAAGAGGTTCTATGTTATTGTGTATTTCGCAAGCATTATTTGGAGTTGATTTCATAGCACCACTAATAAATCTCAGGGCTTGATTTTGAATTTTATCTAAGCTTTGGAGTAGAGTCTTGCTAGCAATAGATTATAGAGGTAGTGAATAGTCTATAACTGATCGCACTGGTCTTGCCTTCCTTTCTTAAATCCAGGTTTTCACATTTCTTGATCCATGTGACCTTCTTTGCTTTAGCGCTTAGTAGTTTAACCTTCGCAGTCAATCTGTTGTAATTTGTTTTGTTGGCGGGGGGTTGGGTGTTTCTCGACTTGTCTTCTTGCTTTTTATCTTTCTTTGACAATGCACTCTAGTTCTTCATTCCAGAACGGTTTGAATTTACTACGGCGTCCTCGGGGGATGGATTGTTTAGCAGATTGTAGAATAGCTGCGGTGATGTTGTTATCTCTCTCTCTCTCTCTCTCTCTCTCTCTCTCTCTCTCTCTCTCTGCGATCAGGACTCAATCAGAGTAGGGTTCCAGACTCTCACATGAAGTCAGCTGTCAGGTTAAGTGTGTTGATCGCCCCCACAGGCAGAACATCTTAATTAGAGTCTACCAGATCCACTCTGATTGAACACCCGTTAAAACGTTGCACTGTGTTCTACGCCAGTGGCCCAGTGCATCCGATTTCAGCCAGCATTTTATTCAGGTTTGCATTCCTTAGCCTTTGATTGTCCCCAATCTTCCTGCAAGGCAGCAGATGATCTTTTCTGTAGGGGGATTCTGCCCTTAGATGGTCTGCCCTCCCAGGTTTACGAGCACCATCTGCCCGAGTCACTAGAGGTGACTAACACAGACATGCACACAGCGATACGAGGCATGACTAACACAGCCATGCACACACAAAGATATGAGATATGACTAACATAAACATGCACACAAAGATATGAGATAGCACTAACCCAAACATGCACACACAAAGATATGACACAAGACTAACACAGATACACACTAAGATATGAGACATGACTAAACACATACACACATAAAGATATGAGACATGATTAACACGGACACACCAAGTTATGAGATATGACTAACATGACACACACCAAGATATGAGCCATGGCCAGCACACACACACACACACACACACACACACACACACACACACACACACACACACACACACACACACACACACACACACACACACACACAAACTAAGATATGAGCCATAGCTAGCACAGAAACACATCAAGATATGAGCCATGGCTAGCACAGAAACACATCAAGATATGAGCCATGGCTAGCACAGAAACACATCAAGATATGAGCCATGATTCACGGAAAAGAAATGAACCATGTCCAGCACAGAAACACATTAGGGTATCCATATGCTTGGGTTTGTTGTAGTCGGCAGACTCTTCTTAACGTGGTAATCATCGACATACGATACGCAAGCCCCGATTAACTGTTCACAGGTTTCGTTCAAACAGTTGTCCGGACATTTGAGAGTGCAGTCTGACCCGAAGAACGTTCCCTTGCATGTACAGTTCCCGGTTGACTGTTCACAGGTGTCATTGAAACAGTTGTCCGGACATTTGAGAGTGCAGTCTGACCCGTAGTACGTTTCCTTGCACGAATAGTCTGTACTTTCCGGGTCACATATGATGTCACAGCCCTCAAAACACGTCTGTTTGCACTGTAACTCAAAATTACCATCGGGACAAGTGTCATTACAGGTGTAGCCAGGATGTTTACATTGTAGGCATTTTCCGGATTTTGCTCACATAAAGGACAGACACTAAGACAAGACCCGGAGCAGTCGTGTCCATATATCCCACGTGAACAGTTGCCGTGACAGGTACCGATGATGACGTTGCAGCCTTTGCAACACCCACTACACACTGCACAAAACGACCAATAATGCCCGTCCAGATAATAAGTGTCTGCAAATGTTTGCACCTCACACACCGTCAGTGCACTGTCGGCCTGCGAAATGGTCGGTGAGAACTCAATCTTAATGTGTGCCATTGACGCTTGTGTGGTGACTACAATAGTGTTCACATAAATATTTGGGTATGATATATCATTATACTGGAACACTATACCGCCACTGTTAGAGAAAGCTTTTAGAGTGGCATTCTTTACCCGAATCATAGTGCTAGCTCGATGATAAATTCGAATGGTGTGAGTCTTCTGGGGCGTGGCAAAGTTCAGATACCAGTAAACAGAATTGGTTCCACTTCTCAATTGTGTGTGTGTATGCAGTCATTGTCATAAAGATTGGTCTTTGTTTTGCCATTAACTGCGGCCTCTGGTCCACCTCCGTCTCCTGTATAACAAGCATTAAATGTGTCGGTCTGGTTTGTGTTCTGTTTGAGAGCCACATTCCGACCCCCGCCAATGTATTTGGAGCAGATATTTGCAACTATCGCCCCTTCGATCCATAACTTGTTAATCAGACCAGCCCCAGAGTAAAAGACATCAATCTCGTGCGAACTAACTACAAACCGTGATTCATTGTTACATGAGGCAGAACCATTTAGTTTTACCGTGAAACTGTCCGGATAAGTTTAAGTCATTCACATAAATCCTAAACCAGGAGAACGGCAATGATTGATTGAGAGTTGCATAAACTGATGTAGAATCTGTGTCCGGATTACATGTGGTGTCATTGTTATCAAACAGGAAAGTAGGATACGATTTTTGGGCGTATTTATAAACGAGATCCAAGTACTGACACTGGGGTCCGAAATATTCATGCTGACAATTGTCATTGTTTGGGCATGTCCCTGTAGTTTTGTCACAAACTGAGTCATTATAGCAGTGACATTGTAACGTACAATTTGCCCCAAACCAACCGTCTGCTCAAGTTAGGTCATTAACTTCCAAGGTCGCAACGAAGCCAGCAGAATAAAGACTTGATCTACATCGGTGGTTAACGAACTGTGCACAAAGATTTATTATCAAACCCATGGTTACATTTCTAAAAATCCGCCAACTAGCTGTGATAACAGATAGCGTGATGTTTAAAGTCAAATTTGTTTACACCATGGCTTGGACGCGGACAAGCTTCCATCTTGGTGCGTCCCATGACGTCATATCATGATGTTGTTATAGACAGTGTCAATATCAGCTGTTATATCAATCTCTTGAAATCCTTGGTTTACTAGGTTTCGGAATGTTGCCCAGTCAGCTTTTTTTATAATTGAATGGCACTGTTGCTGGAAAACTACTTATAGTTTTCTTTATTGCTGGAAATTTCTAGTATAATTGGTCTGTGGTCACTACCTATGTCGTCGAGGACACTGAGGGAGCACTTGGGATGGATGTCCGCTGTCACTAGAGTGAGGTCGGGTCTACTTGAGGTTCCACTGGCTCTATGAAGGAGTGTTGGTGGGGAATCGGAGTTTTGGAGTAATATAAGGGCAGTTGTATTGATGAGTTCTTCGATGATCAATCCTGTGTGGTTTCTATCTTTATAGCCCCATAGATGTGAGTGGCCATTCATATCTCCTGCTACGATAGTTCTGTGTGGTTTCTATCTTTATAGCCCCATAGATGGGAGTGGGCATTCATATCTCCTGCTACGATAGTCCTGTGTGGTTTCTATCTTTATAGCCCCATAGATGGGAGTGGCCATTCATATCTCCTGCTACGATAGTCCTGTGTGGTTTCTGTCTTTATAGCCCTATAGATGGGAATGGCCATTCATATCTCCTGCTACGATAGTCCTGTGTGGTTTCTGTCTTTATAGCCCCATAGATGGGAATGGCCATTCATATCTCCTGCTACGATAGTCCTGTGTGGTTTCTATCTTTATAGCACCATAGATGGGAGTGGCCATTCATATCTCCTGCTACGATAGTTCTGTGTGGTTTCTGTCTTTATAGCCCCATAGATGGGAGTGGCCATTCATATCTCCTGCTACGATAGTCCTGTGTGGTTTCTGTCTTTATAGCCCCATAGATGGGAGTGGCCATTCATATCTCCTGCTACGATAGTTCTGTGTGGTTTCTGTCTTTATAGCCCCATAGATGGGAGTGGCCATTCATATCTCCTGCTACGATAGTTCTGTGTGGTTTCTGTCTTTATAGCCCCATAGATGGGAGTGACCATTCATATCTCCTGCTACGATAGTTCTGTGTGGTTTCTGTCATTATAGCCCCATAGATGGGAGTGGCCATTCATATCTCCTGCTACGATAGTCCTGTGTGGTTTCTGTCATTATAGCACCGTAGATGGGAGTGGCCATTCATATCTCCTGCTACGATAGTCCTGTGTGGTTTCTGTCATTATAGCACCATAGATGGGAGTGGCCATTCATATCTCCTGCTACGATAGTTCTGTGTGGTTTATGTCTTTATAGCCCCATAGATGGGAGTGGCCATTCATATCTCCTGCTACGATAGTTCTGTGTGGTTTCTGTCTTTATAGCCCCATAGATGGGAGTGGCCATTCATATCTCCTGCTACGATAGTCCAGTGTGGTTTCTGTCTTTATAGCCCCATAGATGGGAGTGGCCATTCATATCTCCTGCTACGATAATTCTGTGTGGTTTCTGTCTTTATAGCCCCATAGATGGGAGTGGCCATTCATATCTCCTGCTACGATAATTCTGTGTGGTTTCTGTCTTTATAGCCCCATAGATGGGAGTGGCCATTCATATCTCCTGCTACGATAGTCCTGTGTGGTTTCTGTCTTTATAGCCCCATAGATGGGAGTGGCCATTCATATCTCCTGCTACGATAGTCCAGTGTGGTTTCTGTCTTTATAGCCCCATAGATGGGAGTGGCCATTCATATCTCCTGCTACGATAGTCCAGTGTGGTTTCTGTCTTTATAGCCCCATAGATGGGAGTGGCCATTCATATCTCCTGCTACGATAGTCCTGTGTGGTTTCTGTCTTTATAGCCCCATAGATGGGAGTGGCCATTCATATCTCCTGCTACGATAGTCCTGTGTGGTTTCTGTCTTTATAGCCCCATAGATGGGAGTGGCCATTCATATCTCCTGCTACGATAGTCCTGTGTGGTTTCTGTCTTTATAGCCCCATAGATGGGAGTGGCCATTCATATCTCCTGCTACGATAGTTCTGTGTGGTTTCTGTCTTTATAGCCCCATAGATGGGAGTGGCCATTCATATCTCCTGCTACGATAGTCCTGTGTGGTTTCTGTCTTTATAGCCCCATAGATGGGAGTGGCCATTCATATCTCCTGCTACGATAGTCCTGTGTGGTTTCTGTCTTTATAGCCCCATAGATGGGAGTGGCCATTCATATCTCCTGCTACGATAGTTCTGTGTGGTTTCTGTCTTTATAGCCCCATAGATGGGAGTGGCCATTCATATCTCCTGCTACGATAGTCCTGTGTGGTTTCTGTCTTTATAGCCCCATAGATGGGAGTGGCCATTCATATCTCCTGCTACGATTGTCCTGTGTGGTTTCTGTCTTTATAGCCCCATAGATGGGAGTGGCCATTCATATCTCCTGCTACGATAGTCCTGTGTGGTTTCTGTCTTTATAGCCCCATAGATGGGAGTGGTCATTCATATCTCCTGCTACGATAGTTCTGAAAAGATCAGTGTTTGTAAAGAGTGGTAGGCTGATCATGTTTTATGGTGGGTTGTATACATTCATCATTGTTAGCGGTTGGTTGTTTGTCCAAACTGTCACTTCTTGGATATCAGTTTCTTCATTGGTTTCTACTGGGGAAACCTCAGCCTGTATGTCGTTCCATATCAGTTTCTTCATTGGTTTCTACTGGGGAAACCTCAGCCTGTATGTCGTTCCATATCAGTTTCTTCATTGGTTTCTACTGGGGAAACCTCAGCCTGTATGTCGTTCCATATCAGTTTCTTCATTGGTTTCTACTGGGGAAACCTCAGCCTGTATGTCGTTCCATATCAGTTTCTTCATTGGTTTCTACTGGGGAAACCTCAGCCTGTATGTCGTTCCATATCAGTTTCTTCATTGGTTTCTACTGGGGAAACCTCAGCCTGTATGTCGTTCCATATCAGTTTCTTCATTGGTTTCTACTGGGGAAACCTCAGCCTGTATGTCGTTCCGAATGAGCGACAAGATCCCTTGACATTTCCGACACCTGCATCGGTGTACGGTGTAGCCTGTAATATGGAAATGAGCTTCTCTTGGTAGCACAAGAAACACAAAACATAGACAGACATTGAAGACAGAAATACAAAACATAGACAGACATTGAAGACAGAAATACAAAACATAGACAGACATTGAAGACAGAAATACAAAACATAGACAGACATTGAAGACAGAAATACAAAACATAGACAGACATTGAAGACAGAAATACAAAACATAGACAGACATTGAAGACAGAAATACAAAACATAGACAGACATTGAAGACAGAAATACAAAACATAGACAGACATTGAAGACAGAAATACAAAACATAGACAGACATTGAAGACAGAAATACAAAACATAGACAGACATTGAAGACAGAAATACAAAACATAGACAGACATTGAAGACAGAAATACAAAACATAGACAGACATTGAAGACAGAAATACAAAACATAGACATACATTGAAGACAGAAATACAAAACATAGACAGATATTGAAGACAGAAATACACAACATAGACAGACATTGAAGACAGAAACACACAACATAGACAGACATTGAAGACAGAAATACAAAACATAGACAGACATTGAAGACAGAAATACAAAACATAGACAGACATTGAAGACAGAAATACAAAACATAGACATACATTGAAGACAGAAATACATAACATAGACAGATATTGAAGACAGAAATACACAACATAGACAGACATTGAAGACAGAAATACACAACATAGACAGATATTGAAGACAGAAATACACAACATAGACAGACATTGAAAAAAAGAAATACACAACATAGACAGATATTGAAGACAGAAATACACAACATAGACAGATATTGAAGACAGAAATACACAACATAGACAGATATTGAAGACAGAAATACACATCATAGACAGACATTGAAGACAGAAATACACAACATAGATAGATATTGAAGACAGAAATACACAACATAGACAGACATTGAAGACAGAAATACACAACATAGACAGATATTGAAGACAGAAATACACAACATAGACAGATATTCAAGACAGAAATACACAACATAGACAGATATTGAAGACAGAAATACACAACATAGACATTGAAGACAGAAACACACACAACATAGACAGACATTGAAGACAGAAACACACACAACATAGACAGACATTGAAGACAGAAACACACACAACATAGTCAAACATTAAAGACAGAAACACACACAACATAGTCAAACATTAAAGACAGAAACACACACAACATAGTCAAACATTAAAGACAGAAACACACACAACATAGACAAACATTAAAGACAGAAACACACACAACATAGTCAAACATTAAAGATAGAAATACACACAACAAAGACAGAAACACACAACAAAGACAGAAACACACACAACAAAGACAGAAACACACACAACATAGTCAAACATTAAAGACAGAAACACACACAACATAGTCAAACATTAAAGACAGAAATACACACAACATAGTCAAACATTAAAGACAGAAACACACACAACATAGTCAAACATTAAAGACAGAAATACACACAACAAAGACAGAAACACACACAACAAAGACAGAAACACACACAACATAGTCAAACATTAAAGACAGAAACACACACAACATAGTCAAACATTAAAGACAGAAATACACACAACAAAGACAGAAACACACACAACAAAGACAGAAACACACAAATATCTCAGTTACCTCTAGAGGGTATCAAGGGACTTTTGTGGCACTGACAGATAAAGGCAGCATACACAGCGCAGTAGCCACGACCCCGTGTAGGTCGGAGTCTTTATTTCAACCCACCTATAACAGTTATAAAGGTGCACATATGTGTGAACATACACTAATCAGGCTCAATGCTATCACCTTATTGAGTGTTCCGCTCCACCAAGTCTATATTTTTCATTCTACCAGGTCTATGTTTCACTATACCAAGTCTATATTTCACTATACCAAGTCTGTGTTTCACTCTATCAGGTCTATGTTTTACTCTGCCAGGTCTATCTTTCACTCCACCTAGTCTATGTTTCACTCTACCGAGTCTATGTTTTACTCTGCCAGGTCTATCTTTCACTCCACCTAGCCTATGTTTCACTCTACCGAGTCTATGTTTTACTCTGCCAGGTCTATCTTTCACTCCACCTAGTCTATGTTTCACTCTACCGAGTCTATGTTTTACTCTGCCAGGTCTATCTTTCACTCCACCTAGTCTATGTTTCACTCTACCGAGTCTATGTTTCATTTTACAAAATTTATGTTTCATTCTACCGAGTCTAAGTTTCATTCTACCAGGTCTATGTTTCACTCTACCGAGACTATGTTTCATTCTACCAGGTCTATGTTTCACTCTACCAAATTTATGTTTCACTCTATCGAGTCAATGCTTCACTTTACCAAATCTATGTTACACTCTATCGAATCTATGTTTCATTCTACCAGGTCTATGTTTCACACTACCAAATCTATGTTTCATTCTACCAGGTCTATGTTTCACACTACCAAATCTATGTTTCACTCTATCGAGTCAATGCTTCACTCTACCAAATCTATGTTTCACTCTACCAGGTCTATGTTTCACTCTCCCGAGTCTATGTTTCATTCTGCCAAGTCTATGTTTCACTCTACCGAGTCTATTTTTCTCTATATCAGGTCTATGTTTCACTCTACCAGGTCTATGTTTCACTCTACCAAATTTATGTTTCACTCTCCCGAATCTATGTTTCACTCTACCAGGTCTATGTTCTACTCTACTGAGTCTATGTTTCACTCTACCGAATCTATGTTTCACTCTACCAGGTCTAGGTTTCACTCTACCAAATTTGTGTTTCACTCTGCCGAGTCTATGTTTCACTCTACCGAGTCTATGTTTCACTCTACCGAATCTATGTTTCACTCTACCAGGTCTATGTTTCACTCTACCAAATTTGTGTTTCACTCTACCGAGTCTATGTTTCACTCTACCGAGTCTATGTTTCACTCTACCAGGTCTATGTTTCACTGTACCAAATTTGTGTTTCACTCTACCGAGTCTATGTTTCACTCTACCAGGTCTATGTTTCACTCTACCAAATTTGTGTTTCACTCTACCGAGTCTATGTTTCACTCTACCGAGTCTATGTTTCACTCTACCGAGTCTATGTTTCACTCTACCAGGTCTATGTTTCACTCTACCAAATTTGTGTTTCACTCTACCGAGTCTATGTTTCACTCTACCGAGTCTATGTTTCACTCTACCGAGTCTATGTTTCACTCTACCGAGTCTGTTTCACTCTACCGAATCTATGTTTCACTCTACCGAGTCTATGTTTCACTCTACCGAGTCTATGTTTCACTCTACCAAATTTGTGTTTCACTCTACCGAGTCTATGTTTCAATCTACCGAGTCTATGTTTCACTCTACCGAATCTATGATAACATGAGATACAGGCAGAGGTTATAAGAGTAGTAGATAGAAAGAGGTGTTAAAATGGGGACAACAAACAGAGAGATTACAAGAGTAATTGATAGAAATAGAAAGTAAGATAGGGACGACAGTAAGCTTACGAGAGTAGTAGGTAAAGGATAGTAACATAGGGACAGCAAGCTGAAAGCTTTAGTGTAGAGAGGTGTTTGTGTTCCAGACTTACAGAGAGAGGGAGAGAGAGAAAGAGAAAGAGAGAGAGAGGGAGAGAGAGACCGCCTAATGTCAACGAAATATTAGATTTATATACACAATATATACCGAATTATATATACCGAATTATATATACCGAATGCCCAAGCGTATTATTCGCACCACTGCTGTGGAATGAGTCAAATCAGTGCTTCTTAATTAGGGGTGTCAACGCCTCCCAAGTAGGTGTCAAGACAAACTTACCGGTGTGTGGAACTTGCCGGTTAGGCCGCAGATAATTTATGAAATATTCAAATGAATTGTGTGGCATAGTTTCTTACAAGGTGCTATTGCCGTTTTGTGAAATGGGAGTCCAGATTTAGAAATAAAAAGAGAAGTAATGAATTAAGGCAACATGAGATGTATTCATTTTACTTTCACTGCTGCTTTATGTTGATATTTTCGCTGCTTTATTTTATTTATTCCATCATCATCATCATTATCATTATCATCATCATCATCATTGAGTGCCGTCTCCGCATCGAAGGTTGGCTACCATGGAGTGCCATTTCGTTCTGTCTCATGCTTTGATGGTGCAGGTTGTCATGAGTTGACTTGCCCATCTTTTGATGTTACTCATCCATTTTTGCCTTGGTCTGCTTCTGCCTATTTTACCTTGTATTTTCCCCTCCGAGATTACTTTTAGTAGGCTGCTGTCTCTTTTAACATGCCCCAAAAATCTCGTTTGTCTTGTTTGAATTGGGTTTAGTAGTTTTCTTTTCATTTTTAGTTGTTTTAATGCTTCATCGTTTGTTTTCTTTTCTTTCCATCCAATTCTTTCTATTCTTCTATAAATCCACATTTCAAAGGCTTCAATTTCCTGTTCTGTTTTCTTGTCTAATGTCCATGTTTCTGCACCACACACAGATGCTGAGAAGATATAACATTTTGCTATTCATAGTTTTAACCCTGCAGTTACTTGTTTTGATGTTAGTATATTTTTCATGGCATTAAAATTACTTTTTGCCATTCCTATTCTTTTGTTTATTTCAGTTGTACATTTTCCATCACTGGTTATAGTATGTCCAAGGTAGTTGTAGTTCTGAACTGTCTCCAGGTCTATTCCTTCTATTTTGATATCCACTTGTAGGTTTTGAGTATTATCTTTGTTTATGATCATATTTCTAGACTTTTTGATACTCATATCTAATCCATATTTGTTGCTTGTCATGTTTATTTATTCCACTTTAACACACAAAAAATGAATTTTCTTCTTGTTCTTGACTGCGTGCCGAATAAAAAAATAGCAAGTGCATTCATTGACTTATCTCCATTTTGTTTGTTTTGTGATCAGGAGTAGCCAGGTACACATTGTCTGGCTCACACTGTGCGGCCCTCTCCTGCTGACATTCACAATAATTTGTCTGCCCACCCCTCCCCCTCCCAACTGACTACACAGAGACCACTAGATGACATCATTCTGTACTCTCCATCTTGAGACCACTAGATGACGCTCTCCTGTACTCTCCATCCAGAGACCACTAAATGGCATCTTCCTGTACTCTCCATCCAGAGACCACTAGATGACATCTTCCTGTACTCTCCATCCAGAGACCACTAGATGACATCTTCCTGTACTCTCCATCCAGAGACCACTAGATGACATCTTCCTGTACTCTCCATCCAGAGACCACTAGATGACATCTTCCTGTACTCTCCATCCAGAGACCACTAGATGACATCTTCCTGTACTCTCCATCCAGAGACCACTAGATGACATCTTCCTGTACTCTCCATCCAGAGACCACTAGATGGCATCTTCCTGTACTCTCCATCCAGAGACCACTAGATGGCATCTTCCTGTACTCTCCATCCAGAGACCACTAAATGGCATCTTCCTGTACTCTCCATCCAGAGACCACTAGATGACATCTTCCTGTACTCTCCATCCAGAGACCACTAGATGACATCTTCCTGTACTCTCCATCCAGAGACCACTAGATGACATCTTCCTGTACTCTCCATCCAGAGACCACTAGATGGCATCTTCCTGTACTCTCCATCCAGAGACCACTAGATGACATCTTCCTGTACTCTCCATCCAGAGACCACTAAATGGCATCTTCCTGTACTCTCCATCCAGAGACCACTAGATGACATCTTCCTGTACTCTCCATCCAGAGACCACTAGATGACATCTTCCTGTACTCTCCATCCAGAGACCACTAGATGACATCTTCCTGTACTCTCCATCCAGAGACCACTAAATGGCATCTTCCTGTACTCTCCATCCAGAGACCACTAGATGACATCTTCCTGTACTCTCCATCCAGAGACCACTAGATGACATCTTCCTGTACTCTCCATCCAGAGACCACTAGATGACATCTTCCTGTACTCTCCATCCAGAGACCACTAGATGACATCTTCCTGTACTCTCCATCCAGAGACCACTAGATAACATCTTCCTGTACTCTCCATCCAGAGACCACTAGATGACATCTTCCTGTACTCTCCATCCAGAGACCACTAGATGGCATCTTCCTGTACTCTCCATCCAGAGACCACTAGATGACATCTTCCTGTACTCTCCATCCAGAGACCACTAAATGGCATCTTCCTGTACTCTCCATCCAGAGACCACTAGATGACATCATCCTGTACTCTCCATCCAGATACCACTAGATGACATCTTCCTGTACTCTCCATCCAGAGACCACTAGATGACATCTTCCTGTACTCTCCATCCAGAGACCACTAAATGGCATCTTCCTGTACTCTCCATCCAGAGACCACTAGATGACATCTTCCTGTACTCTCCATCCAGAGACCACTAGATGACATCTTCCTGTACTCTCCATCCAGAGACCACTAGATGACATCTTCCTGTACTCTCCATCCAGAGACCACTAGATGACATCTTCCTGTACTCTCCATCCAGAGACCACTAGATAACATCTTCCTGTACTCTCCATCCAGAGACCACTAGATAACATCTTCCTGTACTCTCCATCCAGAGACCACTAGATGACATCTTCCTGTACTCTCCATCCAGAGACCACTAGATAACATCTTCCTGTACTCTCCATCCAGAGACCACTAGATGACATCTTCCTGTACTCTCCATCCAGAGACCACTAGATGGCATCTTCCTGTACTCTCCATCCAGAGACCACTAGATGACTCTTGGCTATACTCTTCATCCAGAGACCACTAGATGACATCTTCCTGTACTCTCCATCCAGAGACCACTAGATGATATTCTCTTGCACTTTCCATCCACAGACAAATAGAAGGCACTTTCCTGGATCTTTCCTCCACACTTATACATCTCTGGCATCTGCATGTCGTTATTGTACATTTTTAATGTTTTTTAAATTTATTTACACAATTAATATATTGTCTGCTTGCTTTGTTGTCTGTTTACTTTCTTGCCTGATTACTTTGTTGCCTGATTATTTTGTTGCTTCTTTGCTTTGTTCACTGTTTACACTGTTGCACTGTTTTCATTGTTCCCTGTTTAATTCGTTCTTTGTTTACTTTATTTTTTATCTTTATTTTGCGGCATCTAGACTTTTTGCATTATTATTTTTTTGCCTGTTTAATTTGTCGTCACATTACGTTATCTGCCCACAGTCTGACAGAGCTGAGGAATTTAACAACAATTCTAGTGACAAACAACAATTCTAATGACAAAGAACAATTCTAGTGACAAACAAGCAACACTTCCAGTGACAAACAACAATTGTAGTGACAAACAAGCAACACTTCCAGTGACAAACAACAATTGTAGTGACAAACAAGCAACACTTCCAGTGACAAACAACAATTGTAGTGACAAACAACAATTCTAGTGACAAACAAGCAACACTTCCAGTGACAAACAACAATTGTAGTGACAAACAAGCAACACTTCCAGTGACAAACAACAATTCTAGTGACAAACAAACAACAATTCTAGTGACAAACAACAATTGTAGTGACAAACAAGCAACACTTCCAGTGACAAACAACAATTCTAGTGACAAACAAACAACAATTCTAGTGACAAACAACAATTGTAGTGACAAACAAGCAACACTTCCAGTGACAAACAACAATTGTAGTGACAAACAACAATTCTAATGACAAACAACAATTCTAATGACAAACAACAATTCTAATGACAAACAACAATTCTAATGACAAACAACAATTCTAATGACAAACAACAATTCTAATGACAAACAACAATTCTAATGACAAACAACAATTCTAATGACAAACAACAATTCTAATGACAAACAACAATTCTAATGACAAACAACAATTCTAATGACAAACAACAATTCTAATGACAAACAACAATTCTAATGACAAACAACAATTCTAATGACAAACAACAATTCTAATGACAAACAACAATTCTAATGACAAACAACAATTCTAGTGACAAACAACAATTCTAATGACAAACAACAATTCTAGTGACAAACAACAATTCTAATGACAAACAACAATTCTAGTGACAAACAAGCAACACTTCCAGTGACAAACAACAATTCTAGTGACAAACAACAATTCTAGTGACAAACAAGCAACACTTCCAGTGACAAACAACAATTGTAATGACAAACAACAATTCTAGTGACAAACAACAATTCTAATGACAAACAACAATTCTAATGACAAACAACAATTCTAATGACAAACAACAATTCTAGGGACAAACAAACAACAATTCTAATGACAAACAACAATTCTAATGACAAACAACAATTCTAGTGACAAACAAGCAACACTTCCAGTGACAAACAACAATTGTAATGACAAACAACAATTCTAGTGACAAACAACAATTCTAATGACAAACAACAATTCTTGTGACAAACAACAATTCTAATGACAAACAACAATTCTAGGGACAAACAAACAACAATTCTAGTGACAAACAACAAATTCAAGTGTCAAACAACAATTCAAGTGACAAACAACAAATTAAAGTGACAACAATTCTAGTGACAAACAACAATACTAGTTACAAACAACAATTCTAATGACAAACAACAATTCTAATGACAAACAACAATTCTAGTGACAAACAACAATACTAGTTACAAACAACAATTCTAATGACAAACAACAATTCTAGTGACAAACAACAATTCTAGTAACAAACAACAAATTCTAGTAACAAACAACAATTCTAGTAACAAACAACAAATTCTAGTAACAAACAACAATTCTAGTGACAAACAACAATTCTAGTAACAAACAACAATTCTAGTAACAAACAACAATTCTAGTGACAAACAACAATTCTAGTAACAAACAACAATTTTAGTAACAAACAACAAATTCTAGTAACAAACAACAATTCTAGTGACAAACAACAATTCTAGTGACAAACAACAAATTCTAGTAACAAACAACAATTCTAGTGACAAACAACAATTCTAGTAACAAACAACAATTCTAGTAACAAACAACAAATTCTAGTAACAAACAACAATTCTAGTGACAAACAACAATTCTAGTAACAAACAACAATTATAATGACAAACAACAATTCTAATGACAAACAACAATTCTAGTAACAAACAACAATTTTAGTAACAAACAACAATTCTAGTAACAAACAATAATTCTAGTAACAAACAATAATTCTAGTGACAAACAACAAATTCAAGTAACAAACAACAAATTCCAGTAACAAACAACAATTCTAGTGACAAACAACAATTCAAGTAACAAACAACAAATAACAAATTCTAGTAACAAACAACATATTCAAGTGACAAACAACAAATTCTAGTAACAAACAACAATTCTAGTGACAAACAACAATTCAAGTAACAAACAACAAATTCTAGTAACAAACAACAATTCTAGTGACAAACAACAAATTCAAGTAACAAACAACAATTCAAGTGACAAACAACAAATTCAAGTGACAAAAATTCTAGTGACATACAACAATTCTAGTGACAAACAACAATTCTAGTGACAAACAACAATTCTAGTGACAAACAACAAATTCAAGTGACAACAATTTTAGTGATTATTAGAAACACTAGGAAACATAACAGCAGTAGAGCCCAACAGAAGAGCAAAAGATGGATTGATGAAATATTAGAAACATTAGGAAACATAACAGCAGCAGAGGCCAACAGAAGAGTAAAAGATGGATTGATGGAATATTAAAAACACTAGGAAACATAACAGCAGCAGAGGCCAACAGAAAAGCAAAAGATGGATTGATGGAATATTAGAAACACTAGGAAACATTACAGCAGCAGAGGCCAACAGAAGAGCAAAAGATGGATTGATGGAATATTAGAAACACTAGGAAACATAACAGCAGCAGAGGCCAACAGAAAAGCAAAAGATGGATTGATGGAATATTAAAAACACTAGGAGATATAACAGCAGTAGAGCCCAACAGAAAAGCAAAAGATGGAATGATAGATTATTAGAAACAATAGGAAACATAACAGTAGCAGAGCCCAACAGAAGAGCAAAAGACGTATTGATGGAATATTAGAAACACTAGGAGATATAACAGCAGTAGAGCCCAACAGAAGAGCAAAAGATGGATTGATGGAATATTAGAAACATTAGGAAACATAACAGCAGCAGAGGCCAACAGAAGAGTAAAAGATGGATTGATGGAATATTAAAAACACTAGGAAACATAACAGCAGCAGAGGCCAACAGAAAAGCAAAAGATGGATTGATGGAATATTAGAAACACTAGGAAACATAACAGCAGCAGAGGCCAACAGAAGAGCAAAAGATGGATTGATGGAATATTAGAAACACTAGGAGATATAACAGCAGTAGAGCCCAAAAGAAGAGCAAAAGATGGAATGATGGAATATTAGAAACAATAGGAAACATAACAGTAGCAGAGCCCAACAGAAGAGCAAAAGACGTATTGATGGAATATTAGAAACACTAGGAAACATAACAGCAGGAGAAAATAACAGAAGAGCAAATGATCGCAAACTATATCTATCCTCGACACTGAAAGGAAGGCAAACGTGGAAGAAGTAGAAGAGGGAGATTAAGAAGAGGAACAATAGGATGAAGAGGAAGAAGACGAGGAAGACTGCAGGCAAGGAATCGGCCCAGAATCTAAGAAGTTGAGAACCACTAAAGCGAATGCTTGTCTAATTTTCCCAGTGAGAAATCTCAGTGCACGCCCCATGACCTGTGCCTCGCCAAGGGTTTCTCCTTCACTAACTCTGTTCAATCTTGCTTCATAAATGACCCCACAGCCCTCTGTAGTCAGAAGTGGATTGCTTCCATTTCTTTACAAGTCCTGATCGATATACACTTTTATTGACAAAACAATTTCTTTCCTCCTTGTCAATTTAGCGCCCGTATCGATAGTTCTAGATATGAAGGAGGGAATCGAATGTGATATTTTAAAGGAATTGTTTCGTTAATTTTAGTCTTAGTTTTGATGTGCCCTATGTTCGAGATGGTCAGTTTCTGTCCAACTGTTTGAATGTTGATATCTACTGCAACTCTGTACGTCTTTACAATATTTTCTTGTCAATTAAGGTGGGAATTTAATATTAAGTGTAGTCTCCACGATGATGAAATATATTTTACAAATATTTATTTTGATAAATTTAACAGTGAGGATATTATTTCACAATCAATTAATTTGTTGAATGATTGTTCGTTTAATTTGTTGAGTTCAGTGAACGTTTCCAGTGAGTGAGTGGTTTCTTATGCGGCTTTGAGAGTTCATGTATAACTGTTCTGAATGTTAAGTGTATATACATATTGATACATTGATGTATTTACATATTGATACATTGATGTATTTACATATTGATACATTGATGTATTTACATATTGATACATTGATGTATTTACATATTGATACATTGATGTATTTACATACTGAAACATTGATGTATTTACATATTGATACATTGATGTATTTACATATTGATACATTGATGTATTTACATATTGATACATTGATGTATTTACATATTGATACATTGATGTATTTACATATTGATACATTGATGTATTTACATATTGATACATTGATGTATTTACATATTGATACATTGATGCATTTACATATTGATACATTCATGTATTTACATATAGATACATTGATGTATTTACGTATTGATACATTGATGTATTTACATATTGATACATTGATGTATTTACATATTGATAGACTGATGTATTTACATATTGATACACTGATGTATTTACATATTGATACATTGATGTATTTACATATTGATACATTGATGTTATTACATATTGATACATTGATGTATTTACATATTGATACATTGATGTATTTACATATTGATACATTGATGTATTTACATATTGATACATTGATGTATTTACATATTGATACATTGATGTATTTACATATTGATACATTGATGTATTTACATATTGATACATTGATGTATTTACATATTGATACACTGGTGTATTTACATGTTGATACACTGATGTATTTACATATTGATACACTGGTGTATTTACATATTGATACACTGATGTATTTACATATTGATACACTGGTGTATTTACATATTGATACATTGATGTATTTACATATTGATACATTGATGTATTTACATATTGATACATTGATGTATTTACATATTGATAGACTGATGTATTTACATATTGATACACTGATGTATTTACATATTGATACATTGATGTATTTACATATTGATACATTGATGTTATTACATATTGATACATTGATGTATTTACATATTGATACATTGATGTATTTACATATTGATACATTGATGTATTTACATATTGATACATTGATGTATTTACATATTGATACATTGATGTATTTACATATTGATACATTGATGTATTTACATATTGATACATTGATGTATTTACATATTGATACACTGGTGTATTTACATGTTGATACACTGATGTATTTACATATTGATACACTGGTGTATTTACATATTGATACACTGATGTATTTACATATTGATACACTGGTGTATTTACATATTGATACATTGATGTATTTACATATTGATACATTGATGTATTTACATATTAATACATTGATGTATTTACATATTGATACATTGTCATTGATGTATTTACATATTGATACATTGTCATTGATGTATTTACATATTGATACATTGTCATTGATGTATTTACATATTGATACATTCAGCAGTGAGATCACGTTTTTAAACACATGAAGACTTGAAGCACCGAACGTTTGCTGTGAGTTGTAGACCTTGCCGATATACATCTTTACAGATGCCTGCTATATTTATATATGACGTTCTTCTTCGTCTTTTCTTCCTCTTTGCTTTAAGTAAAAAAAGCATTTTCTATGCCGAACTTTATAAAACGATATATGCGCCTCAATATCCGATAATTTCCCACCATATTATATAATTAGGTTTGCCTTCCATCTCTTCGATCTCTCCTCTCTAGACAAACAATGTTTTATTTCTCTTATCTAGACAAGACACAGTTCTGTCGCTACTCTCTAGACATGAGAAAGTTATATCTCTCCTCTCTAGACAAGACAAGGTTCTATCTCTACTCTCTAGACAAGACACGGTTCTATCTCTAATCTCTATACAAGACAAAGTTCTATATCTACTCTCTATACAAGACAATGTTCTATCTCTACTCTCTATGCAAGACAAGGTTCTATCTCTACTATCTAGACAAGACAGAGATATATCTCTACTCTCTAGACAAGACAAAGTTCTATCTCTACTCTCTATACAAGACAATGTTCTATCTCTACTCTCTATACAAGACAAAGTTCTATATCTACTCTCAATACAAGACAATGTTCTATCTCTACTCTCTATACAAGACAATGTTCTATCTCTAGTCTCTATACAAGACAATGTTCTATCTCTAGTCTCTATACAAGGCAATGTTCTATCTCTACTCTCTATACAAGACAATGTTCTATCTCTACTCTCTATACAAGACAAAATTCTATATCTACTCTCTATACAAGACAATGTTCTATCTCTACTCTCTATAGAAGGCAATGATCTATCTCTCCACTCTAGACAAGACACAGTTCTATCTCTACTCTCTATACAAGACAAGGTTCTATCTCTACTCTCTAGACAAGACAAGGTTCTATCTCTACTCTCTATACAAGACACAGTTCTATCTCTACTCTCTATACAAGACAAGGTTCTATCTCTACTCTCTAGACAAGACAAGGTTCTATCTCTACTCTCTAGACAAGACAAGGTTCTGTCTCTACTATCTAGACAAGACAAGGTTCTATCTCTACTCTCTAGACAAGACAAGGTTCTATCTCTACTCTCTATACAAGACAAAGTTCTATATCTACTCTCTATACAAGACAATGTTCTATCTCTACTCTCTATGCAAGACAAGGTTCTATCTCTACTATCTAGACAAGACAGAGATATATCTCTACTCTCTAGACAAGACAAAGTTCTATCTCTACTCTCTATACAAGACAATGTTCTATCTCTACTCTCTATACAAGACAAGGTTCAATCTCTACACACTAGACAAGACAATGTTCTATCTCTACTCTCTATGCAAGACAAAGTTCTATATCTACTCTCAATACAAGACAATGTTCTATCTCTACTCTCTATACAAGACAATGTTCTATCTCTAGTCTCTATACAAGACAATGTTCTATCTCTAGTCTCTATACAAGGCAATGTTCTATCTCTACTCTCTAGACAAGACAAGGTTCCATCTCTACTCTCTATACAAGACAAAATTCTATATCTACTCTCTATACAAGACAATGTTCTATCTCTACTCTCTATAGAAGGCAATGATCTATCTCTCCACTCTAGACAAGACACAGTTCTATCTCTACTCTCTATACAAGACAAGGTTCTATCTCTACTCTCTAGACAAGACAAGGTTCTATCTCTACTCTCTAGACAAAACAAGGCTCTATCTCTACTCTCTAGACAAGACAAGGTTCTATCTCTACTCTCTAGACAAGACAAGGTTCTGTCTCTACTATCTAGACAAGACAAGGTTCTATCTCTACTCTCTAGACAAGACAAGGTTCTATCTCTACTCTCTATACAAGACAAGGTTCTATCTCTACTCTCTAGACAAGACAAATATATATCTCTACTCTCTATACAAGACAAGGAACTATCTCTACTCTCTATACAAGACAAAGTTCTATCTCTACTCTCTATACAAGACAAAGTTCTATATCTACTCTCTATACAAGACAATGTTCTATCTCTACTCTCTATGCAAGACAAGGTTCTATCTCTACTATCTAGACAAGACAAAATTCTATATCTACTCTCTATACAAGACAATGTTCTATCTCTACTCTCTATACAAGACAATGTTCTATCTCTAGTCGATATACAAGACAATGTTCTATCTCTAGTCTCTATACAAGGCAATGTTCTATCTCTACTTTCTATACAAGACAATGTTCTATCTCTACTCTCTATAGAAGGCAATGTTCTATCTCTACTCTCTAGACAAGACATAGTTCTATCTCTACTCTCTAGACAAGACAAGGTTCTATCTCTACTCTCTATACAAGACAAGGTTCTATCTCTACTCTATAGACAAGACAAGGTTCTATATCTACTCTCTATACAAGACAAGGTTCTATCTCTACTCTCTATACAAGACAAGGTTCTATCTCTACTCTCTATACAAGACAAGGTTCTATCTCTATTCTCTAGACAAGACAAGGTTCTATCTCTATTCTCTGGACAAGACAAGGTTCTATCTCTACTCTCTATACAAGACAAGGTTCTATCTCTACTCTCTATACAAGACAATGTTCTATCTCTACTCTCTATAGAAGGCAATGTTCTATCTTTCCTCTCTAGACAAGACACAGTTCTATCTCTACTCTCTAGACAAGACAAGGTTCCATCTCTACTCTCTATACAAGTCAAAGTTCTATCTCTACTCTCTAGACAAGACAATGTTCTATCTCTACTCTCTAGACAAGACAAGGTTCTATCTCTACTCTCTAGACAAGACAAGGTTCTATCTCTACTCTCTAGACAAGACAAGGTTCTATCTCTACTCTCTAGACAAGACAAGGTTCTATCTCTACTCTCTATACAAGACAAGGTTCTATCTCTACTCTCTATGCAAGACAAGGTTCTATCTCTACTCTCTATACAAGACAAGGTTCTATCTCTACTCTCTATACAAGACAATGTTCTATCTCTACTCTCTAGACAAGACAAGGTTCCATCTCTACTCTCTCGACAAGACAAGGTTCTATCTCTACTCTCTATACAAGACAAGGTTCTATCTCTACTCTCTATACAAGACAAGGTTCTATCTCTACTCTCTATACAAGACAAGGTTCTATCTCTACTCTCTATACAAGACAATGTTCCATCTCTACTCTCTATACAAGACAATGTTCTATCTCTACTCTCTATGCAAGACAAGGTTCCATCTCTACTCTCTATACAAGACAAGGTTCTATCTCTACTCTCTATGCAAGACAAGGTTCTGTCTCTACTCTCTAGACAAGACAAGGTTCTATCTCTACTCTCTAGACAAGACAAGGTTCTATCTCTACTCTCTAGACAAGACAAGGTTCCATCTCTACTCTCTAGACAAGACAAGGTTCTATCTCTACTCTCTATGCAAGACAAGGTTCTGTCTCTACTCTCTAGACAAGACAAGGTTCTATCTCTACTCTCTAGACAAGACAAGGTTCTATCTCTACTCTCTATGCAAGACAAGGTTCTGTCTCTACTCTCTAGACAAGACAAGGTTCTATCTCTACTCTCTAAACAAGACAAAGTTCTATCTCTACTCTCTATACAAGACAATGTTCTATCTCTACACTCTAAACAAGACACAATGTTCTATCTCTACACTCTAAACAAGACACATTTCTGTGTCTACTCTCTAGACAAGACAAGGTTCTATCTCCACTCTACGCAAGACAAGGTTCTATCTCTACTCTCTAGACAAGACAAGGTTCTATCTCCACTCTACGCAAGACAAGGTTCTATCTCCACTCTACGCAAGACAAGGTTCTATCTCTACTCTCTAGACAAGACAAGGTTCTATCTCCACTCAATGCAAGACAAGGTTATATCTCTACTCTCTATACAGTACAAAGTTTTTTTCTCTACTCTCTATACAAGACAAAGTGCTATCTTTCCTCACTGGACAAGGCAAGATAGTCCTCTCTCGAGACTACCTTAGAAAAAAATTATTGATGTCTCCATCAGCTATTATTCGCTGGCCATGACTACAGCATGTCAAGCGACAACTATATTGAAATTTTACCTTCGTTTTTCCATTTCTGTGTGTATGTCGAAGTGAGATAAGAATTATGTGTGTTTTTTAAAAAAAAAATAAATTCTCTATCATCTTCGCTGTCTTATTCTGTCTCTCTCACCTTCTCTCCATTTTCTAAATATGTTCGTCAATATCTTTGAAATTACCTTTTGGGCTAATAGCAGCCATGGATCTTCGGAGGAGGCAGTTGAGGCCACGACTCCTATAATATTTTATTAGAATACATAACACAATCACATTCCAGCTCAATGAGTTCAATGTCAGTGCACAACCAGTCACTGTATTCCCTAGTATAGCTGTGATATAGTTCAATGTCAGTGTACAACCAGTCACCGTATTCCCTAGTATAGCCGTGATATAGTTCAATGTCAGTGTACAACCAGCCACCGTATCCCCTAGTATAGCTGTGATATAGATCAATGTCAGTGTACAACCAGTCACCGTATTCCCTAGTATAGCCGTGATATAGATCAATGTCAGGGTACAACCAGTCACCGTATTCCCTAGTATAGCCGTGATATAGATCAATGTCAGTGTACAACCAGTCACCGTATCCCCTAGAATAGCCGTGATATAGTTCAATGTCAGTGTACAACCAGCCACCGTATTCCCTAGTATAGCCGTGATATAGATCAATGTCAGTGTACAACCAGTCACCGTATCCCCTAGTATAGCCGTGATATAGTTCAATGTCAGTGTACAACCAGTCACCGTATCCCCTAGTATAGCCGTGATATAGATCAATGTCAGTGTACAACCAGTCACCGTATCCCCTAGTATAGCCGTGATATAGATCAAATAACTCAAGCCGTTACTAATAGACTTCAATGTCTATGGAGGTCAAACCTACTACAACCGTACAACGGCATCTATCGCTCTTATTATGTGTTTCAGAACTAGGTAGGTAATTTCTGCAATCAGCTCCCCGTTGCAATGACAACAGAATAACGAATAATAAGTCGGAATCGTTCTAGCTCTTTATCGAAACAAATAGAAGTAGAGCCAACAGGCTGTTGTGTCTGCAGTAAGAATGACTGCGCTATTTTTTTATTTTTTTTTTAATTCGGACAAAATTGTAAGATGTTAATTGTCAATTTATATCTTGTCATCTTATATCTTGCGATCGTGTATCTTGTCAACGTGTATCTTGATAACTTGTCTATATCTTGTTAACTTATATTTAGTAAATTTATATCTTGTCAACTTATATTTTGTCAGCTTGCATCTTGTCATCTTATATCTTGGCACCTTGTATCTTGTCAAGTTATATCTTGTCAACTTTATCTTGTCAACGTGTATCTTGTCAACTTGTATCCTGGCAATTTGATCCTCGTCAACTTGTATCTTTTCAACGTGTATCTTGTCAACTTGTAACTTGTCAACGTGTCAGCTTGTAACTTGTCAACGTGTCAACTTGTGTCCCGTCACCTTGTATCCTGTCAACTTGTATCTTGTCACCTTGTACCCTGTCAACCTGTATCTTGTCACCTTGCATCTTGTCTAGACCAACTTGTATCTTGTCAACTTGTATCTCGTCACCTTGTATCTTGTCAACTTCTATCTTATCTACTGGTATCTTGTCAACTTGTATCAATACGTTCCAACCATACCAGATTAGTTTTGAAGTTGTTGCAGTCGAGTTAGGCCAACAACTTCCGAAACCCTCCTACAAGACCCAGTGCTTACATGTCTTCGGTCATCGGTTTTCCCTGTCGCGTGATCTGTCTTCCACACTCTTGCCTGGCTTGTGTGGGTTCCCTTGAGTGATATCGAGTATCAGAGAGTTGTATCGCTTTTGAAGTGAGTACGGCACGAAGACCTGAACTGCAAACGCCCAAAGCCCCTCACAGCCCACCAACAACAGCAGCAACCCTGCTTGAGCGCGAGGCAATAACTTGGCCAGACAGGAAGTAATCAAGAATGCGAGCCGAATTTGGGTGATCTATAATCTTTACTTGACCCTAGAGTTCACACTGTGCTAGAACAAGTCCCTGACGCGTTTAGGGGATTTCTCAAAACATCCGGTAGCGCATGCGCGCGTTAAGTAAACTGAACCAGAACGAACCGCCCAGTGACGCACCGTCGCTGTAAAATGATAGATAACTTGGAGACAGCTGAGAGCTACAACTACCTTTGACATACTATAACCAGTGATGGAAAATGTACAACTGAAATAAACAAAAGAATCATCATGTGCCATACCGGTTGGCGTAGGCGATCATGCCCTTCCACAATTTTTTTTAATCCATAGTACATCTTATCAATTCTGTTGTTGACTGTTTTCCATCCCATGACACCAAGGTATCTAGTATCTTCTCTCTTTGTCGTCCGATATATCTCTTTCCCTGTATTTTTCCAATTGCATCCAAATATACCAACTTATCTCTTCTCATGATGTGCCCGAAAAATGTTGATTGTTTCTTTCTGATGTTTTTTTAGGACTCCCTTTCTGTGTTGACCTCTTTGAGAACTTCCTCATTGGTGTTTTTAGCTGTCCAGAGAACTTTCAACATTCTTCTTAGAAATCCCATCTTAAGGCCTCTACGTCTTTTATTTGTTGTTCTACTGTCCATAATTCGCTTCCATAGGTCAGAATTGACTCCATATGGTATCGATGAACTCTCCTTCTCATTTTTATTGACAGAGACTTGTTGCACAAGACGTTTTTCATTTTCTGACATGCGATTTTGGTCTGAGCTATTCTGCCTTTTATTTCTGTGGAGCATCTTCCATCTGATGTTATTATTGTGCCCGAGTAAATATAAACAAAAGAATAGGTATGGCAAAAAGTAATTTTAATGCCATGAAAAATATACTATATAGCTGCCCACCAACCTACTTACGTACCTACCCGGTCCCCTACCTACTTACCTACCTATCTGTCTGTCTTTCTATCGTTCTTTTAAAACAAAAACATTACGTAGGGCATACATGCTAGTCCTCGTGTTCGACCATCTGTGCTCTCCAGCGTAGGACTTTGCACAGGACCCGCATTGTTTAAAACAATTATTCCAATGTATGTAGGACTTATTTACTCATCATATATCTAAACAAATAACATGTTTTTTTTTGTTTTTTGTTTTGTTTCAAGCTCATTCCTGTGATCTATGGCGACACCTAGTGAGCAACCGTCTCCTAGCAACCAGCGGGTGCCAAGAAAACCTGTTAAACAAGGAAAGCTTGTTAAACCTGGCCCATTAGTTCACCCAGACCCCACGTACTCTCCAAACAACGAACCAGTGTCCACGTTTTCTAGTTGGAGCCACGACAGTTGTGGTTGGTTTTCTGTGTCGCGACTGTACAGAGAGATAGCTAGTCTATCTCAGATGACGGAGACCCCCACATTGAAGACGCCCTTGCCGAACTCAAAGGTTGTCAACTCTAAAGTCTTATCTTGCCTGAACCACCTGAAGCACACACGGACATTCCCAAAAGACAAAGAAACGTTGACCCTCGGAGAAATGAACATCATTGAAGGAATATGCAGTAACAGAGGGAATGTCAAGGTCGGAGTATTCGGTGGCAAATGGCCACCCCTAATTAAACATAAACAGAGCCGCCCCTGGAAAGACATCAAAGAAAGCCCAATTTCCGTTAGGACATTGTCAAAGGGAGAGAAGCTTTATGGAAGACACCTTTTGGTAGATGAACTGGCAAATAAATCACATACGTCGTCGATTAGCGACCCTTACATCAGCGGCGATAACTCCCCTCGATACCTGTCAAGTAGTCCGGAGTCTGTTTATCTGCCGATTTGTCCAAAAGTTGTACATTTAACAGCAATGACGTCCGATACGATGCGCGCTTTAATCAAACACGACAACCGAGATACCGGCGACGAAACTGAGACTGCGGTGAAGCACAATAGCACAGAGAACGTATTGGACAACACTTTGTCTGGTTTCTTCATCACACCGGATGAGGTGCCGCAGAACAGATTGACCGACAATCCTGGCTTAGAACAAGTTGATATGTTGGCATTTTTCAGAAGTAGGTCGAACTCAAGCCGCAAGCAAGTTACCAGAGACGCCTCCGTACACGTATCCTCGGCGTTCAGCGATTTGTCAGCCTTTTCGTTACATCAAACAACAGCGTTCCCACTTAGTATTAAAAATGCGAAACTAACGTCACACAGAAGACAAGTCTTGGAGCCGATCAGCGCATACGAGAAGACTGACCTCCATGGCGCAAGCTCACCAAACTGTGACATTTCTTGCATCGGACAAGATGTTGCAAATGGAGATGAAAACAGTTCAAAATCCGAGGAAACCAGCAGGAAAATACAAGTCAGGGTTTACCTTCCAATGGCTGAACTGGAAAGTACGTGGGAAAGGGGCGTATCCTCGCCTGTTTCCAGTCGGAAATTGTTTCTAACCAAGGAAAGACCACTCAGTCCAACAGAATTTAACGAGAGATACAAACGGAAGTCTTCCGTTGACGCAAATCAGATTTTTCACAAGCAGCAGATGTCCAGATCTGTGAAAGAGGCGTGCTGAATCTTGAGGCAGTCGCAGGGTGTTTGTGAAACAGATCTCATTCGTGGGACAAATTTGTGAGAAAGTGATTGTTTATGAAACAGACTAGACAAATTGTGAGAAAGTGATTGTTTATGAAACAAACTGGACAAATTGTGAGAAAGTGATTGTTTATGAAACAGACTGGACAAATTGTGAGAAAGTGATTGTTTATGAAACAGACTGGACAAATTGTGAGAAAGTGATTGTTTATGAAACAGACTGGACAAATTGTGAGAAAGTGATTGTTTATGAAACAGACTGGACAAATTGTGAGAAAGTGATTGTTTATGAAACAGACTAGACAAATTGTGAGAAAGTGATTGTTTATGAAACAGACTGGACAAATTGTGAGAAAGTGATTGTTTATGAAACAAACTGGACAAATTGTGAGAAAGTGATTGTTTATGAAACAAACTAGACAAATTGTGAGAAAGTGATTGTTTATGAAACAGACTGGACAAATTGTGAGAAAGTGATTGTTTATGAAACAGACTGGACAAATTGTGAGAAAGTGATTGTTTATGAAACAAACTGGACAAATTCTGAGTAACTATCAGTTGTTGAGCAGTTAATGGCATCAATTATGGGGCAAATTCTGAGTAATTGTTTGTTGAACAGATAATGATGTAACTCAATCACGGGACAAATTCTGAGTAATTGTTTGTTGAACAGATAATGATGTAACTCAATCACGGGACAAATTCTGAGTAATTGTTTGTTGAACAGATAATGATGTAACTCAATCACGGGACAAATTCTGAGTAATTGTTTGTTGAACAGATAATGATGTAACTCAATCACGGGACAAATTCTGAGTAATTGTTTGTTGAACAGATAATGATGTAACTCAATCACGGGACAAATTCTGAGTAATTGTTTGTTGAACAGATAATGATGTAACTCAATCACGGGACAAATTCTGAGTAATTGTTTGTAATTTTGAACAGAAACTGATATAAATTATGGGACAAATTCCGTGTAATTGATTGTTTACTGAACAGATGGACACATTCTGAGTAATTGATTGTTTGTTGAACATATGGGAAAAACTCTGAATAATTGATTGTTTGTTGAATAGATGAGACAAACTCTGAGTAATTGATTGTTTGTTGAATAGATGAGACAAACTCTGAGTAATTGATTGTTTGTTGAATAGATGAGACAAACTCTGAGTAATTGATTGTTTGTTGTGTTTGTTGAACATATGAGACAAACCCTGAGTAATTGATTGTTTGTTGTGTTTGTTGAACATATGAGACAAACTCTGAGTAATTGATTGTTTGTTTAATAGATGAGACAAACTCTGAGTAATTGGTTGTTTGTTGAACATATGGGACAAACTCTGAGTAATTGATTGTTTGTTGAATAGATGAGACAAACTCTGAGTAATTGATTGTTTGTTGAATAGATGAGACAAACTCTGAGTAATTGATTGTTTGTTGAATAGATGAGACAAACTCTGAGTAATTGATTGTTTGTTGAACATATGGGACAAACTCTGAGTAATTGATTGTTTGTTGAATAGATGAGACAAACTCTGAGTAATTGATTGTTTGTTGAACATATGAGACAAACTCTGAGTAATTGATTGTTTGTTGAATAGATGAGACAAACTCTGAGTAATTGATTGTTTGTTGAATAGATGAGACAAACTCTGAGTAATTGATTGTTTGTTGAATAGATGAGACAAACTCTGAGTAATTGATTGTTTGTTGAACATATGGGACAAACTCTGAGTAATTGATTGTTTGTTGAATATATGGGACAAACTCTGAGTAATTGATTGTTTGTTGAACATATGGGACAAACTCTGAGTAATTGATTGTTTGTTGAACATATGGGACAAACTCTGAGTAATTGATTGTTTGTTGAATATATGGGACAAACTCTGAGTAATTGATTGTTTGTTGAACATATGGGACAAACTCTGAGTAATTGATTGTTTGTTGAATATATGGGACAAACTCTGAGTAATTGATTGTTTGTTGAACATATGGGACAAACTCTGAGTAATTGATTGTTTGTTGAACATATGGGACAAACTCTGAGTAATTGATTGTTTGTTGAACATATGGGACAAACTCTGAGTAATTGATTGTTTGTTGAACATATGGGACAAACTCTGAGTAATTGATTGTTTGTTGAACATATGGGACAAACTCTGAGTAATTGATTGTTTGTTGAACATATGGGACAAACTCTGAGTAATTGATTGTTTGTTGAACATATGGGACAAACTCTGAGTAATTGATTGTTTGTTGAACATATGGGACAAACTCTGAGTAATTGATTGTTTGTTGAACATATGGGACAAACTCTGAGTAATTGATTGTTTGTTGAACATATGGGACAAACTCTGAGTAATTGATTGTTTGTTGAACATATGGGACAAACTCTGAGTAATTGATTGTTTGTTGAACATATGGGACAAACTCTGAGTAATTGATTGTTTGTTGAACATATGGGACAAACTCTGAGTAATTGATTGTTTGTTGAACATATGGGACAAACTCTGAGTAATTGATTGTTTGTTGAACATATGGGACAAACTCTGAGTAATTGATTGTTTGTTGAATAGATGAGACAAACTCTGAGTAATTGATTGTTTGTTGAACATATGGGACAAACTCTGAGTAATTGATTGTTTGTTGAATAGATGAGACAAACTCTGAGTAATTGATTGTTTGTTGAATAGATGAGACAAACTCTGAGTAATTGATTGTTTGTTGAACATATGGGACAAACTCTGAGTAATTGATTGTTTGTTGAACATATGGGACAAACTCTGAGTAATTGATTGTTTGTTGAATATATGGGACAAACTCTGAGTAATTGATTGTTTGTTGAACATATGGGACAAACTCTGAGTAATTGATTGTTTGTTGAATATATGGGACAAACTCTGAGTAATTGATTGTTTGTTGAACATATGGGACAAACTCTGAGTAATTGATTGTTTGTTGAACATATGAGACAAACTCTGAGTAATTGATTGTTTGTTGAATATATGAGACAAACTCTGAGTAATTGATTGTTTGTTGAACATATGAGACAAACTCTGAGTAATTGATTGTTTGTTGAATAGATGAGACAAACTCTGAGTAATTGATTGTTTGTTGAATAGATGAGACAAACTCTGAGTAATTGATTGTTTGTTGAATATATGAGACAAACTCTGAGTAATTGATTGTTTGTTGAATAGATGAGACAAACTCTGAGTAATTGATTGTTTGTTGAATAGATGAGACAAACTCTGAGTAATTGATTGTTTGTTGAATATATGAGACAAACTCTGAGTAATTGATTGTTTGTTGAATAGATGAGACAAACTCTGAGTAATTGATTGTTTGTTGAATAGATGAGACAAACTCTGAGTAATTGATTGTTTGTTGAATAGATGAGACAAACTCTGAGTAATTGATTGTTTGTTGAACATATGAGACAAACTCTGAGTAATTGATTGTTTGTTGAATAGATGAGACAAACTCTGAGTAATTGATTGTTTGTTGAATAGATGAGACAAACTCTGAGTAATTGATTGTTTGTTGAATAGATGAGACAAACTCTGAGTAATTGATTGTTTGTTGAATAGATGAGACAAACTCTGAGTAATTGATTGTTTGTTGAATAGATGAGACAAACTCTGAGTAATTGATTGTTTGTTGAATAGATGAGACAAACTCTGAGTAATTGATTGTTTGTTGAACAAAGAATGGTCTTTCTTCCTCTCCTTCCAAAAAAAGAGCCTCTTGTGTAATACTCTCAGTTATCTTCCACAGGGTGTGTCCTATCCAGCGCCATCGTCTTCGCTGTATCTCTCTATCCACTGGTACATTTTTAGACAGCATTTCGCGAGAAAGGTGGACCCAACAGCCCTGGACAGTATCCACTCTACGAGAAGGAGAACTCTTCTAACATCAAACTTTGATCCAGCCTGCTGAAGACGGAGTGTGTCAGCCACAGCGCAGGTGTAGGGGAAAAGTCAGGACACAGGAAAGTATCCAGATACGAGTTCTGACCATGCGACCAGCTCTTCGTGTGTCGTGTTGCCTTGACCCCTCCATCATGAAAGAGAACAAAGAGTCAAGTTCGCATGGTCGTAAGACTTGAAGGTAATAACTATAGGGTGTTTATAAAGTCTCACTACACTTGGTATCTAGGTCAATTTGAAAAAAATGTTTATGACGTCATCACAATATGTGCTCAATGGTAAGTTCACTTGTTGCGACAGTTTTCTTAATGACTTGTCTGGACTTTTAAGGATTCTGTCTTGGATATCTAAACATATTTCATCATTCACAGCAGGCCTACCAGATCGTGGAGCATCTTCCACATTTCCAGTAGCAATAAACTTATTCAACAAATTTCATTGACAGTGGGAGCACATATTGTGATGACGTCATAAACATTTTTTTTTCAAATTGACCTAGATACCAAGTGTAGTGAGACTTTATAAACACCCTGTACTTCCAACATCCCATCTAAGATGAGAGAGCAACAATCTACACACTTGTAACAACTCACTGTACACACTGAAGTCCCACCTCAACGTACATGCTAGACGACTCTCATATCGCCTTATACATGCCAGGCTGGACTTCAGGTTCCAGAACGTGCCCAAAACGTGAATTGTACATCTCATGTTGGACTTCAGACTCCAAGACATGTCCGAAATGTGAATTGTACATGCCAGGTTGGACTTTAGGTTCCAGGACGTGTCCGAAATGTGAATTGTACATCCCATGTTGGACTTCAGACTCCAAGACATGTCCGAAATGTGAATTGTACATGCCAGGTTGAACTTTAGGTTCCAGGACGTGTCCGAAACATGAATTGTACATCCCATGTTGGACTTCAGACTCCAAGACGTGTCCGAAATGTGAATTGTACATGCCAGGTTGGACTTCAGGCTCCGCGACGTATCCGAAATGTGAATTGTACATGCCAGGTTGGACTTTAGGTTCCAGGACGTGTCCGAAACGTGAAGTGTACATCCCATGTTGGACTTCAGACTCCAAGACGTGTCCGAAATGTGAATTGTACATGCCAGGTTGGACTTTAGGATCCAGGACGTGTCCGAAACATGAATTGTACATGCCAGGTTGGACTTCAGGTTCCAGGACGTGTCCGAAACGTGAATTGTTCAGATACCTAAGAATTTTAATCTAGCTCAGAAAAAAAGTTAACTAGCACTTGAAGACTGTGTACAGGCGGGAAAATATCTGCAACTAATAGCTCTCTCTCTCTCTATCTATCTATCTCTCTTCTCTCTATCTCTCTCTCTTCTGTGTGTGTGTGAGATAAGCTGATCGTAGGAAACTGACCCCTGAAGGACTTCACAATAAGATTCAAGGTGAAGGTTAAAGCACCTCAGGGTGTTTTTATCTTCGAGAGAAAGAAACAAATGATATCATCCTAAAGTAATCATTACTCTCTCTCTCTCTCTCTCTCTCTCTCTCTCTCTCTCTCTCTCTCTCTCTCTCTCTCTCTCTCTCTTTCTTTCTTTCATCTACAAATGAAATTTTAAAAAGTAAGTAAAGTACCCCCGTCACGCCAAGTGGCATATAGGGAATATGGTGTTAGTGACCATCAATTTTACAGACCTTCAGCACATGATTTTTGGGGTAATGTGGTCGGTATTACGCCCGTGCCGCTTTACTTTCCCAGAAAAAAAATCCGGTACCCATTAAAGGTTGGGTGAACCTGGAAGCCGTCGGTTGGGATCGAACCCTACCTCTTGTCCTTTATAGTCCAGTTCACTAACCACTGAGCTATGGGGGCTCCCTACAAATGAAATAAAAACACCATATTTTTGTAAAGACAAACCTCAAACCACCTCCCGTTAGGCAGCCACGCCCCTGTCACTTTACAAATTTGAACTTCAAATAAAAAAGAGCTAATTGATTCTCTTTATAATAACAAACACCTAATGGTATTCGGTATAAATGACATTATGAGTGGCGATAAATTACAAAGACTAATTAAAAAGTCGATATGATAAGAAGAAATGTAACATGTCTAAAACAATGTGCTATTTTATTGTTTGATGGACACAACAAAGATCAGTATAACCTAATGTGTCTTCTGTTCATCTAACTTATCTGGCCGAGCCGCAACACCGGTCTACACCTAATCCCGACCAACTTCAGTCGCTGACCGTTCTCGGCTCTAGGTTTGCTCCATAAACTCCGTGCACGGCCCTTTGTTTTTGTCTCAAAGTGGCACTTTAGTTCTCACCTTGGAAATGTTGCAGCATTTATCTATCTGTCTGTTTGTCTGTCTGCCTGCCAGCCTGCCTGCCTGTCTGTCTATCTATCTATCTTTCGTTCGCCTGAAGTATTGTCTATATCTGCAATGTCGTTTCCTGTATAAATGTTACTGTCATTTGTAATTCTTGCAGTGACCCATATAGTTTTGTCTGTAGTGTTGTATCTATGGGCCAATGGATTTTCCTCAGTCTACTATATTCAGTGCAGTCTTGAAGTACGTGTTCAGCAGTCTGGGGCGCCTGTCCACATGTACAAGTAGTTGAGGTGCCGATCTTGAATTTTGTATACATGTGACTATGATGTCGATTATGTCCTGTTCTGAGGCATATAATGATAACTTGTTCATATCTATTCATATTATGAAAGGCATCCTGATTTGGGGCTTGTTGTCCTCTGATTGATTTGATTATTTGTTTCTTATGATGGTATGTAACCGGTGCATCTTATTGTGTGCCTGTTGAACCTTCCTTAGCCAACTGATCTGCTTTCTCCTGGTATTCCACAATGAGATGGGATCCACTGCAGAGCAACCCTGTGGTACTTGCAGAGTTCAGTCAATAAGGTCTGCAGATGTGGTAATTTTCTGGAATGTAGTGCCTGGAGTACTGATCTTGCATTTGTCAAAAACACTACAGGCTGTGGGCTAAGATTACTGTTCAGCAGTTTTTCTATTGCCAACTTTATTGCTTGGATTACTGCATCATAATTGTGCATTTATGGATGAAGATGTAATGAGTCTGGTACATTCTCCTCATTCTTAAAGTTGCTCGTATCAACCTCAATAGATATCCCCGCACACACTCAAAGAGAGTAACATGACGTAACCTTAACGGATATCCCCGCACACACTCGAAGAGAGAAACATGACAGAGCCTCAACATTTATCCCCGCACACACTCGAAGAGAGAAACATGACAGAACCTCAACGGATATCCCCGCACACACTCGAATAGAGAAACATGACAGAACCTCAACATATATCCCAGCACACACTCGAAGAGAGAAACATGACAGAACCTCAACGGATATCCCCGCACACGCTCAAAAAGAGAAACATGACAGAATCTCAACGGATATCCCCGCACACACTCGAAGAGAGAAACATGACAGAACCTCATCGGAGATCCCCGCACACGCTCGAAGAAAGAAACATGACAGAACCTCAACTGATATCCCCGCACACGCTCGTAGAGAGAACCATGACAGAACCTCAACTGATATCCCCGCACACGCTCGTAGAGAGAACCATGACAGAAGAACCTCAACTGATATCCCCGCACACGCTCGTAGAGAGAACCATGACAGAAGAACCTCAACTGATATCCCCGCACACGCTCGAAGAGAGAACCATGACAGATCATCAACTGATATCCCCGCACACGCTATCGTAGAGAGAACCATGACAGAAGAACCTCAACTGATATCCCCGCACACGCTCGTAGAGAGAACCATGACAGAACCTCAACTGATATCCCCGCACACGCTCGTAGAGAGAACCATGACAGAACCTCAACTGATATCCCCGCACACGCTCGTAGAGAGAACCATGACAGAAGAACCTCAACTGATATCCCCGCACACGCTCGTAGAGAGAACCATGACAGAACCTCAACTGATATCCCCGGTCACGCTCGAAGAGAGAACCATGACAGATCATCAACTGATATCCCCGCACACGCTATCGTAGAGAGAACCATGACAGAAGAACCTCAACTGATATCCCCGCACACGCTCGAAGAGAGAACCATGACAGAACCTCAACTGATATCCCCGCACACGCTCGAAGAGAGAACCATGACAGAACCTCAACTGATATCCCTGCACACGCTCGAACATAAAAACTATAGTAAAACATCAACACATATCAACGAACACAACAAGAGCAACGAACCATAGAAGAACCTCAACAGTCAATATGGGCAAAGAACAAAATCAATCACAGACTGTCGTTACATTTCTGCCTTCATTTAATCATTATAGTGAAGGAATGTAAAAAGTAAAGGTCTCAGACTCAATAGCAAAAAGATCAGAAGTTTTGGCAGTTGCAGAGAAAAATTGGAACAATATTAAAGCAGGTAAATAGAATTTAAATATCTGGGAATAATGTTAACCTAGGATTGTAGATATACAACAACAGAGGTGAGACTCGCTCAGGCAAAAGCAGCTTTCCAAAAATATGAGGTAAAAAAGTAGGTTACCAAAAAATACTGTGCAATCCATTTTTGACAATTGAAACAAGAAAAAGAGTTCTTAAATGTTAGATAGAGCATGTTTTAACATAAGGATGTGAATCATGGACAATAGACAATAACAATACTGAAGGCTGTAGAATTGTGGGTTCACAGATTGATTACATATTTTTACAGAAGAATGTTGAGAATACCATGGACAGCTCATAGAGTAATGAAAACGTTCTGAAAGAGGCCAAAGCAAAAAGAGAGCTAATTTCCAATATTAGGAAGAAACCATCATTTTTTGGCCATGTAATGAGAAGGGAACAGCTGTAATATATTGTGACAACTGGGAAAATTGAGGGACAAAGAGATAGAGGAAATCAAAGAGAAAAGATAACAGACAGCTTAAGACAATGGCTTGGCAGAAGGTCAACAACATAAATGATAAATAACTGTCGAAATCGAGAGTTGTAGAGAGACATGATCACCTACACTTGCAGAAACGGTACTTGATGATGATGATGATGATGATGATGATGATGAGGATGATGATGATGATGATGATGATGATGATGGATGGTGATGATGATAATGCTGATGGTGATGATGACATTGATGGCCTTAATTTTATTTTAAAAATAAAACGTTATAAATTGTTTGTCATGATTTTATTTATCAAATCATTTTGCATACATGTTGTTTAATCAAAGGTTTTGTCCCTGCTGTGTAACGCAATGAGAACCTCTGTTGTGTTTGAATCTAGACGTGGAGGTATCCACTCTTCAATTTCGTACAGCAAAGTAAGAATAGCAGCGTCTGCTGGACACCCGACGAAAACGGATGAATAGATGCACAAGTTGATCTCAAGAAGATAATCAGTTTCATCGTACTCTGCAGTGGCGGCACCTATCAACAAAAGATGAGGAATTTTAAATGTGGAAATATATTTTATTCGAAACAAAATATTGTGTACTATTTTGGGAAACAACTAATATTATAGTGAAAGCTGTAAATTTCAATCTTCTTCTTTCCTTCTTCGTTTACCTTTCAGCGTCGATGAGAGATGTGGTTTAGAATATTTTACTATTCTGTTGGCTTGTCCCGCTGTTATGTTTATCTGACCTAATGTTCTGAATATTCCCTCAATCCATCTTGTGTTCTTCTGTTGGTCTCTCCTGCTGTTATGTTTCCTAGTGTTTCTAATATCCCATCAATCCATCTTTTGCTCTTCTGTTGATCACACCTGCTGTTATGTTTCCTATTGTTTCTAATATCCCATCAATCCATCTTTTACTCTTCTGTTGGTCTCTCCTGCTGTTATGTTTCCTATTGTTTCTAATATTCCATCAATCCATCTTTTACTCTTCTGTTGGTCTCACCTGCTGTTATGTTTCCTATTGTTTCTAATATCCCATCAATCCATCTTTTACTCTTCTGTTGGTCTCACCTGCTGTTATGTTTCCTATTGTTTCTAATATCCCATTAACCCATCGTTGTTGTGGTTGACCGTAAGTTCTGTTATCGCACCGTACATTAAAGTCTCATTGTGTCATATTTTGATCTGGCTGTATTGTCAGGTGGTCAGACCATTGTATCTGTTTTGATCACTGTTTTGGTCGCGACTTGGGGGGGGGGGGAGAGTAGGTGAGACAGGATGGGGTGTGCAATTTATTTGGTAGCCACTTAAGAGGAGGGGGGGGAGTGTGAGACCGTATGGGGTGTTCGCTGTATTGGTAGCCACTTGAGGGGAGGGGGTGGGTTAGTCAAAGTGGGGTGTAAACTGTTTTGGTAGCCGCTCGAGAGAGGGGAGGGGTGGGGTGAGCCACTGTGCCGCGGTTTGAATAATTTGACATTCTGGGCCATGACTGATCGTCAACTCCATCAGCGATCAACGTCAGCGATCGTCAACTCCATCAGCGATCACCATTTCCTACGTAACAAGTCTTCTCTGGTTCCCATTAGTTGTTGTCAGCGCTTGCTTCTGTTGGTCAAACTTTTGTTCTACAGATCCACCTTTTGCTCTGAAGTCAAATCTTTTTTCTGTAGGTCAAACCTTTGTTGTAAGTCAAACCTTTGTTGTAAGTCAAACCTTTGTTGTAAGTCAAACTTTTGTTTTGTAAGTCAAACCTTTGTTGTAAGTAAAACTTTTGTTTTGTAAGTCAAACCTTTGTTGTAAGTCAGACATTTGTTTTGTAGGTCAAACCTTTGTGCAGTAGGTCAAGTGCAAAAGTTGGATTGGTAAAATATTAGAAACACTAGGAAACATAACAGCAGGAGAGACCAACAGAAGAGCAAAAGATGGATTGATGGAATATTAGAAACACTAGGAAACATAACAGCAGGAGACACCAACAGAAGAGCAAAAGATGGATTGGTAAAATATTAGAAACACTAGGAAACATAACAGCAGGAGAGACCAACAGAAAAGCAAAGGATGGATTGATGGAATATTAGAAACACTAGGAAACATAACAGCAGGAGAGACCAACAGAAGAGCAAAGGATGGATTGATGGAATATTAGAAACACTAGGAAACATAACAGCAGGAGAGACCAACAGAAGAGAAAAGATGGATTGATGGAATAGTATAAACACTAGGAAACATAACAGCAGGAGAGACCAACAGAAGAGCAAAGGATGGATTGATGGAATATTAGAAACACTAGGAAACATAACAGCAGGAGAGACCAACAGAAGAGCAAAAGATGGATTGATGGAATATTAGAAACACTAGGAAACATAACAGCAGGAGAGACCAACAGAAGAGCAAAAGATGGATTGATGGAATATTAGAAACAATAGGAAACATAACAGCAGTAGAGAGCAACAGAAGAGCAAAAGATGGATTGATGGAATATTAGAAACAATAGGAAACATAACAGCAGTAGAGACCAACAGAAGAGCAAAAGATGGATTGATGGAATATTAGAAACACTAGGAAACATAACAGCAGGAGAGGCCAACAGAAAAGCCAAAGATGGGTTGATGGGATATTAGAAACACTAGGAAACATAACAGCAGGAGAGGCCAACAGAAAAGCCAAAGATGGGTTGATGGGATATTAGAAACACTAGGAAACATAACAGCAGGAGAGGCCAACAGAAAAGCCAAAGATGGGTTGATGGGATATTAGAAACAATAGGAAACATAACAGCAGGAGAGGCCAACAGAAAAGCCAAAGATGGGTTGATGGGATATTAGAAACACTAGGAAACATAACAGCAGGAGAGGCCAACAGAAAAGCCAAAGATGGGTTGATGGGATATTAGAAACAATAGGAAACATAACAGCAGGAGAGGTCAACAGAACAACAAAAGATGGATTGATGGAATATT
Organism: Megaustenia siamemsis; assembly: GCA_032433765.1. Lineage (NCBI taxonomy): Eukaryota > Metazoa > Mollusca > Gastropoda > Stylommatophora > Ariophantidae > Megaustenia > Megaustenia siamemsis. The sequence continues at coordinate 4,227,163 of JAVIAB010000107.1, read as the reverse complement.
AGAAACACTAGGAAACATAACAGCAGGAGAGGTCAACAGAAGAGCAAAAGATGGATTGATGGAATATTAGAAACACTAGGAAACATAACAGCAGTAGAGGCCAACAGAAGAGCAAAAGATGGATTGATGGAATATTAGAAACACTAGGAAACATAACAGCAGCAGAGGCTAACAGAAGAGCAAAAGATGGATTGATGGAATATTAGAAACACTAGGAAACATAACAGTAGCAGAGGCTAACAGAAGAGCAAAAGATGGATTGATGGAATATTAGAAACACTAGGAAACATAACAGCAGCAGAGGCTAACAGAAGAGCAAAAGATGGATTGATGGAATATTAGAAACACTAGGAAACATAACAGCAGCAGAGGCTAACAGAAGAGCAAAAGATGGATTGATGGAATATTAGAAACACTAGGAAACATAACAGCAGGAGAGGCTAACAGAAGAGTAAAAGATGGATTGATGGAATATTAGAAACACTAGGAAACATAACAGCAGGAGACACCAACAGAAGAGCAAAAGATGGATTGATGGAATATTAGAAACACTAGGAAACATAACAGCAGGAGAGGTCAACAGAAGAACAAAAGATGGATTGATGGAATATTAGAAACACTAGGAAACATAACAGCAGGAGAGGTCAACAGAAGAACAAAAGATGGATTGATGGAATATTAGAAACATTAGGAAACATAACAGCAGGAGAGGTCAACAGAAGAACAAAAGATGGATTGATGGAATATTAGAAACATTAGGAAACATAACAGCAGGAGAGGTCAACAGAAGAACAAAAGATGGATTGATGGAATATTAGAAACACTAGGAAACATAACAGCAGGAGAGGTCAACAGAAGAACAAAAGATGGATTGATGGAATATTAGAAACATTAGGAAACATAACAGCAGGAGAGGTCAACAGAAGAACAAAAGATGGATTGATGGAATATTAGAAACATTAGGAAACATAACAGCAGGAGAGGTCAACAGAAGAACAAAAGATGGATTGATGGAATATTAGAAACACTAGGAAAAATGAACAGCAGGAGAGGTCAACAGAAGAACAAAAGATGGATTGATGGGATATTAGAAACACTAGGAAACATAACAGCAGGAGAGGTCAACAGAAGAGCAAAAGATGGATTGATGGGATATTAGAAACATTAGGAAACATAACAGCAGGAGAGGTCAACAGAAGAACAAAAGATGGATTGATGGGATATTAGAAACACTAGGAAACATAACAGCAGGAGAGGCCAACAGAAGAGCAAAAGATGGATTGATGGAATATTAGAAACACTAGGAAACATAACAGCAGGAGAGGCCAACAGAAGAGCAAAAGATGGATTGATGGAATATTAGAAACACTAGGAAATATAACAGCAGGAGAGGCCAACAGAAGAGCAAAAGATGGATTGATGGAATATTAGAAACACTAGGAAACATAACAGCAGGAGAGGCCAACAGAAGAGCAAAAGATGGATTGATGGAATATTAGAAACACTAGGAAACATAACAGCAGGAGAGGCCAACAGAAGAGCAAAAGATGGATTGATGGAATATTAGAAACACTAGGAAACATAACAACAGGAGAGGCCAACAGAAGAGCAAAAGATGGATTGATGGAATATTAGAAACACTAGGAAACATAACAGCAGGAGAGGCCAACAGAAGAGCAAAAGATGGATTGATGGAATATTAGAAACACTAGGAAACATAACAGCAGGAGAGGCCAACAGAAGAGCCAAAGATGGATTGATGGGATATTAGAAACACTAGGAAACATAACAGCAGGAGAGGTCAACAGAAGAACAAAAGATGGATTGATGGAATATTAGAAACACTAGAAAACATAACTGCAGGAGAGGCCAACAGAAGAGCAAAAGATGGATTGATGGAATATTAGAAACACTAGGAAACATAACAACAGGAGAGGCCAACAGAAGAGCAAAAGATGGATTGATGGAATATTATAAACACTAGGAAACATAACAGGAGGAGAGGCCAACAGAAGAGCCAAAGATGGATTGATGGGATATTAGAAACACTAGGAAACATAACAGCAGGAGAGGTCAACAGAAGAGCCAAAGATGGATTGATGGGATATTAGAAACACTAGGAAACATAACAGGAGGAGAGGCCAACAGAAGAGCCAAAGATGGATTGAAGGGATATTAGAAACACTAGGAAACATAACAGCAGGAGAGGTCAACAGAAGAACAAAAGATGGAATATTAGAAACACTAGGAAACATAACAACAGGAGAGGCCAACAGAAGAGCGTAAATTATATCTCCCTCTATGCTGAAAGGAAAATGAGGAAGGAAAGAAGAAAAAGAAGACTACCAATCGGTTCTCCAGCATCGTTTGCTGTAATGCAGAGAAAGCGCCAGTCATAGTCGCAGCGACTGGTTCGCCAGAGCGATCAGTCACAGATTAGACTTCACTTTTACAAGTAACGCTCCACTCAGTAGCGACACTCAGTAGCGACACTCAGTAGCGACACTCAGTAGCGACACTCAGTAGCGACACTCAGTAGCGACACTCAGTAGCGACACTCAGTAGCGACACTCAAACATTGCCACCCACGCTGTTTACTGGTTTTTTTCACTTTACGGTGTGTGTAAAGTGCTTTCTTACTCGCGTCCACGCACTCCACAAAGTTCACACACTCCACATGCTTCACACACTCCACATGCTTCACACACTCCACATGCTTCACACACTCCACACAACTCACACACTTCACATGCTTCACACACTCCACATGCTTCACACACTCCACATGCTTCACACACTCCACATGCTTCACACACTCCAAACACTTCACATGCTTCACACACTCCACACAACTCACACACTCCACATGCTTCACACACTCCACATACGTCACATGCTTCACACACTTCACATGCTTCACACACTTCACACACACTTCACATGCTTCACACACATCACACACTCCATATGCTTCACACACTTCACACACTCCACATGCTTCACACACTTCACATGCTTCACACACTCCACACACCTCACACACTCCACACACTTCACATGCTTCACACACATCTCACATTTTTACATACTCCACACACCTTACACACTCCACACACTTCACATGCTTCACACACTCCACACACATCACACACTCCGCATATATCACACACTTAACACGCTTCACATGCTTCATATAATTCACACACTCCACACACCCCACACGATTCACATGCTTCATACACTTCATACACTTCACACACTCCACATGCTTCACATGCTTCACACACTTCACACACTCCACACACTTCACATGCTTCACACACTTCAGACACTCCACACACTTCAAATGCTTCACACACACAACACACTCCACACACTTCACATGATTCACACACTCCACACACCTCACACACTCAACAAACTACACATGCTTCACACACTCCACACACTTCACATACTCCACACACCTCAAACACTCCACACACTCCACACATTTTACACACTCCACACACTTCACATACTCCACACACCTCACACACTCCACACACTTCACATGCTTCACACACTCCACACACTTCACACACTCCACAAACTTCACACACTCAACATACTTCACACTCTTCACATAATTCACACACTTCATACACTCCACACACTAAACACATTCCACACACTCCCCACACTCACAATTAACACACTTCACACACTCCACAAACTTCACACACTTCACACACTCCACATACTTCACACACTTCACATAAATCACACACTTCATACACTCCACATACTAAATCATTTCACATACTCCACACACTTCACACACTCAAATTTAACACATTTGACACACTTCACACACTCCACAAACTTCACACATGTCACACACTTCACACATGCCACAGACTTCACACACTCCACATACTTCACACATTTCACATAATTCACACACACCCACACTAAACACATTTCACACACTCCATACACTTCACACATTCCACACACGTCACATAGGCAATTAAACCCACCATAGAATATGCTTCAAGGTCCTGAGTAGCAGAGGCATAGACAAAAATGGCAACACTGGACACCACAACATGGAACACAGAACAACAGCAGAAGCAATGAAACCATTCATGGCAATACTGGACACCACAATATGACATCCATAACAACAATAGAAGCAAAGAGACCCATCATGGTAGTACTGGACATCACAACATGACATGCAGAACAACAATAGAAACAATGAAACCCTTTATGGCAATACTGAAAAACAACAACATGACATACAGAAACACAATAGAAACATTGAAAGCTTTCATGGCAGTACTGGACACCACAACATGACATCTAAAAACAATAAAAGCAATTAAACCCTTCATGACAAAACTGGACACCACAACATGACATCCAGAGCAACAATAATGGCAATGAAACTCTTCATGATAATACTGGACACCACAACATGACATCCAAAACAAGAATAGAAGCAATGAAACCATTCATGACAATACTGGACACAACAACATGACATCCAGAACAACAACACAAGCAATGAAACCCTTCATGGCAGTACTGGACACCACAATATGACACCCAGAACAAAAATAGAAGCAATGAGACCCTGCATGACATTATTGGACACCACAACATGACATTCAGAACAAAAATAGAATCAATAAAACCCTTCATGGTAATACTGGACACCACAACATGACACCAAGAACAACAACAGAATCAATGAAACCCTTCATGGTAAAACTGGACACCACAACATGACACCCAGAACAACAATAGAAGCAATGAAACCCTTCATGTCAATACTGGACACCTGAACATGACATCGAGAACAACAACAATAGAAGCAATGAAACCCTTCATGACAGTAATGGACACCACAACATGACATCCAGAACAACAATTGAAGCAATGAGACCCTTCTTGGTAGCACTGGATACCACAACATGGCATGCAGAACAACAATTGAAACAATGAAACCCTTCATGGTTATATTGGACACCACAACACGACACCCAGAACAACAACACAAGCAATGAAAAGCTTATGACAATACCAGACACCACAACATGACATCCAGAACAACAATAGAAACAATGAAACCTTTCATAGCAATACTGAAAAACAACAATATGGCAGCCAGAACAACAATAGAAACATTGAAAGCCTTCATGGTTATACTGGACACCACAACATGACATCTAGTACAACAATAGAAGCAATGAAACCCTTCATGACAATTCTGGACACCACAACATGACACCCAGAACATCAACAGAAGCAATGAAAACCTTAATGGTAATACTGGACACAACAACATGACATCTAGTACAACAACAGAAGCAATGAAACCCTTCATGGCAATACTGGACACGACAAAATGACAACCAGAACAACAACAGAAGCAATGAAATCCTTCATGACAGTTCTGGGCAAGACAACATGACACCCAGAACAACAACAGAAGCAATGAAACCCTTCATGGCAATACTGGACACGACAAAATGACAACCAGAACAACAACAGAAGCAATGAAACCCTTCATGGTAAAACTGGACACCACAACATGACACCCAGAACAACAACAGAAGCAATGAAACCCTTCATGGTAAAACTGGACACCACAACATGACACCCAGAACAACAACAGAAGCAATGAAACCCTTCATTACAATACTGGACACGACAAAATGACAACCAGAACAACAACAGAAGCAATGAAGCCCTTCATGGTAGTACTGGACACCACAACATGACATCTAGAACAACAATAAAAGCAATAAAACTATTCATGGCAATACTGTGCACAACAACATGACATTCAGAACAACAACAACAGAAGCAATGAAACCCTTCCTGACAATACTGGACACCACAACATGACATCCAGAACAACAACAACAGAAGCAATGAAACCCTTCCTGACAATACTGTGCACAACAACATGACATCCAGAACAACAACAACAGAAGCAATGAAACCCTTCCTGACAATACTAGACATCACAGCATGCCATCCAGAATAACAATAGATGCAATGAAACCCTTCATGGTAAAACTGGACACCACATCATGACATCCAGAACAACAACAGAAGCAATGAAACTCTTCATGACAATACTGGACACCAGGAACAACAACACAACCAATGAAACCCTTCATGACAATACTGGACACCACAACATGGCATCCAGAATAATAACAGAAGCAATGGAACGCTTCATGAAAATACTGGACACCACAACATGACATCTAGTACAACAATAGAAGCAATGAAACCCTTCATGTTAATACTGGACACCACAACATGACATCTAATACAACAATAGAAGCAATGAAACCCTTCATGACAATACTGGACACCACAACAAGACACCCAGAACAACAACAGAAGCAATGAAATCCTTCATGGCAATACCGGTCACCACAACATGACACCCAGAACAACAACAGAAGCAATGAAATCCTTCATGACAGTTCTGGGCAAGACAACATGACACCCAGAACAACAACAGAAGTAATGAAAACCTTCATGACAATTCTGGACATCACAACATGACATCCAGAACAACAACAGAATCAATGAAAGCCTTCATGGCAATACTGGACACCACAACATGACATCCAGAACAACAATAGAAGCAATGAAACCCTTCATGGTAGTACTGGACACCACAACATGACATCCAGAACAACAAAAGAAGCAATGGAACCTTTCATTTCAATACTGGACAACACAATGTGACATCGACAAAAACAACAATAGAAGCAATGGAACCTTTTATTTCAATACTGGACACCACAACTTGACATCCAGAACAACAATAGAAGCAATGGAACCTTTTATCTCAATACTGGACACCACAATGTGACATCGACAAAAACAACAATAGAAGCAATGGAACCTTTTATTTCAATACTGGACACCACAACTTGACATCCAGAACAACAATAGAAGCAATGGAACCTTTTATGGTAATACTGGATACCACAACATGACATCCAGAACAACAATAGAAGCAATGGAACCTTTCATGGTAATACTGGACACCACAACATGACATCCAGAACAACAATAGAAGCAATGGAACCTTTCATGGTAATACTGGACACCACAACATAACATCCAGAACAAGAATTAAAGCAATGAAACTTTTCATGAGGACTGCAGCGCTGTCAACACAGGAGCATCCAGACAAACTACATATACTACAGGACTGCAGCGCTGTCAACACTAGAGCATCCAGAGAAACTACATATCCTACATGACTGCAGCACCCTCAACACAGGAGCATCCAGACAAACTACATATCCTACATGACTGCAGCACCCTCAACACAGGAGCATCCAGACAAACTACATATACTACAGGACTGCAGCGCTGTCAACACTAGAGCATCCAGAGAAACTACATATCCTACATGACTGCAGCACCCTCAACACAGGAGCATCCAGACAAACTACATATCCTACATGACTGCAGCACCCTCAACACAGGAGCATCCAGACAAACTACATATCCTACAGGACTGCAGCACCCTCAACACTGGAGCATCCAGACAAACTACATATCCTACATGACTGCAGCACCCTCAACACAGGAGCATCCAGACAAACTACATATCCTACAGGACTGCAGCACTCTCAACACAGGAGCATCCAGACAAACTACATATCCTACAGGACTGCAGCATTCTCAACACTGGAGCATCCAAACAAACTACATATCCTACATGACTGCAGCACCCTCAACACAGGAGCATCCAGACAAACTACATATCCTACATGACTGCAGCACCCTCAACACAGGAGCATCCAGTCAAACTACATATCCTACAGGACTGCAGCACTCTCAAAACAGGAGCATCCAGACAAACTACATATCCTACAGGACTGCAGCATTCTCAACACAGGAGCATCCAGACAAACTACATATCCTACAGGACTGCAGCACTCTCAACACATGAGCATCCAGACAAACTACATATCCTACAGGAGTGCAGCACTCTCAACACAGGAGCATCCAGACAAACTAAAAATATCCTACAGGAGTGCAGCACTCTCAACACATGAGCATCCAGACAAACTACATATCCTACAGTATTGCGACACCCTCAACACAGGAGCATCCAGACAAACCACATATCCTACAGGACTGCAGCACCCTCAACACAGGAGCATCCAGACAAACTACATATCCTACAGTATTGTGATACTCTCAACACAGGAGCATCCACACAAACTACATATCCTACAGGAGTGCAGCACTCTCAACACAGGAGCATCCAGACAAACTACATATCCTACAGTATTGTGACACTCTCAACACAGGAGCATCCAGACAAACTACATATACTACAGGAGTGCAGCACTCTCAACACAGGAGGATCCAGACAAACTACATATCCTACAGGAGTGCAGCACTCTCTACACTCTTAAGAATACAAATGAGACCCAAAATAAATAACCGTGCATAAAAAAAACTATATGCAGCTGGTGAGGACCCCATACAACCGTCAAAATGTCAACTATTGATTGACTAAGCCCCACGGACAGAATATAAAAGCGGAAAACCCACCAACTAGCATGACGTGTCCAAACATATAAGAAATAGACGGCTGACGTCACAGTAGTTGGTTGATTCGGGATTTTCTTCTCGCACCCGCAGACATAAGCAAACTATTATAGTCCGTTTCATAACTTGTGCCCAACTTTTAAAATCGATATCTTTTAACCGCTTTTTGTAAGTTGTTCAAAATTGGCATGTAAAGTTATAATGATTAGAACCCAACAGGGAATTAATTTCATTAAAAAAAAAAAACATTTGGTTATTATTGTTGCTTATTTGATATAGTTGGCAATAAAATAAGTAAAAAGTCCAGTGACGTCAAGTGACGTACATGGAAATGGTGTTCCATAACTTTTATAGACTTCAGCACATGATTTTTGGGGCAATGTGGTCGGTATTACGCCCGTGCCCACTTCACCTTCTTAGAAAGAAATCATGCACCCGTTTGAGGCTGAGTGAACCCGGAAGCCGTCGATGAAGATCGAACCGGATAGTTGGCTGTAAATAGGCTAAATATTTCTGACCTTGATCAAACATATCAAGGGACATAACTTAAATAAAAACAATTTGAAACTTCAAACAGAAAAATGGTCTCACTTATCTGCTCATTCCTGGCCATATCCGCAAATCTCTGGCACAGATTAAAGTCAAAGCTGCTGGGCTTACATCTGTCAATCGTCACCGAATCCAACGACTGCGAGACTTTTAATAACTCCATCAGCGTTTCTTTCAGACTTCCACTTTCCCCACAAAAGTCATTTGATTTTGTTGTGAATGTGATGTACTGCTCGTATACGATCCTCTCGCAGTTGTCGGAGGTCAGGTGATCCAGCACGCACGCATTGATGTCTGGGATGTGGCGGCAGTAGCTTTCAAAGGCTGCTCTTAAGTTGACGTCTAACTTTGAGAAAGAGCCGTGGGTGAAGTCCAGTGTTAAGCCAGTGATGTTTGTGCTGCTAGAACAGTTCTTGTACACCAGACTGAGGTTCTGTGATGTCCATGTGCAGGGAATGTTTGCTAGATCGTATGGACAAAGTTGTGTCAATAAATTAATTTATTTGTGAAAACATGTAACATCCATAGCCTATTTTAGATACACACGAGCGCAGAAAGAGAAACCCCGGAAAACCACCGCTAGTGTGACGTATTCAGCTATGCAAGCTATAAACGGCTGACGTCACTCCAGCAACACCCGCCCCTGCTCGCAAAGTTGAAAACGTCACACAAGTGGGAGTTTCCCAGAGGTTTTCCCTTTTGTGTTCAGGCCTATCTAAAGTGAACTATGTGATCAAACATAAACGGAAGTGCATACAAAGGTGAATCAAAGAATGAACCATACAAGTATTGCTGTTTTCATTCCAAACTTGAAGTAACTGGCTCGGATAAATGCATAAATATGGCATCAGTTGTTTCTTTCTCGGAGGAATGATCATCATATGGAAAATAAACTAATTATTTGTATTAAACTAGAGAGTTTATAGATTTATAATGTTTAATTTATAGATTTATAATCTATAAGTTACTAGCTATCTGACACATTAGCTCATTCATTCTGGACGAGTGCTCATGATGATTTTTCTTTCTTTCACCTTCGAGGGGAGATACACTTTACTGTCTGTTGATCTCTCATAATAGTTATAATTAAAATAATTTGCGATATGCGGATGACACAGTCTTAATGGCAGAGACAGAGAATGAACTACAAGAAATGATAGACATAATAGTAAAAGAAAGCAACAAGAAAGGTCTCAGTCTGAATAGTAAGAAAACAGAAGTAATGGTTATATCGAAGAAGCAATCACCACCATCATGCAGCATAAAAATAAACAAGACAAATCTGAAACAAGTGCAACGCTTCAAATACTTGGGCACAATAATAACATCAGATGGGAGATGCACCACAGAAATAAAAAGCAGAATAGCTCAGGCCAAAATAGCATTTCAGAAAATGAAAAATATCTTATGCAACAATTCTATGTCAATAAAAATTAGAAAGAGAGTTCATCGATGCTATATAGAACCAATTCTGACCTATGGAAGCGAATCATGGACAATAGACAAACAAATGAAAAGACGAATAGAGGCCACAGAGATGGGATTTCTCAGAAGAATGTCGAAAGTTCCCTGGACAGCTAAAAAGACCAATGAGGAAGTTCTCAAAGAGGCCAACACAAAAAGGGAGCTCTTAAAAAACATAAGAAAGAAGCAATCAACATTTTTTGGGCACATCATGAGAAGAGGAAAGTTGAAATACTTGGTTACAACTGGCAAAATAAAAGGAAAGAGAGATCGCGGACGACAAAGAGAGAAAATACTAGATAGCTTGGTGTCATGGCATGGAAAACAGTCAACAAAAGACCTCATACGATACACTGTGGATAGAAGATTGTGGAAGGACATGATCGCCACCGTCAACCGGTACGGCACATGATGATGATGACCTCTCATGCTGTTATGTTTCCTTGTGTTTCTAATATACTATCATCCATCTTTTTCGTGGTCGGCCCTTTGGTCTGGTGTTCTCGCAATGTTTATTGAAGGCTCGTTGTGTTTTGTTCTGTTTGCCTGTTTCTCTATGTATTATATGGGGAGAATTATTCCTAACTTTTTTTCTCAGTTCTTCATTACTGATCGTATCTCTCTGGCTATTTCCTGTCATTCGTCTAACACATTTCATCTCGGTTGTGGTTATTTTTTTTCTCCTTGCGTCTAGAGTTGTGCAGGTCTGACATTGGTAGCACAACGTTGGAAAGAAGTGCTAATGATGATTAGAACGTGTTGTGATTACATTCATTTCATTTTTCTCTCTGGCTGATAAGGACACATAGAGGGCAAGTCATAATTCTCCACGATTGACTATCTGCTGCTAGTTCTTGGTTAGTTTCTTCGTCCCATGGGTGAGCCTTCCCTAGTCATTGTTCTCTTGCTCGATTGTCTTCGCCTATCAATTTAGAGGAATAGTTATGTTTACAGCACTCGGAAAAAAAATGACAAATAATCAACAACAGAAAAATAAACAAAGAACAATTTATGGTCCGAAGCAGGATTTTAGTAGAGTGAAACATAGACCTGGTAGAGTAAAACATAGACTCGGTAGAGCGAAACATAGACCTGCTAGAGTGAAACATAGACTTGGTAGAGTGAAACATAAATCTGGTAGAGTGAAACATAGACCTGGTACAGTGAAATATAGACCTGGTAGAGTGAAACATAGACTCGGTAGAGTGAAACATAGACCTGGCAGATTGAAACATAGACCTGGTAGAGTGAAACATAGACCTGGTAGAATGAAACATAGACTCGGTAGAGTGAAACATAGATTTGGTAGAGTGAAACACAAATTTGGTAGAGTGAAACATAGACCTGGTAGAGTGAAACATAAATTTTGTAGAGTGAAACACAGTTTAATAGATTTTGAAGCTGAAACACCAGCAGCAGATTTAGATGTAAATTTAGATGACTTCACCTTGAGCGAAATAGAAACCACCTTAAAACGTATGGCCAATAACAAGGCTGCTGGAGAGGATAAGTTAACAGCTGAGATCCTCAAGGCAATTGATAGCCATAATTTAATACATCTCCAGAAAATATTCAACATCATTTGGAAAGCAGAGAAGACGCCTCATAAATGGAAAAAAGGAATCATTGTTAAGATTCCAAGAAAGGACAATCTTAGAGATTGTAACAACTGGAGAGGCGTGACACTTTTGTCAGTTGCCTCAAAGTTATTCTGCAAAATCATCCTAAATAGAATAAAGGATTCAAAAGATACAGTAATGCGTGAAGAACAGGCTGGGTTTAGAAAAGGGAGAAGCTGCCTTGACCACATTTTCACTCTACGACTTATATTGGAGGAACACATTGAAAAACAAAAACCTTTTGTACTTAACTTCATCGACTTTTTAAAAAGCATTTGGCAGTATTCATAGAGATTCTTTGTGGAAAATTCTGAAGCAATATGGCTTACCATCAAAAATCATAAATATTATCAAAGACATGTATGATGGTTACACATGTGCAGTTCGAACAGAGGAAGAACTGAGCGAATATTTCCCAATAGAAACTGGGGTTAAACAAGGATGTATTTTATCGCCCGTGTTATTTGGAATTGTTATGGACTTCATAATGAAGAAATACTGCACTGGTAATAAAGGCATCGAATGGATACAAGGAGACCATTTGGAGGACCTCGACTTTGCTGATGACATAGTTCTTATCAGCAGCCAGATAAAAACGATGCAGGAAAACACAAATGAACTATCATCAATGGCCAGCAAGATTGGGCTTGAGATCAATCATGAAAAGTCTAAAGTCATGAAAAGCTTAATTCCAACAGACGACAAAATATACATGGAAAACAAACCAGTAGAAGAGATCGATCACACTATCTATCTTGGAAGTCACATTGATCGAGAAGGGGATACAAGCAAAGAAATTAGAATCAGAATAGCTAAAGCAGCAATGTCTTTCAGAAGCCATGAAAAGTTGTGGAAATCAAAACTTATCAGCACAAACACAAAACTTAGGCTATTCAAATCAAATGCACTATCAACCCTTACACATGCACGTGAAAGCTGGAAAACAACAAGAGATATAGAAACAAAGTTGAACGCATTCGGAAATAAATGTCTAAGGAAAATACTTGGTATAGCATGGAACGAATTCAAAACAAACGAGGAAATTAGAGAAATTGTCCATCAACCACTAATATCTTCAGTGATAAAGAAAAGACGATGGTCATATGTTGGACATGTGATGAGAAGAGATAATAACCGAATAGCAAAGCAAGCCCTCATATGGGAAACAACAGGTAAGAGAAAAAGAGGAAGACACAGAGAGACACTGAGAAGAACATTGATGAGAGAGGCAAGAGCAGCAGGAATCGGCTCCCTCAATGAGATAGAGCTGCTTGTACAGAACAGAGACAAATGGCGAGATTTGATAAAATATCTTTAAAAGAATTG